>OY992773.1:13270952-13956237 GCA_963921325.1 Logfia minima
AGATTCTTCTGAAGACGAAACTGATAATATTTCTGAGACTCAAGTTGAAGGAACATTGGAGACTCCTATTCCTGATGATGAACCGATTGAGACCAAAGATGAAAGGCTTGCTAAATGGTGGCCGCACGGAAAAGATGGGAAACAAGTGCCGGTCACCTGCAAATCATACAAGGTCACTGAAGTGTATACTGGACTGATAAAGAGTTGGAAGATCTCAAATGGATTATTTATGATCAAAAGGCTTGATGGTATTCAATATTTCAATAGATCATTCTCAAAGCTGAGCACATTGCCAAAAGGAGAAATCAATCGTCTCGCTCAGCTTGCTTTGATTAATCCTTCGAAAGACGATCGTGCCAACTTCATTCAATCTACGCTTCAACGTGAAATTCGCACTAAACGGTACAGTTTCATCAAATCGACATTGGGAACAAGAATTATATATAAGAAACGGTTAGCTCCTGTCACCAAACAGCCATTGATCAAAATGCGTTATCCTCCGGCTGAGTGCTTGAAGAAGATACCTCTGGAGACAGTTCCCTTGGACTTTCTAAGAAGACTTCATTACTGGGAACTGGATGCTCATACTGGTGAGGCAGTTTTGATATTTGTGCCTAAAAACGAGCAACCAGAGAAGAGCTCACTTTATAACTTGAAGAAAACTCAATTCAGAGTTTTTGATCCGATGAGCTTAATAAATTTCTCTGAGAAAGATCTGAGAAAGCTATTTGACAATCCGATTCGCTTCAATGAGAAGAACCTGATGAACAAGAAGTTCGCACTTCAATTTCAGAAGATTGTCAATGTGTGTGTGACACATGGAATACACGCTGGCGGTGTATTTCCAGCAGGCTGGGTTTGAACGAAGATCTTGAAGACCAAGCTGAAGACACGGGGGAGTTTGTTGATGCATCTTAGAGTGTCTGTCAGTTGGTCAAGTCTGTACTGTGTTTGTAAATGTAATAGACTTAGTGAAAATTACATTTTCTGTGTACTACGACACAAGGCTTGTGTCGCATTAGTTGTAGTTGCGACACAGTGCTTGTGTCGCATTAGTGATCTCTGCGACACAAGGCTTGTGTCGCAGAACGGCCAGTTTGTTTAGTATAAATATCAAAGTTAGAGATATTTGGGGCAAGACATTTACACACACTTTATTCTCTGTATTTTGGCTGCTACATTTACATTGAGAGAATATTTTGGGTATTGAGAAATATAAAGTTTTATTCCTTTTGTTCATCATTTTGTTTAAACTTTATATCATTTGCTTGTGTTCTTGTCTCCTTATCCACTTGATTTGATTAAAAGATCACCCCATTGGGATCCACACTTATCGTTATTCACTTGCTTATGTGGTGCTTCCAACTTCTTCTTAGGACAGCAAGAAGACACGTGGCCTTTTTGGTGACACTTGAAGCAAGACATCTGCTTGCGTGACTTAACCACTTTAGCACTCTCTTTCTTAGTCTGATCCGAAACCACCAAAAGTGAATCTTTTTGTTCCTTAATCACCTCATCATTTACATCAGTATCAACTATCATTCCACTCAAGACGAAATGTACTTTAGGGAATGATTTGTTCTTACTAATGTCAGATGATAGGTCTTTAACAACATCCTTCTGAGTTTTCGACTCGTTGGTTACCAATGCCTCAGGGTTAGGATTCACATCAGTCATCTCTAAGTCAACCGAAGTAGTAGTGTAATTTGAATTAAAAGGTGGGGGTACATCAGTATAACCCAAACCAGCCACATCCTTTACACTACGTTGTGAGCTAATTATTCTATCTAAGGTCAAAGAAGATTTCCTATAACCTTCAAGCTTACGGTTTAGCTCAACTAACTTCATCTTGGACTATGAGAGCTCCTTATTCCTACTTGCAATATTCTAATTTAACTCATTTAAGTTCAAATATAACCCATCTATCTTAACACATTGTTCATTAATGATGTCACTTAGACTGGTCTTATCAGAAGCATTACTTTTAATCCTTTCAGTTAATGCTAGCTTATCTTCACTTAACCTACGTACATCACTTTTAGCTATATCTAGTTCAGATGTTAAGGTTTTGTAAGATTCAGCAAATACACTAACTTGAGTTTGTAAATCAGTAACTAAATAACAAACATCAGCAAGAGTAAGAAGGTCAAGACATACCTTTTTCTTGTCTGTCTGAACATCAGCCATGTATGCAACAAAGTCATCGGGACTCATCTCTTCGGTTGAGTTGATGTAGAGCACATCTTCATCGCTCCCCTTGACTTCCGTGTGTGGCACATTAGGTTGAAGTTCCTCAGCAGTTGTCATATATGATGTTGATTCAGTTGGTTTATCTTGATCGTCTATTTCAGCCATGAGAGCTTGCTCAGGCTGAGTGGACCAATCATAGGAACCGTCTATTTGCTGAACCACTAAGACTTTGGAAGTTAAAGTACTTCCCGAGTCTTGTTTTGCAATGCCAATATCAACCTTCGGTCGTTGACATTCCCTAGCAAAGTGTCCGTAACCTTGACAGTTATAACACTTGACCTTGGATTTGTCAAACCCTGGTCGGTTTCCAATAACTCTGCTACCCGTACGCTTTAGAAAATTTTTCACTCTCCTTGACACCATAGCAAGTTGCCACTGGAGGTCCATTTCCTCTAAGTCATCAGGGTCAACTTGATCATAATCCTCATCAAACTTGTTGGTACATTAGTGTGTCTGTCACTTGGTCTAAGTTTTGAGTTGTAATTAATTAGTTACTTTCTGTATTAGGCGACATTGGCAAGATCGCTTAGGCGATATTGACAATATCGCATAGGCGATATCACCAATATCGCTATGTCGCTGATTAGTTACCTATAAATATGCGCTTAGGGTTTCAGTTGTAGTGTTGTTGAACTTGACGATTTCCAGAAGAGCTTTTGGCTGTGTTTTCTGCTTCTGTGATCAGTATTGTATTTGTTCATTGATTATAATTCTTAATACAATATTGTTTGTGCTTGTGATTAAAAACGTACTTGTGTTTAGCTATTGATTTCCGCTCATTAGCTGTTGAACGTTGATTTGCATGTATTCTGTCATTTGAGACGATCCTACAATTGGTATCAGAGCTATATATCCATTGGATTAGTGGTTATTAAATCAACAAAAGTACGTTAAAAGTGGTTAAATCATTAGTTTCATATAGGTTGATTGCTTGTTAGCCTTAAAACTGATTGATTTACTATTTTTTTGTGTTTTCTTGATTATTGTTCGTCATTAACAACCCTAACTTCGTTTGATCTTTCAGATTAAAAACTTTTTAGGTTTTACTACCGTTTTAGCGATATTAGAAGCGATATTACCATAATATCGCCTCTAGTGTTTTAGCGATATTAATTTGAGCGATATCTCTAGCGATATTACAAGAGATATTACTGAGCGATATCTCTAGTGATATTACTAGAAATATTACTTAGCGATATCGCCTAATTAATTTTAGCGATATTAGTATCAATATTGCCTGTGATATCGCCTTTATTATTCTAATTTTGATTTGCGCTTTAACTAGCGATATTGATAGCGATATCATCAATATCGCTCAATCATCAGCATCTTAGCGATATTATCAATATCGCTATAACTGTTTTAAATCAGAATTTTTTAAATAAAACAAAGTTTTATCCTACTTATTACATATTAAAATGTCTACTTTACAAGCTGTTAATGCTATGTTAAAACACAATGCTGAGGTTGGTAGCGCAAACAAACCTCCATTCTTTGCACCTGGAATGGAGTATTCTGAATGGCGTGGTCGATTTTTATCTTTTGTTGCTTTTACTGACCCTGAAATGGAGATACCTTTGATCGAGCGATATGTTCGACCGGTTGCAAGTGGAGAACATGTGGGTATACCTCCTCCAAAACCCATTCGTTCAATGACTGCTGAGGAACGCAAGGCATGGGAATGTGAACGAAAGACTCATTCTGCTATAACCATGTCTCTACCTGCCGATGCTATGAAGATGTTTAAACAACACGACATAGCTTATGATTTGTGGAATGGTATAGCTGAAAGATGTGGAGGTACTACTGAATACAAGCAAAGCAAGCTGGAGTTAGTGAAGAAACAGTATGATCTGTTTGACATCCAGAAGAACGAGACGGTTAAGGACTTGTTCTGTAGATATTCACGTCTAGTGAATGAGCTGACTGAGGGTGGATACAAATTCAGCTCTATTGAGGTTAACAAGAAACTGCTTAATGCTCTACCTCCTCACTGGGAAACTAAAGTGTTGATGATGGAGAATGACCCAGACGTATTGGCAATGACTTTGGATCAACTTATTGGAAAATTAGAAACATGTGCTTTGGATATCCAAAAGAAAAGCACAAGATCCAGTTCTTTGCTTCCTGATGCTAGTAGTTTTGGATATGGAAGTACAGCTCTGTTATCTGGACCTGTTACTATTGTATCTAAAACGAATCACTCAGCTGGTAATAATTCAAGTGGAACATTTTCCTCCTTTTCTGCTCAACCATCTTCCTCTGCTACTGCATCACACAACGAGCATGCAGTAATCTTCAATGCGTTTTTATCATCATATGATGATTTTTTATCAAAGAGGATTAGCTCGGTAGATCTTACCGATGAAGATTTTGCTCAAGTTGATCCTGATGAACTAGAGAGAGTGGATCTTCGTTGGAACATGGCTATGCTTACCAGAAGAACGAAAACCTATTTGAAGAGAACAGGAAAGAAATCTCTTGAAGACGTCACTGATAAAACTAGCATGGGTTTCGATAAGTCCAAGATTAGATGCTACAAGTGTCAAAATATGGGACATTTTGCTAGAGAATGTGAGAAAGGTAGACAACCGTCTACTGGATTTACAAAACCTTCTACTTTCAACAAAGAGAATGAAGTTGCCAAGGCAGCTCTTCTGATGGATGAAAAAGCCTATGATTTTTCTGCTATGGACGATCAAGATAACGTAGCTCTTATGGCGGATGTTCAAAATGAGGTAGACTTTGATTCGTTTAATTGTAATTCCTGTATCACACTAACTGGTAAAATCAACAGGTTCATAGTAGATAATGATCGCTTGAATACAGATCTAACCAATCTTATTGAAGCGAACAAAGTTTTAATAGATAACGAAAAAGTCTTTACTGTAAATCAGAAAACCCTTATTGATGAAAAGAAAGAGTTAAAGGCAATGATTTTTAACAAACAAGATGAGATTGACAATTATTTAAAACTCATTTCACATCTTAAAAAGGAACTTGCTGAAACTCAATATGAAAATGTTGATTTAAAACGAAGACTTGCAAATATCTCCACATCTACTATGGTCTTTTCCGACATTCTGCAAAATCAACGGACTGATAGGAAGAGTAAGGCAGGAATTGGTTATCACAACCAACCTCCTCCCTCAAATTTGAATCAGCCCAGTCTTTCGCAGGACGAAATTAAAGACTATGTACCTTCTGTTATCAAAAAGGATACAAAACCTGTGATTAAATCAGTTAATGTTGATTATCCCGATCAGTCTAAGCTTGTCAAGGCTGAGAATGTTAAACAGCCTAAGATTGTTAAGGCTGCTGATGTCAAGCGACCTGAGTTGCTTAAAGTGTTGAGTTCAAATAACCAGAAGGCTGAGCCTATTAAGCCTCAATTTGAACCAATCAATTTTGTTCCATCAACAAATGTTGAAGAGGTGGTAGAGGTGGAAGATGTAACTCATGAGGTTACACAAAAAGTTGAGAAGAATAACAACAAACCAGAAAATTTAATCCTTACTGTCGAAGGTAGAGGTCAAATATTTTCTAAAAAGAAATCTATTACTAAGGATTTAAAAATGAAACTGGTAGAGAATATTCAAAATCATAAGGTTTCAATTAAAAATCCTTCAACTAAGATTTCCTCAACTATAAATACATTTACTCCATCATGCTCACATAATTGTTCATGTGCTGTATATGTTCCTGAAAACAAGCCTCGTAGAGTTCCTCTTTTGCCAAAACCACTATCTAGTGATGATCAAACTTTCCGAGAGAGACGATCATGCTTCTACTGTAAGAAGCAGGGTCATCTCATTAATCAATGTCCTGTGCTTGCTAGAAAGTGGGCATCTAGAACTGATCCACGTTCTTTTAAACATAAAAATATTCAAAAGACAAAACAACATGGATTATCTCGAAATGTCCCAACTTCTAGAGTTAATAACATTAAACCTACTCAATAAATTGTTCGAAAGGTTGATGTTGTTAACAAGCAACAAAATACTCCACAGAATGTTTGGAAAAGGAAAGATGTAGGACATAATGTGTTATCTGAAGTTATCACATCAGGAAAAGAAAATGATTTACTGAAAAACAAGGTTTTAACTGATGTGGTAATAATTGATGAAATCTCAGGAGTACCCAAGTCTATCAAGGCTTGGGTCTCCATTTCAAACTAACCATTTGTCTCTTTGTGTTGTGACAGTCAAGGGTGATGAATAGCAAGTGGTATGTTGATAGTGGCTGCTCACGACACATGACGGGCAATATCTCCCTTCTTTCTGATGTTAAACCATACAAAGGGGGATATGTTGTTTTTGCTGGTGATAATGGTGGTAAGATAACTGGTAAAGGTACACTCACAAATGGTCAGGTGAGCTTTGAAAATGTTAACTTTGTGGAGGAGCTAAATCATAACTTGATAAGCGTCTCTCAAGTTTGCGATAAGAAGTTCACTTCTGCGTTTACAGACTTGGAGTGTTTGATATTGAAGCCGGGATTTGTAATCCCAAGGAATGGATTCTGATCAGAGCTCCTAGAGTGAAGAACTCTTATATTTTGGACATGAGGACAGTAGAAACTCAAGAACATACATGTCTTCTAACCAAAGCGTCTACTAAGGATTCATTGTTGTGGCACAGAAGGATGGGTCATATTCATTTTTGGAAAATGAATTATCTGGTAAAACATGACTTAGTGGATGGGATTCCTAAGCAATCTTTTGCTTTGGAAGACGATTGTGTTTCGTGTTTGAAAGGAAAACAACACAAGAAGTTTCACAAGTCTAAGCAAATTAATTCCATTGAATCTCCATTGGAATTACTTCACATGGACTTGTTTGGACCTATAAGTACGAAGAGCATTGGAGGTAAATCTTATTGTTTGGTAGTAACTGATGACTACTCTCGCTTCTCATGGGTTTACTTCTTGCGTACAAAGGATGAAACACCTGATATACTGACCTATCTATTCGATAGACTTGAGAATCTGTGCAACTTGAAGATAAAGAAGATACGTAGTGATAACGGAACGGAATTCAAGAACAAAATTCTTGAATTATATTGTTTACGCAAAGGAATTGTTCATCAATTTAGTGCAGCGAGAACTCCGCAACAGAATGGTGTAGCGGAGAAAAAGAATAGAACAATCATAGAAACTGCCCGTACTATGTTGTCTGATTCTCACTTGCCGATTACTTTTTGGGCCGAGGCAGTTAACACGGCATGCTATGTATTAAACCGTGTTCTGATGAACAAGAAGAAAAATAAAACGTGTTATGAATTGTTGAATAACCGAAAGCCAAATTTAAAGTTTTTGGAGCCATTTGGATGTCCTTGCACCATATTAATTACAAAAGATAAAGTTTCAAAATTCGGTGAAAAAGCATTTGATGGGTTATTTCTTGGGTATTCGGTTAATTCTCCTAACAAGAGGGTTTTCAACAAGGAAACGGGAAAGATTGAAGAGCATTTTGAGGTAAAATGTTTAAAGTACACGGAGTCTCCTAAAGGAAAAGGTCCTGATTGGTTGTTTGAGTATGACAATCTTGTTAACTCATTCAATCTTCCGATATTCAATAAAGTGGATCAAGTTGTTACGCTTCTTCATGGCTTGCATCTTTATCCGGATAACTCTTCATCCACACTGTCTTCTACTCCCGATGCTACTGATCTTCAACCATCTTCATCTACTGATGTTCCCGAAAGTTCTTCTGCAGATCAACAGCCAGAATCTTCTCCTGCTACTGTTGATGACATCCTTTCTAAGAATGAAGATGATTCCTTCGCTCAAGAGGTTGAGCTAAACAATTTGGAAACAAACCTCACACCTGATTCAATACCTGTCTCTCGTATTCATAAGGATCATTCAATTGAGAATATTATTGGAGATGTGAATGCAGGTGTTCTAACTAGAAGCAAAGCAGTTAAACCTTCTCCAATGAATGATCATACGGATGAAACTTCTGAAGATCCTTCTGAAGGTCCATCTAATTCTGATGATCTTACGTGTCTAAAGGCTACAATTGAAGAATGCTTTTTATCCCAAGTTGAGCCAACAAAGATTGATGAGGCTCTAAAGGATTCACATTGGGTTTCTGCAATGCAAGAAGAGTTGCAACAATTTGAGAAGCTGAAAGTCTGGAATTTAGTTCCACTTCCAAAAGGTGTACAGCCAATTGGAACTCGTTGGGTGTTTCGGGTTAAACGTGATGATAGGGGAGTGGTGATTCGTAATAAGGCTAGGCTAGTGGTCCAAGGGTATACACAATAAGAAGGGTTGGATTATGATGAAGTCTTTGCGCCTGTTGCAAGAATGGAATCTATTCGCATCTTCTTAGCGTATGCGACATTTAAGGGGTTTCGTGTCTATCAGCTTGATGTCAAAAGTGCGTTTTTATACGGTAAGGTTGCTGAAGAAATATATGTCAGGCAACCTCCTGGTTTTGAAGATTCAGTCAACCCAGACTATGTGTGCAAGTTGGATAAGGCCCTTTATGGTCTTCATCAAGCTCCGCGTGCGTGGTATGAAAGGTTGGCAATGCACTTGATTAAAAATGGTTATGAACGTGGTCACATCGACAGCACTCTTTTTATCAAACGTACTGAACACAGTCAACTGCTTTTTCAAGTCTACGTAGATGATATCATTTTTGGTTCAACCAATGAATCTTTGTGTAGAGACTTTGAGAAAATTATGAAGTCTGAATTTTGAAATGAGTGCGATGGGGGAGCTAAAGTTCTTTTCGGGTGTTCAAGTCGATCAATCAACGAAGGGCACCTACATTCATCAATCAAAGTATTTTAATGATATGTTAACACGCTATAAGTTGCATGATTGTAGAGAGTATGGCACTCCCATTCAAACAAACCACAATCTAGGACCAGCTGAAGATGAAGCGAACTGTGAAGGAAAGCTATATCAATCGATGATTGGATCTTTAATGTATCTTACAGCCTCTCGACCTGATATAGTATTTGCTGTTTCGATGTGTTCAAGATATCAATCTCAACCCAAGGTGTCTCATTTGAAAGCGGTTCAACGAATTTTTGGGTATCTTAAACATAGACCTACTCTTGGTCTATGGTATCCAACAGAGAAGTCTTTTGCTCTCACAGCATACTTGGATTCTGATTATGGTGGCTGTAGCATCGATAAGAAGTCAACGTCAGGAGGATGCCAGTTTCTTGGTTCACGTTTAGTGTCATAGCAATGCAAAAAGCAAACGACATTTTCTACCTCCACAGCTGAAGCTGAATATATTGCTGCTGCTAGTTGCTGTTCACAAATCTTGTGGATTCAGCACCAACTTCGTGACTACGGTTTACTCTTAACTATGACTCCTTTATATATTGATAATACTGCTGCTATCTGTATAACTAAAAATCCCATACAACACTCTAAAACAAAACACATAGAGATAAGGTTTCATTTTATACGGGATTGCTATGAGAAACATCTGATTGACCTTGTCCAAATAGAAACTGATAAGCAAAATGCTGATTTGTTTACCAAGGCCTTCTCTAGAACTAGGTTTAACCAGCTTATTGATATGATAGGGTTGCGCTTCTTTCAAGAAAAACAGTAAATTGTGACAATTATTTCTTTTGCTTATTTGATCGTTTTGGCATAAATATGTTAGGCAATAGCCATTCTTTATGCTTACTAGCATTAAAGAAAAGCAATGTTGCAACATTTGTAAAGACGTTTAATTGTGTCTGTAAACAATTAGGGAGATGATAGTACATTAGGAGACACTTTTCAAATGACAATCTTAAGTTTTATCCTTGATATATCAGTAGGTTTATCTCGTATGTGTTATACTTTTCCTAATAGACCTCTGATTACTTGCACGATGTATTGGTAGGCATTCTCATACTCCTCTTTAAGCAACTAAGAAATACCTTAATCTGTGTTTAATCTGTTGTGATGACCAACATATGATGTATGACAATGTGTCTTAATTCTTATGTATCAGCTTGCCATGCTTCTATTAACTTGAGTTTGTATATGACAACATTTGGGGATTTATGCTGTCTGTTTCCTTTGTTGTACGTCTGTACAGACCTGGTCTCAGTCAGTATACTTTCAAAAACTAAGCAAATATAAGTCAAAAGTACTTTCAAATCTTATAAAATCAAAGATTACTTACAAGGTCGCCAAATGGTTTGACCAAGTCTGTTTTTGCTTACACCTTAATCAAGTTTATGTCGCTTTGTTGTACGTATGTACAGACCTGTCACCGCTGGCTTGATTCTTAAAAATATTGAATTCAAATGCTTACTCTAACTAATTGAAGTCTTGGGCATGAATTGATACTAGGGGTATATCTATGAGGGATTCATGGAGACTTATTCACTCTCACAATAATTGCTAAGCTTGAAGTTGAGTATGTTACATGTTTAAGTGGACAAACAATACCTATAATCGTCTTGTTCCCGATTGTCTCTTTGGCTAGTTAACTCTGCGTGCTAAATTTACATTTGGACAACTATACTGATAATCAAATTAACATTTTATATTGTCTTGCGAATCTGTTTTTCTAATATGATCCCTAAATGCGACACCATCTATCTTGTCATAAAAAAAAAAAAAAAAAAAAAAAAAAAAAAGGTGTTAAAGAGTAACTGGTATCTTTTTATTTTATTTTTTATTTTTTAATTTTTCTTTTTTAGTTTATTTTTTATTTTTGTCACATGTTACTGTTTGTTTTTGAATTTTGGCGATATTGCTGGCGACATTGTGATGTCGCCTATCTAGATATTTGTTTAGCGATATTGATAGCGATATTACATACTTGTATATATACAAATGTCTGTTTCAGAATTCAATACGTTTTCAAAAACCCTTAAGCGATAATACCTGCGATATTGCAAGCGATTTTAGCGATATTGCAATTTTCATCGATTTCTTTCTCGTTTTCGACCCTTATTCAAATTAAACCACTCCACTGTGTTCGCCTATATCTCTTACATCGATTGGTACGTGCCCATTGTCTTGTAATTTAATTTTTATACCATATTTATAGATTTCACATTCGGTTTATTTTAGGTCTTTTATTTCGCGTTCTAAATGTCTAAATAGGATATAAAAATAAGTGTATCTTGTTCCCTGCATATCCCAGATACTTGTGATATATTTGTAAGGGCTTAGTACCCCTTTTATTTGTGAAATTTCGACCAAAGTGTCTGCGCTGATGTCACAGCGATATTGTGGGGCGATATTGTGATATCGCCCAAATTAAGTTTTGATTTTAGCGATATTGTGTGCGATACTCTACGCGATATTGCTTATGTCGCTTAAATTGGATTAATTTTCAAAACTGTTAAATCTAAGCGATATTAAGTCAAATTGTTTTAATTTAAGCGATATTGTTGGCGAAATTATGTGCGATATTGTTTAATATCGCTTCCTTTGGATTAATTTCCAATATCGCATATTTCAAACAGACCTACTCAATTTTGTCCAATTTAAGCGATATTGAACTCAATATCGCCTAAATCAATTTAAGCGATATCAGTTTCAATATCACCTAAATCAGAATTCTGTTAATTTAGCCGGGCCCAAACTGTTGGTGAAATGGGCCCAGTTTACTTTTTCAATTTGCTTTTGGCCTGTTTTCGATTATTTCACTCACTGTTTTCGAGTCTTGTGCTTTTATTGACTTGTTTTGCAGAAATGGAAGATTTTGCGCAGTTTGATCTTAAATGTGATGCCCGTCACAATATTACAGCATTTTTGGATGATTCCAAGGACTCTGCTGTGCCATTCCGACCGATGATTGCTTTCTTACGACAATCTCGCATTTATAATGCAATCACGGCATCGACAACGATTTACCGAGATCATATTGGGCAGTTCTGGCGAAACGCTACAGTTAACAGTGATCTCGAATATACCAGGCTGATCTCGACGGTTCACGGACGTCAAGTCATTATTTCCGAGCAGCTTATTCGTGATATCTTTCAATTTGATGATCAACCGGACATGTTGATCCAGTTTCCGAATGAGTTCATTGTCGGTGCAATGAATCGTATGGGGTATGTTGGAAGCCACTCAGACCAATACCGTAAAGGTCATCTTACAAGAGTCTGGAGATGGTTGATGCACATATTCATTCTGTGCATTTCAAATCGAAAAGCTGGGTACGACGGTACTAGTCATAGGACCGTTTGTGCGATGTTAGCCCTCGTGTACAATAAACCTTACAATTATTCGGGCTACATCTTTCGATCGATGGTTGATAATGCCCAGCTTGGGGATAACCGATGGTACATGTATCCACGGTTTTTGCAACTGATGATCAACAGGGAGCTACCGGTTTGGCGACTGATGTCACCCGTGTTTACAGGCAAACTCCAATGTCCAATCGGATATTTGGGGTTATGAGCTCAAATGGAAAGGGGGTTCCTATTCCTCCAGATATCTCGATCCGGTCGTTCGACAGCCCGAACTGGAAGAAGAAACTCTTGAAGATGTTCCCGTACAAGCTACGGAAGATCCTTTAGAGGGTGTTTTCATGAGTGTTACTTCGCAGGGTGCTTTGCGCACTTTGCATGTTCATCATGACACTTCAGAGGGGTCATCCGATTCTACATCTTCTGGGCCTGCTGGTGGTTTTACTGAAAGCGACTCTGAGGGTCTGGTCTCGCCTCCACAAGAGATTGAATATCTTAGGCGGATCAATCCTCAGAGATATTTGAGGATTCAGAGGAGAATAGTTGAAGGCAGGCAGCATGTTCAGCAAAAAGACAAACGAGTTAGGACTGCTGGAGATGATGAGTATGTGCCTCCTCCTCCAAAGAAGTCCAAGGTTGCTCGTGAGGTTTCTACATCTTCCAGGCCTCAGGTTGCACCGCAGGTTGATATTCCTGTTCAACCTCATCCCTCGGTCATCCAAGAACTGATCAAGAGGCTGGATGTGATGCAACATACATTGGACTCCCAAGCTGCTGTAATAGAAGTTCAAGATACAAGACTTGCAGCTGTGGAAAAAGAGAATGAGGAGCTTAGGTCTAGGGTTATGACCTTGGAGTCCCAATTGGTCGTTTTGGGGGGAGATAGGAGCTAGTGAAAGACCAAATGTAACTCCCCCTGAAACTGAAAATGTAAATGTTGAAGCTAGTAATGAAACTTTACATTTGGATTATTTCTCGATTGAAGATATACCCGGTCAGCCAAGACTGTTGGCGGTTGACTACTCTTGTGCCGATTTGACATATTTAGCAAGAATGGTTAACCAATCTGATAATGTGAGAGAAAATACACCAGAAGAAACCTCGGATGTTGAGGTTGAAGATGAAGAATTTGAAAACGATGAATTCTATCATGATGCTCCAATAATCGAGTCGGACACATCTGAGGATGAAAATGAACCAGAACCTACCACTATTACTCCTGAAGATTCAACTGAACCTGAAGCTGAAATGCCAAAATCACCTAAGGTTCCGGAAACTGCAGAAGAAAGGGCAGCTCGCCTAGCATCATGGTGGCCTCATGGCAAAGAGAAAGTTGTGCCTGTTACCTGCAAAACATACAGGGTTAGGGGAGATTATTCTGGATTGATCAAGAGCTGGAAAGCTTATAAAGCAAATTTTATGATCAAAAGAACAGACGGGGTTCAATATTTCAAGCGTTCGTTCAACAAACTGAGTACGCTGCCTAAATGTGAAATTAATAGGCTTGCTCAGTTACAACTGATAAATCCGTTTCAAGATGGTAACGCTGATTACATTCAGAGAACTTTGCGCAAGGAAGTATAGACAAAGCGATACAGTTTTATTAAACCAACATTGGGTAAAAGATACAAGTTCAAGAAGAAGTTGGATCCAGTAACCAAGCAGCCGATCTACAAAGTACATTATCCACCAGCTGATTGCTTGAAGAAGATTCCTCTGGAAGTTGTTCCTCTGGATTTTCTAAAGAGATTCCACTACCGGGAGTTTGACAGTCAGTCTGGAGAAGCTGTGTTGGTGTTCGTTCCTGGACATGTGGAACCTGAGAAGACTTCTCTTTATGGATTGGAAAAGGCTCAGTATAGGATATTTGATCCCATGAGTTTGATCAATCTGTCAAAGGAAGATATGAGGAAGTTGTTCGATAACCGTATAAGATACTATCGGGGCAATCCGATAAATGAAAAACTTGCTGAACAATTTCAAAGAATTGTGGATATCTGTGTCACCCATGGAATTCATGCGGGTGGTAAGTTTCCTGCTGGATGGGTTTAATTGAAGATTTTTCTGAAAATCATTTTTGAAGACCAAGCTGAAGACACGGGGGAGTTTGTTGGTACATTAGTGTATCTGTCACTTGGTCTAGGTTTTGAGTTGTAATTAATTAGTTACTTTCTGTATTAGGCGACATTGGCAAGATCGCTTAGGCGATATTGACAATATCGCATAGGCGATATCACCAATATCGCTATGTCGCTGATTAGTTACCTATAAATATGCGCTTAGGGTTTCAGTTGTAGTGTTGTTGAACTTGACGATTTCCAGAAGAGCTTTTGGCTGTGTTTTCTGCTTCTGTGATCAGTATTGTATTTGTTCATTGATTATAATTCTTAATACAATATTGTTTGTGCTTGTGATTAAAAACGTACTTGTGTTTAGCTATTGATTTCCGCTCATTAGCTGTTGAACGTTGATTTGCATGTATTCTGTCATTTGAGACGATCCTACAATTGGTATCAGAGCTATATATCCATTGGATTAGTGGTTATTAAATCAACAAAAGTACGTTAAAAGTGGTTAAATCATTAGTTTCATATAGGTTGATTGCTTGTTAGCCTTAAAACTGATTGATTTACTGTTTTTTTGTGTTTTCTGGATTATTGTTCGTCATTAACAACCCTAACTTCGTTTGATCTTTCAGATTAAAAACTTTTTAGGTTTTACAGCCGTTTTAGCGATATTAGAAGCTATAAAGTATAGATCCTCGGTCAACATTTCACCATGTTCATCAATTTCACCAACAAATAGGGCAGTGGTCGAATTGGATGAAGCATTTGAGATACTAGTCTTTCCATGGTATAAGCCTGGATTCTGTAGATGATCAGAATCTGTATCTCTTGTTTTCTTGGAGAAATCATAACCCTGAGCTTATCAATAGCTTGCTCAAGGGTCATAGTGGCATACCATTCATCATTGTCTTTGAGCATGATACCATACATTTCCCATTTTGAAGGTAAACCCTCAATAAATTTGTCAGTTTTTTCTTTATCATTACAGAAAATTTCGTGGTCATCAAGCTCACTCAATAGATGATAGAATATGGTGGTATAGTGTGACAACCCTCAAATTAGGGTAAATTTCGTACATTTTAATTACATGCATTTAGGCTAATTCCCTACTTAATTAACGTGAATTCGTTTTCATCAAAATAAGTCTAGCACAAAGCCCACAGTTGCATATGAGATGCACACTATTTTAATGCGGGATGCATTCGTAATTGTCACACCCCGATAAAATCGTTTCACGAGTAACAAGTGCGGAAGCTAGGGGGCGTGACGAGAACGATCAATAAGCGTATGATTATTGCAAACAATAATTAAGATGCCATAAATATTTTAAACAACACGGTTACAAGTTCGTCGTGTTTACAAAACAATAGGCGTTTAGCAAAAGAATATGATTAACAATTTAATCACAAATCATGGTTTGAATATTTATCAAAAGCAATGGCATCCTATTCATCGTGGTGAGCAATGGTCCCAAAAGTATGCATGCATGATTTTTACAGCGCTGCTAATTCCCTGAAAAACATAGTTAAAAGGATCAACAAAATTGTTGAGTGAAATTCACAGGTTTAAGATTTCGTCAATCAAACCAAAAGTTTAGTAAACGTCTCACAAGTTGTTTGTGCCATCCATGGCAAATAGTACGATGATATACAGTTTAAAACAATAAATAGCTGACTGTGATCCCCCGGAAGGTTAGCTAGACCTCTCGAGTTAAAGTGACGACACCTAGGCCTATAACCAAACCACGACTTTACATGTTTGTGCCTGGGACAATAAAATATACGCTCCTCGTCTCGACATACAGTCGGCAGTTAGCATGACTAACAAAAGTGGGAGGGATGTCATCCCAATAGTACTATTCGCATATTCTGTGGCTAGCGTCATCTAGCTAATGGTTACAGTTTGTAGTCATGAGGACTTCTATGCACTACAACTAGTTTAACGTAGGTTCGCACAAGGATTCGTTGTCAGGTTTTCAATCATCGCATGAAATCAGTTTGTATGTAAACAGTACATATGTTTTTCACCCCAAGTTTATAAAGCAGTAAAAAGCAGTAAAATAGGGGCTGTGAACTCACCTGGTGAGCTTATGTGAGTGCTAGCAAGTAATAAGAGTGTTTGCCCAAAAAGCCTCCTAGCGCCCTAAACGCATGAGGTCGTTTGTGTAAGTAGATAGCTAATCGCATATCTAGATTTTGTAATAGTAGGTGGCTACCCGCACACCTAGGTTGATATAAGTAGATAGCTACCCGCATATCTATGCTAGTTGTTCACTCAACCAGTATGTTGGAAATGTATTTCGTTTTTGAAAAGTGTACGACCCGTTGGTGATAGTTTTGTGTGTATACTTATATGTTTCTCGAAAACATAGTTACTTTGCTATTAAAGTGTACGTTATAGGTTTATACTTTCAAAACGTATATTGAACATGAACACGCACCTTTCAATTCATTCAATAGGTTTCGTTAACGCTTGTTCAAAACGTGAAGTTGAATAAGTCCCTTTATTCGTTTAAGGTAGAAAACCATTACTCAAATATTTTCGTGTTTAGTCCCTCTTAGTATCTCTCGGTTTATCCGTAATCAAAAATTAGTTAAATGATATTTTGGTACCTAATATGCTTTAAATGTGTTTACTATCGTTAGTAATGGATGCGAGAGAAAACAAGTGAAAACGTTGAAGAAAATATCAAAAACGAATAAGTATTGCAGTTTTGGCGAGGCTCCACGGTTTTGGCCATAACTCTCTCATACGAACTTCGATTGAGGTGATTCAAATGTCCAAATTTTCGTAACTCAAAGGGCTACAATTCTCAAAAAGATGTCAAGGTTGAAAAATGGAAGTACCAGCCGGGTAAGCCCTTTACCAGCCGGGTACTAAATGTACCAGCCGGGTAAAGTCTTCCCAACCGGGTAATTTGCGTCAGAAACTTTTGGGGCTTAGAGTACCAGCCTGGTAGCCTTCGTACCAGCCTGGTAGGTCACTTACCAGCCGGGTACTTCCTCTACGAGCTGGGTAATTGTGTCAGATACCGGGTTTTTGAGTTTTTAACAAAGTTTCGACACTAGTTATTTTACTATTTTGATTACGTTTTGAGCATTTTAACTAGACATAATATGTTTAAGATCCAAAATATGTTTATCAAGGTTTCCGTTTCTCGTTTTAAAACACTCGTTTCGTTTCTCAATTTAGAAGCCGTTTCCCGCTCTTTTAACAACTTGATTAGCATTTGAACTTCAACATGGTTTTAACACTTTTCAAATCATCTCTTTACACATATGTTCTCAACATCAATTGTTTAACCAACCCTTTTCCCATTTTCATGTTAAAACATCTACAATCAATATCCTAGTACACAAGCATTATCAATCAAACATGTTGGTGCCTATTTTACCATCATTCAATTCTTGATCATTTGAACACATTTTAACATGTTTTAACATAGCATTTAGTTGATTTAAACTCAAGAGTGAACCTCTAGCATCTAGACATTCATAATGTAGGAAATGACAAGATCAAAAGGGAGTTTCCTTACAATGCTTAAGGATGAAAGGGAAAGAAAGAAAAGAGCTTGAAATCTTCAACCCAATACTCCTAGCTTTTCCTTTGTGTGAATCTCAAGATTATGAGATTACAAGAACCTAAAAATGATCAAGAGCTTAAGGAGAGGTGAAAAATGTGGTATAAAAGGTGGTGGTTCATGGTGGTTTGTGGTGGTTTGATGGTGGTTGTGTGGTGGTAGTTCTTGAAGAAAGGATGAAGAAGGAGGTGAAAGGGAGGGATAATTGAGAGAGTTTGAGAGGTAACGTGTGCAGAAAATGTGAAGTGTGTGTGTACGTATGTCTTGTGTTTGCTCTTTTCCTCAAAATGAAGCAAGGGAAATCAAGCAAGTGGGAGGCTTGATGGGAGGTGCTTAGTCCCATCAAGCAAGTAGCAAGGGAGGAGGAAAGTGTGGCTAGGGAATGAGCTACGTAGACAAAGGAGAAAGGGAAGGGAAAATCTGCATTCCAAAGTGATGTCATGCTTAAGTAGCTTGAATTAATTTCAAGGTTAAGCTATGTGCCTTCTTGCTAGTGTAAGGAAATATTAAGCAAGCAAGTAGGAAGGTGAAGCAAGCAAGTAGGAAGGTGAAATAAGAGAAGGAGAAATCTGCACATGGGTTTAAAAGACATGCTTGCCAAGTTGCTTGAATAAATTTCAAGATTGAGCTAGTTATCTAAGCTAGCAAGTAAGCAAGAGGTTTAAAGGAGCAAGTAGGCAAGGAGGAGAAGAAATCGATGGAATCAGTTGACCTACATGTTAGCTTGCTTGGAATTAATTTAAGCTAGTTACCTAGTTGCTTGATTTAATTTGAGCTATGTGTTAACTTGCTTAGATTAATTTAGAGCTAGTTGTCTTGTTGCTTATGATTTTAAGGTGTTAAGAAAGTAAGTAAGTAAGTAAGCAAGCAAGTAAGTAAACAAGCAAGGAGGTTGGAACATGTTTAGCAAGTTCTAAAACAATGCGTTAAATTTAGTAAATCTCATATTACTTTTCTTCGTTCGTTTAACATTGAATCGTCGAAGCTTGATTCTTAAGTCTCATGAGATAAACGGCTTCAAGCCTTAGCGTAAGAGTATAGGTAAATAACTACTATTGAATAGCTTTACGTTATTTAGGAAAATCTAATCACCAACGTTCGTGTTTATCGGAATAATCGAGATGCATCAAGCATCATAATTGTGTGCACCAAATTGTGCAAATGTGGGCTTGTGCTAGACTTATCTTGGTTAAATCAAATTTGATTTCATTAAGTAGGGAATTAGCGTAAGAATGCATGATATTAAAGTGTACTAGAAGTACCGATTTTCGAGGGTTGTCACAGTAATCATCGAGAATTACACAAACAATCGGTAGAGACCGACATTCACGAACGTTGATGATCATTTTTCATAAATAACGTAAAACTATTTGATAATTAAATAGTAGTTATTTACTATTAATATGCCAAGTTATGGCATAACGTTTCAAATAATAGAATCAACGAATATACAAATTCAATTAACGCAAAAACGTAGAGATTTCACGAATTGTAATAAACGAATTATCGAAAACATACGTATGATATCGAAAGGACTTATAATTAATTAAGTCGCTAGGAACTACTCTAACTAACCTTAATCTACCTTAATTACTCCTAATTAACTTTAATCGCGCAATTAAAACCTAACTAATCGAGATTAGCACCTAATGACTAAAATATCTAGACTAAATTTGATTTGGGAAATCACAAGTGGGTCCTCCCCTTGACCAAAAATCTGCCCAAACACCCTCCCTAGGACCCCCCTCTTGGTCAACTTGAACCCATACTTGCACCCATACCTTGCCTCCCCTTACTCCCCATAACTTGGCCATTCTTGCATCACATTTCACACACACAAACATCTTTTCTCTCCCTCTAAATCTGCTGATTTCCAGCAGCCTCCCCTCTCTCTTTTGCTCTCAAACAACCACCACATTCCTCCTTGAACCACCATTGCACCTCCCTTGCACCACCATGAGCCACCACACTTAGATCATCATTTCTTCACTTTTAAACCATCAAAAACGTTCATAATCACATCCTTATACCATTTCCAAGTTAATCACATCATAAAACCAAGGATTGGAAACTAGGAGCTCTTGCAAAACCTCATCCACCTCCATTTCACTTCCCTTTGCTTCCTAGAGCATTGTAAGGACCATTTCTTCCATAATCTTGTAATATTTATGATAAAATACTTATTTTATGGTTCTATTATGTTTAGATGTTCACTCTTGACAAGATCTAGCTTTAAAAATCGTTTTTACATGTTTGATAAGTGATTTATGCAAAAATGTACCAAAACAGTCCACTATTATGCATTTTGAAAAACGTCAGAAATTTTTTCTAACTTTGAAGCTTCATAACTTGGTCAAATCTTGATGAAATTACGTGTTTCTTAGTTCTAAAGTTAAGTTCAAGAAGTTAGCTATCAAACCCCACTGGATTCATAATTTTTAGATGAGTATTAATATTTTAAAATGAAATTCTAAGTTAAAGTGTACGAGCTGTACTGTTGGGACAGAAAATAACCCAACTTTAAAATATCTTAACTTTCAAACCGTAGATCGAAACAAGTTGATTCTTTCTGCTGAAGGTCAAAAATTGTGTTAGCTTTGAAGGTTGTATGATCTCGTTTTGTGAAGTTAAGTAGAACTCAAGCTACATACGGATCTATGACTAACTGTCCTGAAAATGAACTGTTTGACCTTTGTGTGATGTAAAATACATTTGGACCCCTTAAACTCAACCAAAAATTACAAATCTTATGTTTCTGGAAAGCTAAGACATAGAGGAACTTGTATAAAAATTTTCATAATTTTCTGAACATGTTTGACTAGTCAAAACCGTAGGCAAGGTTGACCTAAAAATGGGACAGAATCTGTTAAAAATGAGTTAACTAAGTTGAAAAGGTTAAAAACGATTAAAACCATATATTAAGGACTTTTAATGTAAAGATTAGTGTATTTCATGTAATTTGGTGTAAAATAAGTACTAGAATAACTTAGGACAAAATGTAGGTTATTAAACTTTAAGTTATAAAAGTTAGGTTATAAATGGAATTTAAAAGGGATTAAATAATATCGTAAGGTAAAAGTATGAAAACAAATTATAAAGGCGTATAACTATATTAATATGTGTATAGGAATGTATGTATGAATAAATGTACATATTGTTGGTCAATATATCATAACGACAAGAAAAATGTGTAAATGATTTTGAGGATACATATATATATGCTAACGTTTAAAATATGGTAATTATAGTGAAAATGAATATATATATATATATATAAATAGATGCTTACATGAGCATATTTATATATTTATATGTGTATATGGAAATAGATGACGTGATGATAATAATAATAACGAAAGACTACCAACGTTAATACATGTCATGAAACCCTAAATCAAACGTAATTGAGATACATAAATATATATATACCTATGTGAAAGTATATGTATTGAATAAATGAAAGTTACACATTAATAGTATAATACGTTTAATAAGGTATTTTTAATGTGGACTTAGTTACGATTTAATGATTTTGAAAACAAAGTGGGATCACAACGTGTCGTTCTTTTAAATATAAGTTGGATGTTTTCGAAAGCCCGTTGATGGCAAATTTTACAAATCTTGTTGAGTGAACAACTGGCATAGACTGACCATTGTGTCGTCTGCCGATATTGATTTAAGCTCTTACGTTTAGGACGTTAAGAGACTTACGTGAGAATTATTATTAAACTGTTTTGCTAGCACGCTCGGACTCCAGGTGAGTTCACAGCCCCACTTTTACCGTTTTACTGCTTTCAAATTTGGGGTGAAAAACATATAACTGATTTATGCGATTATTAAAACCTGACAACGTATCTTTATGGGCGACTAAATTCTTCATGTTGTAACATAGAAGTCCTCTTGCTGACAATCACTATAACCATTAGTTAGATGACGCTAACCACTGAGTATACAGATAGTACTATCGGGGCTGACATCCCCATCCCACGTTTATTTTAGTTAGTCGCGCTAACTAGCGACGTTGTTTCGCACTTTGGGGACAAGTATACTTAACCGGTCCAAGGCAAACGAATTATATGTGAGTTGTGGTTTGGTTATAGGTTTAGTTTGACATATTAACTCGCAGGACCTAGCTAGTCTGCGGGGGATCACAGTCAGTGTTTGTTTTTATTGTTTTAAATTGAGAATAATCGCACAATAGGCCGTTGATGCCACTTTTGATCTATTGATGAAATGTTTATAAATAATGGTTTATGATAGAGTCATTAAACCTGTGAATTCACTCAACGATATGTTGACCTTTTATAAATATGTTTTTCAGGGGAATTAGCTATGCCGTAAGACACATGCATATTTGGGACCGTACCTGCCACGATGATTAGGATGCCATATTTAAACTAACGAGATTTATTTATAATATTGACTTGATGTATTTTTATTGAATCCCGGAACTTGCATTTTATTTAAAATGATGTATTTGATAACCTTGACATGTTGACGGCTCGATGAGCCGAAATGTTTGTAAAACAATATTTTGGCATCCTAATAATATCGATGTTCTGCGATAATCATACGCTCGAGGTATTGTTATTTGATCCTCGTCACGCCCCAAAAGCTTCCGCATAATTATCATACTTGTTAAATTTTGGGGTGTGACATATAGGCTTCAAGATCCTCTTCTCTAAAAGCTTTAAACACTGTAAACTGCTTTTTTAGAAGGTTTCTCTTGCCTGCCTTAACCTGTGGGCTTCCCTCACATCGTTTCTCTAGAGCTTCCCAGAGCTCCTTAGCAGTGTGAAAGGACTTCAATTGATGATTGATCTCCTTGGGAAGACTCATCTTTATTGAGGAATGTGCCTTATTCTCAATAGTAAAGTCCTTCTTTTGGTTGTCACTCATCCTGTTATAGGGAACAACCACAGTTGCATTCTCCACCACAGCAGTAGGTGAAGCATATCCGTTTTTAATGCACAGCCAGATAGTTATGTCATGGAATCTACAATAAGATTCGAATCTGTCTTTCCATCCATAATAGTCTTCGAGTCAGAGCAATTTTGGTGGAACATTAGATTTTCCAACCTCGTGTTCCATTTCTATCATTCTACTAAAGTCAGACATCTTTGTAAGTCTCAAAAGTTGTCAAATCACACAATTCAGTAAGTTCAGTTCGCAGGTTAATCTCAACTCACAGCTGGTTTCAACTCGCAAGTGACTTCAACTCGCAAGTGTATCTCACCTCGCAAGAGATCTCAACTCGCAAAGAATTCTCAACTCGCAAGGGAAACTCAACTCGCAGGTCAAATCTCAACTCGCAGGTCAAATCTCAACTCGCAAGTGAATCTCAACTCGCTTATAACAGCTGAAACTCTAATCTCAACTCGCAAAACGGCGCTGGTGAAATCTGGGAACTGAAACTTTTTGGTATTTTTACGATTAAATTAGTAGATTTCGATCGTAAACAACTCCAAAGATGTTATATAACCTAAAAACCTTGAAACCACAACGTTTCTTAGCCCGAAAGCTTTGATACCAATTGTAAGGTCGCTAGATCTTGGTTCGATAACGGATTATCTTTAAGTATTAAGGTGCGGAATCCCTTAATACGTTAGGTTATAGTTTATATAACTTATCTATATACTAAAAGGCTTTGTTTGATTATTAACTATTGTTAATCACTCAAAACCGAACCTATTAGTATATTAATATATTTGGCACAGAAAACGAGGTGTATGAATATTTTCTATCTAAGAATAATGGCACGGATACCAATAAATGCATGTGATTATTTTATTTATATCCAGGCCATGGGCTTTGCGAGTTGACTCAACTCGCAGGCCATGGGCCTTGCGAGTTGACTTCAGCTCGCACACACAATCTCAGCTCGCAAGTCAATAACCTGCGAACCCAGATCTCATCTCGCAGGTCCAAGCCTACAACTTGAGATTTTGCTGCGAATTGAGATCTCATTTCGCAATTTTGACTTTAATTCGAATTCGTTACTTGTATAATTATATTTAACAATTAATAACACAAATTAATATCATATATTTACAAGTCTAAACCAATATACAAATTTGAGAATAATTACACCAGTCCTATTACAAGCTAGATCTGTTGTCACAAAACATGTCCCAACAGTATCTGATCAGAGAAATTGTTAAAGAAAATATAAAGTGATTCTTGATTTGTTTTACATTGTTTAATCTTTATATTTGTGATTATTACTATCCTACGAATTCCGCACGTGGGATTATTGAACGATTTGATTAAAAGATCGTCTAGGGATCTACAATTGGTATCAAAGCCATTAATCTAATGATTTTGGTGGTATCAAATCGTTTGTGGTACGTTTTTAATACATATTTTGATTATTTAACGTCTCTTTTGGTGTTTGATTTTCATTATAGGTGTTTTGGAGTTGAAAATTGGAGTTTTTAAGCCTAACAATATAAGCTTTTACGAAGTTTTTTGTTAAAAAATTATTAGGTTTCGAAAATTATCGTTTTTGAGGTTTTTGGCATCTGACAGCGCCGTTTTGCAACACAAGACTGCGACATAAATTTGTGTCGCTATAGGGTTTTAGCGACCTCAGTTTTGCGACATAAATATTTTGCGACCTCAAATTTGCGACATAGCGTTGCGACATACGGTGCGACATAGTCTTGCGCCATAGTTCCTCTTGCGACAAAATCTTTGTGTCGTTGTTAGCTAGTGTGCGACATAATCTGCGACACAACCTTAGTGTCGCTTACTCTAGTTTCTAAAATATTTTTGAAAAGTCTCTCGAGCCCGTTACAATGACTTCTTCTGCTCCAACATCTATTTAACAAGTCGGGGCAATGTTAAAGCATAATAGTGAGGTGGGTTCAACCAATAAACCACCTATGTATACAAATGGTATGAATTACTCGGATTGGCGTCAAAGATTTGAAGCATTTGTATCTTTCAACGATCCTGAAGTGCTGATTTATATGGAAGAAAGGTATGAACGCCCTGTGAATACCGGTATCTATGATGGACCTATTCCTGAAAAATCCATTAAGTCTATGACTCCTGAGGAACGTAAGGCGTTTGACACTGAGAGAAAGACTTATTCTGCCATTACCATGGCTTTACCTCAACAAATCTTGAGACAACTACGACATCACAAAACTGCATATGATTTATGGACTGGTTTTGAAAAGAAGTGTGGTGGTAGTGATCATTACAAAAGGAACAAATTGGATCTAGTCAAGAAACAGTTTGAAGTTTTTGACATGCTGCCTAATGAGTCTCTTGAAGATATGTGCAGTCGATATTCACAGCTTATGAGTGAATTAGTCGAGGGAGGTATAAATCTCGACAAAACTGATGTCAATAAGAAGCTTTTGGGTTCCTTACCTAAAAAGTGGAATACAAGGGTACTGCTGATGGAAAAGGATGAAGACATCATGGACATGGAGCTTGATGATTTAGTTGGACAGATTGCTGCTGATCTTCTAGATATGCAGAAAAAGGAAACCAAGGCTACTGCACACCTTCAAAATCCGAAGTTATACGGTGTGGATGTTCCTGCTGCAGCGACTCAAGCTGCTGGTTCTGCATTCTTCTCTGGGAGTTCTGGCGCTCCAAGTACATCTGGCGGATTTGGATATACAAATACCACATCCTCAAGTGGGGGTGGTACCTATTCAAATTTCAAAGGCGCATCTCATGCAGTTGCTGAAGAACATGCAGCTGTTTTTACAGCTTTCTTGTCGGCATATGATGACTTTCTATCTAACAACAACAGTACTGTGGATCTGACTGAAGAAGACTTTGGTCAAATTGATCAAGAAGAGCTTGAACGTATGGACTTGAAGTGGAGTATGGCTATGCTCACAAGAAGAGTCAAGAACTTCTTGAAGAAGACTGGAAGGAAGAACGTAAATGATCCGGAAGAGAAAGGTCTGGGTTTTAACAAGAGCAAGGTGAAATGCTACCAGTGTCATAACTATGGACACTTTGCTCGTGAATGTGATCGGAAGAAGAATCCACCTTCCGGTTTATCTAAACCTTCTCAGTACAACTCTTCTGATAAGACCAAATCTGATGAGAAGGCGATGGTTTCAGCTGCACTACTACTTTCCAACAATGCTTGGAAATGGTCTGATCCAGATGAGGATGATGCAGAAAAGGCACTGATGGCTGAAGTGCATGAGGTAGATGATGAACCTTTATCCTGTGTTTCGTGTATAAAATTAACTAACTAGTTAAACAGGTATATAGAGGACACCAAACGCCTTAACACTGTTATTGAAAATTTAAATGAAACAAATGACATGTTAAGAGACAGTGATAAGGCAAGTGGTCAAAAGTTAAAAGCTGTTTTGGAGGAGAAAAAGGAGTTAAAAGCAAAAAAATTTGAACAACAAGATGAAATTGGTAGCTATGTTGATATGTTATCATCTGTTAAAAAAGAACTTGCTGAATCTCAAACTGAGGTTTTAAATTTAAAGAAAAAGCTTTCTAACTTTTCAGCCTCCTCTCTAGTCTTTAGGTAAATCCTACAGGCACAGAGGACTGATACCAAAAGTAAGGCAGGACTTGGGTATCATTTAGTCCCACCTCCTAAAGATTATGTTCCCATGCCTGTCAGGGATAATATCAATGACTTGATGCCTATCTTTACAAAGATAAATGTCAAGCCTGTTAAACCTGCAGTTAGTATCAAAATAAGTAAGCCTGAGCTAGTTAAGGCTGAAACTGTCATCACTGCATCCTCACAACTTGAAACTAGTAGGCCCGAGCCAATTAGGGCTAATACTAGTGAGTCTGAAACTAGTGAGACTCAAAAGGTTGAGAAAGTTAAGCCTATTAAGGCTGAGCTTAACCAGACTGTGTTGATTAAGTCTGAGACTGTAGTTGAGCCTAAGTTAGGAAAGGCTCTTTCTGTGCTTCCTCGTATTATTGAAGAGGAAATTGAAATTGAGGACATAACTAATGAGGAATTTAGACCAATAAAAAAAAATGTTAAGCCTGAAAATCATATAATTACTATTGAAAGAAATGAACAGGCTATATCAAAAGGAAAAGGTAAAGCTACGGCTGAACCTCAAAAGAAGATTGTTTCTAAAACGAATACTCTAAATAAATCTTCTAAACATACTTCCAAAACATCCCCTTTTGAATGTTCACATCAATGTGAGTGTTCAACAAGTGCTTCTTTTGGTCGACCTCATCGGTTTATTACTCAATCTCAATCTAGTGTTGAGTATAGATCTTGCTTCTACTGCAAGAAGCAAGGTCATTTAATAAATGATTGTCATGTGCTTGCAAAGAAACAGTTTGGGAAACAAGTTTCGCGAGTCTCTAAATTCAAAAATCTTTCAAAGAAACCTATTTCAATGAGAGGCTCAAAGACTTCCATCCCAGCTGTCAAAGTCAACAAAGTTGAGCAAAACAAATTGAAAAACTTAAAACTCAAAGTTGTTGACTCGCAAGCATCCAAACCGAAACAAGTTTGGATGATTAAAGGATCTTGTCAAGATTCTACATCTGGCAATACCTCATCAGTCAAACATTCTAAATTATTTGAAAATAAAATTTTGACTGATGTGGTCGTTGTTGATGATTGTTGATGCATCTTAGAGTGTCTGTCAGTTGGTCTAGTCTGTACTGTGTCTGTATATGTAATAGACTAAGAAAAATTACATTCTCTGTGTACTGCGACACAGTGCTTGTGTCGCATGAGTTGTAGTTGCGACACAGTGTTTGTGTCGCAATAGTGATCTTTGCGACACAAGGCTTGTGTCGCAAAATGGCCAGTTTGTTTAGTATAAATATCAAAGTTAGAGTTATTTAGAAAAAGACATTTTTGCACTCACTTTATTCTCTGTATTTTGGCTGCTACACTCACTTTGAAAGAATATTTTGGGGATTGAGTAATATAAAGTTTTATCTCATTTGTTTATCATTTTGTCCAAACTTTATATCATTTTGCTTGTGTTCTTGTCTTCTTCTCCTCTTGATTTGATTAAAAGATCACCCATTGGGATCCACAATTGGTATCAGAGCCATAATCTATGATTGTTAGTGGTTTCAAATCATTTGGTTAAGCTTTTTAATACTTTTTTTTTGATCATTTGACCTTTTATTGGTGTTTGATCTTCTTTATTAGTATTATATAGCTGCTTTTTGGTGTTTTTGAACCTAGAAATCTTTACTTTTACTGTTTTTTTTTTATAAAAAACATTTAGGGTTCGAAAATCTTCGTTTTTGAGGTTTGTTCGTACTGACAGCGCCGTGTTTGCGACATAGTGTGCGACATAATATTGTGTCGCTATAGGCTTTCGATACTGAACGAAAAACATATTCTGTGATTACTATGGCCTTACCTCAACAGATATTGAGACAACTACGCCATCACAAGACCGCTTATGATCTATGGAAGGGGTTTGAGAAGAAATGTGGTGGTAGTGATCAGTACAAACGAAACAAACTGGATCTGGTTAAGAAACAATTTGAGGTCTTTGACATGTTACCTACTGAGTCTCTGGAAGATATGTGTAGTCGATATTCTCAGCTCGTAAGTGAATTGGTTGAGGGAGGAGTAAATCTCGACAAAACTGATGTAAACAAGAAGCTTCTGGGTTCATTACCAAAGAAATGGAATACACGAGTGCTGCTAATGGAAAAAGACGAGGATATAATGGATATGGAGCTTGATGATCTAATTGGACAGATTGCTGCTGACCTCCTGGACATGCAGAAGAAGGAGACCAAGGCTACTGCACATATTCAGAATCCCATGTTATATGGTGTGGATGTTCCTGCTACAGCGACTCAAGCTGCTGGGGCTGCATTCTTCTCTAGGGGTTCTGGTGCTCCTAATTTATTTGGTGATTTTGGATATACTACCACAAACTCTGCTAGTGGGGGTGGTACTTACTCCAATCTTAAAGGAGCATCTCCTGCAGTTGCTGAGGAACATGCAGCTGTATTCACCGCTTTCTTGTCAGCGTATGATGACTTCCTATCCAACAAGAACAGCACTGTGAATATGACTGAAGAAGATTTCAGTTAAATTGATCAAGAAGAGCTTGAAAGAATGGACTTGAAGTGGAGCATGGCTATGCTGACAAGACGTGTCAAGAATTTCTTGAAGAAGACTGGGAGGAAGAACGTCACTGATCCGGAAGAGAAGGGTCTTGGATTCAATAAGAGCAAGGTAAAATGCTACCAGTGTCACAACTATGGACACTTTGCTCGTGAATGTGACAGAAAGAAGAATCCACCTTCCGGTTTGTCCAAGCCCTCTCAGTCCACCGCATCTGAGAAGACCAGATCTGATGAAAAAGCGATGGTTTCCGCTGCGCTACTGCTTTCCAACAATGCTTGGGAATGGTCTGACCCAGATGAAGATGATACAGAACGGGCACTAATGGCTGAAGTGCATGAGGTACATGATGAACCCTTATCTTATGTATCATGCATTAAATTAACTAACCAGCTAAATAGGTATAGAGAGGATACCACACGCCTTAACACTGTCAGAGAAAATTTAACTGAAACAAATAATATGTTACGGGACAGTGATAAGGCCAGTGGTCAAAAGTTAAAAGCTGTTTTGGAAGAGAAAAAGGAACTAAAAGCTAAAATTTTTGAACAACAAGATGAAATTGGTAGCTATGTGGATATGCTATCATCTGTTAAAAGGGAACTTGTTGAATCTCAAGCTGAAGTTCTAAATTTGAAGAAAAAGCTTTCAAACTTTTCCACATCCTCTCTAGTCTTTGATGAAATCCTACAGGCACAGAGGACTGATACTAAGAGTAAGGCTGGACTTGGTTTCCACCAAGTTCCCCCTCCTAAGGATTATCTTCCTATGCCTGTTAGGGATAATGTAAATGATATGATGCCTATCTTCACCAAGATAGATGTTAAACCTATCAAACCTGCTGTTAGATTCAATATAAGTAAGCCTGAGCTAGTTAAGGCTGAAAATGTCATCATTGCATGCGAACAACCTGAAACTAGTAAGCCCGAGCCTATTAGGACTAATACTAGTGAGTCTGACACAATTAAGACTCAAAAGGTTGAGAAAGTTAAGATTGTTAAGGATAAGATTCTTCAAACTGAGCCTATTAAGTCTGAGAATATTGTTGAGCCTAAGAAAGGAAAGGCTCTTTCTGTGCTTCCTTGTATCGTTGAAGAGGAAATTGAGATTGAGGACATAACTGATCAAGAGTTTCGACCAGTTAAGAAAATTGTGAAGCCTGAAAATCATATTATTACTATCGAAAGAAATGAACAGGCTATAACTAAAAGAATTGGAAAAGTCACAGCTGAGCCTCAAAAGAAGATTGTTTCTAAAACGATTAAATTACATAAATCTTCTAAAATTTCAACTAAAGCATCTGCTGCTGTTGAATGTTCACACAAGTGTGATTGTTCAACACATGCTTCTTTTAGTCGAGCTCATCGGTTTGTTCCTAAATCTCAATCTTGTTTTGAGCAACGATCTTGCTTCTATTGCAAGAAGCAAGGTCATTTGATAAATAATTGTCATGTGCTTGCAAAGAAACAGTCTGGGAAATAGGTTTCTCAAGTTTCAAAACTTAAAAAACTTTCAAAGAAGCCTATTTCAATGAAAGGCTCAAAGACTTCTGTCCCAGTTGTCAAAATCAACAAAGTTGAGCAAAATACTTTGCAAAACTTGAAGCTCAAAGTTGTTGACTCGCAAGCATTCAAACCAAAGCAGGTTTGGAAGATTAAAGAATCTTGTAAAGATTCTACATCCAACAATACCTCATCAGTAAAACATTCTAAACTTTTTGAAAACAAAGTTTTGACTGATGTAGTCATTGTTGATGATGTTACTGGAGTACCCAAGACTATAAAGGCTTGAGTCTCCATTTCTAACTAATTTACCTTGTTTGTGGTGCCACAGCAACCTGAATCTGTAAAAAATAGTAAATGGTATATCGACAGCGGTTGTTCTCGGCACATGACCGGTGATGTTTCTCTTTTATCTGAAGTTCATGCTTTCAATGGAGGTTATGTAGCTTTCGCTGGTGATAAAGGGGGAGTTATTTCTGGTCAAGGTACGCTTACCAATGGAATGGTAAGCTTTGAGAAGGTAAATTTTGTGGAGCAATTACAACACAATCTCCTCAGTGTCTCTCAAGTGTGCGATAAAAAGTACACTACTACCTTTACAGACACTGAATGTTGTATATTGAAGCCGGGATTTGTGATCCCTGAAGAATGGGTGCTACTGAGGGCACCTCGGGAGCGAGACACGTATATTCTGGACATGAGTACTGTGGAAACTACACAGCTCACTTGTCTTCTTTCTAAAGCTCCTGAGAAGGAATCGTTATTATGGCACAGGCATATGGGACACTTGCACTTTCGCAAGATGAACTACCTGATCAAGAATGATCTAGTGCGAGGTGTCCCTAAGCAATCCTTTGGACTGAATGATCATTGCGTCCCTTGTCAAAAAGGAAAGCAACACAAAAAGTCTCACAGACCGAAGCTGGCCAATTCAACTGAGAAGCCCTTGGAGCTGCTTCACATGGATCTATTCGGGCCAGTCAGAAAGAAGAGTTTGGGAGGTACTTCTTATTGTCTTGTTGTGACGGATGATTATTCGCGGTTTTCTTGGGTTTATTTTCTGAAGACCAAGGATGAAGTGCCTGAGATTCTCATCTATCTATTCGACAAACTGCAAAATCTTTGTGAGTTGAGAATCAAGAAGATAAGGAGTGATAACGGTACAGAGTTTAAGAATTCGATTATAGAACTGTACTGTTTGAGCAATGGTATTGAACACCAATTCAGTGCCGCAAGGACTCCACAGCAAAATGGGGTTGCAGAACGTAAGAATAGGACTTTGATTGAGGCTGCACGTACAATGCTATCTGACTCTAAGTTTCCAATCACATTTTGGGCTGAAGCTGTGAATATGGCCTGCTATGTTCTGAATCGGGTGTTAATGGTTAAGAAAAAGAACAAGACATCCTATGAATTGTTCAACAACAGAAAGCCTAATCTACAGTTTCTTGAACCATTTGGCTGCCTATGCACCATTATGCACACCAAGGAACGAATTGCTAAGTTTGGTGAGAAATCCTGTGAAGGTGTTTTTCTAGGATTCTCTAATAACTCACCCAACAAACGTGTGTATAACTTAGTGACCAAGCGTGTGGAAGAACATTTTGAAGTCACCTTTTTCCATTACACTGACAACCCTCAGGGGAAGGGACCCGAATATTTGTTTGATTATCAAACACTGTTTGATTCTTTCAATATTCCTGAGGAAAATGAAGAAGAGGATATAGTGACACTACTTCATGGGCTGGACATCGCTTCTAAAACACCACACATCTCTGTTCCTCCACCACCTACAGGAACACCAGCAACTGCTCCTGCTGCTACTTGTGAGACTCCACCTCTACTCGTTACTGAGAATGTTCCTGATCCTACAAATGATGAGGAACAAATGTTTGAGGATTCTGTTCAATCACCTGTCTGACCTTGAAGATTTACCTGCACTTCAACTCGAACTTGAAGCTGACTCTACAAACCTTGATTCTATCATCGTTCCAGCTGCAATTCCGAGTTCTCGGATCAATGTGTCACATCCAGTTGATGCCATTCTTGGTGATTTAAACAAAGGTGTTTTAACGAGAAGACAGATTGCTGCTGCTGAACAATCTGTGTTGACACCGTCTCCTGTTACCGTCACTGATCATGTTTGTCTTGCTTCGGAAATTGAAGAATGCTTTCTCTCCCAAGTAGAACCGAAGAAGACAGCTGATGCGATCCATACTGGGTTGAAGCTATGCAGGAAGAGCTTCAACAATTCAACAAGCTGCAAGTATGGACTTTGGTGCCTTTACCCAAGGGTGTTCATCTTATTGGCACTCGTTGGGTATATCGTGTGAAGAAGGATGATCGGGGCGTGGTAATTCGCAACAAAGCACGTCTAGTGGTCCAGGGTTTCACTCAAATTGAAGGTTTGGACTATGATGAAGTATTTGCTCCGGTTGCTCGTTTGGAATCCATCCGCATTTTCCTGGCGTACGCTTCATTCAAAGGATTTCGGGTTTACCAGCTTGACGTTAAGAGTGCATTTCTGTATGGTCAAGTGGTTGAAGAGGTCTATGTCAAACAGCCGCCTGGATTTGAAGACTCTGTTCATCCGAACTACGTCTGCAAGCTGGACAAGGCATTGTATGGTCTTCATCAAGCTCATAGAGCTTGGTATGAGCGGCTTGCGACTCATCTTCTGAAGAATGGTTTTGTACGCGGAACGATCGACAGTACTCTCTTCATCAAGCATGCAGGGGAGGACTTGCTATTAGTAGAAGTCTATGTGGATGACATCATCTTTGGTTCCACCAAGGGTGAACTGTGTCGCGACTTCGAGCGGATCATAAAGTCAGAATTTGAAATGAGTGCAATGGGGGAGCTGAACTTTTTCTTGGGCGTACAAGTCGAACAATCTGCTAAAGGGATTTACATTCATCAGTCCAAGTACGTCAATGATATGCTTACGCGGTATAACTTGACTGACTGTAAATCCTATGAAACGCCTTTAGAGCTGAATCATCACCTTGGTCCAGCGGAAGATGAAGAGGACTGTCCGGAAAAAGATTACCGATCTATGATTGATTCTCTGATGTATCTCACTGCATCGCGTCCGGACATTGTCTTTGCATTCTCTCTCTGTTCTAGGTATCAGGCTAAACCGAAGGTGTCTCACATGAAGGCAGTTACGCGAATTTTCGGTTATCTCAAATGTAGACCAACTCTTGGTCTCTAGTATTCTAATGAGAAAACCTTCGCGCTCACTGCTTACTCGGACTCGGATTATGGGGGATGCAATATGGATAAGAAGTCCACTTCTGGTGGATGTCAGTTTCTTGGACCTCGCTCGTATCATGGCAGTGCAAAAAGCAAACAACTGTTTCTACCTCAACCGCAGAGGCTGAATACATTGCTGCTGCTAGTTGCTGTTCCCAGGTTCTTTGGATACAACACTAGTTGCGCGATTACGGCTTACTCTTAACTATAACTCCTATTCATATAGATAATACTGCTGCTATATGTATTACTCGTAATCCTGTCCAACATTCTAAGACCAAACACATAGAAATTAGGTTTCATTTCATTCGTGATTGCTATGAGAAACACCTAATTGATCTGGTCCAAATTGATACCCTTAAGCAGAATGCCGACCTGTTCACCAAAGCCTTTTCCCGTGCTCGTTTCGATGAGCTAGTCAACATGATAGGGTTACGTTTCTTTCCCATTCAAAAGTAATATTTGTGACCTTAGTCTGTTATGTTCTAATTATTATTATTATTAAAAAAAAAAAAAAAAAGGGGGGGGTGTGGGGGGTAAAGCAATAGCCACTCTTTGTGCTTACTAGCATTAAAGAAAAGCAACGTTGCAACATGTGCAAAAGACGTTTAAGTTGTGTCTCAAAACAACTAGGGATATGATAGTACATTAGGAGACACTTCTCACACGACAATCTTAAGTTTTATCCTCGATATATCAGTAGGTTTATCTAGTATCTGTTATACTTGCTCTTATAAACATCTGATTTCTTGCACGATGTATTGGTAGACATGTTCACACTCTTCTTTGAGCAACTAAGAAATACTTTAATTCGTGTTTACTCTTTTGTGATGACTATCATATGATGTATGACAATGTGTCTTAAATTTTTATGTATTAGCTTGCCATACTTCAATTAACTTGAGTTTGTATCTGACAACATTTGGGGATTTATGCTGTTTGTTTCCTCTGTTGTACGTCCGTACAGACCTGGTCTCAGTTAGTATACTTTCAAACATTAAGCAAAGAAAAGTCAAAGTACTTTCAAATCTTATAAAATTAAAGATTACTTACCAGGTCGCCAACTGGTTTGACCAAGTCTGGTTTTGCTTACACCTGAATCAAGTTTATGTCGCTTTGTTGTACGTAAGTACAGACCTGTGACCGCTGGCTTGATTCTTAAAAATGTTGAATTCAAACGCTTTCTCTAACTAATCGAAGTTTTGGGCATGTCTTGATACTAGGAGTATATCTATGTGGGAGTCACGAAGATCTATTCACTCTAATAATAACTGCTAAGCTTGAAGTTGAGTGTGTTACATGTTTAAGTGGACAAACAATATCGATAATCGTCTTGTTACAGATTGCGTCTCAGGCTTGTTAACTTTGCTTGATAGATTTAAATTTGGACAACTATACTGATAATCGAATTAAAATTTGATATTGTCTTGCGAATCTGTCTTCCTAATATGATCCCTAAATCGACACTTATGTAAGGTCGCTAGATCTTGGTTCGATAACGAATTATCTTTAAGTATTGAGGTGCGGAATCCCTCAATACGTTAGGTTTAAGCTTATATAACTTTATTATCAATTAAAGAACTTCGTTTTGATTATTAACTAAGTTAATCACTCAAAACCTAGCCTTTAATACTATAATAAATATATCTGCACAAAAAACGAGGAGAATAATTAAATATTTGGTGTGTGTAATAATGGCACGGATTTCTAGACTCTACTGTGTTTTGAGCAGCATTAAATTATTTATATCTGGTTCAACTCGCAGCCCATGGGCTTTGCGAGTTGACTCGACTCGCAGCCCATGGGCCTGCGAGTCCAGATGGACTGCGAGCTCACATCTCAGCTCGCAAGCTAAGCTGCGAGTCCAAATGATTGCGAGCCCAAATATCAACTCGCAGGTAAGACCTGCGAGTCCAGATATCAGCAAGCCCAAATCTCAACTCGCAGGTGAGACCTGCGAGTCCAGATGGTCTGCGAACTGAGATCTCATCTCGCAGGATATTAGACCTGCGAGTTGACTTCTCATTTCACGATTTTGACTTTAACTTTAAGTCGATATTAGTCCAATAACATTTAAACAAATAATAATAACAAGTTAATATCATATATTTACGAGTCTAAACCAATTTATACAAGTTTGACAATAAATACACTAGTCCTATTACAAGCTAGATCTGTTGTCACAATAATATGTCCCAACAGACTCCCCCTTGATAATAGCTCTAGCGTCGTTATCTTCAACTTTGTCCTTGGTCTTCACTTGTAAATTCTACTGCCCATATGAATCTTCATTCTAATACAAGTCTTCACCATTAATTGATAATCTCTTGCAAGATCACTCCATGCTTCAGTCGTCAGGATCCTATTTTCATTTAACTTCAACAGGTCCTTCTTCGACAGATTCATCAGGTGTCGATGGTCATAGACTGTCAGAATTACTCTTTCTCCTCTTTCAACTTCATCATCAGCTTCAACCATGACAGCTTCACCAGTCTCTGAATCCACGTGCCAATTCAGAAGATTTCCCAGAATATTCTGTGGCATAGGTTTTAGTGGTATCTGCTGTATGCATTTGACAGCTGGATAAGTTTTCTTCCTTAATCTTCGGCCAGTTCTCTGGCTGCGTTCCTTTAATTTGATCGTCTTTCCGACTCTTGGCTTAATCTTGTCAAACTTCATTGATCTACCCTCAGTCCGAATGATTCTCTCAACACAAGTTGCGTAGGGATCATTACTGGATTTATCAGTTCTAAGCGTGCCAAGTCTCGGATTTCAAATCGAGGAAGCGAACTGAATACTTTGAGCTTCTTATCAAAATATTGAACTCCGTCAAACCTTTTAATAGCGAAAAGTTTCAAGTCAGAATCAAAATACCAGCCGATGATCCCCTTCCTTGGAGCTTTCTTTCCAGTTATATCTACTTCAGACATCCCAACCTTTTGCTTTCTCCTTTTCAGAGGTCTAAAATGGGATTATTTCTGAGTTTTTCTGGAAGGTCATCTTCTGATTCAGAACTGGTTGATTCATCTAGATTTTCATCTAAATCAACAACCCTTTCTCCATCTTCTTCCTGGATGACCACTTTAGTTGTAGATGGGCTTACGATGTGTTCAACAACATCAGCGTCAAGATCTACACACTCGTCTGCCCCATCATTAACAATGAAAGTCCAATCTTCAGGAGGTACAAACTCTCCTTCTTCAAGGTCAAAGTCAATGTCCTCATCTAATTCATCTGGCATGTCGCCTTCAGAATCTGATAAGTTCAACATTTCATGACCTATAGAAATACATACACAAATAGATTAATATCATAAGTTCTTTCATTGATTTCCCTGAATCAATCTAAGATTTTTCTTATTAATCCCTTTGTGTATTTAAAATGTATTAATCTTTCATCGATTATCATAATCAATCTAAAATTTGAATAATTCTTATAATATGCGAACATCATATATTATATGATCTTATAACTCTTTTATCGATCATAGTCAATCTAGAATTACAAAAGGCTTATAATATACAAACATTCATAATTATAACATTTTAAACATTCAAGTTTAAACATCTTAATTACATAATTATATTACAAAATAATTCAAAGTTACAATGTATTAATAATTACAATCAGTCTATATTAATACAAGTGTCACCTTCTTCAGCTCCACCCTTCGCAGTACCAGCACCAGCTCCACTACCACTTGCTTCAGCAGACTCCCCCTGAAATGTAGTCTGCTGACCAGTCGTTGAAGGACCAGCCAGCTCACTTTCTTTTTCAGTCGCGGGATCATCGTCTTTATCATCTCGGCTCTTCTTAACCAGCTCATCCTCTTTACAAACTTCTTCAAATGCAGCCTTCTCAATTGCAACTTTCTCCCCTTGAGATGGCTGGTTCTGCTCTAAGTAAGTAATACGACGAGAGAGACGATCAAGTTGTCGTTGCTTCTCAGCCACGTCATCTACCATAGTGTTGTTGGTCTTGAGTAACAGTGAGTAAGCATTGTTCTGTGTAGTGACACTGTCTGACAACTGTAGAATCTGTGTGGCAAAAGTGTTGGCAACTAATTGCAACTCTCGAACCTTAGACTCCAAGCTTATAATGCGTTCAGCATCAGTCTTTGGTGAGGTTGAAGGAGCAGCATCAGTGGTGGATGGAGGTGTTGGAGTAGGAGGTTGCATTCTCTTTGCTATTTCTGTAGCAACATCTGTCAAAAGACGCGCCGCAACCCTGCTTGATTTGGTGGTTGGGTGCGAAGACGGGCGAACCAAAGCAGCAATCATTTCAGCCTCTGAGGGCGTAGAACTTGATTGTATAGGAGCTGCAGAGGTTGAAGCTGTTTGCCTGATCAGCTTGCGAGGTTGAGTAATAAGCACCTCCTCCTCTTCTTCTTCATCTTCATCTTCTTCGACAATAACGAAGTCGGGATCTTGATTAACGGCTTTCCTCTTTAACTTCAGAGCCGGATCCATAACCAATCTTGATCCCTGTCGAATCATCCCTTCTGGAATTCCAGTGACAAACCCAGGTGGTCCAGATTCATCATCATCATCAGAATCGGACTCAGAAGCAGAAGCAGCTTCTCCTTCTCGTCCCGATGGTCCAGCAACATCAGGTGCCTCAGCAAGTGAAGTTGGTCCTGAAGTATCTGGACCCTCAGCCACATATTGATCTACATCTCTTAAGATCGGATCAGTAGCATCATCGTTCTCTCCCAACACCTACTGTACCACTTCAGCAACAACTTCAGCATCTACCTGGTGACCTGGCTGATTTGCCTGCTCTAACACTTCCTCAATCAGCTCTTGTGGCTCAGGTGCACCATCTGCCACATCAACATCAAGCCAACCGTGATTCGGTGGCGCCACATATGCAGGATCAATCAGTGAGCCAAAAAGTTCAGTCAACTGGGGCTGCATCTCAAACCTTCGTGAGGTGTGCATAAACATCGCATTATATGCCCGCAGCCCAATGGTATCCACTCGAATATCTGCTTGAAAAACCGGCAGATCATGGATATTGGCTCTGATGATCACATTGCAGAATCTTGGGTATAATATGAAGTGCGATCTAACTCCCCCCAAGATCTGGCGAACGAATTCCCCAAAGATGTAATCGGAGAAACTGTATGGTTTGTTATAAACCAGTGACAGTAAAGCAGATAGGAGAGAGGAGCTCAACTCATCATAGCCTCCCTTCTTTGGTCCAAAAATAGTGACTAGAACATGCCACAGGAACCTCCATTCTACGAAAACGAGGGCCTTCAAAAACTGTCGCCCTCGCATGGGTCCAACATACCCCATACGTGTTGGTGCATTTAGTGTGTCTGTCACTTGGTCTAAGTTTCGAGTTGTAATTATTTAGATCAACTACTGTTCATGCGATATTGCCAATATCGCTCAAGCGATATTGCCAATATCGCTCAAGCGATATTGCCAATATCGCTTAGTTACCTAAAATAGATAATTATATAAATAGTCGTTTAGGGTTTCAGATCTAATGTTGCTGAAATTCGTATTTGTGCAGCCTGTGTTGTTTCTCCAGTCAATCATCTGTAAATCACAATTGGTTTGTTTGATCAAATATATTATTGTGATTACTTTGTTACTTTGTGTTATGAAACGTACTTTGATTTAGCTTTTGATTTCCGCGCTTAAGTTTTTGATATTGATTCATTGTGAAAAGGCCTGTCCTTTTAACGGTCCTACAATTGGTATCAGAGCCATTTAATCATTGGATTATTTGGTTTGAATCAATATTCGTTTACGTTTAATTTAAAAAAAAAAAAAAAATTTCTGTCCTTTTGAGTGTCTTTAAGTGTTAAACTAATCATTTAGTGCTTGTGTTTAAGTTTCTGGATCTTTGTTCGTTGGTTTCAATCCTAAAACTTGTTTTGATCTTCGAAACTTGTGTTTTTAGGGTTTACACCGTTTTAGCGATATTGGAACTCAATATCGCCATTAGGGTTTCTGCGACATTGAAAGCGACATTACTCATTAATTTGAGCGATATCATTAAGCGATATTAGTTCAATATCGCCTAATTGATTTTAGCGATATTAACCCAATATCGCCTGGTTGATTTGTGCGACATTACTGCAATATCGCCTGTGATATCGCCTGTTCTTGTTTGATTTTGACTTTTGCTTTAATTAGCGATATTATTAGCGATATCAACAATATCGCTCATTTATCTAATTGATTTAAGCGATATTGTCAATATTGCTTTAGAGTCTTAAATTAATTTCTCATTATTTTTCAAAAGTTAATCAAATTTAATACTTTCTAAGATGTCTACTTTGCAAGCAGTCAATGCAATGTTAAAACACAATGCAGAGGTTGGGTCAGCAAATAAACCTCCATTCTTTGCTCCCGGAATGGAGTACTCTGAATGGAGAGGTCGTTTTTTGTCGTTTGTTGCGTTTACTGATCCGGAAATGGAAATATCATTACTAGAGAGATATGTGAGACCAGTTGCAAGTGGAGAGCATGTTGGTATTCCTCCACCAAAGCCTATTCGTTCTATGTCTGTAGAGGAACGTAAGGCATGGGAATGTGAACGAAAGGCTCACTCGGCTATCACCATGGCCTTACCTGCTGATGCTATGAAGATGTTTAAACAACATGACATAGCTTATGATCTATGGAACGGGATAGCTGAACGATGTGGAGGTACCACTGAGTACAAACAGAGTAAACTAGAGCTCGTGAAGAAACAGTATGATCTGTTTGATATTTTGAAGAACGAGACTGTGAAGGATCTTTTCTGTAGATACTCACGTCTTGTCAATGAATTAACTGAAGGTGGTTATAAGTTCAGTACTATAGAGGTCAACAAGAAGTTGCTAAATGCTCTACCTCCTCATTGGGAAACAAGAGTTTTGATGATGGAGAATGATCCAGATGTTCTTGCTATGTCTCTGGATCAGCTTATTGGAAAATTGGAAACCTGTGCTTTAGACATTCAGAAGAAAAGCACACGGTCAGGCACTCTGGTATCTGACAATAGCAACTTTGGCTATGGAAGTACCGCACTTCTATCGGGGCCATCTACTTCTGGAACGAAAATGACTTATACTTCCGGAAATCAGTCAACTGGAACATTTTCGTCGTTTCCAACTCAGTCGTCGTCTTCAGCAACTGCTTCTCAGAATGAGCATGCAGTAATATTTAATGTTTTTCTCTCATCCTATGATGATTTTCTCTCTAAGAGAATTAGCTCGGTGGATCTTACCGATGAGGATTTTTCTCAAGTGGATCCCGATGAATTAGAAAGAGTGGATCTGCGTTGGAACATGGCCATGCTGACACGAAGGACTAAGACTTATCTAAGACGAACGGGTAAGAGATCTCTTGAAGATGGGTCTGACAAAACCAGCATGGGTTTTGACAAATCCAAGATCAGATGTTATAGGTGCCAAAATCTTGGGCACTTTGCTAGAGAATGTGAGAAGGCTAGACAACCACCTTCGGGTTTTACTAAGCCTTCTCCATATAAGAAGGACACCGAAGTAGCTAAGGCTGCTATTTTGTTAGAAGAGGAAGCTGCTTATGATTTTTCTGCCATGGATGATCAAGAAAACCTAGCTCTTATGGCGGGTATTCAAAATGAGGTAGAATGTGATTCCTTCTTCTGTGAAAACTGTCTAAAGTTAACTGGCAAAAACAACAGGCTCATTGTAGAAAATGATAGGTTAAATACAGATTTAACTAAACTCATTGAAGCAAACAACGTTTTGAAACAAAATGAAAAAGTCTTTGGAGTCAATCAAACAACTATGATTGAAGAAAAGAAAGAGTTAAAAGCTATGATTTATAATAAACAAGATGAAATTGATAGTTATCTTAAACTGATTGCTCATCTTAAAAAGGAACTTGCTGAAACTCAGGCTGACAATGTTGATTTAAAACGTAAGCTTGCTAATATATCAACTTCTAGTATGGTCTTTGCTGATATCCTGCAAAATCAGCGAACTGATACAAAGAGCAAGACAGGAATTGGTTATCACAATCAACCTCCTCCTTCAAATTTGAATCAGCCTATTCTCTGTCAGGATGAAATCAAAGACTATGTTCCTTCTGTTTTTAAAAAGGAAACTGATTCTGTTGTTAAGCCAGTTAGTGTTAACAGTAATGATCAACCCAAAACTCTTAAGGTTGTTGATCACAAGCAGACTAAATCACTTAAAGGAGTGATTTCAAAAAAAACTGAGAGTATTAAGCCTAAACTTGAGACTGTCAAGTTTGTGTCTTCAACAAACGTTGAAGAAGTGGTTGAGGTGGAAGATGTAACTCATGAGGTTACTCAGAAAGTTAAAAAGAATAATTTCAGACCTGAAACTTTCATCTTTACTAATGAAGATAAAGATGACATAAGCTCTAAAAGGAAACCAGTAATCCAGGAGAACTCTCATAATGATAAAGCTATAATCAAAAATCCTTCTCCAAAGATTATTTCAAAAGTAAAAGCTTTTACTCCAACATTTTCACATAAGTGCTCATGTGTAGTAAAAGTATCTGAGAGTAAACCTCGTGCGGTTTCGTTTTCACCAAAACCACTATCTGTCTTGGATCGTATTTTTCAAGAAAAACGATCATGCTTCTACTGTAAGAAGCAAGGTCATCTCATAAATCAATGTCCAATGCTTGCTAAAAAATGGGCATCAAAAAAAAATCTACATCATACAAAAAATAGAAAGCAAAATGGATTATTTCGTGATGTTCCAATTTTAAAAGTTAATAACGTTATACCTACTCAAAAGGTAATTCGAAAGGTTGAAGTTTTTAACAAGCAACCAGCGTTATCAAAAAGGGTTTGGACAAAGAAAAGTATAGGGAATATTGAGTCATCTAAACTTATCACATCAGTAAATGATAATGATTTACTAAAAAATAAAGTGTTAACTGATGTGATAATAGTTGATGAAGCCTCAGGAGTACCCAAGTCTATCAAGGCTTGGGTCTCCATTTCAAACTAACATTCCTTTTATTTGTGTTGTGATAGTCAACAGGTCAAAATAGCAAGTGGTACGTTGATAGTGGCTGTTCGCGACACATGACAGGCAATATCTCCCTTCTTTCTGATGTTAAACCTTTCAATGGGGGACATGTTGCCTTTGCTGGTGATTCTGGAGGTACCATTACAGGAGTTGGAACTCTTACAAATGGACTAGTGAGCTTTGAGGATGTAAATTTTGTCGAGGAGCTGAATCACAATTTGATAAGCGTCTCTCAAGTTTGCGACAAGAAGTTCACTGCTGCGTTTACAGATTTGGAATGTTTAATTTTGAAGCCGGGATTTGTGATTCCCGAGGAATGGATCTTGATTAGAGCACCGAGAGTGAAGAACTCTTACATTTTGGACATGAGGACAGTGGAAGCTGAGGAACACACCTGTCTTCTAACCAAGGCCTCTTCGAAGGATTCATTGTTGTGGCACAGGAGGATGGGTCATATTCATTTTAGGAAAATGAATTATCTGGTGAAACACAATCTTGTTGAGGGTATTCCTAAACAAACCTTTGCTTTGGAGGATGATTGTGTGTCCTGTTTAAAGGGTAAACAGCACAAAAAGCTTCACAAATCCAAACAAGTTAATTCCATTAAAGCACCTTTGGAATTACTTCATATGGATTTGTTTGGACCCGTTAGCACGAAGAGTATTGGGGGTAAGTCGTATTGTCTGGTCATAACAGATGATTACTCTCGCTTCTCATGGGTTTTCTTTTTGCGTACAAAGGATGAGACATCAGATCTTCTGACCTACTTTTTCGAGTTAATACTAATTCTTGTGTTAACTGTGTTCAATGTTCGAACAAACCTGCTTTTATTCCACAGGTAAATGTTGCATCAACTTCAAAAGCAGTTGAAGATCATCTCAGTGTTTTTCATGCTTTTCTGAGTTCGTATAAAGGATTTCTATCTGGAGCTGCTGTGAATCTTGATCTTACTGAAGAAGATTACGATCAGATTCATCCGGATGATCTTGAAGAAATGGATCTGAAATGGAACATGGCTATGTTGACCAGACGAGTGAAAAAGTTCTTACAATGAACTGGTCGAGCTCAAGTAGGAAATAATTCAAAACAAGGACTTGGCTTTGACAAAAGCAAAGTTCGGTGTTATAACTGCCAGAATCTTGGTCATTTTGCACGTGAATGTGAAAAGGCTAAGCAACCTGCTTCGGGTTATACTAAACCTAGTCCATCCAGATCATATTCAAGCAATAACACTTCAACACAGCAAGAAAATGGGAAAAGTTCAGCTGCTCTAGTCTCCACCACTGATCATCATTACGACTGGAGTAATCATGCTGAAGAAGCTGCTTATTCACTGAATCAATCTGCTTTTATGGCCGACATAACTGAGGTCGATTCAGAACCTTTTAAGAATGCGTGCTTATCTTGTGTTGAACTTCAATCTAAACTTAAATTGTATCAAGACCAGAGTCAAAATCTGTTTGATAGTATTTAAGAGTTAAAATTCGCAAAACGAGTTTTAAAAACAAATGAAAAGTTATATGAAGAAAGATCTAAGTCTTCATATGATGAAATTCAATTGTTAAAGAACAAGATTTTGAATCAACAAGCTACAATAAATGTCTATCTAACAGATATGGATCTTCAAAGGAAAGAATTAGTTGAACATCAGAGTGAAATTCTGATGTATAAACGAAAATTTTCAAATCTTTCAGCTTATTCTATGGTACTTGCTACAATCTTGAATGCACAGAATAAAGATACTAAATCTAAAAATGGCATTGGGTATCATAATGTTCCTCCTCCAAAAACATATACCCAAATGCCAGCCACTGTTGAAATTCAAGAAGTAGTATCTTCCAAAAATTCTGTTTGTGAAAAAATTGTTGATCCTGATGCTCCAATCTGTATTGAGGAAGAATTTGATGAGAAAATAATTGTGAAAACAAATATCAAACCAGAAAATTATATTATCACTACTGAAGTTGATGATATATTTTTTTTCAAAACTGAATTCTAAAAAGAATTTGAAAATGGTTGATAAAGTCTTACCATCTGAGACTTTAGTCTCAAAATTATGCTCTTCTAAATCTTCCAATCAAAAGGTATAAAATATTCTTAGACAAAATGTCAAACCAAAGGTTTGTGATAAGAAAGAAAATGTGAAGGTTGTTACAACAGTTAAAACTGTTGCTATAGACAAACCAAAAGCACCTTCACATCAGAGATCTCCAAAAGAAAATGTGAAGATTGCTACAAAAGATAAATCTTTTGCTAACGCCAAAACAAAAGCAACTTCACATCTTTCGAGATGTACACAAGAAAATGTGAAGGTTGCTAAAACAACTAAATCTTCTGTTAAAGCTAAATCAAAAGCAACTTCTCATTCTTCAAAATGTACACATCAGTGTTGTTTTAGACCTAAGACACCTTGTAATTCAAAAACTACTTTTGAACATAGGTCATGTTATTATTGTTGTGTTCGAGGCCATGTTGTTAGAAATTGTTTGTGGTTTTACAAACAACAATTGAAGAAAATAGAAATGAAAAAGTTTCAAAGGAAATCTTTAATAGCATCTTCTATATCTTCAAATGTTGCTGTAAAATCCAAGAGTGTTACCAAACAAGTTCTAAAATAGCAAAAGTTTGGAAAGTAAAAGAATCGGTTAAGGAAGCCAATGCTTCTACCAATGCCAACGGACGACCCAAGGCCATTAAGGCTTGGGTGTCCCTTTCAAACTAATGTTACGTTTGTATTGTGCTGGAACAGACCCGAAGAATGCAAGATAATATATGGTATGTCGACAGCGGGTGTTCTAGGCACATGACTGGAAATCTATCCTTATTGAATGATGTTAAATCAATCAATGGAGGATATGTTTCTTTTGCTGGTGATAAAGGCGGTCACATTTCAAAAGAAGGCACTGTTGCAAATGATACTTTGAGTTTTGAAAAAGTTCAATATTGTGCACAGTTGCAGCATAATCTTCTTAGCGTGTCTCAAGTGTGTGATAAAAAGTACTTCACAGCTTTCACTGATAAAGAATGTATGATTCTCAAACCTGGATTCGTTATTCCAGAGGAGTGGATCATAATGAGAGCACCGCGTCGCAAGGATATCTATGCTCTCGATATGTGTTGGGACATATTATTGTGACAACAGATCTAGCTTGTAATAGGACTAGTGTATTTATTGTCAAACTTGTATAAATTGGTTTAGACTCGTAAATATATGATATTAACTTGTTATTATTATTTGTTAAATGTTATTGAACAAGTATCGATTTCAAGTTAAAGTCAAAATTCGCGAATTGAGAAGTCAACTCGCAGGTTTGACCTGCGAGTTGAGATCTCATCTCGCAACCATCTGGACTCGCAGCTCTCAGCTGCGAGTTGAGATCTGGGCTCGCTGATATCTGGACTCGCAGGTCTTACCTGCGAGTTGAGATCTGGGCTCGCAATCATCTGGACTCGCAGGCCCATGGGCTGCGAGTTGAGTCAACTCGCAAAGCCCATGGCCTGCGAGTTGAACCAGATATAAATATTTTAATGCTGCTCATTATTATGGGTGACCTAGAAATCTGTGCTATAATTATACACACCAAATATTTTAAGCATTCTCTCCTCGAAATCTGTGCAGATATAAAAGCATTTATTGAATAGGCTCGGTTTTGATTGTTTAACACTAGTTAATATCAAAACGAAGCTTGTTAATTAATTGCAAAGTTATATAAGCAATAAACCTTAAGTATTGAGGGATTCCGCACCTCAATACCTAAAAGATAATCCGTTATCGCTAACCAAGATCTAGAGACTTACAATTGGTATCAGAGCTTTCGGGCTTAGAAACGTTGTGGTTACAAGGTTTTTGGTTATATAACATCTTTAGGGTCGTTTTTCGAACGAAATCTACGGATTTATTCGTAAAATACCAAAAAGTTTCAGTTCCCAGATTTCGAGGCGCCGTTCTGCGAGTTAGATTAGGGTTACTGTTATCTGCGAGTTGAGATTAGGGTTTCTGCGAGTTGAGATTCCTGCGAACCGAGTTCCATTGCGAACTGAGAATCTCTGCGAACCGAGTTGAGATTCCTGCGAACCGAGTTCCATTGCGAACTGAGAATCTCTGTGAACCGAGTTGAGTTTCTGCGAACCGAGTTCTTTGCGAACTGAGTTTTCTGCGAGTTGAGAATCAGCTGCGAACCGAGTTCCATTGCGAACTGAGTTTCTGCGAGCTGAGATTTTCTGCGAGTTGACATTTTTTTAGTTGCGAGTTAAGATTATTAAATTCGCAATATAACCTAATTTTTCACTTTAAAATGTCTGATTTAAGCCGAATGATCGAGATGGAACACGAGGTTGGAAAATCTAATGTTCCACCGAAGCTACTTAGACTTGAGGACTATTATGGGTGGAAAGACAGATTTGAAAGTTACTGTAGATTCCACGACATCACTATTTGGTTGTGTATTAAAAACGGATATGTTGCACCTACAGCTGAGGTAGGGAACGCAACAGTGATTGTGACTTATGATCGAATGAATGACCATCAGAAGAAAGAATTCACCATCGATAATAAAGCACATTCTTCAATTAAGATGAGCCTTCCTAAGGAGATCAACCATCAGTTGAAGTCCTTTCACACAGCTAAAGAGCTGTGGGACGCTCTAGAAAAGAGATGTGAGGGGAGCCCTCAGGTGAAAGCTGGTAAATGTAATCTTCTAAAAAAGCAGTTTATGGTATTTAAGGCTTTTAGAGAAGAAGATCTTGAGGCTTACACCACCCGTTTCTATCATCTATTAAGTGAGCTTGACGACCATGCTATCTTTTATAATGACAAGGAGAAAACCGACAAGTTTATTGAGGGTTTACCTTGTAAATGGGAGATGTACGGTATCATGCTGAAAGATAATGATGAAAGATATGCAACCATGACCCTAGAGAAAGCGATTGATAAACTAAGGGGTTATGACTTCTCTAAGAAAACGAGAGATACGGATTCTGATCATCTACAGAATCCTGGTCTGTACCATGGAAAGACTAGTATCTCTAACTCCTCATCCAATTTGACCACGGCTTTGTTTGCAGGTGAAATTGATGAGATTGGAGAAAAATTGACTGAGGATCTCTGTTTCATTGCTTCGGATAACGGTGATAAACGAAACAGGAACACCACCTCAGATAAATCCACTCAAGGGCATCATAAGATGCCGATGAGTGTGAAATCAGCCGAACAACAACTTTCTGTGTTGGCATCGTTCGTTGCTTCTTATGAAAACTATATTCAAGGGAAGATAAACGATCCAGCACAATTTGATGAAGATTATGATCAGGTTGATCCTGACGACTTAGAGGAAATGGACCTCCAGTGGCAACTGGCTATGGTGTCAAGGAGAGTAAAGAATTTCCTAAAGCGTACGGGTAAGAGAGTGGTTGGAAATCGACCAGGTTTTGACAAGTCCAAGGTCAAGTGTTATAATTGTCAAGGTTACGGACACTTTGCCAGGGAATGCCAAAGACCAAAGGTTGATGCTGGAACTTCAAAACAAGATTCGGGAAGTAATCTAACTTCCAAAGTCTTAGTGGTTCAGCAAATAGACGGATCTTATGATTGGTCTACACCATCAGAGCAAGCTCTCATGGCTGAGATTGACGATCAAGAGAAACAAATTGAATCCACTTCCTACATGCCGACTACTGAAGAACTTCAAGCTAATGTGCCACACACAGAAGTTAAGGGGATTGAGGAAGATGTTCTCTACATCAACTCGACAGAAGAAATGAGTCCCAATGATTTTGTGGCATATATGGCTGATATTCAATCCGAAAAGAAAAAGGTATGTTTAGATCTCCTTACTCTCACCGATGTATGCTATTTAGTTACTGATCTTCAAACACAGGTTAGTGTCTTTGCAGAATCTAACAAAACCTTGACCTCAGAATTAGACTTAGCTAAGTCTGATGTTCGTCGGTTAGGTGAAGATAAATTAGCACTGAACGAGAAGATTAAGAGTGATACTCTAGATAAGACCAGTCTGACTGACATTATAAATGAACAATGTATTAAAATAGACGGGTTATATCTAAACCTTAATGAGCTTAATAGAAATATAGCTATTAGGGATAAGGAATTATCAGAGTCAAATATGAAACTGGTAGAGCTGAATAGAAAATTTGAAGGTTATAGAACTTCTTCTTTGACCTTAAATAGAATCATTGGCTCTCAACGTAGTGTAAAGGATGTTACTGGCCTAGGATACTCAGATGTCCCTCCGCCTTTTAATGCCAATTACACTGCTTCCACTTCTGTTGACTTAGAAATGACAGATGTTAATCCTGAGACTGAGGATTTGGAAAATCAACAGTCTATTGCATCTGAGATCCAAAAGGAGACTGTCAATGATTCATCTTTAACCAAGAGTACAGTCAAATCTTTCACTAAAGTACAATTCGTATCAAGTGGGATGATTGGAAGTACTGATGGAAATAATGAAGTCATTAAGAAACATAAGGAGTTACCTTCAGTGTCTTTTGATCAGATAAAGAAGGAGTCTGCTAAGACTGCTAAGTCACGAAAGCAGATGTCATGCTTCAAATGTCATCAACGAGGACATGTCTCTTCTTGTTGTCCCAATAAGAAGAATGAAGCTGCTCCTAAGCGCGAGGCCAGTGATAAGTCTAAAAATATCTCTAGCACAGACAGGTTAGGTACCAGACCTGGTATTGGTATTAAACCTGTGACTGCTCTGAAAAGAGATGCGTCTCACAGTGTCTTGCCACCAAAACCTAAACGGCATGAAAACTCTGCTAAGGATCAGGTGCCGTCGAGGTTTATGACTCCGAGAAGGAACCAAAGTCACTTTGAGATTGGATCTACATCTCGTTCACAAGGAGTTAACCAAGGGTCCTATAATAATCGTAACCAAGGGCAGAAATTCCAGGGTTTTGTATCGGGGAGAGTTGGAAGTCAGTCAACTCATAGACCCAGGACCACTAGTCATCAGCAAGCTGATGCTCCTTCAAAAGTGACCAAAGCTCCTAATGGGAAGGATGGTTACTTTAAAGAGCTACAGTTTGTCGATGATAAGGGACGAACCAAGACCGTAATGGCTTGGGTCCCTCTTGATAACTGATTGTTTACAAATTGTATGTGCAGGAGCAGACTGGGAACAATGACAATTGGTGGTATGTTGACAGTGGATGCTCTAGGCACATGACAGGAACCAGAAGTCTACTGACAGACTTCAGAGGTGGACTGAGACAAGGAGTGCACTTCGCCGGTGATAAAGGAGGAGTAATTACTGGGAAAGGAACTGTTTCTAATGGAACTTTGACTCTAGAGGATGTGAATTATGTTGAAGAACTAACGCACAACCTAGTGAGTGTTTCCCAAGTCTGTGATAAAGGTCATCCTGTTCTCTTCACTGAGAAAGAGGCCTTGATCCTGAAGCCGGGTTTTATCATTCCTGAAAAATGGATACTGATGAAAGCTCCAAGGAAGAAGGACATTTATGCTATCAACATGAATGCTCCTATTACATCAATGGTGTCTACTTGTCTGTTATCCAAGGTTTCAGAATCAGACTCTCTCCTATGGCATAGGAAAATGGCACACTTAAACTTTCGAAAAATGAACTATATAACCAAACATGGGTTAGTTCTGGGTGTACCACCGAAGAGTTTTGCATTTGAAGACAAGTGTATATCCTGCTTGAAAGGAAAACAGCATAAGAAACCACACAAGTCTAAAAATGTGAACTCTATTTCCTCGCCTTTTGAGTTGCTACATATGGATCTCTTTGGCCCAATAAGCAAGAGAAGCATAGGTGGCAAATGGTACTGTCTGGTAGTCACAGACGATTTCTCTAGATTCTCTTGGGTATTCTTTTTGGGATCTAAGGATGAAACTCCGGGAATTCTTATGGAGTTTCTTGATCTAATAGAGAACATCTATAGAAAAAGAGTTAAGAGAATTCGTAGTGACAATGGGACCGAGTTCAAGAATTCTACATTGAATGTATATTGCTTAAGCAAAGGCATTCAACATCAATTCAGTGCACCATATGAACCTCAACAAAATGGTGTTGCTGAAAGGAAGAATAGAACTCTAATTGAAGCAGCGAGAACAATGCTTGCAGATTCAAGGCTTCCGGTCATATTTTGGGCAGAAGCAGTGAATACAGCATGTCATGTTCTCAATCGGGTTCTTACGGTTAAAAAGCAGAACAAGACATGTTATGAGCTTTTGAACAAAAGGAAACCGAACTTAAAAGGGTTTGAACCCTTTGGAGTTTCATGTACGTTGTTGAAAACAAGTCACCAACCTAAATTTGGTGAGAAGGCTGACGAAGGATACTTCCTAGGTTACATGCCTAACTCACCAAACAAAAGGGCCTTCAATAAAAATTCGGGACGTGTTGAAATAGTTTATAACATCGAAGTTACGAGCTATACACATGACTCACATAAGGGATTGGATTGGCAGTTTGACTATTCAGATCTTTTCAAGTCATTTAAAGTCCCTATCAGTGACTATGTCAGTAACTCAGACATTCCTGAGCATTTATTGTCGGGAGATGAGGATCCCACTCCTTCTCCAACATCGAGTGCTCAAACGTCTGATGCTAGGAATATTGTCGATACTGATGTAGTAACCCCTATCGAGTCACTACAACCTCAAGATGATATACCTCAAGAGAATGAAGATCCTGAAATTGCTTCTCAAAGGATTATGGATGATGTTCTTACTCCTCTGAGACAATTAAGGATATCAACTACTAATGATGGTATACCACCCTTGGAGGAAATTGGTGCCAACTTACAAGATGATATTCCAGTTGAACCTGTTACTTCAACAAGAATTAATAGGATTCATCCAATTGATAATATCATCGGTGATCCAAATTCTCCTGTTCTGACTCGAAATCAATCTAAAGCTAGTACATCCACTCATTCAAGCTTGTATGCTGAAATGAACGAGACAGGGATTTCTAATCTATGTCTATATTCATGCTTTATCTCACAAATTGAACCTAAGAATGTTCAGATAGCTTTGAAAGAAAATTCGTGGGTCGAGGCAATGCAGGAAGAACTGTCTCAGTTCACAAAATTGCAAGTTTGGGAGTTGGTTGACCTACCTGTTGGAGAATATCCAATTGGAACTAGATGGGTATTTAAGTGCAAGAAAGACGATCGAGGAATCGTAATTCGCAATAAAGCTCGTCTAGTTGTCCAAGGTTTTAATCAACAGGAGGGGATTGATTACAATGAAGTATTTGCGCCTGTGGCTAGGCTTGAAGCAATTAGGTTATTCTTAGCATTTGCAGCCTCAAAGAAAATAAAAGTATTTCAGCTGGATGTTAAAAGTGCCTTCTTGTATGGCAAAGTCAAAGAAACGGTGTATGTTTCTCAACCACCGGGATTTACTGATCCAAAGTATCCAGATAGAGTATATCGTCTCGATAAGGCTCTATATGGATTACATCAAGCTCCGAGAGCGTGGTATGAGACACTGTCCACTTATCTTCTTGAGAATGGATTCACAAGAGGAAGAATTGACAGTACACTCTTTGTGAAATGGAAAAGAAGAGACTTTCTACTTGTTCAAGTATATGTTGACGATATCATCTTTGGGTCATCTGACGAAAGGATGTGTAGTGAATTTGAAAAGGTTATGAAGAACAAGTTTGAGATGTCAGCAATGGGTGAATTGACATTTTTCTTAGGATTGCAAGTCGATCAAAAGAAAGATGGATATTTCATTCATCAGACTAAGTATACTAATGAGCTTCTAGAACGATTCAAGATGGAAGAATCAAGAATTTTTCATACTCCTATTCCGGAAGCCCATGGTATTGGTCCAGATACATCGAGTGATAGAGACGTGGATCCTACTCTTTACAGGGCCATGATTGGATCACTAATGTATCTTACAGCATCAAGGCCTGATATAATGTTTGCAGTATGTGTCTGCGCAAGATATCAAGCTACTCCTAAAGAATCTCACATGCAAGCAGTAAAACGGATTCTTCGTTACCTCAAATAGAAACCGAAGCTGGGACTTTGGTATCCGACTGATGGAGACTTAGATTTTGTGGCTTACACTGATTCTGATTACGGAGGATGCAATCAGAATAGAAAGTCTACAACCGGTGGATGTCAATTCCTAGGAGGTAGACTGGTCTCTTGGCAATGCAAGAAGCAAACCTCAGTAGCCATTTCTACATGTGAAGCTGAGTATGTTGCAGCTGGCAGCTGTTGTTCCCAAGTTCTGTGGATACAACAGCAATTGCTTGATTATGGGCTGAATATAACAAATACGCCTATGATGATTGATAATGAATCAACGATCTCAATAACCAATAATCCAGTCAAGCACAGTAAAACTAAACATATTGATATTCGACATCACTTTATTAGAGACTGTGCTGAGAAAAACCTGATAAAGTTAGCTAAGGTTCCATCTGTGGATAATTTAGCAGACTTATACACCAAAGCGTTCGACAGAGCTCGATTCGAGAAATTGGTGCAACTAAATGGAATGAGAAATCCAGAGGATTAGTCTTCCATAGAGTTATTTTGTAATAATTAGCTGGTCTTATTTATTAGTTTATGCCATTTTTAAAATAAAAAAAAAAAGGGTAAGGCGTATGGCATTCATTTGCTTGTTACCGTTGGGGAATCGCCTCCGATAAAGGTTAAGTCTTTATCAACTGGGAAATGATAGTAAATTAGAGGAATTGGCTTAATAAATATAGGTAAAAGTCTTAAGTTAGATGTGTTAGTAGATTCAAATTTGTTACATGAACTTTACATCTTTAAAACCAGGCCTTCGCTTATCTTTATTTTAGTATACTCCTCTCTCCACATGATATAATCTACTTGAAAAACTTTAGATCTAGATAGCTTCATTATATGATGTACTGGTAGGCAATGTCTGCTTTGATTTCTGAGCATATAATAAGCTATAAATCTTCTGTGTGTTATCTCGTGTGATTTACTATATGACATATGACATAAGTCTTAATTGATGAACGATAGTCTGACCATACACTGTTATCTAGAATCTATGAAAATATGTCAAGACAAATAATAAGAATTATGGCTGTTAGTGAAATTACTGGTGTCTCTATTATACTAAGTACAGACCTGACCCCTTTAGTTTTGCCAATGGTTTCAAGCTTGGTTTGTCTATACTAAGGGATCTTATGTTGTACTAAGTACAGATCTAGAACCACTAGTATCTACAAAACGGGTTTGATGTTTGTCACATTTTATAAATTCACTCAAGGGTATGTCATATGTTTCGAAAAGAACATCATTTAGTGACCTCTATCTTGCAAAGTGAAAGAAACAGTGTTATGTGTTTTACTAAATTTCTCAGTATGTCATTTTTGAATCACATTAGGTAATACACATTTAAACAATAAAAGGTTTGCTTGGAAATCAGTATAGACTTTGTTTATATGGATTATAATACCGGTAATCATCTTGAACTGTCTATGATATTTAAATCACTTCATTTTGATGTGAATATTATATTTTGTGGATATAGGTAACCAAGTTATACTCTTATAAATGTAAAGTTGATAAATGGTTAAGTTGTGAGTTCTTATGTAACTTATTGTGAATTTCATAAGGTATGCATACTAACAATCTTCTTAGACTTTGTACTCATCTTTTGGTTCAGCTGTTTCCTTCTGATATGATCCCACTGTCGATAAATTTCTTAATGCCCTCGATTAGGTTTTATTTTACTTTATTTTATTTTATTGTAATTTTATTTTAGTCAAAGTGTTTCATTAATACAAGGGTACTTGATACCAATGTTTATTATGAATCATTGAACTTTTATTTATTTCATTTTATCTTATTTCTCTTTATTTTATTTTTCTTATGTTTCTGCTATTCGTATAATTGCATCACAAGTGAAAGATCCTCTGATTTTAGACTTGTGCGCATTTTTCTAAGAACGACGAGTGAAAAATATTTTATTTTAGACTTGTTCGCTATTCCATAAGAAAAACAAGTGAAAGATCCTCAGATTTTAGACTTGTGCATTTTTTCAAGAAAGACAAGTGAAAAATATTTTATTTTAGACTTGTTCGCTATTCCATAAGAAAAACAAGTGAAAGATCCTCAGATTTTAGACTTGTACGCAATTTGGACTTAAAAATGACGTTTTGTAATTAAAATGTAATTTTTAGACAAAAATTGCGAGTCGAGAACAGTGCTGCGAGTTGACTGGGCTTGCGAGTTGAACTCAACTCTGCGAGTTGAGTTCTGCGAGCCGAGTCAACAGGTATAAATACCTGCGAGCCCGCATACAACCCCACACAGTTCTGCGAATCCAAAATCACTTGCGAACCCACACACACTGCGAACCGAATCCACTTTCCATTTTTCTTGAAATTTTTGTTAGAGGATCGGATCTTTGAACTTATAGCTTTTATACATTTTTGGATTGTGAACATTTTGAGGTATACATCATCTAATTTTACCAAGTAATTAACCCACAATCGACATTTTTAATAAAATGAGGATTTTGGTATTTAAATTACAAAAATCATCAAAATTATAGCTCATATAGACAAGAAACCTTAGGGTTTGTGTAAATCTGAGTCTATTGAACAAGATGACATAGCTTGATCATGTTATATCTCGCCAAATAAATTTGAAAAGATGATGTCATCTGGACAGTTCATGCTGCGAGTTGAGATCCAGACTCAACTCGCAGCCCGCTCCTGCGAGTCCACTTGCGAGTTGACTTGCGAGTCCAACCTGCGAGTTGACTTGCAAGTCTGACTTGCGAGTTGAACTTGCGAGTTGAACTTGCGAGTTGAACTTGCGAGTTGAACTCTGCGAGTTGACTTTTGTTGACTCTTGCGAGCTGACTTGAACTCTGCGAGTTGAACTTGCTTGTTGACTTTGGTTGACCTGCGAGTTGAACTTGCGAGTTGACTTTGGTTGACCTGCGAATTGAACTTGCGAGTTGACTCTGGTTAAACTGCGAGTTGAACTCTGCGAGTTGAACTGCTTGCGAGTTGAAATTCTTTTTAATTTGTAATTTAATTTAATTTACGAACTCTAGATTTTTATTAATTAAGAGTTATAAATTAGTTAACAATTAGACGTGTAGACTTAAGTGAAAACACGTAAAATTGTACACTTTAAATGGTTATAAGGCTTACGACTTTGAGTAATAAGCTGTATTACCTTTAAACGAACATTCGAACATTAGATTTATTGAATATATATATAATGAACGACTATAATTGTTAATTAAGTTTCTTAACTTAATAGTTCAATTGTAGTTCGTAGATTATATAAGTTTCTCAATATTTGTTAAACTAATTGTCTAACATTTGTGTGATCTTTGATATTACAGGTATGGCTCGACAATTCGTTGGACATCATAATGTTCTGGTCGATTTAGACGTAGATGCCCGGGGTGCATCTAGATTGACTCGGGTTCTTTCTTATCTGGCACGATCAAGGATTCGATATGCTATCACCGAGTCACCGGCCCTATCACGAGATATACTAACCCAGTTCTGGGCAAATATTGTATATGATACATCGGTGAATCCTCCGGTCATTCGAACGAGGATTAATGATCTTCCAGTTACCTTTTCTGCATCCGATCTTCGGAACATCCTACAGTTGGGCACTGTAGAGCAGGAAGATGGACCTACTGAGTTCTCTTCGGACTTTATTGAGGGTGCACTGACACGTATGGGGTATGTTGGACCCAAGAGAGGGCGTCAGTTCTTGAAGGCGCTCGTTTTTGGTGAGTGGAGGTTTTTATGGCATGTCCTTGTAACTATCTTTGGACCGAAGAAGGGAGGATACGATGAGTTGAGCTCTTCTCTCCTATCTGCTTTACTGTCACTGGTTTATAACAAACCATACAGCTTTTCAGATTACATCTTTGGGGAGATTGTACGCCAAATTTTGGGGGGAGTTAGATCGCAGTTCATGATCTATCCCCGATTTTGCATGCTGATTATTAGGGCCTCTATCCCTGATCTGCCGGTTTTTCAAGCGGATCTGAAGGTTGATACCATTGGGTTAAGGGCATATAATGCGATGTTTATGCAAACCTCTCGCAGATTCGAGATGCAACCACAGCTGACAGAGTTGTTTGGATTTTTGATTAATCCAACGTATGTGGCGCCACCAAATCATGGTTGGCTAGATGTTGATGTGGACGAGGGTGCTTCTGAGCCACAAGAACTGATTGAGGAGGTTCTTATTCAAGCAAATCAGCAAGAGCAACAAGTTGATGTTGACATTGCAGCTGAAGTGGTGCAGCAAGTACTGGCTGAGAACGATGATGCAAATGATCCCATCATGCAGGATGTGGATCAGTATGTTGCTGAGGCACCAAGGTTTGAAGAACCATCCACAGAGGCACCTGATGCTGTTGGGCCATCGGGCAGAGATGGAGAAGCTGCTTCTGCTTCTGAATCTGGGTCTGATGCTGATGATGATGATGATGAGACTGGACCACCAGGGTTTGTCTCCGGTATCCCTGAAGGGATGATTCGTCAAGGATCAAAATTGATTATGGATCCGGCATTGAAGTTAAAGAGGAAAGCCGTGGACCAAGATCCCGATTTTGTTTTGGTTGATGAAGATGAGGATGAAGAAGAAGAGGAGGAGGTGCTCATTACTCGACCTCGCAAACTGCTCAGACAAACAGCTTCAACCTCTGCAGCTCATTTACAATCCAGTTCTACGCCCTTAGAGGCTGAAATGATTGCTGCTTTGGTTCGCCCGTCTTCGCACCCAACCACCAAATCTAGCAGGGTCGCAGCGCGTCTATTAACCGATGTTGCTACCGAGATTGCGAAGAAAATGCAACCGCCCGCTCCCACGCCACCAACCACCACTACTGCTGCTCCATCCACCTCCTCTGCGACTGATTCTGATCATATTAATAGCTTAGAGTCCAGAGTTCGAGAGTTGGAAGAAACCGTCAAATTCTTGATTTCTCAAATGCTGTCTATGTCTGATAACATGACTAATCAGAATGATGCCTATTCACTGCTCATCAAGACGAATAACAATCTGATAGATGATGTAGCTGACAAGCAGAGGCAAATTGATAGACTTGATCGCCTGGTCATCAGCCTTCTGAAGGACAAGCCATCTCAAGGGGAGGTATTGATATATCAAGAGTCCTGCAAGGAAGATGAGCTGGCGAAGAAGAATAAGAATGATGAAGACGATGATCCCGCAGCTGGAAAAGAAAGTGAGCTGGCTGGTCCTTCAACGACTGGTCAGCAGACTACATTTCAGGGGGAGTCTGCTGAAGCAAGTGGTAGTGGAGCTGGTGCTGGTACTGCAAAGGGTGGAGCTGAAGAAGGTGACACTTGTATTAATATAGATTGAGTGTAATTATTAATACATTGTAACTTTGAATCATTTTGTAATTAAGATGTTTGAACTTGAATGTTTAAAATGTTATAATTATGAATGTTCGTATATTATAAGTCTTTTGTAATTCTAGATTGACTATGATCGATAAAAGAGTTATAGGATCATATAATATATGATGTTCGCATATTATAAGACTTATTCAAATTTTAGATCGATTATCATAATCGATGAAAGATTTGAATAAGTATATATAATATATTTCAAATACACAAAGGGATTAATAAGAAAAATCTTAGATTGATTCAGGGAAATCAATGAAAGAACTTATGATATTAATCTATTTGTGTATGTATTTCTATAGGTCATGAAATGTTGAACTTATCAGATTCTGAAGGCGACATGCCAGATGAATTAGATGAGGACATTGACTTTGACCTTGAAGAAGGAGAGTTTGTACCTCCTGAAGATTGGACTTTCATTGTTAATGATGGGGCAGACGAATGTGTAGATCTTGACGCTGATGTTGTTGAACACATTGTAAGCCCATCTAAAACTAAAGTGGTCATCAAGGAAGAAGATGGAGAAAGGGTTGTTGAGTTAGATGAAAGTCTAGATGACTCAACCAGTTCTGAATCAGAAGATGACCTTCCAGAGAAACTCAGAAATAATCCCATGTTTAGACCTCTGAAAAGGAGAAAGCAAAAGGTTGGGATGTCTGAAGTAGATATAACTGGAAAGAAAGCTCCAAGGAAGGGGATCATCGGCTGGTATTTTGATTCTGACTTGAAACTTTTCGCTATCAAAAGATTTGACGGAGTTCAATATTTCGATAAGAAGCTTAAAGTATTCAGTTCGCTTCCTCGATTTGAAGTTCGAGACTTGGCACGCTTAGAACTGATAAATCCCAGTAATGATCCCTACGCAACGTACGTTGAGAGAATCATTCGGACTGAGGGTAGATCAATGAAGTTTGAGAAGATTAAGCCAAGAGTCGGAAAGACGATCAAATTAAAGGAACGAAGTCAGAGAACTGGCCGAAGATTAAGGAAGAAAACTTATCCAGCTGTCAAGTGTATACAGCAGATACCACTAAAACCTATGCCACAGAATATTCTGGGAAATCTTCTGAATTGGCACGTGGATTCTGAGACTGGTGAAGCTGTCATGGTTGAAGCTGATGATGAAGTTGAAGGAGGAGAAAGAGTAATTCTGACAGTCTATGACCATCGACACCTGATGAATCTGTCGAAGAAGGACCTATTGAAGTTAAACGAAAATAGGATCCTGACGACTGAAGCATGGGGTGATCTTGCAAGAGATTATCAATTAATGGTGAAGACTTGTGTTAGAATGAAGATTCATATGGGCAGTAGAATTTACAAGTGAAGACCAAGGACAAAGTTGAAGATAACAACGCTAGAGCTATTGTCAAGGGGGAGTCTGTTGGGACATATTATTGTGACAACAGATCTAGCTTGTAATAGGACTAGTGTATTTATTGTCAAACTTGTATAAATTGGTTTAGACTCGTAAATATATGATATTAACTTGTTATTATTATTTGTTAAATGTTATTGAACAAGTATCGATTTCAAGTTAAAGTCAAAATTCGCGAATTGAGAAGTCAACTCGCAGGTTTGACCTGCGAGTTGAGATCTCATCTCGCAACCATCTGGACTCGCAGCTCTCAGCTGCGAGTTGAGATCTGGGCTCGCTGATATCTGGACTCGCAGGTCTTACCTGCGAGTTGAGATCTGGGCTCGCAATCATCTGGACTCGCAGGCCCATGGGCTGCGAGTTGAGTCAACTCGCAAAGCCCATGGCCTGCGAGTTGAACCAGATATAAATATTTTAATGCTACTCATTATTATGGGTGACCTAGAAATCCGTGCTATAATTATACACACCAAATATTTTAAGTATTCTCTCCTCGAAATCTGTGCAGATATAAAAGCATTTATTCAATAGGCTCGGTTTTGATTGTTTAACACTAGTTAATATCAAAACGAAGCTTGTTAATTAATTGCAAAGTTATATAAGCAATAAACCTTAAGTATTGAGGGATTCCGCACCTCAATACCTAAAAGATAATCCGTTATCGCTAACCAAGATCTAGAGACTTACAATATGATAAATGTTTCTGTATCTTCAGATCTCACATGTTTGTTATCAAAAGCATCCGAACAAGATTCTCTTCTTTGGCATCGTAAAATGGGTCACATCCATTTTAGGAAAATGAACTTTTTAATCAAACATGATCTTGTGGAAGGAGTTCCTAAACAAACATTTTCCATTACCGATCATTGTATTTCATGTAAGAAGGGAAAACAGGTTAAGAAGTCTCATTCGTCAAAGAAAGTTAATTCTATTCAGTTTCCACTGGAACTTCTACATATGGATCTTTTTGGTCCTATCAATGTCAGAAGTCTTGCTGGAAAATCTTATTGTTTAGTAGTGACATATGACTATTCTAGATTCTCTTGGGTATATTTCCTTAAATGTAAGGATGTAACCTCAGAAATTCTGAAGTTTATGTTTCTTAAATTGGAGAATTTGTGTGGATTAAAGATAAAGATGCTCAGAAGTGATAATGGCACGGAATTTAAGAACCATAATCTGGAACTATTCTGTTTACAACACGTATCCGGAAAAATTATAAGGCTTATTCAAAGTGAGAGCAACCATTGCAGAACCTAAACTCTGACCCATTGTGTCTAATCCATCTTTACGTCTTGATAAGCAAACTATCAAAAAATGCATGAACAATCTCCGTACAGGACTCAGTTTTTGCTTTCGATATTGATATGGAGAGATCTCAGAATAACCAATTCGTTGAAAAAATCTAGAAACTAAGGTGGCCGGGAAAAGTATTCTTGAATCAGCATCATTCCCAAACTGAAGAACTGTACGCACTGTATCCTCTGTAGTTATGACTTGTTGATCAAGAACAGTAGTAATCAGTCTTTGCACACCGTCAAATGTATCATGTGTCGCATTAGTCCATAAATCAATGATATGATTGGCATATACGGTTGTTGAAGCAGTTAGTGCATAACGAACTCTGGAACCTCTCAGAAAGTTCAGCAACTCCAGATATGGTTGCGCACTAGCTAAAGAAGTATCAATAATAGTTGTTGTGTTGTGCCTCCCTTCAAACATCTTTGGATCAGCCATCTGTAATCTATAAAGAATATAGCAATACTGCACGATAGATATATTAACTTCACAAGTTTAAACACTCAGAATCAAGATAAAGTCGCCTGTTTGAATAAAATCTCTAATTAAAGTCTTAAAATAAAGTCTCTAACTAAAGTCTCATACTAAGTTCGCATAGTAAAGTCTCAGGCTAAAGTCGCATATCTCATCTAAGAACAAAGTCACAGAATAAAGTCTCAGATCAAAGTCGCATAACAAGATCTTAGACTATAGTCGCATGTTTTGGACAATAATAAGTTCGCAGAAATAAGGTCGCATATTATAGTCGCAGAACTAAAATCGCAGAGACGAACAATTAGTTTTCAAATCTAAGTACGAAACCCTATTTAAACTTACAATTTCAATTTTAAACACACTATTCATGTCGTTATCAATCAAATGTACAAGATATATGCATTCTAACCGTGTATTTCACCTATTTATATGACGTCATTGTTTAAAACCCTAAAACCAAATGATTTTTGAACAATTAATCATAAAATAAGTTAAATCAATGGTTAAAAGTTATACCTTAGTTGAATCTGATAACAATGAATGAATAGCAACTGATTTCAAAGGATTACAATGGTTCAAACTCGAAAATTTTGAATTTTGAAGTGAAGTCGCATAAATAGCTGTAATAAGGTCGCAGGTAAAGTCGCACTCTCTTAATCAGAAATGATTAAGGTATGGTCGCGTGATTAATTATTTATAGGAAACTGTTTATGCGACTTTAACATAAAGTCGCATATGTGATTTATGAATAAGTTCGCAGAAGACCATTTTGTGACTTTAACTTGTGATTTTCAAATCACTTTAATCTTTTCTTTTTCCCGATGCGTTACTTAATCAAGATTTAAACAACTTTTGATCAAAAATTAACAAAGAATATAAAATTCAAATTAAAAGAATAAAAGCTAAACATCTTTTTGCAAAGGAGATTTTAATTTGGTTCAGGATCATATCAGTATGAAACGTGATTTTATTTAAGAATATCAAAAGTCTAAGCTTGATTTATCAGTATTTATTTTATAAGCTCAAATGTAAACATTTATAAAACTGATTTTCTAATTTTCAAATGACAACAAACTTGATCTTTACATTTAAAAAATAGAACCATCATATTTTTCAAAATTTCTTGATCTTTACATTCAAATGACAACAAGCCCCAGTTACACACTATGCCTCTCAAAGTATCAACCTATGAGGCTCTTTTTGTTCAAATATTTATACATATATATCTCGTTTGTATGATCACTAGAATTTGGCGTGTGTATGTTAAGAATATACTTTACTTTCTAATTTGAAAAATAATCCAATTACTTATTTTCAAAATGTAGACCTAGATGTTTATCATTCAAAAACCAAAATATAAGATTCAAAATTATTTACACGAGCCTACTGATATATTAAACAAAGTACTTATGATTTTCCATTTTTATTCACATTTCCCTGATGTACTATCATTTCCTTATTTTTACAAACAAAATCTCCCCCTTTTCTTAAAAATCGTTTTTTTTTTTTTTTAAACACGAAAAAGCAATATAATTGTTGATACATGTACAGTGTCAGCAACTTGATCAAAGACTTAGAAATCAGAATTTTTGTTTATGCGACTTTACTTAGCGAACTTATGTTTAGTGTCGCATATGCGACTTTATAGTTAGTATCGCATAGTTAATTAGTGTCGCGTATGTTGTCTATAAATAGGCTGACTTTGTTCTTCATTTGGACGGAACAGAATATCTACATTTCAGAGAAACTATTGTCATTTCAATTGTAATCATTCCTGTACTGATTCAATCGATTGATAATAAAAGAAAACCGTTATTTACATCACTCGTTCAATTTCTATACGTATTACTCAATTGTTTGTAGGATTCCGCACTCAGACAATTGTGATTGTGATCTGATCCAGATAGAATACAAGACCTACAATTGGTATCAGAGCTTGCATAGGTGATCACAATCTTATACTGAGTAAATTGAGCGATTGAAGTTTTGGTTATTTGAAGAATTATCAAATTTGATCGACTGTGAATGTTATGGATTGATGTGATTGAAGAATTGTTATCAGAAGATTATTTAGCGTTAATTCTATCGATTACATGGTGTAATTCAAGGATTGAAGTTCAAATTTCATGATCACAGAGTGACGTCACATTCGGTTTGTACGGACTTTGATAATATTCAAATTCTGGTGATTGAAGATTGATGAATTTGACTCAGAGTGTTTCGGATTGATTAGTACAGTTAATATCATCGTGTGATTGAATCAAATTCAGGTTTAAATTTGATTTCAAGTTTGGAAGGATTTCGGTTGAAGTTGATATTTCGATTTTAAGCTTTTGCGGTCTTGCTAAAGTCGCTGTGCATTGCTTAGGTGTATCTACAAACTGTGGTACAAACAATTCAAAGCTTTAATCTCGTATTTTATCAAAATTTTCAAACTTACAGTACGCTCTGCGACTTTATCTTTAAGATCGCATACTTGTCTTTCTTGCGATCTTAGTCTGAAACTATTTGTCATCAGACTTTGACTTGCGATCTTATTTGTGCGACTATACTACCAGACTTTAACCCTGCGAACTTATCACCAGACTTTATCTTAAAGTCGCATAGTAAGTTCGCATCCTTATAAGTTCGCATTCCAGACTTTATTTCAAAATTTTAAAATGATGTCTTATAACATGAGCTCTATGATTAAATTTGATAATGAAACCGGAACGCCTAACAAACCACCCAGATTCTTAAAACCAAGTGATTACGCTAACTGGAGATATCGTTTTGCTAGTATACTTAACAAAGAAGTATATAGCACCAATGATTGATGGAACTGGAACCGAAAGAGTTGGTAATCATGTAAAGACTATAGACTTGATGACACCTGATGAGAAAAAGGATTACGAAAAAGAGAAGAAAGCATATGCAGCTATTACAATGTGTTTGAATCGAGAAGTAATGATGCTTTTTAAAAAGAAGCAGACAACGTTTGAGTTATGGGAAGCCATTGCTACTAAATTTGGAGGCAATGATCAGTACAAGCAAAGTCGTCAGGAATTGCTTAAGAAACAATTTGATTTGTTTTCCCAGCTACATAACGAAACATTTGATGAGCTGCTTTCTAAATTTTCTCTTCTGATTTGTGAACTTCGAGAGGTAGATGTGATCATGACTGATATAGTGATTAACAAGAAACTACTTCACTCTTTGCCGAAAAAGTGGGAAGTCAGAGTCATGCTTCTAGAAGAAAATTCTTTCTTGTCTGACTGGTCATTAGATAAATTAATTGGAAAGCTTCAAGCTTACGAACTTGACATGCAGACAAGAGAAACAGGTGTACAGGACCCAAGTTTGTATAGTGATATTTCTGTCAAGGAATCGGGCGGAGTTGCTTTACTATCTGGTCTAGACATACCAGTTGAGAAACAAGAAATCAATGTCAATTCCTGTGTTAACTGTGTTCAATGTTCGAACAAATCTACTTGTGTTCCACAGGTGCATACTGCTTCTACTTCAAAAGCAGTAGAAGATCATCTTGGTATCTTTCATGCTTTTCTGAGCTCATATGAAAGCTTTCTATCCGGAACTGCTATAAATCTTGATCTCACTGAAGAAGATTATGATCAGATTCATCCGGATGACTTGGAAGAAATGGATCTGAAATGGAATATGGCTATGTTGACCAGAAGAGTGAAAAAGTTCTTACAACGAACTGGTAGAGCTCAAGTTGGAAATAATTCAAAGCAAGGACTTGGTTTTGACAAAAGCAAAGTTAGATGTTATAACTGTCAGAATCTTGGTCATTTTGCACGTGAATGTGAAAAGGCTAAGCAACTTGCTTCTGGTTATACCAAACCTAGTCCATCCAGATCATATTCCAGCAACCATACATCAACACCACAAGATAATGTCAAAACTTCAGCTGCTCTAGTATCAACTACCGATCATCACTATGACTGGAGTAATCATGCTGAAGAAGTTGCTTATTCACTGAATCAATCTGCATTTATGGCTGATATAACTGAGGTCGATTCAGAACCATTTATAACTTCTTGTCTATCTTGTGCTGAACTTCAAACTAAGCTCAAATTATATCAAGACCAGAATCAAAATTTATTGGATGACATTGAAAAGCTTAAATTTGATAAAAGGGTTTTAAAAACAAATGAAAAATTATATGAAGAAAGATCTAAGTCTTCTTATAATGAAATTCAATTGTTGAAAAACAAAATCTTAAATCAGCAAGCTACAATCAATGTTTATCTAATGGAAATGGATTCTCAAAAGAAAGAATTAGCTGAACATCAAAGTGAAATTTTGATGTATAAACGTAAGTTTTCAAATCTTTCAGCTTCTTCTATGGTTCTTGATACAATTTTAAATGCACAGAATAAAGATACAAAATCTAAGTCTGGCATTGGGTATCATAATGTCCCTCCTCCAAAAGCTTATACCCAAATGCCAGCTACAACTGATATTCAAGAAGTTGTATCTTTAAAAGTTTCTGACATTGAAAAATCTGTTGATCCTGATGCTCCTATTAGTATTGAAGAAGAATTTGAAGAGCCTGTGATTGTAAAAAATAATATCAAACCAGAAAATCATATCATTACAACGGAAATTGATGATATCTATTTTCAAACGATAAATTCTCAAAAGAATTTTAAAAGGGTTGATAAGGTTTTAACATCAAAATCTTCTGATTTACAATCATGCTCATTAAAATCTTCTAATCCAAAAGCATTGAAGGTCAATACTCCGATAGCAAAACCAAAGGTTTGTGCTAAAACAGAAACTGTGAATGTTGTCAAAGGTAAATCTAAAACAACTTCACATTCTCCAAAATGTACTCATTCATGCTGTTTTTCTAATAGATCTATGAAATCTAAATCTGCCAAGATCTCATATGAATATAGGTCATGTTATTATTGTGGTGTTCGAGGCCACATTGTTCGAAACTGTTTGTGGTTTTATAAACAAAATTTGAAGAAAATTGCTTTGACAAAGTTTAACCGAAAAACTTTCATAACTTCTACTGTCTCTTCAACCCAGGCAAAAGTTTGGAGGGTAAAAGGATTGGTCAAAGAAGCAAGTGCTTCTAACAAAACAAATGGACGACCCAAGGCCATTAAGGCTTGGGTGTCCCTTTCAAACTAATCCTCTTTTTGTTTGTGCTGGAACAGACCCGACGAACTCAAGATAATATTTGGTATGTAGACAGTGGGTGTTCCAGGCACATGACTGGAAATTTATCCTTATTGAAAGATGTAAAGTCTATCAATGGAGGATATGTTTCCTTTGCCGTTGATAAAGGAGGTCACATCTCAAAAGAAGGAACTGTTGCAAATGATTCGCTGAGTTTTGAGAAAGTTCAATTTTGTGAACAACTGCAGCACAATCTTCTAAGCGTATCTCAAGTGTGTGATAAGAAGTATGTCACAGCTTTCACTGATAAAGAATGTATGATTCTTAAGCCGGGATTCGTTATTCCTAAAGAGTGGATCATAATGAGAGCTCCTCGGTCGCAAGGATCTTTATGCTCTCGATATGAAAAATGTTTTAGTATCTTCGGATCTTACATGTTTGCTAACAAAAGCATCTGAACGAGATTCTCTTCTCTGGCATCGAAAAATGGGACATATCCATTTTACAAAAATGAACTTTTTGATTAAACATGATCTTGTGGACGGAGTTCCTAAACAAACTTTTTCTATCACAGATCATTGTATTTCATGTAAAAAAGGTAAACAGGTGAAGAAATCTCATTCCTCAAAGAAAGTTAATTCTATTCAGGCTCCATTGGAACTTTTGCATATGGATCTTCTTGGTCCCATCAATATCAAAAGTCTCGCTAGAAAATCATATTGTTTGGTTGTAACGGATGACTACTCCAGATTCTCTTGGGTTTACTTTCTAAAAACCAAGGATGAAACTTCAGAAAATTTGAAGTTTTTATTCAATAAATTGGAGAATTTGTGTGGATTGAAGATAAAGATGCTCAGAAGTGATAATGGCACGGAATTCAAAAATCACAATCTGGAATTATTTTGTTTACAAAAAGGTATACATCATCAGTTCAGTGCTTCAAGGACCCCGCAACAAAATGGGGTAGCTGAAAGGAAAAATCGAACTCTCATTGAGGCTGCCAGGACCATGTTATCAGATTCTAAATTGCCTATTACTTTTTGGGCTGAAGCGGTTAATACGGCATGTTTTGTGCTCAATCGTGTGTTGACGGTTAAGAAACAACAAATGACGTGTTATGAATTGTTTAATAATCGAAAACCAAATTTAAAGTTTTTGGAACCATTCGGTTGTCCATGTACTTTCTTGAAGACCAAAGATGTTTCAAAATTTGGAGAAAAGTCCAGTGATGGATATTTTCTTGGTTACTCAGTTAACTCTCCAAATAAACGTGTTTTCAATAAAATATCTGGTCGAATTGAAGAACATTTTGAGGTTGAATGTCTTAGACATTTGGATTCTCCTCAAGGCAAAGGACCTAACTGGTTATTTGATTATGATTTGTTGTTTAAATCATTCAACATTCCTGAAGCAGCTGATGAGGTCATTGAAATTCTTTATGAACAGACTATTTTTCCAAGAACAAGTGATATTGCTTCAACATCTTCCGTCTTACCACCTGTTACTGCTGAACCTATTGATGATCAAATGGCTCCTGAGAATGAAGAAAATTTTCATGAAACATTGTCTGAATTAGAAACTTCTTCGTTGGATGCAAGTACTCATGATGATTCTATCGAAGAAACTTTGACCAACATTGATCCAACTATTGTTTCTAATGTTCCTAATCTTAGAGTACATTCAAGACAGTCTTCAGAAAACATCATTGGAAATTTACAGGATGGCGTACAAACTAGACATCGTGTTCAACAAAGCTTAATTGCTAGTTTGGAATCATGTTTCTTGTCACAAATTGAACCTAAAAATGTCAAAATGGCTTTACAAGAGCCATCATGGGTTGAGGCTATGCAGGAAGAGCTACAACAGTTCATAAAAATGAATGTTTGGACCCTAGTAAAGTTACCTAAGGGTGTTCACTCTATTGGTACTCGCTGGGTGTTTCGAACGAAAAAGGATGATCGTGGAGTTATTGTGCGAAATAAAGCCAGACTTGTAGTTCAAGGATTCACTCAGATTGAAGGTCTTGACTATGACGAAGTTTTTGCTCCGGTTGCACGTCTTGAATCAATTCGAATATTTCTCGCGTATGCGGCATTTAAAAGATTCAAAGTGTACCAGCTTGATGTAAAAAGTGCGTTCTTATATGGAAAGGTTCATGAAGAGGTGTATGTTTGTCAACCACCTGGATTTGAAGATCATCAATTTCCTGATCATGTTTACAAGCTTGACAAAGCATTGTATGGTCTTCATCAAGCACCACGAGCATGGTATGAGACTTTGTCTCAACATTTGCTTCAAAATGGCTTTTCAAGGGGGCAAATTGATAGTACTCTCTTCATAAAGAAGTCTAAAGATGACTTGCTTCTTGTGCAAATATATGTGGACGACATTATTTTCGGTTCGACTGACGACAAACTTTGCAAAGAGTTCGAAATAATCATGAAGTCAAAGTTTGAGATGAGTTATATGGGAGAGTTAAACTTTTTCTTTGGTTTACAAGTTAAACAAACCGAAAAAGGGATATTCATTCACTAGTCAAAATATGTAAATGACATTTTGACTCGTTTCAAAATGACTGATTGCAAAATTGCTGGCACTCCAATAGAAGTTAATCACAGATTAGGACCATGTCCTAAAGAAGAAGATACGGACCAACATGAATATAGATCAATTATTGGTTCTTTAATGTATCTTACAGCGTCACGTCCGGATATCATGTTTTCCGTTTCTATTTGTTCACGATATCAAGCATGTCCCAAGATATCTCATCTCAAAGCTGCAAATCGTATCTTCTGTTATCTTAAGGGCAAGCCATATCTTGGTTTGTGGTATCCTCATGATGAAGATTTTCAGCTTTCTGCCTTTTCTGATTCGGACTATGGGGGTTGTAATATGGACAAAAAGTCTACAACAGGAGGCTGTCAGTATTTAGGACATCGTCTTGTCTCATGGCAGTGCAAGAAGCAGACAACTGTCTCCACATCGTCTGCAGAAGCTGAATACATCGCTGCCTCGAGCTGTTGTTCACAAGTTTTGTGGATTCAGCATCAAATGAGGGATTACGGTTTACTTTTTACTAAAACTCCTATTCATATTGATAATACTGCTGCTATTTCCATAACACGCAATCCCGTACAACATTCAAAAACAAAACATATCGAAATTCGATATCATTTTATACGGGATTGTTATGAAAAGCAACTGATTTCCCTTGTTCAAATCGACACTTTAAAACAAAACGCTGATATTTTTACAAAGGCTTTTCTAAAAAATCGCTTTGAAGAACTTGTCAAAATGGTTGGGATGCGAGATCTTGAACTTGATTTAAAATTGACTTAGATCACTTTTTCTTATATATAAAAAAAAAAAAAAAAAAAAAAAAAAAACAATTTTAGAGAAAAAGGAGGAGAGTTTGGTTTGTAAAAATCAGGAAAATGATAGTACATCAGGGAAATATGAATAAAAATGGATAGTCCTAAGTATTTTGTTAGTTATATCAGTAGACTTTGTGTAAATAATTTTTGATCAAATATTTTGATTCTTAAATAAAAAACGTCTTGGTCTACATTTTAAGAATTCTGACTAGATTATTTTTCAAAATAGAGAGAAAAGTATGCTCTTAACATTCACACATCAATTTTCAGTGATTATACCAATTGAGATATATATATATATATATATATGTATATAACTTTGAACAAAAAGAGCCAATGAGGCCATATAGGTGAATACTTTGAGAGGCACAGTGTATAACTGGGGCACGTAAGACCGTCGTTGCTTGTAAGTCCTAAACGGTTATATACGTACTTGATTTTGAACATAAGTCCGTTGTTGCAGTTCTTAATTGAGTGTGCTAAAAATCTTAAAAGTCAAAAGATACGATAAATCGTACATATTAGTATTATCCTATTTTTGTCTTTTGGAGAAATGTCTGAATGTACAGTATATGGTTGTCGGCTTGTGAGTCCGTATGTGCATGTAAGTCTAAAGCAACTATGTACGTTATTCACTTGAATGTACTTCGACATAATCCACTGCTAGTTATGTTAAAAAAAATAGATATATATGATAAGAAAAGTATCTCAAAAGGTGTGATCATTGATTAGTGGTTAAATCAAGCTGTGATGTTCAGTGTATAATTTTCAGAATTTTTTGAAAGATATGATAGTATTATTTTTGAAATGAGAAGATCATGTTTGTTATCATTTGAAAATTAGAAAAATTGATTAATAAACTGTGTACGTCAAGTTTTTTTACTGATAAATCAAGCTTAAAACTTTTGATAATCTTAATAAAAACATGTTTCGTACTGATATGATTCCTAATCAGATTCAAATCTCCTTCAGAAAAAGATTGTTTAAATTTTTAATTTGAATTTGAATTTTTATTCTATGTTATTTTTGATCAAAATGTCGTTTACAGTCTTATTCAAGAAAATGCATCTGGAAAATAAAAGTTCAAAGTGATAAAAAATTCCACAAGTGATAGTCTGCGATTTTATTATTAAGTTCGCTTATGCGACTTTAAGGTAAGTTCGCATGACCTGTTTAGTATAAATACATAACCCACGCGACTATACTTAATCATTTCTGATTAAGCTTGTGCGATTTTATACGCGACTTTACTCCAGCGATTCTGCGAACTTACTGAAATTTCAAAACTCTTGAGATTTAATCAGTGAAATCAGTTGAAATTTGTTTCTACTTGTGCGGTTTTATCAGAATAATTTAAGGTATTCATTCTAAGTCTTTATTTCATTGTATTTCATGATTAATTGATTGAAACTGTTCGGATTAGGTTTTATGATAAATGACGTCATGAAAATTGCTTGAAATATTGATTAAACTGATATACATGTTCGTTTTTGATGAATGCGGTCTATTGGTAAAGTTCTGGAAATCAATTATACGTTCCTAATATGTTTTGTACTTAATTTCAAAAACTGATTGTTCGTCATGCGAACTTGCTCTGCGAACATATTCTGCGAACTTATATTTGAAAAATTGTCTGAGATTTTGTTCTGCGAACTTATTATGCGATTATATCATGCGAACTTAAAGTGAGACTTTAACATGAGAACTTGTCTGAGACTTTAACATGAGAACTTGTCTGAGACTTTAAAACATGCGAACTTGTTCTGAGACTTTATCATGAGAACTTAGGATGAGACTTTATTTAGAGACTTTATTCTAAGACTTTAAGTTCGTCATGATATGTTGATTTCAAGTCTTTTAACTGTTAATCTTAACAATCTATCGTGCAACATTGCTATATTTTTATAGATTACAGATGGCTGATCCTAAGATGTTTGAAGGAAGGCACAACACCATTGCTTTAATTGATACAACTTTAACAAGTGCTGAGCCTTATTTGGATTTGTTGCACTTCTTACAACGATCAAGAATCCATTATGCACTCACTGCATCTACACCAGTATATGCCAATCATATTATAGACTTCTGGTCTAATGCGACTCAAGATATGGTCGATGGTGTACACAGATTGGTTACCACTGTCCTTGATCAACAAGTAATTATTACTGAGGATACAGTGCGTACGGTGTTGCAATTTGGGAATGATGCTAATTCAAGAATACTTTTCCCTGCAACTTTGGTTTCTGGATTCTTTCAGAGAATAGGATATCCAGATATCTCACCAGATCAATACAGGAAACAGAAATTATGTCCAGTATGGAGGTTATTCATGCACTTCTTGATTGTATGTTTGTCTGGACGAAAAGGAGGATTAGATGGAATGGGTCAGAGTTTGGCATCTGCTATGGTTGCTCTTACACTGAACAAGCCCTACAACTTCTCAGGATATGTCTTTGCAAACTTAATATCCAACATTTCAAGTCATACAAAGTTTTACATGTTTCCACGATTTGTACAGCTAATTCTCAATCACTTACTGCCAAATCTACCAAATCAAGGGATGCTTAATCTACGGTTAATTCCAATGACCAAGAGGGTTTACATGGATTGTCAGAATTACGGGCGAAATCCAACTCCAGCACTGATTCCAGTGTTTGGACATATCATTGATGAACACTATCAAGCACCAGTAAATGATAATTGGTTAGATGATCAAGAAATTTAAGAAGATCAAGAGCAAGAGGATGATGAACAACTTTTTGAAGCTCAGGTTGGAAATGAGAATGAAGACTTTGCTGAAAACATACAAGCGAATGAACCTGAAGAAGTGGGACCCAGTGAAGCACAAACACATGAAGTTAATTCTTCTAGTTCAAATGAAACAAGTTCCTCAAGTGAATCAAGTGATGACACAGAAGAAGCTGAATAACGAATACAACTTGAAAGAGAAAGAAATATAAGAAGGGAACGATTGCAAAAAGGCAATACTGAACTTAAAAGATTCTTACAACAGTCAAAACAACAGAAAAGAACTCTTGAAGCCGAGGCTGCAGATTCAGATTACGTTCCTGATGAACCTCCTCATACTAAGCAAAGAAGAACTCGTGCTTCAACTTCACAAGTGCCTGTCAATCAACCTACTCAACAAGAACCGATGACATCTTCTCAATCACCTCCGACTCCAAAAGCACAAACTTCAACTTCTGCTCCAATCTTAATGTCACAATTGTTAACGATAATGGAAGAGTTGAAAACATCGTTTGTAGATCAATCAAAGCTAATTGAAAAACAACAAGAACAACTGGATGCTCATGCAAAATTAATTGAATCTCAAAAAGAATTGATTGATGCCCAATCTGAAAGAATTGCAAAGTTAGAACAAGAAAGAGATGAAAAGAAAAATTCTGTTGTTCAGGGGGAGAATATAGAAGAGGAGAAAGAGGAAGAAGAAAAAGAGGTAGAAGAGGAAGAAGAGAAGGATGAAGAAGAAGGATGAAGAAGAAGAACAAGATGAAGAAAAAGATGAACAAGATGAAGAAAAAGATGATTCTTCTTCTGATGATGATGATGCTAATGATGATTCTGATGATAAGGGAGATGGTGGAGCACAACCACAAATGGAAAACACAGAATCTGAAGCTGTTGATGAACAATCAGAATTTATGAGCGAACAACAACAGTCTGAGCAAACACATGAAAATAAACTACAAATGATTGTATATACTGGGCCAAGTGATAAATCTTTGAATGTGGAAGAAGATTTTCTGAACATTGAACCAATATCAGTATCATTTAATTTTGAAGAAAATCTAATACCGATGTTAGAATTTCTGGATAGAGAGATGGATGGATTGAATCAAGACTCAGAAGAAACTGTATCTGAAGAACTAACTTACAATCCGTTTGAATTTTCAAGTGAAGGTGAAGATATTGAGTTTGATAGTGTTGATGTGAATGATGACTTATGTGATGATGTTGTATTTGAAAGTGATGATGAGAATGATAGTGAAGAATTAGATGAAGAGATTGAAGCTGAGGCAAATCCTGAAATTCCAGAATGTTCAAGTTCTACTAAGCATTCGGAATGGTTCAGAATACCTACACAAGCACCAATGGTTAAGAAGAAACTCTACAAAGTAAAGGGTGAATGTAAAGGTCAAATAATAAGTTGGAAATTTGATGATGACTTGAATATGATAGTGGTGAAGAGAACTGGTGGATTGCAATACTTTAAGAGAAGCTTTAAAGATTTGAGTACTCTTCCGAAGTGTGAAATATACAAGTTAGCTCAGCTAAATATCATTAATCACTCAGGATCGAGCATGGGAAGATACATTTAAAGCAATGTACAGAAAGAAGTAAGGCATGGATTTAATTTGATGAATCCTACTCTTGGAAAAAGAAAGATTTACAAAAAGAAGATTAGTGCTTCTACAAACAAACCATGGGTGAGAATGGTTTATCCTCCGGTTAAAGCGTTAAAGAAAATTCCATTGGAAAAGCTACCAATTAACTTTGCTGAAAGATTGAAATGGTGGTACTACAACGGAACTACTGGAGAAGCTTGTATTGAAATATTCAAGGATGAACAAAAGGAAAAGATTGAACAAGTCTTTATTTATGATCCGATTAGTTTGATAAATCTCTCAAAGCAAGACTTACTGATGCTCAAAGACAACCACATAATGTTCAACAAGAATGAAGAAAAGGAAGCTTTAAAATTTCATAATGTGGTGAAAATATGCATAAGGAATGGAATCTGTGCTGGAAGCAACCTCCCGAGTAAATGGATTTGAAGCTAGAAGACAATTAATCAAGCTACTGACAAGGGGGAGTTTGTTGATACATGTACAGTGTCAGCAACTTGATCAAAGACTTAGAAATCAGAATTTTTGTTTATGCGACTTTACTTAGCGAACTTATGTTTAGTGTCGCATATGCGACTTTATAGTTAGTATCGCATAGTTAATTAGTGTCGTGTATGTTGTCTATAAATAGGCTGACTTTGTTCTTCATTTGGACGGAACAGAATATCTACATTTCAGAGAAACTATTGTCATTTCAATTGTAATCATTCCTGTACTGATTCAATCGATTGATAAGAAAAGAAAACCGTTATTTACATCACTCGTTCAATTTCTATACGTATTACTCAATTGTTTGTAGGATTCCGCACTCAGACAATTGTGATTGTGATCTGATCCAGATAGAATACAAGACCTACAATAATAAAAGGTGATCTAAGTCAATTTTAATCTAGATCAAGAGTTCGCATCCCAATCATTTTAACAAGTTCCTCAAATCGATTTTTCAGAAAAGCCTTTGTGAAAATATATGCGTTTTGTTTCAAAGTGTCGATTTGGACTAAGGAGATCAATTGCTTTTCATAACAATCCCGTATGAAATGATATCGAATTTCGATATGTTTTGTTTTTGAATGTTGTACGGGATTGCATGTTATGCATATAGCAGCTGTATTATCAATATGGATAGAAGTTTTAGTAAGAAGTAAACCGTAATCTCTCATCTGATGTTGTATCCACAAAACCTGTGAACAACAACTTGATGCGGCGATGTATTCAGCTTCGACTGAACAAGTGGAAACAGTCGTCTGTTTCTTACACTGCCATGAGACTAATCGATTTCCCAAATACTGATATCCTTCTGTGGTAGAGTTTTTGTCCATATTGCATCCCCCTTAGTCTGAATCAGAAAAGGCAAAAAGCTTGATATCTTCATCTTTTGGATACCATAACCCGAGTGATGATTTTCCCTTGAGATAATTGAAGATTCTTTTCACAGCTTTAAGATGAGAAATCTTTGGACAAGCCTGATATCTTGAACAAATTGATACAGCAAACATCATGTCCGGTCGAGATGCAGTCAGATACATTAATGAACCGATTATCGATCGATATTCGTGTTGATACGTATCTTCTTCTTCAAGTGAAGGCCCCTAATTTGTGATTAACATCTATGGGAGTTCCAGCAATTTTGCAATCATCCATTTTGAATCGACTCAAAATGTCTTTAACATATTTTGATTGATGGATAAAAATTCCCTTCTCAGTCTGTTTAACTTGTAAACCTAAAAAGAAGTTCAATTCTCCCATGGAGCTCATGTCAAATTTTGACTTCATAATTGTCTCGAAATCTTTACAAAGATTATCATTTGTTGACCCGAAGATAATGTCATCCACATAAATTTGCACACGCAGCAAGTCTTCATTAGACTTCTTTATGAAGAGAGTACTGTCGTCCTCTGGTAAATCCGTTTTGCAACAGGTTTTGAGACAATGTCTCGTACTATGCTCTAGGTGCTTGATGAAGTCCATACAAGGCTTTATCAAGCTTGTAGACATGATCAGGAAATTGATGGTCTTCAAATCCAGGAGGTTGACATACATAGACTACGTTGTTGATGCAAGAGTAGAATATTAGAATCTTGATAAATCTTAGAAGTTAAGTTTAGTGTCTATGCGACACTATCTGTGACTTTATTTGTAAAGTCGCAGGTGCGACTTTAGCTTATAGTCGCATAACAGTAGTGTCGCAGGTCTGTCTATAAATAGGCTGTTATGATTTCATTTGTATGTAAGCTTAAACGTGAAACTCATAGCATATTGTAATCAAATATATCAGTGAGCGTCTGTAATCATTCAATATCATTTGATTATCAATATAATCGGGTTATTTAGATTGCGTGTTCAACTCAATTAAGTGTAATTGTAATCTGATCAGTATGTATATGTGACCTACATGTGGTATCATAGCTGATTGAGGTTTTACAATTGTGTACGGAGAGAATTGATCGAGCAAAGTATTGGTTATTTGAAGATTTTGAGAAATTGATTTACTGTGATGGAATCTGATTGATTCTGAATGGAGAATTGTGTTCCTGACATTCATTAAGCATTGAATTAGATTAATACTCAGTGAATTCATGGATTAGAACAAGTTCAAGTTGATCACAGAAGTGACGTCATACGATTGTTGTACGGACTTGAAGTTTTTGGTGAATTGACAATCAAAATTTGAATATTAGGATTCAGACATTCTCATTGGAATCACAGCTTGCTTATTCATCATGTAGGTCGCCATGTCTTAATGATCAGATTACAATATCATGATAATCAAGTGCGGAATCCTGTGATTATGTGTTTAACCGAACGAAATTGAACGCGAGAAGTAAATAACTGATTAATATTTATTATCAAGTGATTGCAACAGCTTACAAACGATCACAATCCAATTGACAATAATTCTCTCTGAAATCTAAGTATTCAGTTAGTTACAAATGAAGAACAAAACAGCCTATTTATAGAAACAGTCTGCGACTATACTAACCTGCGACTTTAACTTAAAGTCGCATATGCGACACTACATTAAGTTCGTATGTTAAAGTCGCATAAACACTAAACTTGACTTCTAAGTCTTTTGATCAAGATGCTGACACTCTATCTGCATCAACAAACTCCCCTTTGTCAGTAGCTTGATATTCTGACAACCGTCAAAAATCTCAAGTCAATAACGCACTTAAATTCCTAGTCTATCTAATTTCGTTTACAGCACTCTAAAATCCTAGTGAAAAGTCTAGATTATGACTCCTTAAGTACCGAAACCGTAAGTTACCGAAATCGCGTAACGTTTTAGAAGATTGCTTAGCGGACTTTAAGACCGTAAACCACATTAAATTAGGTTACAAAGTGCCAAAGAAAACTAATGAAATTAAATTTCACATGTCATCACAAAATATTTATCATATCGCAGAAATCAGAATTTAACCTGAAATTCCGTAACTCGGTATATGCAACCGGAAATCGGTTATTTAACTCGCAAATGTCAATCGTAAACGAATCACATGAATTTTGATGTGAATTATAAGCTTAGAAAATAAAATTTTATAACTCCAATTTCAACCATTAAAACATCACAATTAAACATTTCAATATGTAGATACTTATACCAAAACAATATGTAACCTTTAAAACCTTTAATTACTTAACTTTAAAAAAAAAAAATTTTTTTTTTTTTACCCCACCCCCTCCTAAAAACGGCCAGCACTCTCTTGACCACCCAACTCCCCCACTAACTTTATTAGTTTACATGCAAGAATCATTTGAACCACTTCTACACTCTTCCCTTCACTCATTTCTCTCATTTCTCTCTCAAAAACACACACAACTCTCCCTAAACACACACTAATTTCCAGCCACATTTTGAATAAAGATCATCACTTTGAAGGTGTTCTTACACAAAACAAAACCTCTAAGGTATAACCACCCATTTGTACTTTCATTTCTTGCATTTTCTTACTTTAATTCTTGTAAATACATGGATTTTGTGCCTATTTCATGGCTATAATCCACATAAGGTGTTTGATGTTTGTAGGTTGTTTCTTACACTTGTTTAAGTGTAAAAACAAAAGAAAAACCCATGATCAAACCGAAATCAAACCGAAAAATCGTCTTTTTGATGTTTAAGTGCTTGCATGCACCATTTTTCGTAGCTAGATCTTAATTTATGTTAAAATATAATTTTTTTTCTGTAAAAATACATTTTCATGCATATAAGACAAGGCCTCCATCATTGGATGAGGTCTAAAAATCGTTGGTAGTGAAAAACACACCAAAAAGATCACTTTGTCATGCATGTAATCTGTCCAGATTTTGACCCTAGTTGAAACGACCATAACTCAGTGAATAATGGTCCAAAAATCTTGATTTTTCTTCTAGAATTTAGCTTAATGTCTTACCTTTAAAACCCCACTGGTCTCACTCAAATCCATTGAGTATTCAACCTCCAAATGTATCACACAAAACTGATGCGCAAACAGTAACTTTTCTGTGAGCACCTTGTTGTGATACTTGTTCATGGGTCTTAAGGTGTTATATAAATCTAAGAAAAATTATTTTAGACTCCTAACATATATATCTCAGTAGCATAAAAAGATAGTAATTTATCTTGTTGATCTCATATTTTTAGAAAATGTATGAACATCATGCATTGTTTGTAAGCTTGTAAATTTCAAATACTTGTGTTGTGATGATTCAAAAATACAAAAGTGCTAGATATAACGTGTTAAAATTTTGGGGACTATTTTTTCCAGTAATTAGATCATGAAAAAGACTCTGGAAAATAAAAATGGGAATTTTTGGAAAAACATAAGTATCTTTCCTAAATTAATGCAAATAAAGCCTACAAAAGGTGAAATAATCATGAAAAATACTTTTGGACACAAAATAATTATGGGAAAATTCCAGTGTTATTTTCCTTAGAAAATGACACTATCCTCAAAATTTCACACTCTTTGGAGGTGTTTCGATATGTTTTCCGATTTACGTCTCGTTAAAACACATAATGTTGGGAACCAAAGTTCCGTTGCTCAAAAAGACTTGAAAATTTTACACAAACCTAGAAATGGATACAAAATGATCTGGTAAAAGTTCCAGAATTTTTCGTGTATAATTACTATTTTTCCCATAATTATCCTACTTTTTAGGCATAAAATGGTTATAAATAATCCATAAATCCAAAAATCCCCAAATTTTCACAGAATTTTTTTGAATTATATTTCATGTTTCATACCAAGTTTGGTAATTTTTAGATGTTCTATTCATATATTTTCATTATTTTGTTGACAACTCGAACAATTAACGACAACGTTAATTAAGGGGAAATTCGAATTTTTTCGGCACTTTGTAATTTAATTAGGTAGCTAAGCAATCCTAACAAACCATATTAGTCGAGAAAATAATTAGAAACCTTGTGTTCTTAGGACTTGGATAGGAGTCAAACCCGATCGGCACGCGCATTACATCCATCCGTACGCTCACGCTCAATAGTGAGTTTTCACAGCCACTCTTTTTAACGTTTTACTTAAATGTTTTGGGGTGAAAAGCATGCTATATGATTTAACTACTATATTTGGATTACAAATACTATTCTTATGTTATACTTGATGCTACGCTTATGCTATGCTCATTTTAGAAATGCTATCCTTGATTTACAAATGCTATGCTATGCTATCTGCTATGCTTACTTTCGAATACCCGACATGGTTAAAATGTCGTATTGATTACGAATAACTTCTTGAATGTTTGAAGTTTATACGAACATGATTATATGATTGTTTTCTATCGTATCTAAAGTCCCCGGTATCTCTACACGACCATTAACTCTATATGAGCCAAATAATGCATATGAATAGTACTATTTGGGAGCGAGACCACCTCCCCACTCACGCGGCCACGTGAGTGCATCCCATCATCCTAAATGCCAACGATAGGGCATCTCTCTTTGGGGCAAAGGTTTATCGGTTGTAGGTTTGGTTGTGGACTCAAGCATAATAATTCATTGTGACTATAGACAAAAATGCGATAGCATAGAAATTCATAAGCGACTATAAACGTATGACGTTTCGACTTTTGAAACGATATCTCTTTAAAAATATAAACTTTACGACCCGAGCTTTACAATGACTTTGTCATTTGAAATGATATCTCTTTTAAACTATAAACTTTACGACCCGAGCTTTGCAATGACTTTGACATCTGAACGATATTTCTTTGAAATTATAAACTTATGACCCGAGCTTTACAATGACCTTGTCATTTGAAACGATATTTCTTTGAAACTATAAACGTATGACGTTTTGTCATTTGAAACAATATTTCTTTGAAACTATAAACCTTACGACCCGAACTTTACAAAGACGTTGTCATTTGAAACAATACTTCTTTAAAACCATAAATTTAAAACTTGAGTTTTACACTATAAATCATTGTGGTCGTGGACAATGATAGACGTGGTTTCATAATAACGCTTCGCATTCTTATGAACTTCGACATAATAAACCGTTGAGATTATAAACATTTTGATATTGATTTGATGACCCATTGACTTTATAAACGTAACCTGAATCTATTAAATGCTACAATATGAGTTTTATAAACATAACTTGAACTTATTAAACACTATATCTTGAGTTTTATAAAAGTGAATTGAACATTTCTTTGAAAATATGAGCGTGGCGTTATGGACGAATTACGACTTTTAATTGAGCTCCAAAGGGAATCACTCCTAAATGAATCTCGTACTTAAATAAACCTCTTTTGCAAACAAAACATCGATTCACAAATGAATCTAACTATCAAATGGGTATCGCTCTTAAATGAGCCTTGTTTTAATGAATTACTTTTATAATTATCCGCGCAATAGCGCTTGACCGTCCTAAAAATTGATCTTATGAAATTATCGGATGATTTTCGTCATTGTATGAACCTCGGTACTAAACAGGTTACTTTTGTGAACTAATCACATAGTAACGTGGAACTTCTAAACTAAACTTTGTAAACTCTTGAAAAGGGTCTTTCCTTACGCAAAACCTGTGTACTCACCAACTATGTTTCATAGTTGACCTGTTTATTTTTGCATGCTTTTCAGGAAATAGTCACAACTTGTCTATTGAAGCTAAACCTGTTATATGAGCTATGCTGCTATAGCGTTACGGAATTTTGTCTCTTTTGGATGTAATCGCATGTTTACATTATTTACTTTTGTGTTGTAAACGCTTATAAGACTTATGTAATGTACTAGTAGTAGACCGTTGAACGGTGATCTTTTGTAATTTTCGATTATGAAATCATTGTACTGTTACATCTCGTGTTTCCGCTTTAGCGGGGTGTGACAGATATAAACTTATTCAAGCTTCAGATCCACTTGCTTGGGAGGTTGCTTCCAGCATAAATACCATTTCTAATGCATACTTTCACCACATTCTGAAACTTTAAGGCTTCTTTTTCTTCATTCTTGTTGAACATGATGTGATTATCTTGGAGCACCAATAAGTCTTGTTTTGAAAGATTAATCAAACTGATAGGATCATAAACATAGACTTGTTCAACTTTTTCTTTCTGTTCATCCTTGAATATTTCAATGCACGCTTCTCCAGTAGTTCCGTTGTAGTACCACCACTTTAGTTTTTCAGCAAAGTTTATTGGTAGCTTTTCCAATGGAATTTTCTTTAATGCTTTGACTGGAGGATAAACAATTGGTACCCATGGTTTATTTGTAAAAGCACTAATCTTCTTTTTGTATATCTTCCGTTTTCCAAGCAGTAATGAATATTCCAGTTGGAAAAACAGATTTGAGTCATTTATAGCGTTTAATGATTCGGATCTATGGATCCCAATCACCGAACGTTATATTAGACCTAAAGTGGATGGAAGTTTTCGAGAGGATTCTTCGATTAAAACAGTTAAACAAATGACCACGGAAGAACGAAAAGAATATGCTGCTATTACTATGTGCTTGTCCAAAGACGTTTTGCAGTGTTTTAAAAGGCAGGAAACAGCTTTTGAGCTTTGGGAAGCATTAGCTAAAAGGTTTGGAGGGAATGATCAACTGAAACAAAGCAGAAAAGATCTACTCAAAAGTCAATTTGATTTATTCGATCAACTTCCGAATGAATCATTTGAAGATTTGATCTCAGGATTCTCTCGGTTGGTATGCGAGCTAAGCGAATTTGGGGTGGAATACTTAAAAGTAGAGGTTAACAAGAAACTTTTGAATTCTCTTCCATCTAAGTGGGACAACCGTGTCATGCTAATGGAAGAAAATGAGAATATGCCTACTTGGTCCTTAGAAGATCTCATAGGAAAGCTACAAGCATATGAGATAAATATGAAAAGTAAAGCTATGGGAAAAGTTCAGGTTCAAGACCCGAGTTTGTATAGTGATGTATCAAATAAGTCTACTACAGGAGGAGTTGCACTTCTATCTGATCTATTAGCAGAACCTACTCAATCAGCTTCCTGTGCAAATTGTGCAAACTGTTCAAACCTATCAAAGCTTTCAGGATCAATTCCATTAACCCATCGCCAAAACCATCAAAACTGACTGAAGAGCATGCTGCTAACTTCTCAGCCTTTCTTTCATCATATAAAGTTTTGTTGCTAACAGAACTTCAACCTTGGACATTACTGATGAAGACTATGACCAGATTCATCCAGACGACCTTGAAGAAATGGATATAAAATGGAACATGGCTATGCTTACATGTCGTGCAAAGACATTTCTTCAGCGAACTGGTCGTACAAGTATTGGAACTACAATGTCTGGCTTAGGATTTGACAAGAGCAAGGTCCGGTGCTATAAATGCCAAAATTATGGACACTTTGCCAGAGAATGTGAAAAGGCGAAGCAACCCGCTTCAGGTTTCACAAAACCTAGTATGTCAAAGCCTGCACAATCAAAGGAAATCAATCAACAAAAAGCATTGGTTTCTACAAATGATGAGCACTACGACTGGAGTTCACACATTGATGAAGCTGCTTATGCACATAACCCAGCTTTTATGGCTGACATTTCTGAGGTCGATTCCGATTCTTTCATGCTTCAATGTTCTAAATGTGCTGAATTAATCAAAAAGCTCAACACATATCAAGATCATAATCATTGCTTGCTTTCTGACATTGAAAAACTCAAACAAGCAAACAAAGTTTTAAAGATAATGAAAAATGTTTTGAGGACAAATTTGAGTTAACTCGTGTTGAAACATATGATTTGAAAGTCAAAATCTTAAATCAGCAAACTGCAATTGATAGTTATATTACTGAGATTGATTTGCAAAGAAAAGAGTATGATGATGCTCAAAGTGAGATTTTGAATTATAAAAGAAAGTTATCGAATTTGTCTGCTTCTTCTCTGATTCTGGATCAAATTATTCACTCACAAAAACTGGATACAAAATCAAAAACAGGCATTAGTTATAACTTTGTACCTCCTCCATCTAGTTATACCCATATGCCTGTTAAAGATGAAATCAAAGATTTTGTTCCTGCAACTCCTTTAGTTGTAGATCCAGTTTCTCAAACTAATCCTGAAGAAGAAGTGTGTGAAGTTGAAGTTTGTGAGTTGCCTAATGTTAAAATTGACAAATCTGCTGTAAAACCTGAGAATTTTATTATCACTAATGAAGTTCAACAGTTTTCTTTAAAAGGCAAATAAAAACTCAAAAATGAAAGGAAGTTTAGGAATATGTTCATGAGAAAATTAAAAAGAACAAAACGTCTTCAAAATCACAACTTCCAGTTAAAGAAGTTAAGATTTTGAAAAGAGATTCTCAAACTGATTCCTCTACTTCTAAGTGTGCAAAACCATGTTGTAAAAATGATAAGATCCAAGACTCACATGTTATTGACTATAGATCTGGTTATTTTTGTGGTCGTCAAGGTCATATTATTCGTGACTGTTTGATGTTTCGAAAACAAAAGTTGTAGAAACAAAACGAAAACAGCAATTTAAAAAAGATAATTCTAAAACTTCGTCTTGTTATTCAAATTCTGATAAGAAACAAGTTAATGTTGTGAAGTCTCAACAGCACAACATTTCTAACAAACAGACTTTCAAACAACAACTGGTTTGGAAAGTAAAGAATTCATCAAAGGAATCTAGGATTCCTAAGGCTGATACGTCAACAATTCCTAAAATTTTTCGAAAGAATTCAAAATTAGTTGACGTGATCACCATTGATGATGATGGACGACCCAAGGCCATTAAGGCTTGGGTCCCCCTTAAGAACTAATTTGTTCTTTATATGTGTTGGAACAGTCAAGCAAAACTCAAGAAAATATCTGGTATGTGGATAGCGGTTGTTCTAGACACATGACATGAAAATTATCCCTCTTAACTGATGTCAAATCAATTAATGGAGGATATGTTTCTTTTGCTGGATTTTGAAAGAAGGCACTGTTTCAAATGGTTCCGTAAGTTTTGAAAAAGTCAACTACTGCAAACAATTGCAACACAATTTGCTGAGTGTCTCTCAAGTGTGTGATAAGAAATACACCGGGGTTCATTATTCCGAACGAATGGATTTTAATGAAAGCTCCAAGACGAAAGGATATATATACGCACTCGACATGAGAACTGTCTCTTCGTCTTCTCCTGATATGTCATGTTTGCTCACCAAAGCATCAGAGAAAAATTATCTTATGTGGCATAGACGTATGGGCCACATACATTTTCGCAAGATGAACTTTTTGGTAAAAAATAATCTTGTGGAAGGTGTTCCCAATATGTCTTTCTCCATCACTGATCATTGTCTTTCTTGTAAGAAAGCAAAACAGCATAAGAAATCTCACAGGTCAAAAGTGGTAAACTCAATCCAACAACCGCTTGAACTTTTACATGTGGATCTTTTTGGACCAGTATGTGTTCAAAGTTTGGAAGGGAAGTCTTATTGCTTGGTTGTTACCGATGATTATTCTAGATTTTCTTGGGTTTACTTTCTGAACTCCAAAGATGAAACACCTGAAATTTTAAAATTTCTGTTTTTAAAATTGGAAAATCTTTGTAAACTGAAAATCAAAATGTTAAGAAGTGATAATGGAATGGAGTTTAAAAATCATAAATTGGAACTGTTTTGTTTACAAAATTGTATTCATCACCAATTTAGTGCTCCGAGAACCCTACAACAAAATGGGGTTGAAGAAAGGAAGAATAGGACCTTAATTGAGGCAACTAGGACACTACTTTCTGACTCAAATCTGCCTATTACTTTCTGGGCAGAGGCAGTCAATACAGCATATTATGTTCTAAATAGAGTGTTAACGGTAAAAGCAAAATAAAACTTGTTATGAATTGCTAAATAACCGGAAACCAAATCTAAGATTTTTAGAACCTTTTGGCTGTCCTTGTACTATATTGAACACAAAAGACAGATTATCAAAATTTGGTGAAAAATCCATGGATGGATATTTTCTTGGATATTCAGTTAATTCACCAAACAAACGTGTGTACAATAAAGTAACAAAAAGGATTGAAGAACATTATGAGGTAGAATGTCTTAGACATATCAGTTCTTTATCTGGAAAGGGTCCTGAGTGGATGTGTGATGATTTTGTATTTGAGAGAAATGATCCAGAAAATGATGACAGTGAAGAAATGGATGAAGAGATTGAAGCTGAAGCTAATCCTGAAGTTCCAGAATGTTCAAGTTCTACTAAGCATTCGGAATGGTTTAGAGTACCGTCACATGCACCAATGATAAAGAAGAAACTCTACAAGGTGAATGGTGAATGCGGTGGTCAGATAATCAGTTGGAAATATGATGAAGAACTGAACTTGATTATTGTAAAAAGAACTGGTGGATTACAGTACTTCAAGCGAAGCTTTAAGGATCTAAGTACTCTTCCTAAGTGCAAAATTTCTAAGTTAGCACAACTTAATATCATCAATCGCACAGGATCAAGTATGGGAAGGTACATTGAGAGTAATCTACAAAAAGAGGTGAGATATGGATTTAACGTGATGAAACCAACGCTTGGAAAAAGAAAGATCTACAAGAAAAAGATAAGTGGTTTTATAAACAAGCCGTGGGTTAGAATTGTATATCCTCCTGTCAAAGTACTTTTGATTAGGAACTGCAACAACGGACTTATGTCCAAAATCAAGTACGTATGTAACTGTTAGGACTTACATGCAACAAAGGTCTTATATGCCCCAGTTACACACTGTGCCTCTCAAAGTATCAACCTATATGGCCTCATTGGCTCTTTTTGTTCAAACTTTTATATATATATATATATCTCATTTGTATGATCACTAGAGATCGGTGTGTGAATGTTAAGAATATACTTTTCATTCTAATTTGAAAAATAATCTAGTCACAATTTTCAAAATGTAAACCTAGATGTTTTTCATTTAAAAATCAAAATAAAAGATTCAATATTATTTACACGAGCCTACTGATTTATCAAACAAATTACTTATGATTTTCCATTTTTATTCATATTTCCCTGTTTTTTACAAACCAAATCTCCCCCTTTTCATAAAAATCGTTCTCTCTTTTTTTTTTTTTTTCTTTTAATAACAAGAAAAAGCAATATAATAAAAAGTGATCTTAGTCAGTTTTAAATCAAGTTCAAGATCTCGCATCCCGATCATTTTAACAAGTTCTTCAAAGCGATTTTTGAGAAAAGCCTTTGTAAAAATATCAGCATTTTGTTTTAAAGTGTCAATTTGAACAAGGGAGATCAGTTGCTTTTCATAACAATCCCGTATAAAATGATATCGAATTTCGATATGTTTTGTTTTTTAATGTTGTACGGGATTGCGTGTTATGGAAATAGCAGCAATATTATCAATATGGATAGGAGTTTAAGTAAGAAGTAAACCGTAATCTCTCTCTTGTGTTGTATCCACAAAACCTGTGAACAACAACTTGATGCGGCGATGTACTCAGCTTCAACTGACGAAGTGGAAACAGTTGTCTGTTTCTTACACTGCCATGAGACTAGGCGGTTCCCCAAGTACTGACATCCTCCTGTGGTAGACTTTTTGTCCATATTGCATCCTCCATAGTCCGAATCAGAAAAGGCTGAAAGCTGAAGATCTTCGTCTTTTGGATACCATAACCCAAGTGATGGTTTTCCTTTGAGATAACAGAAGATTCTTTTCGCAGCTTTAAGATGAGAGAGCTTTGGACAAACCTGATATCGTGAACAAATTGATACAGCGAACATTATATCTGGTCGAGACGCAGTAAGATACATTAAGGAACCAATTATCGATCGATATTCATGTTGGTCTGTATCTTCTTCTTCAAGCGAAGGCCCTAATTTGTGATTAACTTCTATGGGAGTTCCAGCAATTTTGCAATCAACCATTTTGAATCGGCTCAAATTGTCATTCACATATTTCGATTGATGAATGAAGATTCCCTTCTCTGTCTGTTTAACTTGATGAAACCCAACGCTTGGAAAAAGAAAGATCTACAAGAAAAAGATCAGTGGTTTTACAAACAAGCCGTGGGTTAGAATTGTATATCCTCCTGTCAAAGTACTTAAGAAGATTCCGTTGGAAAGGTTACCAATTGGATTTACTGAAAATCTTAAGTGGTGGTATTATAATGGTACAACTGGAGAAGCATGCATAGAGATCGTCAAAAATGATCAAAAGGATAAAGTTGAATCTGTCTACGTCTATGATCCGATTAGCTTAATAAATTTATCAATACAAGACTTGTGGCACTTAAAGAGAACCGTATTCTATTCAACAAAAATGAAGAAGGAGAAGCAATGAAGTTTCAGAATGTTGTGAAAGTATGTGTCAGAAATGGCATCTGTGCTCGAAGCAATCTCCCTAGCAAATGGATCTTAAGCAAGACAAAGAACATATCAAGCTACTGACAGGGGGGGGGGGGGGTTTGTTGGTGCAAGATTAGAATGTCAGAATCTTGATAAGTCTTAGAAGTCTAGGTTTTTGTCTATGCGACACTGTCTGCGACTTTGTTCAACATAGTCGCATGTCTGTCTATAAATAGGCTGTTATGATTTCATTTGTACGTATGCTTAAATGTGAGATTCAGAGAGTATTGTAATCAGATATATCAGTGAACATCTGTAATCATTTGATTATAATTATAATCTGTTTATTTAGCTTGCATGTTCAATTCAATCCGTTTATTCAATTAATTACTGGATTCCGCACATAATCAGTTGTAATTGTAATCTGATCGGAGCGTATATGTGACCTACAGAAAAGAATATGATAAGGAAAGAAAAGCATACGCTGCTATAACTATGTGTTTGCCCAAAGATGTATTGCAATGTTTTAAGAGACAGGAAACAACATTTGAACTTTGGGAAGCACTAGCAAAGAAGTTTGGAGGGAATGACCAGTTGAAGCAAAGTCGAAAGGATCTACTCAAAAGACAATTTGATTTATTCGATCAGCTTCCGAATGAATCATTTGAAGATCTTATTTCAAGATTCTCTCAACTAGTATGCGAACTAAGCGAATTGGGCGTGGAATACTTAAAAGTGGAGATCAACAAAAAGCTTTTGAATTCTCTTCCATCGAAGTGGGACAATCATGTCTTGTTAATGGAAGAAAATGAAAATATGCCAACATGGTCTCTGGAAGATTTAATCGGAAAACTACAAGCATATGAGATAATTATGAAAAGCAAAGCTACATGAAAAGTTCAGGTTCAAAATCCTAGTCTTTACAGTGATGTGTCAAACAAGACAACCACTGGAGGAGTTGCACTCCTATCTGGAAAGGATTTATCAGCAGAACCTTTTCAGTCAAGTTCCTGCTTGAATTGCTCAAATTGTTAAACTCATCTAAATATTCTGCTTCAGTTTCTGCAACCCAATCTCCAAAACCTTCAAAGCTGACAGAAGAGCATGCTGCTATCTTCTCAGCTTTTCTTTCATCATATGAAAGTTTCATTTCCAACAAAACTTCAACTCTGGACATAACGGATGCAGACTATGATCAAATTCATCCAGATGACCTGGAAGAAATGGATATCAAATGGAACATGGCCATGCTTACTCGCTGTGTAAAAACATTTCTTAAAAGAACGGGTCGTACCAGTATTGGGACAACAAAAGATGGATTGGGATTTGACAAGAGCAAGGTCCGGTGCTATAAATGCCAAAATTATGGACACTTCGCCAGAGAATGTGAGAAGGCAAAGCAACCAGCATCAGGATTTACTAAACCCAGTGTGTCTAAGCCTGCACAATAAAAGGAAAACAATCAGCAAACAGCATTGGTTTCTACATATGATGAGCACTACGACTGGAGTGCACATATCGATGAAGTAGCTTATGCTCATAACCAAGCGTTTATGGCTGACATATCTGCGGTTGATTCTGATTCTTTCATGCTTAAATGTCCAAAGTGTGTTGAGTTAATTGAAAAACTCAACACATATCAAGATCATAATCACTGCTTATTATCTGACATTGAAAAACTCAAACAAGCAAATACGGTTTTGAAAGATAATGAAAAATGTTTTGAGGACAAGTTTGAGTTAACTCGTGTTGAAACATACGATCTGAAAGTTAAAATCTTAAATTAGCAAACTGCAATTGATAGTTACATTACTGAGATTGATTTGCAACGAAAAGAGTATGCAGCTCAAAGTGAGATTTTGAACTTTAATGTAGGTCCGTATGCTCTGGATCTGATTCGAATCATCAATTAAACCGTGCGGAATCCGAATTTAATTGATTGTGATTTGAAAGAACGAGATTGAATCAAATGATTACTTCTTATATATTGATATTCAATAACGATTACAGAAGCTCTCAACTCTCTCTACTGAATCTGTTACAAATAAGCTCTAATGAAAAATACACACAAAAGCACTTTCAAAACTAACGACTTGCTGCTGTATTTATACATAGACATGCCTGCGACTTTACCTGCGACTTTATGGTAAAGTCGCATTTTGCAAGTCTGCAACTTTAACATTAAAGTCACAATTAGTGTCGCAATTAATCAAATTCAAAGCTAATATTTCTAGACGCTGATTGTCACACAGATATGTATCAACATTTAAAAGGAAGTTATCAAACTTATCTGCTTCTTCTTTAATTTTGGATATTTGTACATTGGAATTGTACATTGGAATTGTACGTTGTGCCACATCGTCTGGTACACACATAATAATCTCTTCACGCGCTTTCTTGTCATTAAAAGTTTTTTGTTCTGCAGCTGATATTTGACTAATGAGAGTTGGTCTCTCATATTGCTTGGTAATAGGAGTCCACAAATCAGAATCGATGTATTCAGAATCGAGGTAATCAATATGTTCTTTAAACTTCTCCTTCCAACTAGCATAGTCTTTATAGAACACACCCTTCAAATGCTCTTTAACTCTTGTGTACGCCATTTTCCCTCCAAATTTTTTTCGAATTTCGCCCGAGTAAAATGAAATTTTTTTTAAACTAGAATTAGTCAACGGGAAGCTTAAAGCTTAAATGCAGAATTAGTCAACGGGAAGTTCTTTTTTTTTTTTTTTTTTTTTTTTTTTAAGAATGCAAACTTAAGATAAAGTCTCACAAATAAGGTCGCAGATATAAAGTCGCAGAAGCTGATAAGTTCGCAGGTACTGTTCATCGTCTTCACCAATCTGAGCTTGAATTAAAACTTGAAATTTGAACCTGTAATTGATTCCTGTATGTTCCTCAACACTAGTAGAATACTCTGATCGGTTGAATTGATCAGATTCAATCTTAAACTCCTTCAATTTGAATTAAACCGCCATTTTCATTTAAATACCCATTTTGACTTTTCTTTCAAATTGAAGCTTGATATATCACAAATTCGAATCACCTATTGGCTCTGATACCACATGTAGGTCCGTATGCTCTGGATCTGATTCGAATCATCAATTAAACCGTGCGGAATCCGAATTTAATTGATTGTGATTTGAAAGAACGAGATTGAATCAAATGATTACTTCTTATATATTGATATTCAATAACGATTACAGAAGCTCTCAACTCTCTCTACTGAATCTGTTACAAATTAAGCTCTAATGAAAAATACACACAAAAGCACTTTCAAAACTAACGACTTGCTGCTGTATTTATACATAGACATGCCTGCGACTTTACCTGCGACTTTATGGCAAAGTCGCATTTTGCAAGTCTGCGACTTTAATGTAGTGTCGCAATTAATCAAATTCAAAGCTAATATTTCTACACGCTGATTGTCACACAGATATGTATCAACATTTAAAAGGAAGTTATCAAACTTATCTGCTTCTTCTTTAATTTTGGATCAAATTATTCATTCGCAAAAACTGGAGTCCAAATCCAAAACAGGCATTGGATATAACTCTATACCTCCTCCATCTAGTTATATTCACATGCCTGTTAAATATGAAATCAAGGATTTTGTACCTGCAACTCCTTTAGTTGTAGATCCAGTTTCTATTATCAAGGATGATTCAGTAGAAGAAGTTTGTGAAGTTGAAGTATGTGAGATGCCTACTGTTAAAATTGATAAATCTGCTGTAAAACCTGAGAATTTCATTATCACTAATGAAGCTCAACAGTTTTCTTTAAAAGGAAATCAAAACACACAAATGAGAAAGAAGTATTGAAAAAGGATTCTGTACATGAGAAAACTAAAAAGTCTAAAACGTCTTCAAAATCACAATCAAAATTTAACGTAGTTAAGATTTTGAAGAAGATTCTCAAACAGACTCAACTACTTCTAAGTGTACAAAACCATGTTGTACAAATGATAAGATCCAAAGTACACGGACTAACAAGTGGTATCAAAAATCACATTTTATTGACTATAGATCTTGTTATTTTTGTGGTTGTCAAGGTCATGTTGTTCGTGATTGTTTGATGTTTCAAAAACAAAAGTTGAAGAAACAAGAACGAAAACAGCAATTTCAAAAAGAGAATTCTAACAAATCGTCTTGTTCTTCAAATTCTGTTAAGAAACAAGGTAATGTTGTGCAACCTAAAAAACACAACATTTCAAACAAGCAGACTTTCAAACAAAATTTGGTTTGAAAACTAAAGAATCCATCAAAGGAATCTAGGATTCCTAAGGCTGATACGTCAACAATTCCTAAAAATTTTCAAAGTCAAAATTAGTTGACGTGATCACAATTGATGATGATGGATGACCTAAGGCCATTAAGGCTTGGGTCACCCTTTCGAACTAATTTATTCTTTATGTGTGTTGGAACAATCAAGCAAAACTCAAGAAAATATCTGGTATATGGATAGCAGCTGTTCCAAACACATGACAGGAAATTTATCCCTTTTAACTTATGTCAAATCAATTAATGGAGGATATGTTTCTTTTGCTGGTGACAAAGGAGGAATGATTTCCAAAGAAGGCACTGTTTCAAATGGTTCAATAAGTTTTGAAAAGGTCAATTTCTGTGAACAGTTTCAACACAACTTGCTCATCGTTTCTCAAGTTTGTGATAAGAAATGCATAACTGTCTTCAACGATGTTGAATGGTTGATACTTAAACCGGGGTTCATTATTCCGAAGGAATGGATTTTAATGAAAGCTCCAAGACGAAAGGATATATACGCACTCGACATGAGAACTGTATCTTCGTCTTCTCCTGATATGTCATGTTTGCTCACAAAAGCATCAGAGAGAGATTCTCTTATGTGGCATAGACGTATGGGGCACAATCACTTTCGCAAGATGAATTTTTTGGTAAAAAGTAATCTTGTGGAAGGTATTCCCAATATGTCTTTTTCCATCACTAATCATTGTCTTCTTTGTAAGAAAGCAAAACATCATAAGAAATCTCACAGGTCAAAAATGGTAAATTCAATTCAACAACCGCTTGAACTTTTACATATGGACCTTTTTGGACCAGTAAATGTTAAAAGTTTGGGAGGGAAGTCTTATTGCTTGGTTGTTACTGACGATTATTCAAGATTTTCTTGGGTTTACTTTCTGAATTCCAAAGATGAAACACCTGAAATTTTAAAATTTCTGTTTTTAAAATTGGAAAATCTTTGTAAACTGAAAATCAAAATGCTAAGAAGTGATAATGGAACGTAGTTTAAAAATCATAATTTGGAACTATTTTGTTTACAAAATGGTATCCATCACCAATTTAGTGCTCCGAGAATGAAGAACAAAACAGCCTATTTATAGAAACAGTCTGCGAGTATACTGACCTGCGACTTTAACTTAAAGTCGCATATGCGACACTACATTAAGTTCGCATGTTAAAGTCGCATAAACACTAAACTTGACTGCTAAGTCTTTTGATCAAGATGCTGACACTCTATCTGCATCAACAAACTCCCCCTTGTCAGTAGCTTGATATAAGTGTTCGAGCTTCAGATCCACTTGCTTGGGAGGTTGCTTCCAGCACAAATACCATTTCTAATGCATACTTTCACAACATTCTGAAACTTTAAGGCTTCTTTTTCTTCATTCTTGTTGAACATGATGTGATTATCTTTGAGCACCAATAAGTCTTGTTTTGAAAGATTAATCAAACTGATAGGATCATAAACATAGACTTGTTCAACTTTTTCTTTCGGTTCATCCTTGAATATTTCTATGCACGCTTCTCCAGTAGTTCCGTTGTAGTACCACCACTTTAGTTTTTTAGCAAAGTTTATTGGCAGCTTTTCCAATGGAATTTTCTTTAATGCTTTGACTGGAGGATAAACAATTCGTACCCACAGTTTATTTGTAAAAGAACTAATCTTCTTTTTGTATATCTTCCGTTTTCCAAGAGTAGGCTTCATCAGATTAAATCCGTATCTCACTTCCTTCTGTACATTGCTTTCAATGTATCTTCCCATGCTCGACCCTGAGTGATTTATGATATTTAGCTGAGCTAACTTAGATATTTCACACTTAGGAAGAGTACTAAGATCTTTAAAGCTTCGCTTAAAGTACTGTAATCCACCAGTTCTTTTCACCACAATCATATTCAAGTCTTCATCATATTTCAAGCTTATTATTTGACCACTACATTCACCATTTACTTTGTAAAGCTTCTTTTTTAACCATCGGTGCTTGTGTAGGTACTCTGAACCATTCTGAATGTTTAGAACTTGAACATTCTGGAATTTCAGGATTTGCCTCAGCTTCTATTTCTTCATCCATCTCCTCACTATCATCACTATCTTCATCAGCTTGATCATTACTTTCAAAGACAAAATCATCACACAATTCATCTTCATTCTCAACATTTTCATATTCAGTATTCTCGTTATCACTAGGAATCTCAAAGGGTAGCTCTTCTGAAACTGTTTCTTCTGAATCATCTTGATTGATCCCAGCAGCTTCCCTTTCCAAATATTCTATCATAGGAATCAGATTTTCTTCAAAATTAAATGACACCGATAATGGTTCAACATTTAGAAACTCTTCATCCTTATTCAAACTTCTATCACTTTGCCCAGTATACACAACCATTTGCAAATTATTTTCATTTGTTGGCGTTGGTTGTTGTTGTTCATTCGCAAATTCTGCTTGTTCATTTGCAGCTTCAGATTCTTTATTTTCAGTTTCTGGTTGTGCTCTACCATCATTATTATCAGAATCGTCATCAGACGAGGAATCATCATCAGAATCAGAAGAATCATCTTTATCCTCATCTTTATCTTCTTCATTAGTCTGATTCTCCCCCTGAACAACAGAATTTCGATGTTGTTCACGCTCTTTCTCTAATTCTGCAATCCTTTCAGATTGAGCATCAATCATAGCTTGTTGAGTTTCAAACAATTTAGCATGAGAATCTAGCTGAGCTTGTTGTTTTTCAATTAACTTTGATTGTTCTAAAAATGAAGATTTTAATTTTCCTAATGATTGTCAGCAACTGTGTCATTAATACTGGTGCAGAAGTTCAATCTTGTTGAGTTGGAATTGATTGAGATGTAGGCGTTTGAGAAGATTGAATTGGTTGATTGATTTGCACTTGAGTATTTGAGGTTTGAGCTTGTCTCCGTCGCCTTAAACGAGGTCGTTCTTCAGGAACATAATCAGCTTCAGCAACAAGTGCTCTCTTTCCCTGACGAGCACGTTGAAGTTGAGCTAAATGTTCAGCACTACCTTTCTGTAATATTTCCCGTCGAATATTTCTATCATGTTCGAGTTTTCGTCTATTTTCAGCTTCTTCAGAATCATCACTTGATTCACTTGAACTATCACTTGAAACATGAACCTCTTCCCTTTGTGGTGCACTAGTTCCCACTTCTTCAGGCTCATTAGCTTGAATATTTTCAGCCAAGTCTTCATTGACTGCTTCATCATCCATATTCAGCTCATTTTCAATAGGTGCTTCAAATAATTGCTCATCACCTTCTTGCTCTTGATCAACTGGATCATCTAACCAATTATCATTTAAGGGCTCTTGATAGTTCTCATTGACGATATGTCCAAACACTGGAATCAGTGTTGGAGTTGGATTTTTACGATAATGTTGACAGTCAACATATACTCTCTTGGTCATAGGAACCAGTCTTAGAGTATACATCCCTTGAATAGGTAGATTTGGATGTAAATGATTGAGAATCAAATGAACAAATCTAGGAAACATGTAGAACTTTGTGCGACTTGATATGTTGGAGATCATATTAGCAAATACATATGCAGAGAAATTGTAGGGTTTGTTCAAAGTAAGGGCAACCATAGCCGATCCCAAACTGTGACCCATACCATCTAATCCTCCCTTGTGTCCGGATAAGCATATAATTAGAAAGTGCATAAACAATCTCCACACAGGACTCAGTTTCTGCTTCCTGTACTGATTTGGTGAAATTTCAGGATAGCCAATTCTTTGAAAGAATCCAGAGACCAAAGTTTCAGGGAAAAGTATTCTATGATCAGCATCATTCCCAAACTGCAATACTATACGCACAGTGTCCTTAGTAATGATAACTTGCTGATTAAGGACAGTGGTAACCAGTCTCTGTACACCATCAACTGTATCGTGCGTTGCATTGGTCCAAAAGTCTATAATGTGGGGAGCATACACTGTTGTAGAAGCAGTGAGAGCATAATGAATTCTTGATCGTTTCAAAAAATTCAATAACTCCAAGTAAGGTTGTGCACTGTCTAATGAAGTATCTTTGGATCAACCATTCTGTAATCTATAAGAAATATAGCAATTTTGCACGATCAATATGTTAAGTTTAACATTTAAAAGATTCAGAATCAAAATATCATTTCCGACTTAAAGTCTTAGAATAAAGTTTCTAATTAAAGTCTTAAAATAAAGTCTCTAATTAAAGTCTCATACTAAGTTCGCACATTAAAGTCTCACTATAAAGTCGCATGATAAAGTCTCAGACTAAAGTCGCATGATAAAGTCTTAAACTAAAGTCGCAGAACAAAGTCTCAAACTAAAGTCGCAGAACAAAGTCTCAAACTAAAGTCGCAGAACAAAGTCTCAAACTAAAGTCGCATAACAAAGTCTCACATTAAAGTCGCATGACAAATCATAGACTAAAGTCGCATGACAACTTCTCAAATTAAAGTCGCATGACAAATCATAGACTAAAGTCGCATGACTACAGTCGCTGTCTATAGTCGCTGAAAATTTTCACGTATAAGGTCGCGTGATAGATTCGCGAGGTAAAGTCGCATAAACTGTGACAACCGTCAAAAATCTCAGGTCAACACCACACTTAAATTCCTAGTACATATTTTTACGTTTACAGCACTCTAAAATCCTAGTGAAAAGTCTAGGTTACGACTCCTTAAGTACCGAAACCGTAAGTTACCGAAATCGCGTGACGTTCTAGGAGATTGCTTAGCGGACTATAAGACCGTGATGAACACAAAAATTAGGTTACAAAGTGCCAAAGAAAACAAATGAAATTAAATTTCATATGTCATTATCATATCGCAAAAATCAGAATTTAACCGGAAATTCCGTAACTCGGTAAACGCAACCGGAAATCGGTTAATTAACTCGCGAATGTCAATCGTGATCGAATCAATACATTTTGATGAATGTTATAAACTTATAAAATAAAGTTTCATGACTCAAACTTTAACCACAAAAACATCACAAAAATCGGAATTAACCGAAATTTGGTAACTCGGCGAACGCGACCCGAATCGAATAAACGAAACTCGAATCCGACAAACTAATACTTGAATATCCATTATAAACAATCTAAAATACAATTTGAATTATTTTAGAAATTTAGAACATCAATTTTTATAACCCTTATATTAAGCATAAAAACAACACAATTTAAAGCTTTGAAATGTGCAAGACTTGTGAGATTTTAATACAAATAAATATCACAAATAATATATATGATATTTTAACAAAAAAATGAAAATAATAACTCATTTTGATGCCCAAAAACCGGCCTCCCCCTTTGACCACTCAAAACCCCCACTCACATATCAAGATTCCATGAAAAAAGCCTTCTACACTTACACACTCTTCCACTTTCATCATTTCTCTCATTTCCACTTTCAAAAACACACACAATTCTCTCTAAATACACACTAAACTCCAGCAACTTATCATCCTTAAATCATCTCTTTGAAGGTGTTCATACACCTAAACCAACATTCCAAGGTATGAACACCATCTTTAACTTCCATTCTTGCATTTTCATACTTTGAATCTTGTAAAAACATGATTTTTATGCCTTTTACCATGGCTAAAAATCTCATACAAGGTTTGATGGTTTGTAGGTTCCATTACACTTGTTTAAGTGTTAAAACAAAAGGGCAACCTATGATCAAACCGAAAATCAAACTGAAAAGTCGACTTTTTGATGTTATAGAGTTTATTTACATGTTCTTGCTAGAATAAATGGTTAAAATGTTAAAATATGTTTATGTTTATGTAAAACACATGTTCATGCATAAAAGACAAGACTTCAATCTTTGGATGAGGTCTAAAAATCGTTTGGTAGTGAAATCACACCAAAAAGATCACTTTGTCATGCATGCAATCTGTCCAGATTTTGACCCTACTTGAAATGACCATAACTCAGTGAATAATGGTCCAAAAATCTTGATTTTTCTTCTAGAATTTAGCTTAATGTCTTACCTTTAAAACCCCACTGGTCTCACTCAAATCCATTGAGTTTACGACCTCCAAATGTTTCACACAAAACTGATGCGCAAACAGCTACCTTTCTGTGAGCAATCTTGTTGTGATACATGTTCATGGGGGTTAAAGTGTTCAATAAATTCAAACAAAGGATAGTAATTTATCTTGTTGATCTCATATTTTTAGAAAATGTATGAACATCATGCATTGTTGTAATCTTGTAAATTATAAATACTTGTGTTGTGATGATTCAAAAATACATAAGTGCAAGATAAAACGTCTTAAAATTTGGGGATTATTTTTTTCAGTATCTAGATCATGAAAAGAGTCTTGAAAATAAAAATGGGAATTTTTGGAAAAACATAAGTATTTTTCCTAAATTAATGCAAATAAAGCCTACAAAAGGTGATATAATCATGAAAAATACTTTTGGACACAAAATAATTATGAGAAAATTTTTGTGTCATTTTCCTCAGAAAATGACACTATCCTCAAAATTTCACACTCTTTGGGTGTGTTTTGATATGTTTTCTGAATAACGTCTCGTTAAAACGCATAATGTTAGGAACCAAAGTTCCAATGCTCAAAACGGCTTGAAAATTTTACACCAACCTAAAAATTGGTAGAATCTGATATGGTAAAAGTTCCAGAATTTTTCGTGGATAATTACTATGTTTCCCATATTTATCCCACTTTTTAGACATAAAATGATTATAAATAATCCATAAGTCTAAAAGTCCTCAAATTTTCACAAAAAATTTGTGAACTATATTTCATGTTTCATACCAAGTTTGGTAATTTTTAGATGTTGTATACATATATTTCCATTATTTTGTTCACAACTCGAACAATTACCGACAACGTAAATTAAATGGAAATTCGAACTTTAGCGGCACTTTGTAATTTAATTAGATAGCAAAGCAATCCTAACAAACCATATTAGTCGAGAAACTAATTAGAAATCTTGTGTTCTTAGGAATTGGATAGGAGTCAAACCCGGTCGGCACGCGCATTACATCCATCCGTACGCTCACGCTCAATTGTGAGTTTACACAGCCCCTCTTTTTAACGTTTTACTTAAATGTTTTGGGGTGAAAAGCATGCTATATGTTTTAATTACTATATTTGGATTACAAATATTATTCTTATGCTATACTTGATTTACGAATGCTTTGCTTATACTATAACACGTTTTACAAATGCGATCCTTGATTTACAAATGCTATGCTATGCTATACTATATGTTATGCTTACTTTCGAATACTTGACATGGTTAAAATGTCGTATTGAATACGAATAACTTTTTGAATGTTTGAAGTTTATACGAACATGATTATATGCTTGTTTTCTATCGTATCTAAAGTCCCCGGTATATCTACACGACCATTAACTCTATATGAGCCAAATGATGCATATGAATAGTACTATTTGGGAGCGAGACCACCTCCCCACTCACGCGGCCACGTGAGTGCATCCCTTCATCCTAAATGCCAACGATAGGGCATCTCTCTTTGGGGCAAAGGTTTATCGGTTGTAGGTTTGGTTGTGGACTCAAGCATAATAATTCATTGTGACTATAGACAAAAATGCGATAGCATAGAAATTCATAAGCGACTATAAACGTATGACGTTTTGTCATTTGAAACGATATTTCTTTAAAACTATAAACTTTACGACCCGAGCTTTACAATGACTTTGTCATTTGAAATGATATCTCTTTTAAACTATAAACTTTACGACCCGAGCTTTGCAATGACTTTGACATCTGAACGATATTTCTTTGAAATTATAAACTTACGACCCGAGCTTTACAATGACCTTGTCATTTGAAACGATATTTCTTTAAAACTATAAACGTATGACGTTTTGTCATTTGAAAACGATATTTCTTTGAAACTATAAACCTTACGACCCGAACTTTACAAAGATGTTGTCATTTGAAACAATACTTCTTTAAAACCATAAATTTAAAACCTGAGTTTTATACTATAAATCATTGTGGTTGTGGACAATGATAGACGTAGTTTCATAATAACGCTTTGCATTCTTATGAACTTCGACATAATAAACCGTTGAGATATTAAACATTTTGATATTGATTTGATGATCCATTGACTTTATAAACGTAACCTGAATCTATTAAATGCTACAATATGAGTTTTATAAACATAACTTGAACTTATTAAACACTATATCTTGAGTTTTATAAAAGTGAATTGAACATTTCTTTGAAAATATGAGCGTGGCGTTATGAACGAATTACGACTTTTAATTGAGTTCCAAAGGGAATCACTCCTAAATGAATCTTGTACTTAAATAAACCTCTTTTGCAAACAAAACACCGATTCACAAATGAATCTAACTATCAAATGGGTATCGCTCTTAAATGAGCCTTGTTTTAATGAATTACTTTTATAATTATCTGCGCAATAGCGCTTGACCATCCTAAAAATTGATCTTATGAAATATCGGATGATTTTCATCATTATATGAGCCTCGGTACTAAACAGATTACTTTTGTGAACGAATCACGTAGTAACGTGGAACTTCTAAACTAAACTTTGTAAACTTTTGAAAAGGGTCTTTCCTTACGCAAAACCTGTGTACTCACCAACTATGTTTCATAGTTGACCTGCTAATTTTTACATGCTTTTCAGGAAATAGTCACAACTTGTCTATTGAAGCTAAACCTGTTATATGAGCTATGCTGCTATAGCGTTACAGAATTTTGTCTCTTTTGTATGTAATCGCATGTTTAGATTATTTACTTTTGTACTGTAAACGTTTGTAAGACTTTATGTAATGTATTAGTTGTAGACCGTTGAACGGTGATCTTTTGTAATTTTCGATTATGAAATCATTGTCCTGTTACATCTTGTGTTTCCGCTTTAGCGGGGTGTGACATAAACGAACAGTTAGGTTTCCAATTTTACGTACGAATCATCACAAAAACTTATAATTGACAACAAAACTATGATAACCAGGCCGCATTCATCATCAGATAATCGAATGTATACATTTTAACCCTTAATTTAACACAAAAACATGACGTCATTTATAACCCTAAAAACCGAATGAGGTTTTAATCAGATGCGCATGAAATACAGTAAATCAGAAGCTAAAATTAATACCTTAATTGAATCTGAAAATAACGAACAAGTAGCAACTGATTTCAAATGATTTCAACGGTTGAAACTCGAGAATTTTGAATTTTGAATAAAGTCGCTAATATCGCTGGAGTAAAGTCGCGTGTAAAGTCGCACAAGCTTAATCAGAAATGATTAAGATATAATCGTGTGTTTAAGTATTTATACAAATCTGTTTACGCGACTTTACCTTAAAGTCGCATCTGCGACTTTATTTAATAAGATCGCATAAAAAAAATTTAGACTTAAACTTGTGTAACTTTTATCACTTTGAATTTTTCGTTTTTCAGATGCAATACTTAATCAAGATTTTAAAACTACTTTTGATCAAAAATAACATAGAACATAAAATACAAACTTTTTAAGAATAAAAGATCTTTTTGTGAAGGAAATTTGTATCTGATTAGGGATCATATCAGTATGAAACACGTTTTTATTAAAATCATCAAAAGTTCTAAGCTTGATTTTTCAGTATTTAATTTATAAGCTCAATGTAAACATTTATAAAACAAAATTTCTAATTTTCAAATGATAACGAACTAGATCTTTGCATTTTAAAAATAAAAACCATCATATTTTTCAAAATTTCTTGAAAATTATATACTGAACAACACAACTTATATTAACCATTAACCAATGATCATACTTTTTGAGATAATTTTCCTATCATATAAATTTTTGAACATAACTAGCAGTGGATCATGTCTGAGCACATTCAAGTGAATAACGTACATAGTTGTTTTGGACTTACATGCACATACGGACTCACAAGCCGGCAACTATATACTGTACATTCAGACATTTCACCAAAAGGCAAAATAGGATAATACTAATATGTACGATTTCTCGTATCTTTTGACTTTTAAGATTTTTAGCATACTTGATTAGGAACTGCAACAACGGACTTATGTCCAAAATCAAGTATGTATGTAACTGTTTAGGACTTACATGCAACAACGGTCTTATATGCCCCAGTTACACACTATGCCTCTCAAAGTATCTGTTGATACATATCTGTGTGACAATCAGCTTGTTTAGAAATTAGGTTTAGAAATTAGCTTGTGCGACACTAATATGCGACTTTATGTTAAAGTCGCAGACTTGCAAAATGTGACTTTACCTTAAAGTCGCAGGTAAAATCGCAGGTCTTGCGGAGTAGTAGCAATACAGCAACACAATGTCATTTTGTGTGTGTATTTTTCATGAGAGCTTATTTGTAACAGATTCAGTAGAGAGAGTTGAGAGCTTCTGTAATCGTTATTGATATATCAATACAAGAAATCATTTGATTCAATCTCGTTCTTTCACATTCAATCAATTAAACTCGGATTCCGCACGGTTTAATTGATGATTCGAATTAGATCCAGAGCATACGGACTAACATGTGGTATCAGAGCCAAATAAATCTTCAAAATTCATTTCCTATGAATTATCTTGATTTATCCCTACAGCTTCTCTTTCCAAGAACTCCAACATCAGAATCAGATTTTTTTCAAAGTTAAATGACACCGATAACGGTTCAATATTCAGAAATCCTTCTTCCTTATTCAAACTTCTATTGCTCGGCCCAGTATAAATAACCATTTGTAGATTATTTTCACGTGTTGGCTCTGGTTGTTGTTGTTGTTCACTTGAAAATTCTGGTTGTTCATTTCCAGCTTCAGATTCTGTATTTTCTGGATGTGGTTTCTCTCCACCATCATCATTATTATCATTTTCATCAGGGTCAGAAGAATCATCATCATTCTCATCATCTTTTTCTTCATCATCTTTCTCTTCTTCTTGTTCTTCTTTAATATTCTCCCCCTGAACAACAGAATTTTTATTTTCAAGCTCCTTTTCTGACTCTTGAATTCTTTTTGATTGAGCATCAATCTGCGCTTGTTGAGTTTCAAATAATTTGACATGAGAGTCAATCTGAGCTTGTTGTTTTTCAATTATCTTTGATTGCTCCACAAAGGAAGTTTTCAGTTCTTCCATGATTGTTAACAACTGTGACATTAAAACTGGTGCAGAAGAGGTATCTTGTTGAGTTGGAATAGATTGAGACGATGATTGTTGTTGTTGTTGTGAAGGTCGAATTGATTGTGTGATTGTACTTGAGCAGTGGAGGTTTGAGCTTGTCGCCTTGGCTTTGTTCGAGGGGGTTCTGGCATATAATCAGCATCAGCAGCTTCTTCTACAAGGGCTCTCGTTTCCTGACGAGCACGTTGAAGTTGAGCTAACCGTTCAGTACTGCCTTTCTGTAACCTTTCTCTTTGAGCATTTCTCTCTTGTTCAAGTCTTATTCGCTCTGCAGCTTCTTCTGTATCATCACTTGATTCGCTTGAACTATCACTTGATTCACTAGAATCACTTGAAACTTGAACGTCCTCTCTCAATGGTTCACTACTACCCACTTCCAAAGGCTCATTTGCCTGAATATCTTTAGCAAAGTCATCATTCAAAGCTTCCTCCTCAACATTCATATGCGGATCATTTTCAATAGGAGCTTCAAACATAGTTTCTTCTCCTTCTTGCGCTTGATCAATAGGATCATCTAGCCAGTTATCATTCATTGGCGCTTGATAATTCTCATCGATGATATGTCCAAACACTGGAATTAGTGCAGGAGTTGGATTTCGCCCATAATTCTGACAGTCAAGATATACTCTTTTGGTCATTGGTATCAATCTTAAAGTGAGCATCCCTTGATTAGGTATATACGGATGAAGATGATTTAAGATCAGTTGAATAAATCTTGGAAACATGTAAAACTTGGTGTGACTGGAGATGTTCGATATCATATTAGCAAACACGTAGCCAGAAAAATTATACGGCTTGTTCAAAGTCAGAGCAACCATTGCAGACCCCAAACTCTGACCCATTCCATCTAATCCTCCTTTACGTCCTAATAAGCACACTATCAGAAAGTGCATGAACAATCTCCATACATGACTCAATTTTTGCTTTCGATATTGATCTGGAGAGATTTCTGGATACCCGATTCGTTGAAAGAATCCAGAAACTAATGTGGGCGGGAAAAGTATTCTCGAATCAGCATCATTTTCCGAACTGAAGAACTGTACGCACTGTATCTTCTGTAATAATGACTTGTTGATTAAGGACAGTGGTAATCAGTCTTTGCACACCATCAACTGTATCATCTGTTGCATTGGTCCATAAATCAATAATATGATTTTCATATACAGTTGTTGAAGCAGTTAATGCATAGTATATCCTTGAACGTCTCAAAAAGTTCAGCAACTCAAGATATGGTTGCGAACTAGCCAGTGAAGTATCAATGAGAGCGGTTGTGTTGTGTCATCCTTCAAACGTCTTTGGATTAACCATCCTGTAAGCTATGAAAATATAACAAGATTGCACAATAGATATATTAATTTCACAAGTTTTTAAACACTCAGAATCAAGATAAAGTCGCCTGTCTAAAGTCTCAGTATGAAATCTCTAATTAAAGTCTCAAATAAAGTCTTTAATTAAAGTCTCATAACAAGTTCGCTTGATAAAGTCTCAGGCTAAAGTCGCATATCATTTAAGAACAAAATCGCATAACTCATTTAAGAACAAAGTCGCCTAATTAAAGTCTCAGATTAAAATCGCATAACTAAGTTCTCAAATAAAATCGCATGATATAATCGCAGACATAAGTTCTTAAATAAAGTCGCATAATAAGATCGGATGTTTTGGAAATCAGTAAAGTCGCATACATAAAGTCGCATACTAAAGTTTCAGAGACGAACAGTTAGTTTTCAATTTTAGTACGAAACCTTATAAAAACCTACAATTTCCAATCAAAACATACACACTAGGCCGCTATCAATCAAATGTATAAGATATACGTATTCTAACCATGTATTTTCAACTTTTAAATGACGTCATTATGTAAAACCCTAAATCCGAATGGATTTCAAGCATTAAGTCATAAAATAAATTGAATCAATAGTTAAAAGCTATGCCTTAGATTTATCTGATAACAACGAATGAATAGCAACTGATTCCAACAGTTCAAACTCGAAAATTTTGAATTTTGAAATAAATTCGCAGAATCGCTGTAGCAAGGTCGCAGATAAAGTCGCACAAGTTTAATCAGAAATGATTAAGATAGAGTCGCGAGGTTTAAGTATTTATACTAATCAGGTTATGCGACCTTACTATAAAGTCGCGTAGGCGACCTTACGAATAAGTTCGCATAAACAAGTTCGCAGACTCCAACATGTGATTTATACTTTGAACTTTTTGTTTTAGGATGCATTACTTAATCAGAATATAAACGACTTTTGATCAAAAATAACACAGAATATATAATTCAAATTTTTAAAGAATAAAAGCTACACATATTTTTGTGAAGGAGATCTTAATTTGATTTCAGGATCATATCAGTTTGAAATTTTATTTTATTAAGAACATCAAAAGTTATAAGCTTGATTTATCAGTATTCAATGTATAAGCTCATTGTAAACATTTATAAAACAAATTTTCTGACTTTCAAATGACACTCAAACTTGATCTTTTCATTTAAAAAATAGTACCATCATATTTCTCAAAAATTCCTGAAAATTATACACGTAACATCACAACTTGATTTAACCATATCATACATTTTTGAGATATTTTGTCCTATCATAATATCTATTTTTGAACATAACTAGCAGTGGATCATGTCTGAGCACATTCAAGTGAATAACGTATATAGTTGTTTGGACTTACATGCACATACGGACTCACAAGCCGGCAACTATATACTGTACATTCAGACATTTCACCAAAAGAGCAAAATAAGATAATACTAATATGTATGATTTTTCGTATCTTTTGACTTTTAAGATTTTTAGCACACTTGATTAAGAATTGCAATCAACGGACTTACATTCAAAATCAAGCACGTATGTAACCGTTTAGGACTTACATGCAGCAATGGTCTTACACGCCCTAGTTACACACTGTGCCTCTCAAAGTATCATCCTATGTGGCCTCATTGGCTCTTTTTGTTCAAATTTATATGCATATATATATCTCATTTATGTATGATCACTAGAAATTGGTGTATGAATGTTAAGAATATACTTTTCTTTCTAATTTGAAAAATAATCCAGTCACAATTGTTTTAAAATGTAGACCCAGATGTTTATCATTTTAAAAATCAAATCATAAGATTCAAAATTATTTACACGAGCCTACTGATATATCAAAAAAATTACTTAGGATTTTCCATTTTTATTCACATCTCCTTGATGTACTATCATTTCCCAGATATTTACAAACAAAATCTCCCCCTTTTCTTAAAAATCGTGTGTTTTTTTTTTTGTGTGTGTGTGATCTAAGTCAGTTTTTAATCTAGATCAAGATTTCGCATCCCAATCATTTTCACAAGTTCCTCAAATCGATTTTTCAGAAAAGCCTTTGTAAAAATATCCGCGTTTTGTTTTAAAGTGTCGATTTGAACTAGGGAGATCAGTTGCTTTTCATAACAATCCCGTATGAAATGATATTGAATTTCGATATGTTTTGTTTTTGAATGTTGTACGGGATTTCGTGTTATGGAAATAGCAGCAGTATTATCAATATGGATAGGAGTTTTAGTAAGAAGTAAACCGTAGTCCCTCATTTGGTGTTGAATCCACAAGACCTGTGAACAACAACTTGAAGCGGCTACGTACTCTGCTTCAGCGGATGAAGTGGAAACAGTGGTCTGTTTCTTACATTGCCATGAAACAAGTCGGTTTCCTAAATACTGACATCCTCCTGTTGTAGACTTTTTATCCATATTACATCCTCCATAGTCTGAATTGGAAAAGGCCGAAAGCTGAATATCTTCATCATTAGGATACCATAGCCCGAGCGATGGTTTACCCTTAAGATAGCAGAAGATTCTTTTTGCAGCTTTAAGATGAGAGATCTTCGGACATGCTTGATATCGTGAACAAATTGCCACAGCAAACATTATGTCTGGTCGGGATGCAGTAAGATACATTAATGAACCAATTATCGATCGATATTCATGTTGGTCTGTACTTCTTCTTCAAGAGACGGCCCTAATTTGTGATTTACTTCTATGGGAGTTCTAGCAACTTTGCAATCATCCATTTTGAATCGGCTCAAAATGTATTTAACATATTTTGATTGATGAATAGAGATTCCCTTCTCAATCTGTTTAACTTGTAGACCTAAAAGGAAATTTAGTTCTCCCATAGAACTCGTCTCAAAATCTTTACAAAGATTATCATTTGTCGACCCGAAAATAATGTCGTCCACATAAATTTGCACAAGTAGCAAGTCTTCATTAGACTTCTTTATGAAGAGAGTACTGTCAATTTGTCCTCTGGTAAATCCATTTTGCAATAGATGTTGAGACAAGGTCTCGTACCATGCTCTTGGTGCTTGATGAAGACCATACAAAGCTTTGTCTAGTTTGTAGACATGATCAGGAAATTGATGATCTTCAAATCCAGGATGTTGACATACATAAACTTCTTCATGAACCTTTCCATACAAGAATGCGCTTTTCACATCCAGTTGATACACTTTGAATTTCTTGAATGAAGCATAAGCAAGAAATAACCGAATTGATTCAAGGTGCGCAACCTGGGTACTCACCAACTATGTTTCATAGTTGACCTGTATTTTACATGCTTTTCAGGAATTAGTCACAATCTATCAATTGAAGCTAAACCGGCTATTTGATCTATGCTGCATTTAGCATACGGAATTCGTATCTTTGGGATGTAATAGCATGTTTAGGATATTTACTTTTGTGCTGTAAACGCTTGTAAGACATTATGTAATGTATTAATTGTAGACCGTTGAACGGTGATGTTTTGTAATTTTCGATTATGAAATCATTGTACTGTTACATCTCGTGTTTCCGCTTTAGCGGGGTGTGACAGAGAATGGTATCAGAGCCGAAGGTTATAGAAACACCGGTTCTCCTTAGGGAAACCTAGAAACTATAACCATTAAGTTAGTACCCCTTTAAGTATAACTTGTTCGGGTGTTGCATCCTTCGAGTTTAATTTAACATAGCCTGATCAACTATGTACAATTAAAGGAGAAGTGATGCAAGATCGGAACTGGTTATTGGAGTAGTGTGCAACCTAGAACTTGAATAAATTAATAACGATTCGCTTAAGTGTGCATAGTACATCTTCATGCTAGGAATTTATCTACCTGTAGAAACTAAGACCTACCTTTTTCGCAGTTTCACTATGTCGACACCATCATCACAGAGCACACACTCGGCTGACACACACGGATACATCACCAGCCGCCCGACCAGACCCATCACTACTCATGTCGAACCTGAGGAAAGTGAACCCTCAGAAGAACTCGAACCCACGCGCGAAGTAAGTAACGACTCACCTAGAGAAAACCTGACACCGATTTGGTCCCGATCCGTCCATCAGGGACCAATTATCCGACACACAGCTAGGAAGAGAGTAGCCATACCGAGGAGAGTATCGATGGCACCACCACCTCCGGAACCTAGTGAGGTGCCACGAGAGGTTATGGGAGTGTCAGTAAGACCCAAGTCCGGCCTGTCTTGGGAAGAAGCGCGAAGAATTCGGTGTATGACTTTGGAGCTCCATAACTGTCGAATGGGGATGAATCACCAACGCCACCGAATAGGGAGCTTGAGTGAGAGGACAGAACAGTTATCACAGTATGCAGCTAGGGCATGGGAGGCAGCGAGTGAGGCAAGAGATTCAGCTAGGAGGATGATGCAGATATCTCTTTTGGTCGGAGGATTATCACTGTTCTTGATTGTGTTTCTCATCTCGGTTATCGTATCCAGGGGATGACAGTTGTAGGATTGATTAGCAACAAGATGTTTATCATTTAACCTTGTGCAAGGAAAAAAAATTTCGTTTTGTGTTATATAAGCTAAAAATTTCCTTGTAATTTTGGCACCATTAAGGTTAAAACTTTTGTAAGATGAACGTGGTTCAATGAAACATTATGATACTTATCTTGATCAGGAGTAAGAAATGTTGATCAAGTGTACTTGTTATGACGATTCGTTTATTTTCGTAACTATTATTCATGTTATTACAAAATCCAAGAAATTATTTGATTAAAATTTTCTTATGATAAAACAATATGAACATCTTGTCGCTAATATTATAATGCACTGTCATAAGAAATGGCAGGCCTCCCTATGAACAGTTACTCGTCCGATAACGACTCAATTCACGAAGAACAGATTCAATACGAATACCTCAATGAGGAGGTAATTCCGATAGATGAAGCATTCGAAGAAGTCGGTGAGAACCAGAACCAAGGAATTATACACATAGATGAGTACGAACGACTACGACATCAAACTGAAGAACTGGAGTCTCGGGTATGGGAACTCAAAATGAGATGCAAAACCTATGAGTTAGAACAAAGAATTGCACGAAGGCCTATTCTCGTGAAAATCAAGGACAAAATTTGCTTTTGGAAGAAGCGAGCAAATTATCTGAAGGGGAGAGCTAAATCTTGGATCATGAAAAAGTGTCAACGAGTCACCGAAGACACGGTGATCTATGCTGCATCACCCTGTTACCAAGACATGCTTATGACACGCTATTACCCTCACGACCTAGACTTAGATTAGCCTGAAAGTAGAAAACATTTCGGATATATAATTATGTACGCAAGGGGAAATATCGAGACGTAAATAAGGGTGAAGATTTTAATCACGTTGTAACCCGCGTCTCGAAAATTTTGTACTATACTCAAATGCATCCTTATGTATATAAAAGATTATCTTTCTACTCGTGATACGCCAACTAAACTTAATTAAGTTCCGTTTCGAATGAACAAATGTTAAGGCACAAAGGCAAATCATGCGAACAAACGAAAGGATGAAGGTCAAACGATAAAGAAGAACGTTAATAAGTCAAAATAGAAATCCAAAACCGACTAGAAACTTCACAACCACCACTATCGAACCAAAGGAATACACTGACCCTCACCCGAAGTGCAATTAGTGCAGGTTCATTCACGAGGGAGATAGTGCTATACTGCACCCTAAAACTAGAAACCGAACTAACCAAAGTTGACTTAACTCCAATCACGCTAAGAAGCCTTGACGAAACAGTTGGTATGTATCGATTAGCTAGAAATCATGCAAACGTGGGGTGTCACGATAAGGTGACAAGGATACCCTTATGAGAAAACAGAACACTCGTCAAACGCGGAAATGAGTCCAGAAAGAGCCTGAAGGGGGTGTCATCCAAGGGGAATTGCAAGATATACCTGTAGTGTGCGAATACCCCGAAGTATTTTCAGATAACCTACTTGGACTTCCCGAGCCTAAACAAGCCAAATTCCGAATCGAATTAGTTCCAGGAGCCGCCCCAATAGCTAAAGCACCGTATCGCCTATCGCCTGTGGAGGTGCAGAAACTAACTAGCCAACTCCAAGAACTCCTGGAGAAAGAATTCATGCAACCTAGTTCACCACCATGGGGAAACCCTAGCCCTATTCGTTAAGAAGAAAGACGGATCATTACGAATGTGTATCGACTACAAGGAGTTGAACAAACTAACAATCAAAATTTGATACCCTCTCCCTCGAATCGACGATCTATTCGATCAGCTGCAAGGAGCTTCATACTTCTCAAAACTCGACTTACGACCAGACTATCATCAGCTACGAGTTCATAATGAGGACATACCCAAAACCACCTTTCGAACCCGATAAGGACATTACAAATCCATAGTTATGACATGCGGTCTGACAAACGCACCTGTAGCGATTCATGAATTTACTAAAGAGAGTATGTAGAGCATACTTAGTTGAGTTCGTGTTAGTACCTACTGGCGATATAAACATCTACTCACGAAACGAGAAAGATCACGAACAACACTTATGGCAGACATTAGAACTGCTTAGAAACGAGAAATTGTACGCCAAACTCTTAAAGTGCGAGTTTTGGATTAGAGGTACGTTTCTTAGGCCACGTAGTCGGCAAGGAAGGAATTCACGTAGATCCAACTAAGGTTGAAGTCGTTAAGAAATGGGAAGCCCCCATAACTCCAACATGAATTAAAACAATATCTGGGTTCAGCTGGTTATTATAGAAGGTTCATCGAAAATTTCTCAAAAATCTCACAACTACTAACCACGTTAACACAGAAGGACAAGATTTTTGTCTGGGGAAAGCCACAAGAGGTCGCATTCCAAACATTGAAGCATAGGTTATGCAACGCGCCAATCTTAGCACTTTCGGAAGGCTTAGATGACTTTGTGATTTATTGTGATGCATCGCACCAAGGTCTTGGGTGTGCGTTGATGCAAAGAGACAAAGTCATAGCTTACGCCTCTAGACAACTTAAAACCCACGAGAAAAACTATACGACCCATGATCTAGAGTTGGGAGCAATAGGCTTCGTACTTAAGATTTGGAGACATTGTCTCTACCGAACTAAGTGCACGATATACACAGATCACAAGAGTCTCCACCATATTTTCGAGCAAAAGATGCTCAATGTGTGCCAGAGGAGATGGGTGGAGTTATTAAATGATTACGACTGCGAGATTCGATACCACCCAGGCAAGGCCAATGTAGTGGCAGATATGTTAAGTTGAAAGGGAAAGGTAAAGCCCTCACGAGTACATGCATGCTTAACACTAGTGCAAACTAGTGTGAAAACTCAAATTCAACTTGCTCAAGAAATGGCCTTAAGGACCGAGAATCTGAAGGAAGAAACCTTTTTATGGCCTTGAGCAAATATTCGAAACCAGAGATACCCCAATGGAAATGGGAACAAATAACGATGGACTTCGTCACCAAACTACCGCGAACTTCTAAAGGACATGATGCTACGTGGGTTATCGTTGACCGATTGACAAAATCCGCTCACTTCTTACCTATTCGAGATGACTATAACATGGAGAATCTCGCTCGAGTCTATATTAACGAAATTGTGTCGCGTCACAGAGTGCCTATTTCCATTATCTCCAATAGAGATAGCCATTTCACGTCACGTTTCTTGCAATCGTTACAGAAAGCGTTGGTACACAGTTAAACCTTAGTACGACATACCACCCTCAGACAAATGGACAAAGCGAGCGAACGATTCACACGTTGGAAGACATGCTTCGAGCATGTGTACTAGACTTCGGAGGAAGTTGGGATATCCACTTACCGTTGGTAGAATTCTCATATAACAATAGCTACCACACCAGCATACAATGCACTCCTTAGGAAGCTTTATACGGACGAAAATGTCGATCACCTTTGAGTTGGTAAGAAATAGGTGACAAACACTTAACTAGGCCTGACCTTATCCAGGAAACCACAGACAAAATCTCGATCATCCGAGAACGACTTAAAACCGCCCAGAATCGGCAGAAAAAGCTATGCAGATAACCGTAGAAAATCCCTAGAATTCCATGTAGGTGATAAAGTATTCTTGAATGTATCACCATGGAAAGGGATCGTGCGTTTTGGCAAAAGAGGCAAGTTAAGCCCACGTTACATTGGACTTTACGAAATCATTGAACGAATCTGTCCAGTAGCTTATAAACTTAAGTTACCGCTAGAACTAGGTGCGACTCACGACACGTTTAATGTATCAAACCTTAAGAAATGTCTAGCTAAAGAATCGCATATCCTACCCCTAGAGGGAATCCAAATCGACAAACGCTTACACTTTACGGAAGAACTGACTGGATTCCTTGATAAGGAAGTCAAACGCTTGAGACGAAGCAAAAATTCCGATTGTCAAAGTCCGTTGGAATTCTAAGCGCGAACCTGAGTACACTTGAGAACGAGAGGATTTCACGATACGGAAATACCCTCTTTTATTCACGAACTAAATCTCACAGCATGACCAGTTGAATTTCGGGACGAAATTCATTTTAACTGGGGGAGACTGTGACAACCGTCAAAAATCTCAGGTCAACACCGCAATAAAATTCCTAGTACTTTTAGTTACGTTTACAGCACTCTAAAATTCTAGTGAAAAGTCTAGGTTCGACTCCTTAAGTACCAAGTCCGTAAGTTACCGAAACCGCATAACGTCTTAGAAGATTGCTTAGCTAACTTTAAGACTTTGAGTAACATTAAATTAGGTTACAAAGTGCCAAAGAAAACAAATGAAATTAAATTTCATAAGCCATCACAAAATATTTACCTATCTCAAAAATCGGAATTTAACTGAAAAATTTCAGTAAATCGGTAATCACAACCGGAAATCAGTAAATTAATTCGCGAAAATCATTTGTAATTAAAACAAATACATCATAATAAATATTATGAACTTATAAAGATAAAGATTCATAACTCAAATTAAACCGCAAAGAAATCCCAATTAAACATCTATAAACTCACAAAACTAATACAAATTAATTATATAAACTTTGAGACATTTATATAACATAATTTATAAAAAAAAATTTAAAATTCAGCCCCCCCCCTCCTTTTCTTTGATTACTCCACTCCCAAGACATGCATTCCCCATTTTCCCAACACCCCTCATCATTTCTTTCATTCTCTCAAGGAAAACACACACAAATTCTCTCTACACTCTCCAAATTTCAAGCCATATTTTGAAATAACAATCTCATCTTGAAGGTGTTCATCCACTTCAATCAACCATCCAAAGGTAAAATCATCATCCTTAGTCTCCATTCTTATAGGTTCTTGCTTCCAATCTTGAAGAAACACGGATTTTATGCCCTTTTCATGGCTAAAACCCTCAATGCAAGGTTTGTAAGTTTGTAGGTTCCCTTACACTTGTTTAAGTGTCAAAACAAAGGGCAACCCATGATCAAACCGAAAACAAACCGAAAAATCGTCTTTTCTATGTTTTGATGTTCATTTACTTGTTTTACTTGGGAATAAAATGTTTAAACTACTAAAAATCATTACTAACACATCTTGGATGTATTTTAACACCAAGAATGTGTTAGATCCAAGATTTAAAGAAATAAATAAGATCTAGAACTTGGTAGCAAGTTGTGTTCTTGAAAAAGAGCCAAAAACCCAATTTTTGGGCTTGCATGCACCATTTCCGTATCTAGATCTTATTTTATGTTAAAGTATATTTTTATTTCTGTAAAAGCGCATATCCATGCATATAAGACAAAGCCTCAATCATTGGATTTTGACCTCACTTGAGACAACCATAACTCAGTGAATAATGGTCCAAAAATCTTGATTTTTCTTCTGGAATTTAGTTCAATGTCTTACCTTTAAAAGCCCACTGGTCTCATTCAAATCCATTGAGTTTAAGACCCCCAAATGTACCAAACAAAACTGGTGCGCAAACAGTAATGTTTCTGTGAACATCATGAATTGATATTTGTTTAAGGGTCTTAAACTATTCAAAAACATTTGAGAAAATTATTTTATATTCCCAACACATATATCTCAGTAGCATAAAAATATAGGATTTTATTTTGCTACTTAAGTATTTTTAGAAAATGCGTGAATAACATGCATAATCTTGGTCTTGTAAATGTAGGAATGATGTTGTTATGATGAATGTAAAATACACAAAATATAGATAAAACGTGTTTAAAATTTGAGGATGATTTTTATCAGTATCTATATCTTAAAAAGAACCTTGAAAATAAAAAAATGAGAATTTTTGGGAAAACTTAAGTATTTTTCTAGAATTAATGCAAATAAAGTCTCTAGAAAGCCAAATATTCATGAAAAAAATTCTTTTTGACATCATAAAAATATGGGAAAATTACTGTGTCATTTTCCACATAAAATGACACTATCCTCAAAATTTAACACTCATTGGAATTGTTTTGATATGTCTTCCGACGTACGAATTGTTAAAACACATGTGATTGGGAACCAATGTTCCAGAGCCCAAAATGGCATGAAATTTTTACACAAACTTAGAAATGGGTTAAAACAGATCTAGTAAAAATTTCGGAATTTTTCAAGAATCATTACTATTTTTCTCATATTTATCCCACTCTTTTGGTCAAGAAATGATTAAAAATAATCTGTAAATCTAAAAATTCCCAAATTTTCTTATTTTCCATGTTGTATACCAAGTTTGGTAATTTTTGGAATCTGTTTTCAAGTGATTACATTATTTTTATCACAACCCGAGTAATTACCGGCAACGTCAAATCAAACTATAACGGCACTTTGTAACACAAACGACTAGCTAAGCACTCTTAACAAGCTATCTTAGTCTAAACTCTAATTAGGAACCTTGTATTCGTAGGTCTTGGATAGGAGTCACTCTTGGTCGAAACGCGCTTTACATCCATTTCCGTACGCATACTAACAATAGTGAGTACTCAGCCCCTATTTTAACGCTTTACTTAAATGTTTTGGGGTGAAAAGCATGCATGAATGACTTGAATGATTTATTTACTTGCAAACGATATGTTTATGATGAACTTGATTTACAAATGCCGTGATATGATTATTGTGCTATGCTATGCTAAATTTCAAAACAATGTCGTGAATGCTTATCGATGTCACATGATTATATGCTTGTACTCTATCGTATCTAAAGTCCCCGGTATATACACACGACCATTAACTCTATATGAGCCAAATGATGCATATGAATAGTACTATTTGGGAGCGAGACCACCTCCCCACTCACGCGGCCACGTGAGTGCATTCCATCATCCTAAATGTCAACGATAGGGCATCACTATTTTGGGGCAAGGGTTTATCGGTTGTAGGTTTGGTTGTGGACTCAAGCATAATTAAATCATCGATTGTATAAACAAAAATGTAATGGCATAGTGATTTCGCAAACATCTATTATTGTATGACGCTTTGACATGAAAATGACGTCTCTTTTAAACGATAAACTTGTGACCCAAATTTTATAATGATGTAGTCATTCGAATTGAGATTTCTGTATAAACTATAAACTTATGGCCGAGCTCTACAATGACATTGTTACTGAAGTAAACTTTCTTTAAAATTTTAAACGTCACCACTTAGACGTTATTATGATAGGTAATTTGAAACGTTACTTCTTTAACCATACATATATAGCCGGAATTATTAAATTGTAAATCATTGTGATTTTGACAATTAAAGGCGCAGTTTTAAATGACGCCTTGTTTTCTCATGAAACTAGATATAATAATCCGTCTAAATGACGAACGGTTTGATTGAAATATGACAAACCATTAACTTTATAAAACATAACTTGAATTTATTAAATAAGTTTTACATACTAAATTTGTATTTATCAAACACTATATCGTGAGTTTTATAAACCTTGAATGTTTCTTTTAAAATATGAGTATGGGGTTATAAATGAATTATGACTTTTAATGGAGTTTCTAAAGTATCGCTTCTAAATGAGTCTTTCTTTAAACTTCTTTTGCAATTAAGATACCGATTCACAAAGAAATCTAACATGCAAATAAATATCACACTTAAATGAGCTTTGGGTCAACGAATCCCTTTTATAATTACCGTGCAATAGCAATTGACTATTATCAAAGGTTTATCTTAACCAGGTTTCGGATAATTATCTTAGTCATATGAGCTCAGCACTAAACAAATAACTTTGCAAATTAATCACGTAGTACGTGTAACATTAAAAACTAAACCTCATGAATCTTTGAAAAGGGTCTATCATTACACAAAACCTGGGTACTCACCAACTATGTTTCATAGTTGACCTGTATTTTACATGCTTTTCAGGAATTAGTCACAATCTATCAATTGAAGCTAAACCAGCTATTTGATCTATGCTGCATTTAGCATACGGAATTCGTATCTTTGGGATGTAATAGCATGTTTAGGATATTTACTTTTGTGTTGTAAACGCTTGTAAGACATTATGTAATGTATTAATTGTAGACCGTTGAACGGTGATGTTTTGTAATTTTCGATTATGAAATCATTGTACTGTTACATCTCGTGTTTCCGCTTTAGCGGGGTGTGACATGACATCACATTCGGATTGTACGGACTTTGATAATTTTCAAATTTTGATGATTTAAGACTGATGAATATGACTCAGAGTGATTCGTTTTTGTGACAACCGTCAAAACTCTCAGGTCAATAACGCACTTAGATTCCTAGTCTATCTATTTATGATTACAACACTCAAAAATCCTAGTGAAAAGTCTAGGTTACGACTCCTTAAGTACTAAAACCGTAAGTTACCGAAATCGCGTAACGTTTTAGGAGATTGCTTAGCGGACTTTAAGACCGTGAACAACTTTAAATTAGGTTACAAAGTGCCAAAGAAAACAAATGAAATTTAATTTCATTCATCAACACAAAATATTTATCATATCACCAAAAATCGGAATTTAACTGGAAATTCCGTAACTCGGTAACACGACTGGAAATCGGTTTATTAACTCGCAAATGTCAATTTTGATCGAATCAAATACATTTTGATGAATGTTATAAACTTATAAAATAAAGTTTCATGACTCACACTTTAACCAACAAAAACATCACAAAAATCGGAAATTAACCGAAATGTCGTAACTCGGCAAACGGGACCCGAATCGAATAAACGAGACTCGAATCCGACAAACTAATACTTGAATATCCATTATAAACAATCTAAAATACAATTTAAAATATTTTAGAAATTTAGAACCTCAATGTTTATAACCCTTATATTAAGCATAAAAACAACACAATTTAAAGCCTTGAAATGTACAAGACTTGTGAGATTTTAATACAAATAAATAACACAAATAATATATATATGATATTTTAACAAAAAAATAAAAATAATAACTCATTTTTGATGCCAAAAACCGGACCTCGACCCCCCTCCCCTTTTCCACTCAAATTTCTCCACTAACTAGCTAAGATTCCATGCAAGACCTTTATCCATTTCCACACTCTTTCTTTCCATCATTTCCTCTCTTTTCTCTCAAGAAAAACACACACAATTCTCTCTAAACACACACTAAATCTCAGCCAACATTCATCCCTAAATCACTCTTCCTAGCTTCCATTTCCTACTTTTACTATGTTTATTTCATGGATTTCATGCATTTTTCATGGCTTAAATCCCCATATAAGGTTTGATGGTTTGTAGGTTACACCTTATACACATTCATGTGTAAAAGAAGGGTAACCTATGATCAAACCAAGAATCAAACCGAAAAAGTCGACTTTTTTTGATGTTATAGAGTTTATTTACATGTTCTTGCTAAAATAAATGGTTAAAATGTTAAAATATATTTATGTTTCTGTAAAACACATGTTAATGCATAAAAGAAAAGACTTCAATCTTTGGATGAGGTCTAAAAATCGTTTGGTAGTAAAATCACTCCAAAAAGATCATTTTGTCATGCATGTAATCTGTCCAGATTTTGACCATACTTTGATCGACCATAACTCAGTCAATAATGGTCCAAAAATCGTGATTTTTCTTCTAGAATTTATCTTAATGTCTTACCTTTCAAACCCCACTGGTCTCACTCAAATACATTGAGTTTACGACCTCCAAGTGTATCACACGAATCTGATGCGCAAACAGTAACTTTTTCTGTTAGCACCTTGATGTGATACTTGTTCATGGGTCTTAAAGTATTCAATAAATCTAAGAAAAATTACTTTAGACTCCTAACATGTATATCTCATTAGAATAAAAAGATAGGAATTTATCTTGATGATTAAGTATTTTTAGAAAATGCATGAAAATCATGCATTATTTTAGCCTTGTAGAATGCAAATAATTGTGTTGTGATTAATCAAAAATACAAAAATATTAGATAAAACGTGTTAAAAATTTGAGGATGATTTTTCTCAGTAACTATATCATGAAAAGAACTTTGAAAATAAAAATGTGAATTTTTGGAAAAACATAAGTATTTTTCCTAGTTTAATACAAATAAAGTCTATAAAGAGGAAAAATATTCATGAAAAACACTTTTTGACATCAAAAAAATATGGGAAAATTCCTGTGTCATTTTCCACAGAAAATGACACTATCCTCAAAATTTGACACACATTGGAAGTGAATTGATACGTTTTCCGATTTACGTCTTGATTAAACACATAAAGTTGGGAACCAAAGTTCCAGTGCTCAAAACAACATGAAAATTTTACACAAACCTAAAAATGAGTTAAAAATGATCTACTAAAAATTTCAGAATTTTTCATGAATAATTACTATTTTTCTCATATCTATCACACTTTATAGACATTAATTGATTAAAAATAATCTGTATGTCTAAAAATCCCCAAATTTTCACAGAAATTTTGTGAACTGTATTTCATGTTTCATACCAAGTTTGGTAATTTTTAGATGCTGTATACATATATTTCCATTATTTTGTTCGCAACTCGAACAATTACCGACAACGTAAATTAAATGGAAATTCGAACTTTAGCGGCACTTTGTAATATAATTAGATAGCTAAGAAATCCTAACAAACTGTATTAGTCGAGAAACTAATTAGAAACCTTGTGTTCTTAGGAATTGAATAGGAGTCAAACCCGGTCGGTACGCGCATTATATCCATCTGTACGCTCACGCTCGAACTGTGAGTTTCATAGCCCCTATTTTTAAACGCTTTGATATGTTTTGGGGTGAGAATACATGCTCTTTCTTTTGTGGTTACAAGTACATATAAACTGTTACGTATTGCATAAGTTTCCACTATTCAAATTATATGGGCCTCTATCATGAATTGTTAGTTATGGACTTAAACGCGAATATTGTGAATAGATCTATTGGGTTGACACCCCCGTCCGGGTTGGTCGCGCCAACTCGAAAAACGGACGTATAATCATTTGACCCACTACGAGTGTTGTGAATAGAACACTTGCGAGGCAACTAAATTGTTAAGGTTTCAATTCATGAGCTTATGACAATAGTAATACACTTTGATATTGTGATAAGACAAAATAACTTGAAATCTCGTAACCACGGGTCTACTTTACAAATGCTTACACCTATGAACTCACCAACTTTATGTTGACGTATTTTAACATGTATTCTCAGGTAACTAAGGCGCTATGTAGTTGTGCCGTTGTGTCGCACTTTTTGACGTAGGAGTTGCATTCACTTGGAAGGACTTAGCATGAACTTTGTCAATTTGAATCAAGCTAGTTATTCGTTAAAGTTTGTAATGGTGTTACTAAGACTATGTAATTTAAGGGTGTTGTTTAGCGACTCTCTTAGAAGTCGTTCATTGTAATCTTTGTTCGTGATCCGCGCACTTCGCGCTCCCACCCGAGATGGGGGTGTGACAGTTTTGATCAATATATCTATTTTCATCAAGTGATTGAATCAAATTCAAGTTTGAATTTGATTTCAAATTTGGACGTATTTCGGTTGAAAGCTGTTTCTGCAATCTTAAGCTTCTACGAACTTACTATAGTTGTTGTGCATTGCTTAGAAGTATCTACATACTGTGGTACAATAAATTCATGCTTTAAAATCGTATTTCATCAAATTTTTCAAAGTCTCAGTACGCTCTGGATAAAGTCGCACCTGCGAACTCAACTATAAGATCGCATACGTGTTTCTCTTGCGATCTTAGTCTGAGACTGTATTTGTGCATTTTATTTGTGCGAACTTATCATCAGACTTTGTTTAGCGAACTTGATAAGTTCGCATACTCTTAAGTTTGCACAGTAAGTTCGCTTGACTAAAATCTTTGAGACTTTATTATTTTTAAATCAAATTAATTGATATCAAAAAGAAAAATGATGTCTTATAATATGAGCGCGATGATTAAATTTGATAATGAAACCGGTACGCCTAATAAACCACCTAGATTCCTAAAACCAAGTGATTATGCTAACTGGAGATATCGTTTTGAGAATTACATTGCTTTTAATGATCCGGAATTGCTAGTATACTTGACAAAGAAGTATGTAGCACCTATGGTTGAAGGAACTGGAACTGAAAGAGTTGGTAGTCACGTAAAGACTATAGACTTGATGACACCAGATGAGAAGAAGGACTATGAGAAAGAAAAGAAAGCGTATGCAGCCATTACGATGTGTCTGAATCGTGAAGTTATGATGTTGTTTAAAAAGAAGCAGACAACTTTTGAATTATGGGAAGCCATTGCTACTAGGTTTGGAGGCAATGATCAGTATAAACAAAGTCGTCAGGAATTGCTTAAGAAACAATTTGATTTGTTTTCCCAGCTTCAGAACAAAACATTTGATGATTTGCTTTCTAGATTTTCTCTTCTGATTTGTGAACTTCGAGAAGTAGATGTAACTATGTCTGATATTGTGGTTAACAAGAAACTACTTCACGCTTTACCTAAAAAGTGGGAAGTCAGGGTTTTACTAGAAGAAAATACCTTCTTGTCTGATTGGTCGTTAGATGAGCTGATTGGGAAGCTTCAAGCATATGAACTTGATATGCAGACTAGAGAAACAGGGGTAAACAGTGTACAGGATCCAAGTTTGTACAGTGATATCTCTGCTAAGGAAACAGGTGGAATCGCATTATTATCGGGATTGGACATACCAACTGAGAAACAGGAAGTTAACATTAACTCTTGTGCTAATTGTGTTCAATGTTCGAACAAAACTTCGTTTATTCCACAGGTAAATACAACATCAACTTCCAAAGCAGTGGAAGATCATCTTGGTGTCTTTCATGCTTTTCTGAGCTCATATGAAAGTTTTCTGTCCGGAACTGCTATGAATCTTGATCTTACTGAAGAAGATTATGATCAGATTCATCCGGATGATTTGGAGGAAATGGATTTCAAATGGAATATGGCTATGCTGACCAGACGAGTGAAAAAGTTTTTACAAAGAACTGGTCGAGCACAAGTTGGAAATAATTCAAAGCAAGGACTTGGTTTTGATAAAAGCAAAGTTAGATGTTATAACTGTCAGAATCTTGGTCATTTTGCACGTGAATGTGAAAAGGCTAAGCAACCGGCTTCAGGATATACCAAGCCGATCAAGGTCTTATTCTAGCAACAACAATTCAACACAGCAAGATAATGGGAAAAGTTCAGCTGCTCTAGTATCTACTACTGATCATCATTATGACTGGAGTAATCATGCTGAAGAAGCTGCTTATTCATTGAATCAATCTGCATTCATGGCCGACATAACTGAGGTCGACTCAGAACCATTTAAGACTGCTTGCTTATCTTGTTTTGAAATTCAATCAAAGCTCAAATTATATCAAGAACAAAATCAAAATCTGTTAGATGACATTGAAAAGCTTAAATTTGCAAAAAGAGTTTTGAAAACAAACGAAAAATTATATGAAGAAAGATCTAAGTCTTCATATGATGAAATTAAATTGTTGAAAAACAAAGTTTTGAATCAACAAGCTACTATAAATGTCTATCTAACATAAATGGATTCTCAAAAGAAAGAATTGGCTGAACATCAAAGTGAAATCTTGATGTATAAACGTAAATTTTCAAATCTTGCAGCCTCTTCTATGGTTCTTGATACAATTTTGAATGCACAGAATAAAGATACAAAATCTAAGTCTGGCATTGGGTATCATAATGTTCCTCCTCCAAAAGTTTATACTCAAATGCCAGCTACATTTGAAATTCAAGAAATTGTATCTTTGACAGATTCTGTTATGGAACAAAATGTTGATCCAGATGCTCCTATTAGTTTTGAAGAGGAATTTGATGAGTCTGTGATTGTGAAGACTAATATCAAACCAGAAAATCATATCATTACAACTGAAATTGATGATATATACTTTTCAAAAATAAATTCTCAAAAGGCTTTAAAAAAGGTTGATCAAGAAACAAAAGAGGTTGATAAAAAGCTGAAAAATGATACTAAAAAGCTCAAAAAGTCTGAGAAAAGGTTGACAAAGGTTGATAAAGTCTTACCATCTAAGACTTCAGATTCACAATCATGCTCATCTAAATCTTCTAATCCAAAAGCATTGAAAATCAATACTCAAATAGCAGAACCAAAGGTTTGTGCTAAGTTGGAAAATGTGAAGGTTATCAAAGATAAATCAAAAACAACTTCACATTCTCCGAAATGTACTCATTCATGCTGTTTTTCTAACAGACCTATGCAATCTTATACTTCCAAGGTTACTTATGAGTATAGGTCATGTTACTATTGTGGTGTTCGAGGTCACATTGTTAGAAACTGTTTGTGGTTTTATAAACAAAATTTGAAGACAATTCAGTTGAAAAAGTTTAATCGAAAATCTTTAATAACATCTGCTATATCTTCAAATTTTAATGAGAAATCAAAGCGTGCTATGTCAAAATCTAATAACATCATAAATACCAAACCAGTTTTGAAAACAGCAAAAGTTTGGAGGGTGAAAGAATTGGTCAAGGAAGCAAATGCTTCAACCAATGCAGCTGGACGACCCAAGGCCATTAAGGCTTGGGAGTCCCTTTCAAACTAATATTATAATTGTTTGTGCTGGAACAGACCCGAAGAATGCAAGATAACATTTGGTACGTCGACAGCGGGTGTTACAGGCACATGACTAGAAACTTATCTTTATTGAAGGATGTTAAGTCCATCAATGGAGGATATGTTTCTTTTGCCAGTGATAAAGGTGGTCACATTTCAAAAGAAGGAACAGTTGCAAATGATTCACTAAGTTTTGAGAAGGTTCAGTTTTGTGAACAGTTGCAGCATAATCTTCTAAGCGTGTCTCAAGTATGTGATAAGAAGTACGTCACAGCTTTCACAGATAAGGAATGTGTAAGGTCGCTAGATCTTGGTTCGATAACGGATTATCTTTAAGTATTGAGGTGCGGAATCCCTCAATACGTTAGGTTTAAGCTTATATAACTTTGCAATTAATTAACAAGCTTTGTTTTGATATTAACTAGTGTTAAACAATCAAAACCGAGCCTATTCAATAAATGCTTTTATATCTGCACAGATTTCGAGGAGAGAATACTTAAATATTTGGTGTGTGTATGAAAAGCACGGATTTCTAGGTTTTTCAATAATGAGCAGCATTAAAATATTTATATCTGGTTCAACTCGCAGGCCATGGGCTTTGCGAGTTGACTCAACTCGCAGCCTATGGGCCTGCGAGTCCAGATGATTGCGAGCCCAGATCTCAACTCGCAGGTAAGACCTGCGAGTCCAGATATCAGCGAGCCCAGATCTCAACTCGCAGCTGAGAGCTGCGAGTCCAGATGGTTGCGAGATGAGATCTCAACTCGCAGGTCAAACCTGCGAGTTGACTTCTCAATTCGCGAATTTTGACTTTAACTTGAAATCGATACTTGTTCAATAACATTTAACAAATAATAATAACAAGTTAATATCATATATTTACGAGTCTAAACCAATTTATACAAGTTTGACAATAAATACACTAGTCCTATTACAAGCTAGATCTGTTGTCACAATAATATGTCCCAACAGACTCCCCCTTGACAATAGCTCTAGCGTCGTTATCTTTAACTTTGTCCTTGGTCTTCACTTGTAAATTCTACTGCCCATATGAATCTTCATTCTAACACAAGTCTTCACCATTAATTGATAATCTCTTGCAAGATCACCCCATGCTTCAGTCGTCAGGATCCTATTTTCGTTTAACTTCAATAGGTCCTTCTTCGACAGATTCATCAGGTGTCGATGGTCATAGACTGTCAGAATTACTCTTTCTCCTCCTTCAACTTCATCATCAGCTTCAATCATGACAACTTCACCAGTCTCAGAATTCACGTGCCAATTCAGAAGATTTCCCAGAATATTCTGTGGCATAGGTTTTAGTGGTATCTGCTGTATGCACTTGACAGCTGGATAAGTTTTCTTCCTTAATCTTCGGCCAGTTCTCTGACTTCGTTCCTTTAATTTGATCGTCTTTCCGACTCTTGGCTTAATCTTCTCAAACTTCATTGATCTACCCTCAGTCCGAATGATTCTCTCAACATACGTTGCGTAGGGATCATTACTGGGATTTATCAGTTCTAAGCGTGCCAAGTCTCGAACTTCAAATCGAGGAAGCGAACTGAATACTTTAAGCTTCTTATCGAAATATTGAACTCCGTCAAATCTTTTGATAGCGAAAAGTTTCAAGTCAGAATCAAAATACCAGCCGATGATCCCCTTCCTTGGAGCTTTCTTTCCAGTTATATCTACTTCAGACATCCCAACCTTTTGCTTTCTCCTTTTCAGAGGTCTAAACATGGGATTATTTCTGAGTTTCTCTGGAAGGTCATCTTCTGATTCAGAACTGGTTGAGTCATCTAGACTTTCATCTAACTCAACAACCCTTTCTCCATCTTCTTCCTTGATGACCACTTTAGTTTTAGATGGGCTTACAATGTGTTCAACAACATCAGCGTCAAGATCTACACATTCGTCTGCCCCATCATTAACAATGAAAGTCCAATCTTCAGGAGGTACAAACTCTCCTTCTTCAAGGTCAAAGTCAATGTCCTCATCTAATTCATCTGGCATGTCGCCTTCAGAATCTGATAAGTTCAACATTTCATGACCTATAGAAATACATACACAAATAGATTAATATCATAAGTTCTTTCATTGATTTCCCTGAATCAATCTAAGATTTTTCTTATTAATCCCTTTGTGTATTTGAAATATATTATATATACTTATTCAAATCTTTCATCGATTATGATAATCGATCTAAAATTTGAATAAGTCTTATAATATGCGAACATCATATATTATATGATCCTATAACTCTTTTATCGATCATAGTCAATCTTGAATTACAAAAGACTTATAATATACGAACATTCATAATTATAACATTTTAAACATTCAAGTTCAAACATCTTAATTACAAAATGATTCAAAGTTACAATGTATTAATAATTACACTCAATCTATATTAATACAAGTGTCACCTTCTTCAGCTCCACCCTTTGCAGTACCAGCACCAGCTCCACTACCACTTGCTTCAGCAGACTCCCCCTGAAATGTAGTCTGCTGACCAGTCGTTGAAGGACCGGCCAGCTCACTATCTTTTCCAGCTGCGGGATCATCGTCTTCATCATTCTTATTCTTCTTCGCCAGCTCATCTTCCTTGCAGGACTCTTGATATATCAATACCTCCCCTTGAGATGGCTTGTCCTTCAGAAGGCTGATGACTAGGCGATCAAGTCTATCAATTTGCCTCTGCTTGTCAGCTACATCATCTATCAGATTGTTATTCGTCTTGATGAGCAGTGAATAGGCATCATTCTGATTAGTCATGTTATCAGACATAGACAGCATTTGAGAAATCAAGAATTTGACGGTTTCTTCCAACTCTCGAACTCTGGACTCTAAGCTATTAATATGATCAGAATCAGTCGCAGAGGAGGTGGATGGAGCAGCAGTAGTGGTGGTTGGTGGCGTGGGAGCGGGCGGTTGCATTTTCTTCGCTATCTCGGTAGCAACATCGGTTAATAGACGCGCTGCAACCCTGCTAGATTTGGTGGTTGGGTGCGAAGACGGGCGAACCAAAGCAGCAATCATTTCAGCCTCTAAGGGCGTAGAACTGGATTGTAGATGAGTTGCAGAGGTTGAAGCTGTTTGTCTGAGCAGTTTGCGAGGTCGAGTAATGAGCACCTCCTCCTCTTCTTCTTCATCCTCATCTTCATCAACCAAAACAAAATCGGGATCTTGGTCCACGGCTTTCCTCTTTAACTTCAATGCCGGATCCATAATCAATTTTGATCCTTGACGAATCATCCCTTCAGGGATACCGGAGACAAACCCTGGTGGTCCAGTCTCATCATCATCATCATCAGCATCAGACCCAGATTCAGAAGCAGAAGCAGCTTCTCCATCTCTGCCCGATGGCCCAACAGCATCTGGTGCCTCTGTGGATGGTTCTTCAAACCTTGGTGCCTCAGCAACATACTGATCCACATCCTGCATGATGGGATCATTTGCATCATCGTTCTCAGCCAGTACTTGCTGCACCACTTCAGCTGCAATGTCAACATCAACTTGTTGCTCTTGCTGATTTGCTTGAATAAGAACCTCCTCAATCAGTTCTTGTGGCTCAGAAGCACCCTCGTCCACATCAACATCTAGCCAACCATGATTTGGTGGCGCCACATACGTTGGATTAATCAAAAATCCAAACAACTCTGTCAGCTGTGGTTGCATCTCGAATCTGCGAGAGGTTTGCATAAACATCGCATTATATGCCCTTAACCCAATGGTATCAACCTTCAGATCCGCTTGAAAAACCGGCAGATCAGGGATAGAGGCCCTAATAATCAGCATGCAAAATCGGGGATAGATCATGAACTGCGATCTAACTCCCCCCAAAATTTGGCGTACAATCTCCCCAAAGATGTAATCTGAAAAGCTGTATGGTTTGTTATAAACCAGTGACAGTAAAGCAGATAGGAGAGAAGAGCTCAACTCATCGTATCCTCCCTTCTTCGGTCCAAAGATAGTTACAAGGACATGCCATAAAAACCTCCACTCACCAAAAACGAGCGCCTTCAAGAACTGACGCCCTCTCTTGGGTCCAACATACCCCATACGTGTCAGTGCACCCTCAATAAAGTCCGAAGAGAACTCAGTAGGTCCATCTTCCTGCTCTACAGTGCCCAACTGTAGGATGTTCCGAAGATCGGATGCAGAAAAGGTAACTGGAAGATCATTAATCCTCGTTCGAATGACCGGAGGATTCACCGATGTATCATATACAATATTTGCCCAGAACTGGGTTAGTATATCTTGTGATAGGGCCGGTGACTCGGTGATAGCATATCGAATCCTTGATCGTGCCAGATAAGAAAGAACCCGAGTCAATCTAGATGCACCCCGGGCATCTACGTCTAAATCGACCAGAACATTATGATGTCCAACGAATTGTCGAGCCATACCTGTAATATCAAAGATCACACAAATGTTAGACAATTAGTTTAACAAATATTGAGAGACTTATATAATCTACGAACTACAATTGAACTATTAAGTTAAGAAACTTAATTAACAATTATAGTCGTTCATTATATATATATTCAATAAATCTAATGTTCGAATGTTCGTTTAAAGGTAATACAGCTTATTACTCAAAGTCGTAAGCCTTATAACCATTTAAAGTGTACAATTTTACGTGTTTTCACTTAAGTCTACACGTCTAATTGTTAACTAATTTATAACTCTTAATTAATAAAAATCTAGAGTTCGTAAATTAAATTAAATTACAAATTAAAAAGAATTTCAACTCGCAAGCAGTTCAACTCGCAGAGTTCAACTCGCAGTTTAACCAGAGTCAACTCGCAAGTTCAACTCGCAGGTCAACCAAAGTCAACTCGCCAGTTCAACTCGCAGGTCAACCAAAGTCAACAAGCAAGTTCAACTCGCAGGTCAACATAAGTCAACTCGCAAGTTCAACTCGCAGGTCAACCAAAGTCAACAAGCAAGTTCAACTCGCAGAGTTCAAGTCAGCTCGCAAGAGTCAACAAAAGTCAACTCGCAAGAGTCAACTCGCAGAGTTCAACTCGCAAGTTCAACTCGCAAGTTCAACTCGCAAGTTCAACTCGCAAGTCAGACTTGCAAGTCAACTCGCAGGTTGGACTCGCAAGTCAACTCGCAAGTGGACTAGCAGGAGCGGGCTGCGAGTTGAGTCTGGATCTCAACTCGCAGCATGAACTGTCCAGATGACATCATCTTTTCAAATTTATTTGGCGAGATATAACATGATCAAGCTATGTCATCTTGTTCAATAGACTCAGATTTACACAAACCCTAAGGTTTCTTGTCTATATGAGCTATAATTTTGATGATTTTTGTAATTTAAATACCAAAATCCTCATTTTATTAAAAATGTCGATTGTGGGTTAATTACTTGGTAAAATTAGATGATGTATACCTCAAAATGTTCACAATCCAAAAATGTATAAAAGCTATGAGTTCAAAGATCCGATCCTCTAACAAAAATTTCAAGAAAAATGGAAAGTGGATTCGGTTCGCAGTGTGTGTGGGTTCGTATGCGGGCTCGCAGGTATTTATACCTGTTGACTCGGCTCGCAGAACTCAACTCGCAGAGTTGAGTTCAACTCGCAAGCCCAGTCAACTCGCAGCACTGTTCTCGACTCGCAATTTTTGTCTAAAAATTACATTTTAATTACAAAACGTCATTTTTAAGTCCAAATTGCGTACAAGTCTAAAATCTGAGGATCTTTCACTTGTTTTTCTTATGGAATAGCGAACAAGTCTAAAATAAAATATTTTTCACTTGTCTTTCTTGAAAAAAAATGCACAAGTCTAAAATCTGAGGATCTTTCACTTGTGATGCAATAATACGAGCAATAGAAACATAAGAAAAATAAAATAAAGAGAAATAAGATAAAATGAAATAAATAAAAGTTCAATGATTCATAATAAACATTTGTATCAAGTACCCTTGTATTAATGAAACACTTTGACTAAAATAAAATTACAATAAAATAAAGTAAAATAAAATATCCTAATCAAGGGCGACAAGAATTTATCTACAGCGGGATCAGATTAGAAAGAAACAGCTAAACCAATTGATGAGTAAAAAGTCTAAGATGATTGTTAGTATGCATACCTTATGAAATTCACAATAAGTTACATAAGAACTCACAACTTAACCATTTATCAACTTACATTTATAAGAGTATAACTTGGTTACCTATCTCCACAGAATACACCATTCACATCAAAATAAAATAGTTTAATTAACATAGTCAGTTCAAGATGATTACCGGTATTATAATCCATATAAACAAAGTCTATACTGATTTCCGAGCAAACCTTTTATTGTTTGTATGTGTATTACCAAATGTGATTCAAAAAATGACATACTGAGAAATTTAGTAAAACACATAACACTGTTTCTTTCACTTTGCAAGATAGAGGTCACTAAATGATGTTCTTTTCGAAACATATGACATACCCTTGAGTAAATGTGACAAATATCAAACTCGTTTTGTAGATACTAGTGGTTCTAGTTCTGTACTTAGTACAACAGAAGATCCCTTAGTATAGACAAACCAAGCTTGAAACTATTGGCAAAACTAAAGGAGTCAGGTCTGTACTTAGTACAATAGAGACACCAGTAATTTCACTAACAACCATAATTCTTATTATTTGTCTTGACATATTTTCATAGATTCTTGATAACAGTGTATGGTCAGACTATCTTTCATCAATTAAGACTTATGTCATACGTCATATAGTAAATCACATGAGATAACACACAGAAGATTTATAGCTTATTATATGCTCAGAAATCAAAGCAGACATTGCCTACCAGTACATCATATAATGAAGCTATCTAGATCTAAAGTTTTTCAAGTAGATTATATCGTGTGGAGAGAGGAGTATACTAAAATAAAGATAAGTGAAGGCCTGGTTTTAAAGATGTAAAGTTCATGTAACAAATTTGAATCTACTAACACATCTAACTTAAGACTTTTACCTACATTTATTAAGCCAATTCCTCTAATTTACTATCATTTCCCATTTGATAAAGACTTAACCTTTATCGGAGGCGATTCCCCAACGGTAACAAGCAAATGAATGCTATACGCCAGACCCCCTTTTTTTTTTTTTTTTTTTTTTTTTTTTTTTTAAAATAAGCATAAACTAATAATATATAAACTACTAATTATTACAAATCAACTCCATGGAAGACTAATCCTCTGGATTTCTCATTCCATTTAGTTGCACCAATTTCTCGAATCGAGCTCTGTCGAACGCTTTGGTGTATAAGTCTGCTAAATTATCCACAGATGGAACCTTAGCTAACTTTATCAGGTTCTTCTCAGCACAATCTCTAATAAAGTGATGTCGAATCTCAATATGTTTAGTTTTGCTGTGTTTGACCGGATTATTGGTTATTGAGATCGTTGATTCATTATCAATCATCATAGGAGTATTTGTTATACTCAACCCATAATCAAGCAATTGTTGTTGTATCCACAGAACTTGGGAACAACAGCTGCCAGCTGCAACATACTCGGCTTCACATGTAGAAATGGCTACTGAGGTTTGCTTCTTGCATTGCCAAGAGACCAGTCTACCTCCTAGGAATTGACATCCACCGGTTGTAGACTTTCTATTCTGATTGCATCCTCCGTAATCAGAATCAGTGTAAGCAACAAAATCTAAGTCTCCATCAGTCGGATACCAAAGTCCCAGCTTCGGTTTCCCTTTGAGGTAACGAAGAATCCGTTTTACTGCTTGCATGTGAGATTCTTTAGGAGTAGCTTGATATCTTGCGCAGACACATACCGCAAACATTATATCAGGCCTTGATGCTGTAAGATACATTAGTGATCCAATCATGGCCCTGTAAAGAGTAGGATCCACGTCTCTATCACTCGATGTATCTGGACCAATACCATGGGCTTCTGGAATGGGAGTATGAAAAATTCTTGATTCTTCCATCTTGAATCGTTCTAGAAGCTCATTAGTATACTTAGTCTGATGAATGAAATATCCATCTTTCTTTTGATCGACTTGCAATCCTAAGAAAAATGTCAATTCACCCATAGCTGACATCTCAAACTTGTTCTTCATAACCTTTTCAAATTCACTACACATCCTTTCGTCAGATGACCCAAAGATGATATCGTCAACATATACTTGAACAAGTAGAAAGTCTCTTCTTTTCCATTTCACAAAGAGTGTACTGTCAATTCTTCCTCTTGTGAATCCATTTTCAAGAAGATAAGTGGACAGTGTCTCATACCACGCTCTCGGAGCTTGATGTAATCCATATAGAGCCTTATCGAGACGATATACTCTATCTGGATACTTTGGATCAGTAAATCCCGGTGGTTGAGAAACATACACCGTTTCTTTGACTTTGCCATACAAGAAGGCACTTTTAACATCCAGCTGAAATAGTTTTATTTTCTTTGAGGCTGCAAATGCTAAAAATAACCTAATTGCTTCAAGCCTAGCCACAGGCGCAAACACTTCATTGTAATCAATCCCCTCTTGTTGATTAAAACCTTGGACAACTAGACGAGCTTTATTGCGAATTACGATTCCTCGATCGTCTTTCTTGCACTTAAATACCCATCTAGTTCCAATTGGATATTCCCCAACAGGTAGGTCAACCAACTCCCAAACTTGCAATTTTGTGAACTGAGACAGTTCTTCCTGCATTGCCTCGACCCACGAATTTTCCTTCAAAGCTATCTGAACATTCTTAGGTTCAATTTGTGAGATAAAGCATGAATATAGACATAGATTTGAAATCCCTGTCTCGTTCATTTCAGCATACAAGCTTGAATGAGTGGATGTACTAGCTTTAGATTGATTTCGAGTCAGAACAGGAGAATTTGGATCACCGATGATATTATCAATTGGATGAATCCTATTAGTTCTTGTTGAAGTAACAGGTTCAACTGGAATATCATCCTGTAAGTTGGTACCAATTTCCTCCAAAGGTGGTATACCTTCATTAGTAGTTGATATCCTTAATTGTCTCAGAGGAGTAAGAACATCATCCATAATCCTTTGAGAAGCAATTTCAGGATCTTCACTCTCTAGAGGTATATCATCTTGAGGTAGTTGTGACTCGATAGGGGGGACAACATCAGTATCGACAATATTCCTAGCATCAGACGTTTGAGCACTCGATGTTGGAGAAGGAGTGGGATCCTCATCTCCCGACAATAAATGCTCAGGAATGTCTGAGTTACTGACATAGTCACTGATAGGGACTTTAAATGACTTGAAAAGATCTGAATAGTCAAACTGCCAATCCAATCCCTTATGTGAGTCATGTGTATAGCTCGTAACTTCGATGTTATAAACTATTTCAACACGTCCCGAATTTTTATTGAAGGCCCTTTTGTTTGGTGAGTTAGGCATGTAACCTAGGAAGTATCCTTCGTCAGCCTTCTCACCAAATTTAGGTTGGTGACTTGTTTTCAACAACGTACATGAAACTCCAAAGGGTTCAAACCCTTTTAAGTTCGGTTTCTTTTTGTTCAAAAGCTCATAACATGTCTTGTTCTGCTTTTTAACCGTAAGAACCCGATTGAGAACATGACATGCTGTATTCACTGCTTCTGCCCAAAATATGACCGGAAGCCTTGAATCTGCAAGCATTGTTCTCGCTGCTTCAATTAGAGTTCTATTCTTCCTTTCAGCAACACCATTTTGTTGAGGTTCATATGGTGCACTGAATTGATGTTGAATGCCTTTGCTTAAGCAATATACATTCAATGTAGAATTCTTGAACTCGGTCCCATTGTCACTACGAATTCTCTTAACTCTTTTTCTATAGATGTTCTCTATTAGATCTAGAAACTCCATAAGAATGCCCGGAGTTTCATCCTTAGATCCCAAAAAGAATACCCAAGAGAATCTAGAGAAATCGTCTGTGACAACCAGACAGTACCATTTGCCACCTATGCTTCTCTTGCTTATTGGGCCAAAGAGATCCATATGTAGCAACTCAAAAGGCGAGGAAATAGAGTTCACATTTTTAGACTTGTGTGGTTTCTTATGCTGTTTTCCTTTCAAGCAGGATATACACTTGTCTTCAAATGCAAAACTCTTCGGTGGTACACCCAGAACTAACCCATGTTTGGTTATATAGTTCATTTTTCGAAAGTTTAAGTGTGCCATTTTCCTATGCCATAGGAGAGAGTCTGATTCTGAAGCCTTGGATAACAGACAAGTAGACACCATTGAAGTAATAGGAGCATTCATGTTGATAGCATAAATGTCCTTCTTCCTTGGAGCTTTCATCAGTATCCATTTATCGGAAATGATAAAACCCGGCTTCAGAATCAAGGCCTCTTTCTCAGTGAAGAGAACAGGATGACCTTTATCACAGACTTGGGAAACACTCACTAGGTTGTGCGATAGTTCTTCAACATAATTCACATCCTCTAGAGTCAAAGTTCCATTAGAAACAGTTCCTTTCCCAGTAATTACTCCTCCTTTATCACCGGCGAAGTGCACTCCTTGTCTCAGTCCACCTCTGAAGTCTGTCAGTAGACTTCTTGTTCCTGTCATGTGCCTAGAGCATCCACTGTCAACATACCACCAATTATCATTGTTCCCAGTCTGCTCCTGCACATACAAGTTGTAAACAATCAGTTATCAAGAGGGACCCAAGCCATTACGGTCTTGGTTTGTCCCTTATCATCGACAAACTGTAGCTCTTTAAAGTAACCATTTTTCCCATTGGGAGCTTTGGTCACTTTTGAAGACGCATCAGCTTGCTGATGATTAGTGGTCCTGGGTCTATAAGTTGATTGATTTCCAACCCTCCCCGAAATATAACCCTGGGATTTTTGCCCTTGGCTACGATTATCATAGGACCCTTGGTAAACTCCTTGTGTGCGAGATGTAGAACCAATCTCAAAATGACTTTGGTTCCTTCTCGGAGTCATAAACCTCGACGGCACCTGATCCTTAGCAGAGTTTTCATGCCGTTTAGGTTTTGGTGGCGAGACACTGTGAGACGCATCTCTTTTCAGAGCAGTCACAGGTTTAATACCAATACCAGGTCTGGTACCTAACCTGTCTGTGCTAGAGATATTTTTAGACTTATCACTGGCCTCGCGCTTAGGAGCAGCTTCATTCTTCTTATTGGGACAACAAGAAGAGACATGTCCTCGTTGATGACATTTGAAGCATGACATCTGCTTTCGTGACTTAGCAGTCTTAGCAGACTCCTTCTTTATCTGATCAAAAGACACTGAAGGTAACTCCTTATGTTTCTTAATGACTTCATTATTTCCATCAGTACTTCCAATCATCCCACTTGATACGAATTGTACTTTAGTGAGAGATTTGACTGTACTCTTGGTTAAAGATGAATCATTGACAGTCTCCTTTTGGATCTCAGATGCAATAGACTGTTGATTTTCCAAATCCTCAGTCTCAGGATTAACGTCTGTCATTTCTAAGTCAACAGAAGTGGAAGCAGTGTAATTGGCATTAAAAGGCGGAGGGACATCTGAGTATCCTAGGCCAGTAACATCCTTTACACTACGTTGAGAGCCAATGATTCTATTTAAGGTCAAAGAAGAAGTTCTATAACCTTCAAATTTTCTATTCAGCTCTACCAGTTTCATATTTGACTCTGATAATTCCTTATCCCTAATAGCTATATTTCTATTAAGCTCATTAAGGTTTAGATATAACCCGTCTATTTTAATACATTGTTCATTTATAATGTCAGTCAGACTGGTCTTATCTAGAGTATCACTCTTAATCTTCTCGTTCAGTGCTAATTTATCTTCACCTAACCGACGAACATCAGACTTAGCTAAGTCTAATTCTGAGGTCAAGGTTTTGTTAGATTCTGCAAAGACACTAACCTGTGTTTGAAGATCAGTAACTAAATAGCATACATCGGTGAGAGTAAGGAGATCTAAACATACCTTTTTCTTTTCGGATTGAATATCAGCCATATATGCCACAAAATCATTGGGACTCATTTCTTCTGTCGAGTTGATGTAGAGAACATCTTCCTCAATCCCCTTAACTTCAGTGTGTGGCACATTAGCTTGAAGTTCTTCAGTAGTTGGCATGTAGGAAGTGGATTCAATTTGTTTCTCTTGATCGTCAATCTCAGCCATGAGAGCTTGCTCTGATGGTGTAGACCAATCATAATCTCAGCATTAAAAGAAGTCTAAAGATGATTTGCTTCTTGTGCAAATATATGTGGACGACATTATTTTCGGGTCAACTGATGACAAACTTTGTAAAGAGTTTGAAACAATCATGAAGTCAAAGTTTGAAATGAGTTCTATGGGAGAATTAAACTTCTTTTTAGGTTTACAAGTTAAACAAACTGAGAAGGGAATTTTTATTCACCAGTCAAAATATGTGAACGACATTTTGAACAGATTCAAAATGGTTGATTACAAAGTTGCTGGAACTCCCATAGAAGTAAATCACAAATTAGGACCTTGTCCTGTGGAAGAAGATACGGACCAACATGAATACCGATCAATCATTGGTTCTTTAATGTATCTTACGGCGTCTCGACCCGACATAATGTTTGTCGTCTCTATTTGTTCACGTTATCAAGCATCTCCGAAAACTTCTCATCTACGAGCTGCAAAACGGATCTTTTGTTATCTTAAGGGCAAACCATCACTTGGTTTGTGGTATCCTCATGATGGAGATTTTCAACTATCGGCTTTTTCTGATTCGGACTATGGGGGATGTAATATGGACAAGAAGTCTACAACAGGAGGCTGTCAGTATTTGGGAAACCGACTCGTCTCATGGCAATGCAAAAAGCAGACAACTGTTTCTACTTCATCTGCTGAAGCTGAATACATTGCTGCTTCGAGCTGCTGTTCACAGGTTTTGTTGATTCAGCACCAAATGAGGGATTACGGTTTACTTCTTACTAAAACTCCTATACATATTGATAATACTGCTGCTATTTCCATAACACGTAATCCAGTACAACATTCAAAAACAAAACATATCGAAATTCGATATCATTTTATACGGGATTATTATGAAAAGCAATTGATCTCCCTTGTTCAAATTGATACTTTAAAACAAAACGCTGATATTTTAACAAAGGCTTTTCTCAAAAATCGCTTCGAGGAACTTGTTAAAATGATTAGGATGCGAGATCTTGAACTTGATTTAAAACTGACTTAGATCAATTTTTCTTTAAAAAAAAAAAAAAAAAAAAAAAAACCGATTTTTAAGAAAAGGGTGAGATTTTATTTGTAAAAATCAGGGAAATGATAGTACATCAGCGAAATATGAATAAAAATGGAATATCTTAAGTAATGTGTTTGATGTATCAGTAGGCTCGTGTAAATAATTTTGAATCTTAAATTCTGATTTTTAAAATGAAAAATATCTAGGTCTACATTTTGAAAATTATGACTGAATTATTTTTCAAATTAGAAAGTAAAGTATATTCTTAACATTCACACGCCAATTTTCAGTGATCATACCAAATGAGATATATATATATATATATATGTATATAAATATTGAACAAAAAGAGCCAATGAGGCCATATAGGTTGATACTTTGAGAGGCATAGTATGTAACCGAGGCATGTAAGACCGTTGTTGCATGTAAGTCCTAAACGGTTACTTACGTACTTGATTCTGAACATAAGTCCGTTGTTGCAGTTCTTAATCAGGTGTGCTAAAGATCTTAAAAGTCAAAAGATACGAGACATCGTACATATTAGTATTATCCTATTTTGCTTTTTGGTGAAATGTCTGAATGTACAGTATATAGTTGTCGGCTTGAGAGTCCGTATGTGCATGTAAGTCCAAAACAACTATGTACGTTATTCACTTGAATGTGCTCAGACATAATCCACTGCTAGTTATGTTCAAAAATAGATATATATGATTAGGACAATATTTCAAAAGGTGTGATCATTGGTTAGTGGTTAAAATAAGTTGTGATGTTCAGTTTATAATTTTCAGGAAATTTTGAAAAATATGATGATTTAATTTTTGAAATGCAAAGATCTTGTTTGTTATCTTTTAAAAGTTAGAAAATTTGTTTTATAAATGTTTACAGTGAGCTTATAAATTAATTACTGATAAATCAAACTTAGAACTTTTGATGATCTTAATAAAAATATGTTTCATACTGATCTGATCCCTAATCAGATATAAATCTCCTTCATAAAAGGATTTCTTTAAGTTTGTATTTTGTACTCTATGTTATTTTTGATCAAAAGTCGTTTACAGTCTTGTTTGAGAAACGCATCCGGAAAACGAAAAGTTCAAAGTGATAAAAGTTTCACAAGTTATAGTCTGCGATTTTATTTATGCGATTTTATCATTAAGTTCGCTTGTGCGACTTTAAAGATAAGTTCGCATAAGCTGATTAGTATAAATACTTAACCCTCGCGACTGTATTTTAATCATTTATGATTAAGCTTGTGCGAACTTGTCCAAGACTTTGCTCCTGCGATTAAGCGACTTTACTGAAAAATTAAAAGTTTTCAAGTTTAAACCGTGGAAATCAGTTGCAATTTGTTTCTATTTGTGCGATATTATCAGATTAATTTTAAGGTAATCATTTTAATCTCTATTATCATTGTATTTTATGCTTATTTGATTGAAACTTCTTAGGTTAGGGTTTTATTCAAATGACGTCATAATTTTTGATTGAAATATTGGTTAAACTGATTTATGTTGTTTACCTTCGATAAATGCGGCCTGCACGTAATGTTTTTGCTATCAATTACAAGGTTTTAAAGTGATTCGTACTTAAAATTCAAAATTGACTGTACGTCACGCGAACTTAGTCTGCGAACTTAGTCTGAGAACTTATTACGCGAACTTATAGTTGAAAGCTTTCTGCGACTATAAATTTAAAAGACTCCACGCGAACTTACTGAGAGACTTTATCATGCGAACTTGTTCTGAGACTTTAGTCTGCGACTTTAGTCTGAAACTTTGTTATGCAATTTTAGTCTTAAAATTATCATGCGAACTTAGAGTGAGACTTTACCCTGCGAACTTAGGATGAGACTTTAATAAGAGACTTTATTCTGAGACTTTAAGTCGGTCATGATATTTTGATTCTGAGTCTTTTAACTATTAAACTTAACATATCTGTCGTGCACAAACTGTTATATTTTTATAGATTACAGATGGCTGACCCAAAGATGTTTGAAGGAAGGCATAACACCATTGCACTAATCGATACTTCCTTAGCAAGTGCTGAGCTATATTTGGAGCTGCTGAATTTCTTACAGAGGTCAAGGATTCATTATGCACTCACTGCATCTACAACTGTTTATGCCATTCACATTATAGACTTCTGGTCTAATGCAACTCACGACATGGTTGATGGAGTACAACGACTGGTTACCACTGTTCTTGATCAGCAAGTGATTATTACTGAGAATACAGTGCGTACAGTGTTGCAATTTGGAAATGATGTTGATTCAAGAATAGTTTTCCCTGCAACATTGGTTTCTGGATTCTTTCAAAGAATAGGTTATCCGGATATCTCACCAGACCAATATAGGAAGCAAAAATTATGTCCAGTATGGAGATTGTTTATGCATTTTCTGATTGTGTGTCTTTCTGGACGGAAATGAGGATTATATGGTATGGGTCAAAGTTTGGGATCTGCTATGGTTGCCCTGACATTGAACAAGCCCTATAATTTCTCTGGTTATGTCTTTGCCAACATGATCTCAAATATATCAAGTCATACAAAGTTTTACATGTTTCCAAGATTTGTACAATTGATTCTTAATCATTTACTTCCAAATCTACCAAATCAAGGGATGCTTACTCTACGGTTGATTGTCAAAATTTTGGCAGAAATCCAACTCCAGCACTGATTCCAGTGTTTGGACACATTGTTGATGAAAACTATCAAGCACCGTTAAATGATAATTGGTTAGATGATCAAGAGCAAGAGGGAGATGCACATTTGTTTGAAGCTCCTGTTGAAAATGATCCGAATATGGATGATGAAGCTGTAAATGAAGATCTTGCTGAAAACATTCAGGAAAATGAGCATTTGGAAGTGGGTACTAGTGAACCACTAAGGGAGGAAGTTCAAGTTTCAAGTGATTCTAGTGAATCAAATGATAGTTCAAACGAATCCAGTGATGATTCAGAAGAAGCTGCAGAGAGAATAAGACTTGAACAAGAGAGAAATGCTAGAAGAGAAAGACTACAAAAAGGCAGTACTGAAAGATTAGCTCAACTTCAACGAGCTCGTCAAGAAAAGAGGGCACTTGTAGAGGAAGTTGCTGATGCTGATTATGTTCCTGAAGAACCACCTCGTACAAGGCCAAGACGACAAGCTCAAAGTTCTACTGCTCAAGTACAAATCACACAACCAATTCAATCTTCAAAACAACCGTCATCTCAATCTACTCCAACTCAACAAGATACATCTTCTGCACCGGTGTTAATGTCACTGTTGTTAACAATAATGGAAGAACTGAAAACTTCCTTTGTGGAGCAATCAAAGATTATTGAAAAACAACAAGCTCAACTGGATTCTCATGCTAAACTAATTGAAACTCAACAAGTTATGATCAATGCTCAATCTGAAAGGATTACCGAGTTAGAAAAAGAGCGAGAACAACATCAAAATTCTGTTGTTCAGGGGGAGAATCAATCAAATGAAGAAGAAGAAGAAGAAGATAAAGATGATGAAAAGGATGATTCAAAGGATGATTCTTCTGATGATGATTTGGATAATGATGATTCTGATAAGGGAAATGGTGGAGCACAACCACAAATGGAAAACACAGAATCTAAAGCTATAGATGAACAACCAGAATTTGTGAATGAACAACAACAATCTGAGCAAACAAGTGAAAATAAATTACAAATGGTTGTATATACTGGACCAAGTGATGGAAGGTTGAATGAGGAAGAAGAGTTTCTGAATGTTGAACCGCTATCGGTATCATTTAATTTTGAAGAAAATCTGATTCCTATGATAGAATATTTGGAGAGAGAAGCTGTTGGGATTAATCAGGATGATTCAGAAGAAATAATGTCTGAAGAACTACCTTTTGAAATTCCAAGTGATAACGAGAATGTTGAATATCAGAGTGTTGAAAATAAAGATGAAATGTGTGATGATTTTGTCTTTAAAAGAAATGATCAAGCTGATGAAGATAGTAATGATAGTGAGGAGATGGACGAAGAGATAGAAGCTGAGGCAAATCCTGAAATTCCAGAATGTTCAAGTTCTAAACATCCGAAATGGTTCAGAGTACCGACACATCGACCAATGATTAAGAAGAAGCTTTACAAAGTAAACGGTGAGTGTAATGGTCAGATAATAAGCTGGAAGTATGATGAAGACTTGAATATGATTGTGGTGAAGAGAACTGGTGGATTACAATATTTTAAGCGAAGTTTTAAAGATTTGAGTACTCTTCCAAAGTGTGAAATACACAAATTAGCTCAGCTAAAGATCATTAACCACTCAGGATCAAGCATGGGCAGATATATTGAGAGTAATGTCCAAAAGGAAGTGAGATATGGATTTAACCTGATGAAGCCTACTCTTGGAAAAAGAAAGATATACAAGAAGAAGATTAGCGATTTAACAAATAAACCATGGGTAAGAATAGTTTATCCTCCGGTCAAAGTATTAAAGAAAATTCCATTGGAAAAACTGCCAATTAACTTTGCTGAAAGATTAAAGTGGTGGTATTACAACGGAACTATTGGAGAAGCGTGCATTGAAATATTCAAAGATGAACAAAAAGAAAAGGTTGAACAAGTCTTTGTTTATGATCCGATTAGCTTAATCAATCTCTCAAAACAAGACTTACTGATGCTCAAGGATAATCATATAATGTTTAACAAGAATGAAGAAAAGGAAGCCTTAAAGTTTCAGAATGTGGTGAAAGTGTGCATAAGAAAGGAATCTGCGCTGGAAGCAACCTCCCAAGCAAATGGATCTGAAGCTCGAAGAAAAACAAATCAAGCTACTGACAAGGGGGAGTTTGTTGATACATGTACAATGTCAGAAACTTGATTAAAAGACTTAGACATCAGAATTTTTGTTTACGCGACTTTAAGGTGCGATCTTATGTTTAGTGTCACGTATGTGACTTTATAGTTATGGTCGTAGGTTTAGTTAATGTCTCGTAGTATGTTTATAAATAGACTGTTTTCGTTCGTCATTCAAAAGTAACTGAATATCTAGATTTCAGAGAGATTTGTTGTCACTTCCATTGTAATCATTCCTGTACTGGTTCAATCAATTGATAATAAATAGAAATCGATTATTTACATCACGCGTTCAATTTACATTTGGTTTATACATATAATCACAGGATTCCGCACTTGATTATATGATATTGTAATCTGATCAGTTAGACATGGCGACCTACAAAGAGAGTACTGTCAATCTGTCCTTTGGTAAATCCGTTTTGCAACAGATGTTGAGACAAGGTTTCGTACCATACTCTTGGTGCTTGATGAAGACCATACAAGGCTTTGTCTAATTTGTAGACATGATCAGGAAATTGGGATGATCTTCAAATCCAGGATGTTGACATACATAAACTTCTTCATGAACCTTTCCATACAAGAATGCGCTTTTCACATCCAGTTGATACACTTTGAATTTCTTGAATGAGCAAGAAATAACCGAATTGATTCAAGACGCGCAAGCGGAGCAAAGACTTCGGTGTAATCTAAACCTTCAATTTGAGTAAAACCTTGAACGACCAAGCGAGCTTTATTACGAACAATTACTCCACGGTCATCCTTCTTAGCTCTAAAAACCCTGTGAGTACCAATGGAATGTACTCCCTTTGGTAGCTTAACAAGTTTCTAGACTTGCATTTTCACAAATTGTTGTAGCTCCTCTTGCATAGCTTCGACCCATGAAGGATCTTGTAAAGCCATTTTTACATTTTTAGGTTCAATTTGTGACAAGAAACACGACTCCATTTGTGCAATCAATCCTTCCTGATTATGTTGTACTTGATGTCTAGTTTGCACACCCTCCTGTAGATTACCAATAATGTTTTCTGAAGATTGTCTTGAATGAACCCTAAGATTTGGTAGATTAGGAATATCTTCAGCAACAATTGTGGAATCTATGTTTGTCAAAATCTCTTCAGGCAAACTGTTGTTATCATCATGATTGCTAGCATCATCAGTGGATGAATTTTCCAATTCTGATAGAGTTTCCTGAAAGTCTTCATCATTTGGCGATTGTTGCTCAGAGTTGTCACCTGCAGAAGTTGTAACAGAAGCAGAAACAGGAGTAGAGACTATATCATTTGAGTGATGGTTAATATGATTATAATTATCCCCCTCATAAATCATACCAACCAATTCATCAATGGACTCACGGAGAATGTTGAATGATTTAAACAGAACATCATAATCAAACATCCATTCAGGACCCTTTCCAGATGTAGAACTAATATGTCTAAGACATTCTACCTCATAATGTTCTTCAATCCTTTTTGTTACTTTATTGTACACACGTTTGTTTGGTGAATTAACAGAATATCCAAGAAAGTATCCATCCATGGATTTTTCACCAAATTTTGACAATCTGTCTTTTGTGTTTAATATAGTACATGGACAGCCAAAAGGTTCTAAAAACCTTAGATTTGGTTTCCAGTTATTTAGCAATTCATAACAAGTTTTATTTTGCTTGTTAACCGTTAACACTCTATTCAGAACATAACATGCTGTATTGACTGCCTCTGCCTGAAAAGTAATGGGCAGATTCGAGTCGAAGAGTAGTGTCCTAGCTGCCTCAATTAAGGTCCGCTTCTTCCTTTCTGCAACCCCATTCTGTTGTGGGGTTCTCGGAGCACTAAATTGGTGATGAATACCATTTTGTAAACAAAACAGTTCCAAATTATGATTTTTAAACTCCGTTCCATTATCACTCTGTAACATTTTGGTTTTCAGTTTACAAAGATTTTCCAATTTTAAAATTTCAGATGTCTCATCTTTGGAATTCAAAAAATAAACCCAAGAAAATCGAGAATAATCATCAGTAACAACCAAGCAATAAGACTTCCCTCCCAAACTTTTAACATTTACTGGTCCAAAAAGATCCATATGTAAAAGCTCAAGTGGTTGTTGAATTGAATTTACCACTTTTGACCTATGAGATTTCTTATGCTGTTTTGCTTTCTTACAAGAAAGACAATGATCAGTAATGGAGAAAGACATATTGGGAACACCTTCCACAAGATTATTTTTTACCAAAAAGTTCATCTTGCGAAAATGTATGAGGCCCATACGTCTATGCTACATAAGTGAATCTTTCTCTGATGCTTTGGTGAGCAAGCATGACATATCAAGAGAAGACGAAGAGACAGTTCTCATGTCTAGTTCGTATATATCCTTTCGTCTTGGAGCTTTCATTAAAATCCATTCTTTCAGAATAATGAACCCCGGTTTAAGTATCAAACATTCAACATCGTTGAACACAGTTGTGTATTTCTTATCACACACTTGAGAAACACTCAGCAAATTGTGTTGCAATTGTTCGCAGTAGTTGACTTTTTCAAAACTTACGGAACCATTTGAAACAGTGCCTTCTTTCAAAATCATTCCTCCTTTGTCACCAGCAAAAAAAACATATCCTCCATTAATTGATTTGACATCAGTTAAAAGGGATAAATTTCCTGTCATGTGTCTGGAACAGCCGCTATCCACATACCAGATATTTTCTTGAGTTTTGCTTGACTGTTCCAACACACATAATGAACAAATTAGTTCGAAAGGGTGACCCAAGCCTTAATGGCCTTGGGTCGTCCATCATCATCAATTGTGATCACGTCAACTAATTTTGAATTTTTTCAAAAATTTTTTAGGAATTGTTGACGTATCAGCCTTAGGAATCCTAGATTCCTTTGATGGATTCTTTACTTTCCAAACCAAATGTTGTTTGAAAGTTTGCTTGTTTGAAATGTTGTGCTTTTTAGGTTGCACAAAATTATCTTGTTTCTTAACAAAATTTGAAGAGTAAGACGATTTGGTAGAATTGTCTTTTTGAAATTGCTATTGTCGTTCTTGTTTCTTCAATTTTTGTTTTTGAAACATCAGACAATCACGAATAACATGACCTTGACGACCACAAAAATAACAAGATCTATAGTCAATAACAGGTGATTTTTGATACCATGTGTTAGTCCGTGTACTTTGGAACTTGTCATTTGTACAACATGGTTTTGTACATTTAGAAGTAGATGAAACTGTTTGAGAATCTTTCTTCAAAATCTTAACTTCGTTAACTTTTTATTGTGATTTTGAAGAAGTTTTGGATTTTTTAATATTCTCATGTACATATTCCTTTTTCATTACTTCTTTCTCTTTTGTGAGTTTTGATTTTCCTTTTGAAGAAAACTGTGGAACTTCATTAGTGATAATGAAATTCTCAGGTTTTATAGCAGATTTATCAATTTTAACAGTATGTATCTCACAAACTTCAACTTCACACACTTCTTCTTCAAGATCATCTTTAGAAATTAGATCTACAACTAAAGGAGTTGCAGGAACAAAATCCTTGATTTCATCTTTAACAGGCATATGATTATAACTAGATGGAGGAGGTACAAAGTGATAACCAATGCCTGTTTTGGATTTTGTATCCAACTTTTGTGAATGAATAATTTGATCCAAAATTAACGAAGAAGCAGACAAATTTGATAACTTCCTTTGAAAGTATAAAATCTCACTTTGAGCATCAGCATACTCTTTTCTTTGCAAATCAATTTCAGTAATATAACTATCAATTGCCGTTTGCTGATTTAAGATTTTAACTTTTAGATCATATATTTCAACACGAGTTAACTCAAACTTGTCCTCAAAACATTTTTCAATATCTTTCAAAACTTTGTTTGCTTGTTTAAGTTTTTCAATGTAAGATAGAAGCAATGATTATGTTCTTGATATGTGTTGAGTTTTTTAATTAACTCGGCACATTTAGAACATTGAATCATGAAAGAATCAAAATCGACCTCAGAAATATCAGCCATAAATGCTTGGTTATGAGCATAAGCAACTTCATCAATGTGTGCACTCCAGTCATAGTGCTCATCATTTGTAGAAACCAATGCTTTTTGTTGACTGATTTCCTTTGATTGTGCAGGTTTGGACATACTAGGTTTTGTGAAACCTGAAGCAGGTTGACAATTATAACACCGAACCTTGCTCTTGTCAAATCCCAAACCAGACTTTGTAGTTCCAATACTTGTACGACCAGTTCGCTGAAGAAATGTCTTTGCACGACGTGTGAGCATAGCCATGTTCCATTTTATATCCATTTCTTCAAGGTCGTCTGGATGAATCTGGTCGTAGTTTTCATCACTAATATCCAAGGTTGAAGTTCTATTAGCAGCAAAACTTTCATATGATGAGAGAAAAGCTGAGAAGATAGTAGCATGCTCTTCAGTTAGCTTCGATGGTTTTGGAGATTGAGTTGATGAAACTGAACCAGAAAACTTGGATGAACAGTTTGTGCAGTTCATACAGGAGGTTGATGGAGAAGGTTCTGCAGATAAATCTGATAGAAGTGCAACTCCTCCAGTGATAGTCTTATTTGATACGTCGCTGTAAAGACTCGGATCTTGAACCTGAATTTTTCCTGTTGCTTTCGTCTTCATATTCATCTCATATGCTTGTAGTTTTCCGATAAGATCTTCAAGAGACCAAGTTGGCATGCTCTCATTTTCTTCCACTAACAAAATACGATTGTCCCATTTAGATGGAAGAGAGTTCAAAAGCTTCTTGTTGATCTCCACTTTTAAGTAATCCACACCCAATTCATTTAATTCACATACTAGCTGAGAGAATCTTGAAATCAGATCTTCAATTGATTCATTGGGAAGATGATCAAATAAATCAAATTGTCTTTTGAGTAGATCCTTTCTGCTTTGCTTCAGTTGATCATTTCCTCCAAACCTTTTTGCTAGTGCTTCCCAAAGTTCAAACAATGTTTCCTACCTTTTAAAACATTGCAAAACATCTTTGGGCAAACACATAGTTATAGCAGTGTATGCTTTTCTTTCTTTATCATACTCTTTTCTTTCTTTTGTGGTCATTTGTTTAACAGTTTTAACCGCAGAATCTTCCCTATAAGTACCGTCCACTCTTGGTCGAATATATCGTTCAGTGATTGGAATCCATAGATCCGAATCATTAAACGCTATAAATGACTCAAATATGTTTTTCCAACTTGAATATTCGTTACTACTTAAAAATCGTGGAGGTTTATTTGGTGTACCGATTTCGTTATTGTCACACCCCGCTAAAGCGGAAACACGAGATGTAACAGTACAATGATTTCATAATCGAAAATTACAAAACGTCACCGTTCAACGGTCTACAATAATACATAACATTATGTCTTACAAGCGTTTACAGCACGAAGTGGATAATCTAAACACACTATTACATCCAAAAGATACAAATTCCGTAACACAACAACAGCATAAGTCATCTAGCGGGTTTAGCTTCAATAGACAAGTTGAGACTAATTCCTGAAAAGCATGTAAAAATACAGGTCAACTATGAAACATAGTTGGTGAATACTCAGGTTTGGTAAAATGATAGACTTCCTTTAAAAGTTTATGAAGTTTGGTTCAAACGTTACACGTTATGTGTGATTAGTTTACAAACTGTTTAGTGCCGAGCTCAAACGACTAAGGTAATCAACCGATCCCCAGTTAAAATGAACATTGAATAATAGTCAAATGTTATTTCACAGTAGTTATACAAGGAATTCATTTACTTAAAGCTCTTTTAAGAGTGATATTTATTTGAATGTTAAATTCCTTTGTGAATAGATATCTTGACTGTAAATGAAATTTATTTAAATATGGGACTCATTTAAAAGCGATACTTTAGAAACTCAATTAAAAGTCATAGTTCATTTATAACACCATACTCATATTTTAAAAGGAATATTCGAAGTTTATAAATCTCACGATATGGTGTGTTTGATTAAGTATGTAAATCTTATTCTATAAATTCAAGTTATGTTTTATAAAGTTAATGGCTTGCCCTCTTTCAAACAAACCATTCGTCATTTAGACGAATTATTATATCTAGTTTCATAAGAAAACGTGATGTCATGAGAAACTACATCTTTAATTGTCAAAATCACAATGATTTATGATTTAATAACTCCGGTTATATATGTATGGTTAATGAAGTAGCGTTTCGAATTACATAACAAGATAAACCTCCAAGTTGTGATATTTAAGATTTTAAAGGAAGTTTACTTCAAAGAGCAATGTCATTGTAGAGCTCGGCCCTAAGTTGATAATTCATAAACAAACCTCATCTCGAATGACTATGTTATAAAATTTGAGTCGCGAGTTTATCGTTTTATAGCAACGTCGTTTACGTGTCAAAGCGCCTTGCGTTAATAGATGTTTTCGAAATCACTATGCCATTACATTTTGTTTATGAAATTGATGCTTAAATTATGCTTGAGTCCACAACCAAACCTACAACCGATAAACCCTTGCCTCAAACAGTGATGCCCTATCGTTGGCATTTAGGATGATGGAATGCACTCACGTGGCCGCGTGAGTGGGGAGGTGGTCTCGCTCCCAAATAGTACTATTCATATGCATCATTTGGCTCATATAGAGTTAATGGTCGTGTAGAGATACCGGGGACTTTAGATACGATAGAAATCAAGCATATAATCATGTAACAACGATAAGCATTCACGACATTGTTTTGAAATTTAGCATAGCATAGCACAGCATAATAATCATATCATGGCATTTGTAATTTAAGTGCATTATAAAACATATCATTTTCAAGTATATAAATCATTCAAATCATTCATGCATGCTTTTCACCCCAATACATTTAGATAAAGCGTTAAAATAGGGGCTGAGTACTCACAATTGTTAGTATGCGTACGGAAATGGATGTACGAATACATTTCTTGACCAAGAGTGACTCCTATCCAAGACCTACGAATACAAGGTTCCTAATTAGATTCTTGGCTATGATGGCTTGTTAAGATTGCTTAGTTAGTCGTTTGTGTTACAAAGTGCCGTTAAAGTTTGATTTATCGTTGTCGGTAATCACTCGGGTTGTGATTAAAATAATGTAATCACTTGAAAACAGATTCCAAAAATTACCAAACTTGGTATACAACATGGAAAATGATTCACAAATTTTCTGTGAAAATTTGGGAATTTTTAGATTTACAGATTATTTTTAATCATTTCTTGACCAAAAGAGTGGGGTAAATATGAGAAAAATAGTAATTATTCTTGAAAAATTCCGAAATTTTTACTAGATCAGTTTTAACTCATTTCTGAGTTTTTGTAAAATTTTCATGCCATTTAGGGCACTGGAACATTGGTTCCCAATCGTATATGTTTTAACAAATCGTACATCGGAAAACATATCAAAACAATTCAAATGGGTGTTAAATTTTGAGGATAGTGTCACCTTATGTGGGAAATGACACAGTAATTTTCTCATATTTTTCTGATGTCAAAAAGTATTTTTCATGAATATTTTCTCCTTTTAGAGATTTTATTTGCATTAAACCAAGAAAAATGCTTTAGTTTTCTCAAAAATTCTCATTTTTATTTTCAAGGTTGTTTTCAAGACATAGATACTGAGAAAAATCACCCCCAAATTTTAAACATGTTTTACCTATTATTTTTGTATTTTACATTCATCACAACACCATCATTCATACATTTACAAGGCCAAGATTATACATATAAGTCATGCATTTTCTACAAATACTTAATCAACAAAATAAATTCCTATCTTTTTATATTACTGAGATATATATGTTAGGAATATAAAATAATTTTCTCAAATGCTTTTGAATAGTTTAAGACCCTTAAACAAATATCATTACATGATGTTAACAGAAAAATTACTGTTTGCGCACCAGTTTTGTTTGGTACATTTGGGGGTCTTAAACTCAATGGATTTGAATGAGACCAGTGGGTTTTTAAAGGTAAGACATTGAACTAAATTCCAGAAGAAAAATCAAGATTTTTAGACCATTATTCACTGAGTTATGGTCGTTTCAAGTGAGGTCAAAAATCTGGACAGATTCATATGAGACAATAGAAATCTTTTTGGTGTGTTTCCACAACCCATTATTTTTAGACCTCATCCAATGATTGAGGCTTTGTCTCATATGCATGAATAAGTACTTTTACAGAAATAAAATATACTTTAACATAAAATAAGATCTAGATACGAAAATGGTGCATGCAAGCCCAAAAATCGGGTTTTTGGGTTCTTTTTCAAGAACACCACTTGCTACCAAGTTCTAGATCTTATATATACCTTTAAATCTTTGATCTAACACATTCTTGGTGTTAAAATACATCCAAGATGTGTTAGTAATGATTTTTAATAATAAAAATGCCTTAAGCAAATCAAGAACACACAAGTATGGATTTTAACACTAAAAAGATGATTTTTCGGTTTGATTTCGGTTTGATCATGGATTGCCCTTTGTTTTAACACTTAAACAAGTGTAAGGGAATCTACAAACCTTCAAACCTTTTATTAGGGATTTTAGCCATGAAAAGGCATAAAACCCTTGCATTTACAAGATTTAAAGTGAGGAAATGAAGAAAAACAAGGTTAGAGGTGATGGGTTTTTACCTTTGATGTTGTATTTAGATGTAAGAACACTGAAGATGGCGATTTTTGATTGAAAGAGGGCTGGAAATGGTGATGTTCTTGAGAGAAAGTAGAGAGAAGTTGAGAGAAAAAAAATGAATGATTGAAGTGTGGGGAAGTGGTGGAGTGTGCATGTAATCAATTGGGGTTTTGGGGAGTGGGGTAGTCAAGAAAAAGGTGGGGAAAGGGGCTGGCCGTTTTTAGGGGGGAGGGAGTAAAAAAAATTTTTTTTTTTTTTTTTTTTAATGTTAAGTAATTAAAGGTTTAAATGTTACATATTGTTTTGGTATAAGTTTGTACATATTGAAATGTTTAATTGTGATGTTTTAATGGTTGAAATTGGAGTTATAAAATTTTATTTTCTAAGTTTATAATTCTCATCAAAATACATTAGATTCGCTTACAATTGACATTCGTGAGTTAATTAACCGATTTCTGGTTGTGTTTACCGAGTTACGGAATTTCAGGTTAAATTCTGATTTTTGCGATATGATAATTATTTTGTGATGACTTATGAAATTTAATTTCATTTGTTTTCTTTGGCACTTTGTAACCTAATTTAATGTTACTCAAAGTCTTAAAGTTAGCTAAGCAATCTTCTAAGACGTTATGCGGTTTCGATAACTTACGGACTTGGTACTTAAGGAGTCGAACCTAGACTTTTTCACTAGGATCTTAAGGTGCTGTAAACGTAATTAAAAGTACTAGGGTTTTAATTTCGGTGTTGACCTAAGATTTTTGACGGTTGTCACAGTTATCAAATTTTAACATGGCAGTCATGTTTGAATAGGCCATCTTTTTCAAATAATCGTCAAATAATTGCAAAAATTAAGGTCTCCAGGTTATGTGAACTTAATTATCTGTGAACTTAGTTATGAGAACTTAAAGAAAAAAGTCGCACAAATATAATCGCACAGATATGTTCTCAGACAAGATCGCACAAATATGATCTTAAACAAGTTCGCACACAATATAATCGCACAACACAAAATATCTTCTCACAAGTAAGATTTCAGACAAGATCGCACAAATAAAGTCTCAGAACAATTTTGAAAAACAAGTATGCGATCTTATCTAAGTTCGCACATGCGACTTTATTCATTAAAGTCGTAGAGCGTACTGAAAATGTTAAGAAATTGATCAAAATCGAGTTTAAGGCTAGAATTGATTGTACCAACAATTGTAAGTACTTCTTATCAATGCATAGCGACTGTATCAAGTTCGCTGGAGCTTATAATCACAATTTCTTCTTCAATCTAAATGATGTCCGTACAATCAATCAAATTCAGTGTGACAACCGTCAAAAATCTCAGGTCATTAACGCATTTAAATTCCTAGTCTATCTAATTACGTTTACAGCACTCTAAAATCCTATTGAAAAGTCTAGGTTACGACTCCTTAAGTACCGAAATCGTAAGTTACCGAAATCGCACAACGTTTTAGGAGATTGCTTAGCGAACTTTAAGACTGTGAGGAACACAAAATTAGGTTACAAAGTGCCAAAGAAAACAAGTGAAATTAAATTTCATAAGTCATCACAAAATAGTTATCATATCGCAAAAATCGGAATTTAACCAGAAATTCCGTAACTCAGTGAACGCAACCGAAAATCGGTTAATTGACTCGCGAATGTTATAAACTTATAAGATAAAGTTTCATGACTCAAACTTTAATCACAAAGACATCACAAAAATCGGAATTAACCGAAATTCCGTAACTCGGCAAACGCGAACCGAATCGAATAAACGAAACTCGAATCCGACAAACTAATACTTGAATATCCATTATAAAAAATCTAAAATACAATTTGAAGTATTTTATAAATTTAGAACATCAATTTTTACAACCCTAATATTAAGCACAAAAACAACACAATTTAAAGCCTTTAAATGTATAAGACTTGTGCAATTTTAATACAAATAAATACAAAAACTAATATACATTTTATTTTGACAAAAAAATAAGTTAAAAACCTCATTTTAATGACCCAAAACCGGACCCCCCTTTCCCCCTCTCTTTTTTCCACTCAACCTCTCCACTAACCACTTATATTCCATGCAAAAGTCTTCTACCACTTACACACTCTTCCTCTCATCATTTCTCTCATTTTCTCTCAAGAAAACACACACAAACCTCTCTTTTCACACACTAAACTCCAGAGAATATCCATCCTTAAATCATATCTTTGAAGGTGTTCATACACCTAAACCAACTTTCTAAGGTATGCACACCATCTCTAGCTTCCATTCTTGCAATTTCCTACTTTGATTCTTGTAAAAACATGGATTTTATGCCTTTTTCATGGCTAAAATTCTCATACAAGGATTGATGTTTTGTAGGTTCCCTTACACTTGTTTAAGTGTTAAAACAAAAGGGCAACCCATGATCAAACCGAAATCAAACCGAAAAAGTCAACTTTTTGATGTTATAGAGTTTATTTACATGTTCTTGCTAGAATAAATGGTTAAAATGTTAATTTATGTTTATGTTTCTATAAAACACATGTTCATGCATAAAAGACAAGACTTCAATCTTTGGATGAGGTCTAAAAATCGTTTGGTAGTGAAATCACACCAAAAAGATCACTTTGTCATGCATGCAATCTGTCCAGATTTTGACCCTACTTGAAACAACCATAACTCAGTGAATAATGGTCCAAAAATCTTGATTTTTCTTCTAGAATTTAGCTTAATGTCTTACCTTTAAAACCCCACTGATCTCACTCAAATCCATTGAGTTTACAACCTCCAAATGTATCACACAAAACTAATGCGCAAACAGTAACTTTTCTGTAAGCACCTTGTTGTGATACTTGTTCATGGGTCTTAAGGTGTTCTATAAATCTAAGAAAAATTATTTTAGACTCCTAACATGTATATCTCAGTATTATAAAAAGATAGGAATTTATCTTGATGATTAAGTATTTTTAGAAAATGAATGAACATCATGCATTGTTGTAATCTTGTAAATTGCAAATACTTGTGTTGTGATGATTCAAAAATATATAAGTGCTAGATAAAACGTCTTAAAATTTTGAGGATTATTTTTCTCAGTAACTATATCATGAAAAGAGTCTTGAAAATAAAAATGGGAATTTTTGATAAAAAATAAGTATTTTTCCTAAATTAATGCAAATAAAGCCTACAAAAGGTGAAATAATCATGAAAAATACTTTTGGACATAAAATAATTATGGGAAAATTCCAGTGTCATTTTTCTCAGAAAATGACACCATCCTCAAAATTTCACACTCTTTGGAAGTGTTTTGATATGTTTTCCGATTTACGTCTCGTTAAAACGCATAATGTTGGGAACCAAAGTTTCAGTGCTCAAAACGTCTTGAAAATTTTACACAAACTTAAAAATTGGTAGAAAATGATCTGGTAAAAATTCCAGAATTTTAAGTGAATAATTACTATTTTTCCCATAATTATCCCACTTTTTAGACATAAAATGATTATAAATAATCCATAAGTCTAAAAATCCCCAAATTTTCACATAAAATTTGTGAACTATATTTCATATTTCATACCAAGTTTGGTCATTTTTAGATGTTGTATTCATATATTTCCATTATTTTGTTCCCAACTCGAACAATTACCGACATCGTAAATTAAATGGAAATTCAAACTTTTACGGCACTTTGTAATTTAATTAGCTAGCTAAGCAATCCTAACAAACCGTATTAGTCGAGAAACTAATTAGAAACCTTGTGTTCTTAGGACTTGGATAGGAGTCAAACCCAGTCGGCACGCGCATTACATCCATCCTTCCGCTCACGCTCAATAGTGAGTTTACACAGCCCCTCTTTTTAACGTTTTACTTAAATTTTTGGGGTGAAAAGCATGCTATATGATCTAACTACTATATTTGGATTACAAATACTATTCTTATGCTATCCTTGATTTACGAATGCTATGCTTATACTATGCGCGTTTTACAAATGCTATCCTTGATTTACAAATGCTATGCTATGCTATATGCTACGCTTACTTTCGAATACTTCACATGGTTAAAATGTCGTATTGATTACACATAATGTCGTGAATGTTTTCCGTTTATACGAACATGATTATATGCTTGTTTTCTATCGTATCTAAAGTCCCCGGTATATCTACACGACCATTAACTCTATATGAGCCAAATGATGCATATGAATAGTACTATTTGGGAGCGAGACCACCTCCCCACTCACGCGGCCACGTGAGTGCATCCCATCATCCTAAATGCCAACGATAGGGCATCTCTCTTTGGGGCAAAGGTTTATCGGTTGTAGGTTTGGTTGTGGACTCAAGCATAATAACTCATTGTGACTATATACATTATAACGTGATAGCATAGAAATTTCATAAACGACTATAAACGTATGACGTTTTGACATTTGAAATGACATTTCTTTGAAACTATGAACTTACGACCCGAGCTTTACAATGACTTTGTCGTTTGAAACGACATTTCTTTGAAACTATAAACCTTACGACCCGAACTTGAAAATGACTTTGTCATTAGAAACCATATTTCTTTAAAACCATAGATTTTATAACCTGAGTTTTATACTATAAATCAATGTGGTCTTGGACAATGATAAACGTGGTTTCATAATAACGTCGCGCATTCGTATGAACTTCGACATAATAATCCGTTGAGACTTTAAACGTTTTGATATTGATTTGATGATCCATTGGCTTTATACACGTAACGTGAACTTATTAAATACTACAATATGAGTTTTATAAACATAACTTGAACTTATTAAACACTATATCTTGAGTTTTATAATCGTGATTTAAATATTCCTTTGAAAATATGAGCGGGCGTTATAAATGAATCACGACTTTTAATTGAGTACAAAAAGGGAATCGCTCCTAAATGAGCCTCGTTCTTAAATAAACCTCCTTTGCAAACAAAACATCGATTAACAAATGAATCTAGCTATCAAATGAATATCGCTCTTAAATGAGCCTTGTTTTAACGAATTACTTTTATAATTATCCGCGCAATAGCGTTTGACTATCCTAAAAATTGATTTCAAGAACTTATCGGATGATTATCGTCTTTGTATGAGCCTCGACACTAAACATACTACTTTTGCGAACTAATCACTTAGTAACGTGGAACTTTTAAACTAGATTTTGTAAACACTGGAAAAGGGTCTTTCATTACACAAAACCTGTGTACTCACCAACTATGTTTCATAGTTGACCTGTTTACTTTTACATGCTTTTCAGGAATTAGTCACCACTTGTTTATTGAAGCTAAACCCGTTATATGATCTATGCTGCTGTAGCGTTACGGGATTTTCTCTTTTGGATGTAATCGCATGTTTAGATTATTTACTTTTGTGCTGTAAACGCTTGTAAGACCTTATGTAATGTATTAATTGTGGACCGTTGAACGGTGATCTTTTGTAATTTTCGATTGTGAAATCATTGTACTGTTACATCTCGTGTTTCCGCTTTAGCGGGGTGTGACATTCAGCTATGAATTTGATTCCAATTTTGATGAATAAAAAAGCTTTAATCCAAACGAGATTGTCTGAATGCTTTTCTACAGTTTCTGAACTTTAATTCTTCAAAATTTGCAAAGTCCGTACAATGAACATATGACGTTACCTCTGTGATCAACACAAACTTGTTCTAATCCATGAATTCACTAAGTATTAATCTAATTCAATGCTTAATGATCCTCAGAAACACAATTCTCCAATTAGAATCAATTAGATTTCGTCACAGTAGATCAATTTCTCAAAAACTTCAAATAACCAAAACTTTGCTCGATTAATTCTCTCTGTACACAATTGTAAAACCTCAATCAGCTCTGATACCACATGTAGGTCACATATACGCTCTGATCAGATTACAATTACAACTGATTATGTGCGGAATCCAGTAATCAATTGAATAAACGGATTGAATTGAACACGCAAGCTAAATAAACAGATTATATTGATAATCAAATGATTACAGATGTTCACTGATATATCTGATTACAATACTCTCTGAATCTCACATTTAAGCATACGTACAAATGAAATCATAACAGCCTATTTATAGACAGACATGCGACTATACTATTATGCGACTATGTTGAACAAAGTCGCACCTGCAACTTTATTCAATAAAGTCGCAGACAGTGTCGCATAGACAAAAATCTAGACTTCTAAGACTTATCAAGATTCTGACATTCTAATCTTGCACCAACATTTCGTTCTTCCGTTGTCATTTGTTTAACGGTTTTAATCGGAGAATCCTCTCTAAAACTTCCATCCACTTTCGGTCTAATATACGTTCAGTGATTGGAATCCATAGATCCGAATCATTAAACGCTATAAAGGACTCAAATCGATTTTTCCAACTTGAATACTCGTGACTGCTTAAAAATCTAGGTGGTTTATTGAGAGTACCAATTTCATTATCAAATTTAAGCATAGCAGTCATGTTCGAATAAGCCATTATATCCAACTAAATGTCAAACAACTTTCAAAAATAAAGTCTCAAATTTTATGCGAACTTAACTATGCGAACTTAACTATGCGAACTTATGGTAAAGTCGCACAAGTAAGATCGCACAAATAAGGTCTCAGATAAGATCGCACAAATAAAGTCTTAGACAATTTCTTTTGAAAAACAAGTATGCGATCTTAGTTTAAGTTCGCATATGCGACTTTAATAATAAAGTCGCAGAGCGTACAGAAATTTTTAAGAACTTGATCAAAAACGAGTTGAAGGCTAGAATTGATTGTACCAATACTTGTAGGTACTCCTTATCAATGCATAGCGACTATATCAAGGTCGCAGGAGCTTATAATCGCATATTCTTCTTCAACCGAAATGACGTCAGTACAAACAACCAAATCAATCTGTGAATTGATTCCAAACGTGATGAATAAGCAAGCTGTGATTCAAACGAGAATGTTTGAATCCTAACATTCAAATTTTGATTGTCAATTCACCAAAAACTTCAAGTCCGTAAAACAATCGTATGACGTCACTTCTGTGATCAACTCGAACTTGTTCTAATCCATGAATTCACTGAGTATTAATCTAATTCAATGCTTAATGAATGCCAGGAACACAATTCTCCAATCAGAATCAATCAGATTCCATCATAGTAAATCAATTTCTCAAAATCTTCAGATTCCACATGTAGGTCACATATACGTACCGATCATATTACAATTACACTTAATTGAGTGCGGAATCCTACAATCAAGTGATTAAACGGTTTGAATTGAACACGCAATCTAAATAACCCGATTATATTGATAATCAAATGATATTGAATGATTACAGACGCTCACTGATATATTTGATTACAATATGCTCTGAGTTTCACGTTTAAGCTTACATACAAATGAAATCATAACAACCTATTTATAGACAGACCTGCGACACTACTGTTATGCGGCTATAAGCTAAAGTCGCATATGCGACTTTAAAGATAAAGTCGCAGATAGTGTCGCATAGACACTAAACTTAACTTATAAGACTTATCAAGATTCTGACATTCTACTCTTGCATCAACACTTGGTCAAGTTCGAAGACAGTAAGTTCGTACGAACTTACAAAACAAAAGTTCGTAAGAAACCACACAAGTTCATACGACGATCTGTTCAACCCTAATTCTCAAGTTTTGAATCTGGGCTCTTCTAAGCGCCGTTTTCAAATAAGTTCGAATATTCAGTGAACTTTAACACCTTTGAACGTAAAAAACCTTGTTTTTAACATCAAAGTATTTCGTAATCTCTCGTTCTTTATCGCGTTATACCCTGAACTGTAAACGAATCAATGTTTAAAGCTCTAATACCATTTGTAGGATACCCTGGTGACGGATCAACGGGGTACTCAACTATATTAGAGTGAGGAATCCAATAACATAGATATAAATGATAATCAACGAGTATAACGAATATGTAAAGAACACGAATATTAATCTTTATTGAATATAAACTCAGTTACATTCAAACTAAGACAAGAACTCTCTCTTTTAGCTTTCTACAAACTTGCACTAAGCTATAAGACTGAATTCAGGAACTCAATAATAATCACCTTTTCAAAACCTACGGACATATGCATATATATTAGTCAAGTTTATATAGACTGGGCTCTACGAACTTGGCTCATTTCGAAGCCCATACGAACTTGTCCAAGTTAGTATGATCTCCTAAGTTCGTACCTACTTTCTAAGTTCGTACGATAATACATATAAGACAAAAGTTAATGATTACAATGATTAACAAAATGACCTATTACAAACTAGAGGATGTTGTCACACAAGATGTACCAACAATGGTCGTCCAAGAGGCGAATCATCGAAAGATTTGGAACCGAAAAGGCATGGAATAGAATGAAGAAGATGTTATACATGATATCAATTCATCCGATCTTGCATTGGATGCTAATTTGGATACTTTGACTTTTGCGAGCTTGCATGGGGATGGCCAATCAATGAAAATTACTGTTGATGCAGTAGAAGATGTTATTCTTACTTCAGTTTGCGAAGATGATGATTTTATTGATGATGAAGACAACGATGCTCATGTCATTGGCGATTCAGAAAGCGAAGATGTGGATTCTAATAATGAATGTGAAGTTGATTATTGTTCTAGTGATGAATCTAATTGATTTAAAATTATTATATATAAAATGACACTAATTTCAATGAAATTGTTTTTAAGTTTTGTTGGTTAAGTTATGTTGGTTACATGTTTGATTAATTGTTAGTTCAATTATGTTTACATGTTTATTGAGTTTACATATGGCATGTGTTTCGAGAAGTCATGAGGGTGATTGTGGTGGTGATCCCCCGGAGGATCCTAACTGGCATCCACCTACCTTTAGCTAGTGTGCGAGTAAGAAGTTATCTAATATCTTTTACTTGAATTTGATTACTTGTATTTTATTTTATTTTTTATTTGATTACTTGTATTTTAATTCTTTTTCATTTGAATTCTCCAAGTGATGTCAAGAAACGTGGAATTACCACGAATCGGAGGCTACGGTAAATACTGGAAGCTAAAAACCATAGACCCTTCCGATTGAGTTTGACGTGCATGACCAAAAGATGCACCGACCGGTTGGGCCTAACGCCTCTTAGGAGTCATTGGTGAACGAGAGGACAACACAAGGGGGAGCTCAAATCCTATAAGTGAGGAGGATATAATGGAGGCAAAGTTGGGTCCACGCACGGACATAATCGGTGGACGAGATAGAAAGCTGTCGAGTGGGGATTCAAGTTCAAGTCAAAGCACTGGGGTCACAAGTACTGAGGTTTTATACCCAACAAGAAATGCAAGAAGGTATTCAAGCTCAGAGTCAACAAGCTCAAGTGAATTCCCTCTTACTGTTCCAATTGCAGTCTACTGCCGAGTATATGAGTTATGTGCATGACGCCTTGAGACAGTATAACATTACGGTTCCACAGCCTCCCTTTCAACGCATTCTGGGCCATTTTGTACAAGGGGAACAAGAAGAAGGAGAAGGAGAAGAAGAAGAAGAAGAATGAGAATACAAAAATAACAACGATGACGATGATGATGAGTAAGTTAGTTTGTGCCATTATGTTGGCGTTTTGAACATTTATATTTGGGTGTGGGTGTGTTAGACATTTGTTATCGGGTTTTGTACATTTGATGTTTACTTGTTGGCATTTGGTTTGTTTGTTTTGAACAGTATTACGTTTGAATTTAATTGTTTGCGTATTTGCATTATAAATTTGAAAAGTGCATAAATTTGTTATAAATTGTGTCTAAAACTGGTTGAAATCTGCAGCGACGAAAAATAGGGTCAAACCTGGGAATAACGCAAAAACAACAAGAAGTTGTCAAAAGTTACAAAACCCTTTACAGACGATATGTCGTCTCTAAAGGCTTTTTGCGACGACAAATAACCAAAACTAGTAGAATCCTTGAGCGACTAAAATTCGTTTCGGATACACTACAACGATGCACATTGACCAAAAATGAGAGGCCCTTTAGCGGCGACACGTGTTAGTCGCTAGTGTTTTGTTAATTATTATTTAATAAATACGTTAACGACGGACACATGTCGTCGCTAAAGGGTTTATTTTCAATTTATTTCTCTGGGCTAGTAATTAAAGAGTGGGGCCGGGCTGTCGTCACAAAAGATCGTCGCAATAGACCAATACATGTGACCCTACAGCGACCACATGTCGTCTCTGTAGGTTGACAGAGATTTGACGACATTTCGTCGTCTCTAATTCCTATTCAACTGTTGTATACAACCAATACATCATGTAAGTGTTGCAGTGTGGCCCTTTTACATCTCAACATTAGTGTATTAGACTCCTGAAAGTCTAATGCATTGTATTGACCTTAGTGTGGCTGTAGACGTAGGTTATCACACTTGTCGCCAAACTAGGTAAAATCATATGAGCTATATCTTTTTCGTTTGTTTTCAATTTTCATTTTGTGTTGTCTTGTACTTGTCCTATATCTTACTATATAGATATTAGGACAAAAGATTGATGATTTGGATTATTTTTTATTTGCAGGTGGCGATCAAGGTGATTTATGTTTGCATTAAGACGTTCATTTACAGCCTTCTACTTTACTCAATGATCGGATTCGCTTGGTCAGCTAGTAAATTTTTGTGCTTCTATGTCTTCGTATGTATGTTTCATTTACTTCTAACGGGATGATGCTTGTGGCTCTCACTCCAAACAATCATATTGCTGCCATCACTATGTCCTTCCTCAGCTTCTGGAACTTGTTCTGTGGCTTCCTTATCCCTAGAACGATAAAACATCGTCTCTCTAGGTTGATGATGTTACTTTTGAGAACCGTGGTGTAAAAGTCTTACTTTTCACGTACGGTATTTGACAAATTTCCTTGTAACGAAAATTTAACAAATGAATTGATATTTGCAGCAAATTCCGATATGGTGGCGGTGGTATTATTGGGGTTCTCCCGTGGCATGGACTCTATATGGGCTTATTACATCCCAGGTGGGTCAGAACGAAAACCTGGTGCAAGTTCCTGGAGCTAGTTCAATTATGATGAAGGAATTCATAAAAGATTTTTTGGGATATGAATACGATTTTCTCCCATATGTTGCAATGGCTCATGTTGCTTGGGGGTTCTCTTTTTCGCCTGTGGCATCAAATTTCTTAACTTCCAAAGAAGATAGCTATCGCATAAAGACATCAGTTTCTGATGAGTTCTTGTAATACTCCAGTTTCTGATAAGTTCTTGTAATACACGAGAACAACTATATTCTACAGGAAACAGAAATAGTTGAACAGCAAATTTTGTTAGGCTGCTTTTGGTATACTTGATTTTTTATTTTCTATTTTTTCCTTTAGAGTGTACATACTTTTTCCTACTAACCTGATATATAGAAAGTGAAGTTAACCTAATCTATTTTTCATGAGAATTATAATTGTTATAACTTGCGTTTTAAACATGGTATTAATTCATAGCGGTTGACCATGTATCCTTGTGCACTAGCTCAAACTTGATTGTACACCGACGCGTTCCATAGTTTAGACTCTAGATCGATTAAGAGGTGCTCAAACATCACAAATTTATTTATAAAAATTAAAGAACATGCTTGATTCAGGAGCTCGATAAAGATACACGAAGTTTTAAGTCAAATTTGAGCTCAAATAACTTGATGTAACAGCATATCACATCTATACAACGCCTTTCTGATTTTTGGCACAAAAGCTAGGGGTTAATCAACCTTTTAGAGAAAAGTGCGTACATCCAAAAACAGTCATACTATAAGTAATAGAGATTTAAAAGGATATTTTAGTTTTAACCTAAGATAAGGCATTAGCATTACATCAGTTGATTTGCAGGAACTAATATTTTTTAACCCAATTAGCCGATGACCACCATTCAACTAAGTAAAAACTATAAAGTTTAAGAACTAGATCTACTGTCTGCTATTTGCAACTAGTCCCAAATTAGCAGGAAAACAAAAGATTAAAAGCCTCATGGTTTTTATCGATCTTACTCGGGCTTCACAGGGCCGTCAGCAAGGTCCTGAATTTCCTTCTTGCTCTTGATTGAGCACTTCCTTTTCGTATCAACATCGACTTTATCCAAATCTTCTGCAATACCCATGTACCCATAAAGCACACGCTCTGCCTCTTTATCCCCATTTGTAGTTTCACCTTCCTCACAATTGCTGCTCTTGCCCTTGCTGGAAGTAATTTGGTCCAGATCTTTTCTTCCATGCTTGTTCTTTGCAAAATATTTATGAATCTTTTCTGCCTCTTGCAACGCAGAAAACGTACCCAGGAATTTTACCAACATTATGCTGCAGTTTGCAGGTTTCCCAGGTTTAACTTTCCCTCCACTTAAACCGACACCTGGAAGCAAAAACAGACAAGATTATTGGTATATGTCAATAAGAGGTGTCAAAATAGACTGGGCAATGGGTTTGGGTTGGGGTGACCCGAAATAATTCCGGTCCAAAATTTAGGATGGTTCTCATAAATAACTATTGTGTCTAAAAAACCTATATTGTTCGAACGATAATAAATTCTATTGAAAAAAAGGATTGAAAGGTTTTAATTATTAAAAGTACACTTTCCACAACTTCTGACCCATTCAGTTTATTTGACCAGGTTTCCTTTAAAACTAATACTTTTTATTATACCGTATTGACCCGTTAGAGATTAAACACAGCCCGAATTGGGTCAATCATAAGTACAGGGATTGAAATTTCCGCTTTTACTAGAACAAGTTAGAAATGTTCAAATATAGTAACATACCTCGGAGAAACTGTCCAAGTGCTTCTATGGTTGTGGGTCCCTGGCCATTTAAATCGTTGTTCGAAATAGAGGTGTTATGAACTATGATAACTGGAGGCCAGATTATAAGATCTCCTTTCTGAACTGAAGTGTCAGTGCCAGAAAGAGGATCTGGAAACCATCTAATAGTCCCTGCAGGTATAACACTGTTCCAACCTAACATAACACAAATTGCCTTGAGGAGTCCTAAATGTTGAGCCCTCAACCCACCCTTGAGAGACATAAAAGCATGCATTGCTAACCGTTGAGTATCCAAGAACTCCTTTGAAAGACTGAAAGGATGTAAAACAATTGGGAGGCGAGAGTTAGTACACAAAAACATGCACTTCAAACATCAGCAACACGCAATTAGTTATAATAATGTCGAAGAAACACCAGCACCGCGACAATATGATTTCCTGGTGCATTTTTAATGATTCAAAAGTAATGAGAAATCGAACAAATCTGTTTTGAACACTTTCAATTCACCCTCAGTTTGTAGACTGGCAAACGAACAGTGTGTACACGAGCATTCATTCTCTAAGAGATTCGGGACATCGAGAATCTTAACAAGTCATTTATGCAAAAAGAAACATATATAATAAAAGCCGATGCACGGGTGGATACAGAGAGGATTGGCAGGAAGAATTATAAATACAACTTCATCATGTCAGAAAATAACCAGGACATCATGTTACTGGTAAGAATACAAGTTGACCTTTTGTTTTGCTATGACAAAGGAATTGTAGGCAGTAATAGTTCAAATAGACTAATACGTGTCAATAGTTAACTTTGTTTGTGTTGTATACAGTTTCTTATTAGAGTTTGAAGATAAATGGGGACGCTCGATACTCATGGGAGAACCTGCAAACCTGATGGTATTTAAGTGAGTGAGATCCCCACGGGATGCGACCAAGGCCGGAATTCAATTTCACCAATCAGCGCCAGGGATGGGATTATCTAAACCTGGCCCATTGCCATCTCCACACACTTAGTTGTCCAATTACCTTTTATAAATAATAATGCATTAACTAAAATGATAAAAACTATGTCATCTTAGTACAATTAAAAACTTCCAAATAAGAGGCATAAAATTATAATAGACTTTGGACAACGTATGATCCCCTAGATCTGTTCCCTCTAGTAAGCTTAGCCTCACTCAAAGCACAAATGATGCATATAATAGTGGAATATCTGGACCTGGAGATAATTCCATCATTAGTCCATTTTAGTTTGTATAGCGAAGACAGATAAGCATAATAAAAAAATTTTTAACCAAAACATAGAACATCTCAGTCACCACTATAACTCGCTCAATCTCCCCAACCTTCTATGACATATATTCTTCCGTCTCACTCTCTCTCTCTCTCTCTCTCTGTCTCTCTCTCTACATGTGTGTGTGTGTGTGCCCGCGTGCACGAGTTTGTGTGTGTGTGTGATAAAGATATCTCATCTATTTCGGAACCCACGAAAAAAAAATAAAAAATTCCACCCCAACTATAGAAATATCTTCTTCTCACTCGTCAATGTGTTACTGCAATAGCTAGAACCTTTAAAAGGTCATCCCAGGCGAACTGTATAGGCCTATTACATAATGCCATTTTCTGTAGCTAGAACCTAACTTAATCCATATTTCGTACAGACAAGTCCATTTTCTAGCAGAAATGAGCCAGCCACCACCTTTTCCTGCTTCACAAGATCTGATGGGCAAATCCATCGAGTGGAGATCCAAACACGCCAAGCTGTTTACTTCAGATATATACTTTTATTAGAAAAGATATAAAGTATATATCTATAACTTATAACTGTTAACTCATCCACCTTCAGCATTGAACTACACACCGTACACAACCATTGCTGAGACGCATGGGATATTATCCCGAGTTTTTATTTAAATGCACAATTTTTGGTGCATCTCTCCCAGCCAAAAGAAAAAACAACCCAAAAAATTGATCAAAATTAATAAGTATCCTAATCTGAAAATGAGAAATGGAACACAGAATCATAAGGGTCAAAGAGTGGCCACATGATCATGGTGCAGAACATCAGTAAATGAATATAAGAGGCCGCCATTATCGAGAAACGGTAAAGAGAAAGACAGACCTTCTTCCACAAACGATGCAGAATAAGCTACCTGCACGCCCTTGCTCCATGTATCTTCTTCGCACACCTGGGTTCTCATTCAACTTTTTGGTGAAAGATAAGAAAAAATCATGTACCAGCTGCTTGAACTCATCAGAATCATCATGTGGTTCATATTGCTCAATTTCACCAGAGTACATGTCAACCTCCTTGTCATCTTCACTGTTTATATGCACAGTCTTCCATTTGGGAAGAACATTTCTTCTATTTGGATGGTATGAATTATACCCACCCCGACCACCAGATCCTGCACAATTATCCTCATACTTGTATGATTTTAGAGGATTACCATGCATGAACTCATCATGATCATGAAATGAGAACTCTTCATCATCATAAACCTTGTCTAGCCTTGTATTAAACCCATGGACGTTATCCCTTCTTTTGGAAATACTTGAACCCCTGGCATCGTGATCTATCCACTCCTCGTCGATAACGTCTCGACTGTGTCTTCTATTAACAGTATCCAATCTACTCATCAAAGGATTGGAAGTAACCCTATTTTCTTCTTCATCCATTGTGTATTTCCTCTTCAGAATCCTATTTGATGAGTCATATGGGGAAAGATCACCCCTCTCCATCTTATGTTCACTTTCATACAAAGACCCTTGGGGGCTTCTCCTTCTCTCTTTCTGGGATCTTGGTCCCAAACCTTCTTTATAATCATAATCATAATCTACTCTGACACGTTCCATTTCACGATCTTGTGACATACCCATGTATGGCATTTCATGTTCTCTTGAAATCTTCCTCCCAAGGCGGGAATGTATACGACCAGGATCGAGATACTGTGTACTTTCTCTTTTTTCAGCTGGTGATCTCAGACCAAAGTTATTTGTTGCCAGCTTCTCTCTAGAAAGATGGTCCAATGAGCTTCTACCGCTCATATTCATGTGTGCAAACTCAGAAGGTTCTGTTTGCTGTGTAACAAGATCCAACAACCTTGGTTTCAATACATCTCTACCATTGTAATCCACTCTCTCACGCAAATTCATCTTTTCATAGATTTCATCAGATGGATATAAATAGTCATCTCTTTCTCGTGCCCGTGGTGGAAGACGCATAGAATCAAGATTTCCAGTTCTTGGAGGACTAACTCTGTCCTTCCGGTACCGAGCCATATCCTCACGAAGGAGAAGATTGGTGTCTCTGCCACTGCTATAGTCCAATGGATGGTTGTCTCGAGGCAAATCGCTCCTTCCGGTATCCAGCATGTGTTCATATCTCGAGTGAGATAGTGGCTGCTCCGGTATGTGAGCCGAGTTCAATGGATGGTTGTCTTTAGGCAAGGGTATGCCACCGCGATAACCTAAATGATCAACCTTAGAGTTTCTTGGAGATGTTCTTGTATAACCCTTGAAATGAGATGCATCCGTATATTCCTTAGACCTAGATGATGATCCCAGATTGGAATAAAAAGCATCCCTTGGATCTACTGTGTGTTTCTCCACATCCCCATATTGTTTCATAACTGTGTATTTATCGAATGAAATAGGGTCACGGACATCTGGATACTGAACTCTTTCTTTACCAAGCTGACCTAAGCCAATGTTTATTGATGATGACGAGATATCCGCACCAGTTTCAGTTCTGGTGATGGGTCCCACATCTCCTGTAGACCTATACATTTCCATACCAGCTGATTTCTGACTGCCTATTTCACGCATCCCACAAACTAACCTCCTATTTTCAAACTTATCCTCCATTATACCTGTTCTCGAAGAACCACCACGACCATAACCAAACTCATTCCTCTTAGGAGAACAATCAACATCCTCACGTTTCCTATCCATACGATCTATAAACTCATATCTTGAACGCCGTTCAGGAGTACGCATTTCTCTATCAACAAACCAATCATCATCGTACAAAGACCGTCCTCTTTTCACCTCCATATAATTCGGTGGCCTAGATCGAACTCTTCTACTACCATCATCAAACTCCCTCCTTCTTTCCAGTGAAACACTCCTACGACCAGCCATCACTCGTTCCGAATACGCCGGAACCTCCATTTTGGAGCTCCAGCTTCTCTTTGAGTGTGGCGACAACATCATGTAACTATATGGCCCTACATCAGTGTTTCTATGGCTCCGATCGAACGAAGATTGTGAAGCAAAATCTTCGTGTCTTCTAGATTGCATATTTTAGCACCAAAAAACCCCCAAATTTGTCAAAAACCCTAAAATCCTAATCTCTGGTATCAACTACACAATTTATGTAATAGTATGTATTACCTCAGGAATTACTGATTGCATACGCGTATATAAATATAAAATCCTAAGTATTCAATCGAGATACTTAACAAAAACTAAACACACACTGATTGTATATCTATCAAATTCAAACCTTTGTAAGCTGATACTGAGTAGTCATGATTGCATGATGATTATATCGTGTATCTAATTCATCATTCGATCTCCGGTTGAATCCGTATGTATTGCAGTGAAACTACACACACAGATCATATATGCAACTGTCTGGGGGGGGGGGGGGGGGGGGGGCGGGATATCAGTGGATAAAACCGAGAAATTTGGGTAGCTGGGCCTTGATATACGGTTAACCGGGCCCATTTACATTTTATAAGAAATAGTGTTTTTCCTTTTAGCTAGATAACTATTAGATATATATAATAGGATTTGTATTTTAAGTGTAAATTGATCCTGCGACATAAGGTGTGATATTAAGGTAGTGTCGCAATAATATAAAGTGCGACACTAAGAATAGTGTCGCAGTCACAATTAAAGTCTCATAAAGGAATAAAGTCGCAAAAACGTTTTAGTATAAATACATGACTTATTTTCATTTATAGTAGAAGTTGAAACTAGAAAGAATTTATATGTGCATTTGTATATCTTATATTCAGAGAGTTTGAGAGCTTGTAACAGATTTGTAGTAGCTATTCATAATCATTTGGTTACTTGTTTTTATATATACACATATATACATACGGATTTCGCGCATATCACATCTAAATCACTAAATTCGATCAAACAATTGGTATCAGAGCATTGGTTAGAGGATTTGGAAGTGATTACATGGTTCAATTGCAGGAATCAAGCTCAAATTCGAAGAAAATTGCAAAATGAGTATTTGAAGAAGAATTTTCGGTTTTGTGATCAAAGTTATCAAAATTGTGTGTTTCTGTACAATTAAAGCATCAACGAAGCTTCTAATAGTGATCTACAACAAAGAGGAACAAGAATTCACGGTGAAATCATACAATTTCTTAAATTTGATTCAAAAGTTGAAAATGGCGGTTAAATTCAAATAGGAGGTGTTTGAGATTGAATCTGATCAATTCAACATATCAAAGTGTTCTACTAGTGTTAAGGATCATTCTGGAATTAACTACAAGTTTCTATTTCAAGTTTTGATAAATCTCAGATTTGGTGTTCTTAGTGAAGAAGATGATCTGCGACACTATCTATTTCTGAGACTTTATCTGAGACTTTAGCTGAGACTTTATTTCTGAGACTTTAGCTGAGACTTTATTTCTGAGACTTTATCTGAGACTTTATCTCTGCGACTTTCACTTTTGCGAACTTGTTTGTTACTGTCACACTCAGGAAAAATGTCAAGAGAAGCACTAACAATTGGAACTAAGGATAAGCCTCCAATCTTGTTCAGAGGAGACTATTCCCAATGGAAAGACAGATTCATTGATTGGATTGAACGACAAGACAACTATTCATTGTTGAAGAAATCATTGACTAAAGTAGAAAAACCATTTTATAAAGCTGGTGATACCTCAGGAGTACAACTTGGTGAAAGTGAATTAAGTCAAGAACAACAGAAGTTATGGAAGGCACATAAAGAAATGAAATCATATATCCTTCAAGGCTTGACAAATGACATCTACGTTCAAGTTAGGGTTGGTGGTCGGTTGCTCGTTATGAATATCTGAAGGAGGAACATCGATCCTAGAGGCATTGTTAGGGTTGGTGGTCGGTTGCTCGTTATCTGCCATATCTGTTTTCACAACAACAGCTCAAAACTTGTTAATCGTTAGTACCTATCTACTAATCGATTCATAACCAATGCTAAATCCCATATCCAGAAATGTTTGACAAAATGCGTAACAGATTTGGGATTGAACACTTACCAATGTACAATTCACCCAAATCTATGCTCTGATACCAACTTATAACACCCCTCTTTCTATATAAGAATATTATATTAATAAACACGGAAGCATGAATTTAAAATACATTAAACAGTTTACAATTCCCAAAAATACACTAATTTCAAACTTTTTAAACTACAAAAGGCGGGGTATTATAAAATTACAAAACAAGGTTTATTACAAAAACCATATCAGAGTTCAAGAGCGCAGTCAAACATTCCTTGATCAACCAATCACCTCCTGCACCCACAATTAAACAAAACATATCCTGCAGGAAGTAAGATGAGGGGTTAGCACGAAGCTAAGTGAATAGGTTCATCACACTCCATTCAACTTAGCTTAACTAGCAGTTTACACCAAATAATCGTAAACACACATAATTCAATGAGGATCGGTGGCTCTGGGGATATCATAATACCCGGGGATTCCCCCAAGAACACTTACCGTCAATCCGTATGGCCAATACAGAATAGACCGATAACTACTGGTTATTAAACACATACACAGGTCTCAAACACAACAAATGAATCAAAACCTGTGTAAAACACATAATAACCAGAAGTCCAACTACACGTTGACCTCAATAACATAGTACACATAGTTCACATATCACGTAGATCAATAATCAATAATCAAGACTAAACAGTCTGATACACATCTACGTTTACTTGTTGTAACCAAATAGTTACAACTAAATCAAATGATGAGTTCTGAATCCACTCACCGATACCTCTGACGTCTCCACACTCAGGATTCTAATATCACTGAGTCTTACGTTGATCTGAAACAGAAAATCATACACAAGTCAGAAGTTCGTTCCATAAACATCATTATAGTCTAATTATCCAATCAGGTAATCCCTGAAGTCTAGGCAAACAAAAGTTCACTCAGAAATAAACTCAGAAAAAGTCCGCAACGCCGCTTAAAACTAAAAAATGCCATTTTCGGGTCCTAGATGACCCCGGATGGCCAAAAACTGCCCAGGCTATTAAAATATAGCCTTGATTACTAGGTCGTTTCCAAGTGACCATGAAATTTTCAATTGAATCCGAGTTAGTGAGATTTTCACAAAACCGCGTCTCAAAAGCACTTACGCATTTTCAAAATTTGCAAAACAAAAATCTCTTTTATAAACTTAGCGACACAACCATTGTGTCGCACCACAAACCCTTGCGACACAACCACTGTGTCGCACAACAGAAACCTGCGACACTAACATTGTGTCGCAATACTCAAAATGGCCGCCTTTAGCGACATAACCACTGTATCGCATAACATTTAAGCGACACAACCTGCGACACAAGCCTTGTGTCGCAAAGATGAACATACCAGTTCCCAGATTCGAAATTCACGAAATCAAACATGTAATAATCAAATTAACCTATATCAAACCGTGTAATTCACTTATAAACAATAACAACACATAATAATCAAACCCTTACCTCGAAATCACGGATTAAAAGCTCAAAATGAATCAAAACCCAACTTCTCACTTTCTCTCTCAATTCTCTCTGTTTTTCACTTAAAAGTTAGCTTAGAACGTATAGAAACTATCTGGAAGTGTTTAGGCGGTGTGTCTATATATTTAACATCGAATTACACTTAAGCTTCTTACTTAATTTCAGTTCAGCCCGTTTTGCGACACAGTCCTGCGACACAACCATTGTGTCGCACAGACAACCTGCGACACAACCCTTGTGTCGCATAAAATCAAAAACTTACAAATTTTGAATCTACTAATATTTTACAATAAAACACATAATATTAATTAGTTCTAAAACAATTAAATAATCAATTAAAATAATGGAAATTACCAGACTGCAAAGTAGGATGTTACATACAAAACTGCAAAGGAAATGTGGGATGCTATTGGCAGACAACAGCAAGGGTCTGAACGAGGACAACAAACAAAGATGAATCATTGTCTCCAAGCATATGAAGCTTTTAAAGCAAAATCGGGTGAACAACTTGAAACAACCTACAATAGGTTTTGTTTACTGTTGAATGAAGTTCGAAAGAATAAGTTTCAGAAACAGAATTTGGAGATAAATATTAAGTTTTTGAACAATCTGATTCCCAAATGGAAACAATATGCAAGTAACATCATCCAGAACCGAGATTTGACTTCAATTGATATACATGATGTATATGAAATTCTAAATCATAATCAGGATGAGGTAAACGAGATGGTTAAGGGTAGTAAGGAGAAAGAGACAAATGATCCTCTTGCTTTGATAACTGAAAGAAGGGGACACATAAGATCAAGAAGAGTTGAAAAGGAGATCAAGTATGACTCTAATTCAGATAAGGAAGAAAGTGAGTCAGATGAGGACATGAAGGAGATTGTAAAGCAAATGGCACTGATCACCAAAGCCATAAAGAAGTACCGGAAGAAACCTACAAACAATCACTTGCGTACTTCATCATCATCCACCAAACGCTCAGAGTTCAAAAACAATGATGATGGGAAATACAAAGGTAGTTATGAAGGGAAAAAGGTTTATGGGAATTCAAGAGAAGAAGTAGATAACAAGTGTTATAACTGTGGAGGATTTGGACACTTTATTAGGGATTGTAAGAAGCCAAGAGTTCATAATTCTGAGTACTACAAGGCAAAGATGGTGATGTCCAAACAGAAGGAAGCTGGGAAAGTTTTATTGGCTGAGAATGATGCTTGGTTAAATTTGAGTGTTTGAGAAGAAGAAGAACTGGAAGTCAACATGGCATTCATGGCCAAAATATCGGCTACCTCCACTGAAGGAGATGCGGATTCAGATTCTGAGGTACAAGATTCTAAAATCTTACATACTGCATTGCATACTATGGATGTTAATCTGACTGCTAAATTAAAAGATGAAAGAATACATGGCATGAACTACAAACATAATTAGAAAGTAAACTTGATGTATTAAAAACTGTGACTCGGGAAAGGGATGTTTTTAAATTTCATGGGGATGAGTATCTCATTACTAATGAGAAACTTGAAAAAGAAAATAAATCTTTCATAACTGAAATTCTTGAAATTTCATCTCGATGGAAAGCATCAAAAGACGTTGAAAATCGTGTTAAACAAAGGTACGATCATGCAATTACTGAAAAAATGAGTTTGTTAAACAAGATCAAAGAACTTCAAGATAAGTTGTTTAAACGTGGCCAAACTGACCAAATAATATTTTTGAACAAACCTAAGGATATCAAATTTTATAATCCAAGAGAAGGATTAGGTTTTGAAAATCCCTGCTATTTACAAAAGGCTATTTCTAAAGTATCTACCTTGTATAACTACGGTGACATGGGAAGTATTTTAAAAATGTTTTTTTTGTAAAAACAACTAATGAAGAAGAAGTTATTGAGAATTTCAAAAGAGCAAAAACTGAGAATGCACAATTTTCATTTAATTATGAGAAATTAAATAAAAGTTATGGCACAAGGAAAATACCACTTTCTGAGGATTATTTTCCAAGTTGTTCAACACCTGTAATTGATCACGATAAGGTTATGGAACAAGTGGTTAAAACAAAACTTTATATTCCAAATTTAATTTTGAAAAATAAATCTTTAATCTTGAAAAACAAATAACCACCCTACAACTAAATTTTGATCAAGAACGAACAACTATTTTACAAAATATTGAACAACTAAAAAATTCTTCTTTGACATCTAGTTTAGCATCGATATCAAAATCTTCTCAAGAACTTGAATTTTATAAACTTATGGAATCTGAAGAGATTTTGGAAACAACGTTTACAAAGAAGGTTGAACCAACTGTTAAACAATCTTTGAAAGAAAAGAGTATAAAGCACTCAATAAATGCTCCAAAGAAATCTCAATTTACTAATTATTCTTTGCAAAATAATAAAAAGTATGTTAAGATTTCTTCAAATAAGAGCATTAGATCAGTTTTTGCAAATACTAATACTGGTGCTTTTCATGTTTCATATCTAAAAACGAAAAATCTTCATGACAAATCTCGAAGTCCAAAGAGTCAAAAGCTTAATCGTACTTTCAATAGTTCTTATTCGTGTAACTACAATAATATCAACAAACATGGTTCGTTGTATTTTCAGCATTCAAAAAGTTGTAATCATACTTTGCGTTATGCTAGAAATTATCTTGTGAATGTGAATGAATCTATGTTGCATGATAACATTATAGCTAGGCGTAATACTTACTATAACCTGCTATGCAATATCAATTTAGATCATGGAAATCAAAATGTTGGGTTTCCAAATGGATTCCTAAACAAAAGAGCACACCCAAAATGATTTCCTAATGGGTTCCTAAGCTTAAAAGTCCACCTAAAATTATATCACAATGGGTACCTAAAAGGAATCAATCAACCATAATAAAATGCACTAACCCTGACGAACTCGTTGAAAAATGGGTTCCTAAGGATTTTCCAATGGTTTGATTTTGCAGTTCAGACACATGACATGAGATAAGTCCCTCTTGATAAACTTTATTGAAAAATTCATGGGGACTGTTCATTTTGGGAATAATCATTATGCTGCTATCATGGGAATTGGCGATCTGGTTCGAGGAAAAATCACAATTAAAAGAGTTGCCTATGTTGAAGGCTTTAGGCACAACTTATTCAACATTGTTCAATTTTGCGATAAAGATTTAGAAGTATTGTTTCGCAAACATAGTTGTTGTGTTAGAATTGAAGACGGTCAACCATTACTCAATGGCACACGTTCAACAAACCTCTACACCATTGACCTAGATAGTGCACAACCAATGGCTGATGTCTGTTTACTCTCCAAAGCATCTTCACAACAATCATGGTTGTGGCACCGTCGGTTCTCTCATTTAACTCTTAAACAAATCAATCATCTTACACGCTCCGACATTGTTCATGGCTTACCAGAAGTTAAATATGATTCTGATCATTTTTGTAAATCATGTGCAATGGGTAGAATGACACACACATCACATAAGTCCAAGTCAATACAAAGTTCAGAGTCCGTACTCCATTTGCTACATATGGACTTATGTGGACCTATGCGTGTACAAACAATAAATGGTAAGAGATATATTCTTATTATCGTGGATGATTTCTCACGATATACTTGGGTATAGTTCTTAAAAGATAAATCTGAAACCCCATCGACTCTAATCAACTTCCTCAAGCTACTCAAGTAAATCTACAAGTTCGTGTGCGCTCAATCCGATCTGATAATGGCACTGAATTCAAGAATAACACCTTATCTTCATATTTGGAATCAGCTGGTATTACTCATCAATTTTCCGCTGCACAAAATCCACAACAAAATGGTGTTGTTGAACGACGAAATCGTACTCTTGTTGAAGCAGCTCAAACTATGTTGTGTTATTCAAAGCCACCAATATTTTTATGGGCCGAAGCAATCAATACTACATGTTTTACTCAAAATTGGTCTATCATCAACACGAGGTTCAACAAAACACCATACGAAGTAGTAAGGTCCATCTGCTCTGGATCTAATTCGAATCGTCAATTAAGCCGTGCGGAATCCGAGTTTAATTGATTTATTTGATGAACAAACGAGATTGAATCAAATGATTTCTTGTATTGATATATATGAAATGAATACAGAAATAAGCTCTCAACTCTCTCTTGACTGTGTGTAAAATAAACTCGTTCAAAAGCACACTGAAAAACACACACAAAGCACACGAACTGCTCTGTATTTATACTACATACATGCCTGCGACTTTAACTGAGACTATACCTGCGACTTTAATATTAAAGTCGCATATTGGAAGTCTGAGACACTAAAATTAAAGTCGCACAATTATATAAACTCAAGCTAATTTCTAAACAAGTTGATTGTCACACAGATATGTATCAACAAACTCCCCCTTGACAACAACTTGTAGAAATCTTTTAATCTTGATTAATCTTCAATCATAGCTTGATAAGAGAGTAATCTAAGAGTAATCTTCATCCTTGATTAATCTGAGTAATCTTCAATTAGATTAATCTGAGTAATCTTCAACTTCAATGAGAGAGAGTTGTCTTCCATTTCTTTATCACATGAATCAGCAACTTTTTCTTTTGAAAGTTGTGACCCTTGAAAAATAAGAATCTGTCTGTTCACCAAATTTCATAATTACTCCCCCTGAACAGCAGAATTCTTCTTTTTCTTTTCTTCTACCTTTTCTCCCCTTGATCCTTTAATTCAAGCACCACTTTAGGAACCCATTTGAGCACCATGCCAATGGGACTCTCCTTTTTCGAAAGCCATTTGTAAGTTGTATCAATATACTCCAAAGACATTGAGTTCCATCTGAAATTGAAACGTGATGTTTCATATCTAAACACTCGTTGTGGAACCAATGTGTGTAGAATTCTTCTTGGGGAGAAAGAAACAAGATCTCTTTGTATTTTCACCACCATACGATGAGAGGGTGCAAGAGCAAACATTTGTTGTCTTGAATATACAAAAGATCGTGTTTCACCAGATTCCGATTGTGTCAGTTTCCAAACTTTTGTTGACTTTGGAGATTTTGAAACCGATCTTTTGATTTGTTCAAAGGTTACGGAATCACAACAATCAACCTTTTGATGATCAAAATTTCTGGTTGAGTGTAATTTCTCAGAGTACTTCTTATTCTTTTGAATAGAATAATTAGTAAACTGTGAAATCCTTTTCTTACAAACCAGTTTTGTAAATGGTTTGGAAGATTTGTCCGGGTAATTTGCTTGAAGTACCTTGACTGGTGTTTCAGTTGAGAGAGACACTTGAGTAATTTGCTCTCGAAGATCGTGAATAGTCTTTAATGCAAGTTCATGATTTTCTTGAAGTTTATTGACCGTTGTTTGTTGATTCTCAAGCTCTAAAATCCGTTTTTCAAGTCCGACGATTTTTGAACGCATTGTTTCACGTTCATTCTCCATGGTAAGTATTTGTACTTGGAAGGATTTAATCTCATTTTCCTTCTTTGTCAACAACTCTATCTCTTCGTCTTGACTCTTCTTCAATTTATAATCTTTTCCAAATCTGTCTTCAATTGCTTCCCAAAGCTCAAAAGCTGTTTTCTTTTTACTAAACAACATCAATACGTCTCTATTTAGACACATAGTGATTGCTGCATAAACTTTTCTCTCCTTTTCATAATCTATCTTTTCTTTCAGGGTCATTAAATCAACAGACTTATTGTAGTTATCACCCCTATCAGTTCCAGCTATTGGTGGAGGAACATACCTCTTTGTTAGATAAACAAGCAATTCCGGATTATTAGAGGCAATATAACTTTCAAATTGATAACGCCAATTTGCGTACTCGCTTGGTTTAGCAAATATCGGTGGTTTGATGACGATCTCATTAACCTTCTTCAGCAGTATTGAGTTCCAATTCGAAAAGGCCATGCTCATTAAAATTTCCCTCCAAAATTTTTGAAATTTTGCTCGAGTACAATGAAAATTTGCTCAAACTAGAATTAGTCAACGGGAAGCTTAAATGCAAATTTTGGTAATTGCAAAACTTTCCCTTGATATGCGAACTTACTGTTATGCGACCTTGATATGCGAACTTAAGATAAAGTCGCACAATAAAGTCTCACAATAAGGTCGCATAGATAAAGTCGCAGAAGCTACTGTTCATCGTCTTCACCAAATTTGAGCTTGGATCAAAACTTGAAATTTAAACCTGTAATTGATTCCTGTATGTTCCTCAACACTAGTAGAATACTTTGATATGTTGAATTGATCAAATTCAATCTCAAACTCCTTCTATTTGAATTTAAGCGCCATTTTAATTCAAATACCCATTTTGACTATTCTTTCAAATCGAAGCTTGATATATCACAAATTCGAATTACCTATAGGCTCTGATACCACATGTAAGGTCGTCTGCTCTGGATCTAATTCGAATCGTCAATTAAACCGTGCGGAATCCGAGTTTAATTGATTTATTTGATGAACAAACGAGATTGAATCAAATGATTTCTTGTATTGATATATATGAAATGAATACAGAAATAAGCTCTCAACTCTCTCTTGACTGTGTGTAAAATAAACTCGTTCAAAAGCACACTGAAAAACACACACAAAGCACACGAACTGCTCTGTATTTATACTACATACATGCCTGCGACTTTAACTGAGACTATACCTGCGACTTTAATATTAAAGTCGCATTTTGGAAGTCTGAGACACTAAAATTAAAGTCACGCAATTATATAAACTCAAGCTAATTTCTAAACAAGTTGATTGTCACACAGATATGTATCAATAGAAGTAATTAACCATCGTCCTCCAAATGTGAATTTCTTTCCCATTTTTGGATGTCCATGCTATATTTTGAATGATCGAGAATATTTGGGAAAATTCTCTCCAAAGAATGATGAAGGAATTTTCATTGGATATTAAAGGATGAAGTTGCATACCGAGTTTACAACAAACATACAAGAATTGTAAATGAAAGTCTAAATGTGAAGTTTGATGAAATGTCAGAGATGGTTTTTGAACAAAATAGTTCAAAACCTAGTTTAACTAGCTCAACAGAGGGTAAACCTGAAACATCACAATCAATTGTGAATGATCTTGATGATTTATTCTCAGATTTCTATGAAGAATACTTTGGTACTTCAACTCCAACTCAGTCAACTACAACTGAGTCTCCTCAAGTACAACCAGAAACCACCCTTGAAATTCTACAAACCGAATCAACTATAGTTATTTCACCAATCCAACCCGCTAATGTGTCTGAAGAACTTATTTCTCCTACTCCATACGTTGATTCTTCAAATTCAAGTTTTGAGTATCAACATCTTCCTTTTGAACGTAAGTGGACTTGTTGATGCAGATAGAATGTTAGCATCTTGATTAAAAGACTTAGAAAACACAATTATTGTATATGCGACTTTAGATGCGATCTTATAGTTAGTGTCACATATGCGACTTTAAGATAAAGTCGCATAACAATTATAGTCGCAGAATGTTTCTATAAATAGGTTGTTTGTTCTTCATTTGTAGCTAACTTAAATTCTAGAATTCAGAGCGTATTATGTAATCGTTTGTAAGTTGTTGCAATCACTTGATAATAAAGATAAATCAGTTATTTACTTCTCGTGTTCAATTTCATTCGTTTATACACATAATCATAGGATTCCGCACTTGATTATTGTGATCATGTAATCTGATCAGTAATACATGGCGACCTACATGTGGTATCAGAGCTGAAATAGGTTTTACAATAGTATACAGAGTGAATTGAGCGATTAAAGTTTTGGTTATTCGAAGTTTTATCAAATTCAATCTACTGTGACTGTTTCTAATTGATGTGATTGAAGAATTGAGTTACTGAAGATCATTAAGCATTGTATGAGTCGATTACACGGTGTAATTCATGGATTAAAGCTAAGTTGTTCGATCACAGAGTGACGTCACATTTGGTTTTGTATGGACTTTAGTTCGCATTTCAGCTTCTGAGACTTTATCTCTGCGAACTTAAACAAAAAGAAAAAAAAAAGAGTAAAAAGGCTGGAAAATTTAGCAATTATCAAAATTTGCATTTAAGCCTCCCGTTGACTAATTTTAGTTTAAGAAAATTTTCATTTTACTCGAGATACTTTTCGAAAAAAATTTGGAGGGAAAATGGCGTACACGAGAATTAAAGAGCATTTGAAGGCTGTGTTCTATAGACTATGCTAGTTGGAAGGAGAAGATTAAAGAATATATTGATTACATCGATTCTGATTTGTGGACTCCTATTACCAAGCAATATGAGAGACCAACTCTCATTAGTCAAATGTCAGCTGCGGAACAAAAAAGCTTTTGACAACGACAAGAAAGCACGTGAAGAGATTATCATGTGTGTACCAGATGATGTGGCACGACGTACAATTCCAATGTACAAATATCAAGATACTTCTTATGAGTTGTGGAAATCACTTGAAGAGAGCTTCGGAAGAAATGTTAAAGTTGTAGGTCGCCATGTCTAACTGATCAGATTACAAAATCATATAATCAAGTGCGGAATCCTGTAATTATACGTATAAACCGAATGTAAATTGAACGCGTGATGTAAACAATCGATTTCTATTTATTATCAATTGATTGAACCAGTACAGGAATGATTACAATGCAAGTGACAACAAATCTCTCTGAAATCTAGATATTCAGTTGCGTACAAATGAAGAACAAAAACAGCCTATTTATAGAAGACAGTACGCAACTATACTGTCCTGCGACTTTATCCTAAAGTCGCATATGCGACACTAACTTAAGGTCGCCCTTAAAGTCGCATAAACAAAAATTCTGATTTCTAAGTCTTTTAATCAAGTTGCTGACACTATACATGTATCAACAAACTCCCCCTTGTCAGTAGCTTGATTTGTTTTCTTCGAGCTTCAAATCCATTTGCTTGGGAGATTGCTTCCAGCGTAAATTCCATTCCTTATGCACACCTTTACCACATTCTGAAACTTTAAGGCTTCTTTTTCTTCATTTTTGTTGAACATAATATGATTATCTTTGAGCATCAATAAGTCTTGAATATTAAGCTAATCGGATCATAAACAAAGACTTGTTCAACTTTTTCTTTTTGTTCATCCTTGAATATTTCAATACAAGCTTCTCCAGTAGTTCCATTGTAGTACCACCACTTTAATCTTTCAGCAAAGTTTATTGGTAGCTTTTCTAATGGAATTTTCTTCAATGCTTTGACCGGAGGATAAACTATTCTTACCCAAGGTTTATTTGTGAAATCACTAATCTTCTTCTTGTATATTTTTCTTTTTCCAAGAGTAGGCTTCATCAGGTTAAATCCATATCTCACTTCCTTCTGCACGTTGCTTTCAATATACTTGCCCATGCTTGATCCTGAGTGATTTATAATATTTAACCGAGCTAACTTCTGTATTTCACACTTTGGAAGAGTACTCAGATCTTTAAAGCTTCGCTTAAAGTATTGTAAACCACCAGTTCTCTTTACCACGATCAAATTCAAGTCTTCATCATATTTCCAGCTGATTATTTGACCATTACATTCACTAGTTACTTTGTAAAGCTTCTTCTTAACCATTGGTGCTTGTGTAGATATTCTGAACCATTTTGAATGCTTAGAACTTGAACATTCTGGAATTTCAGGATTCGCCTCGGCTTCTATTCTTCATCCATCTCTTTACTATCATCACCATTATCAGCTTGATCAGTACTTTCAAACACAAAATCATCACACACTTCATCTTCATTCTCAACGTTTTCATATTCAGTATTCTCGTTATCACTTGGAATCTCAAAGGGTAACTCTTCTGAAACTATTTCATCTGAATCATCTTGATTGATTCCAGCAGCTTCCCTTTCCAAATACTCTATCATTGGAATCAGATTTTCTTCAAAATTAAATGACACCGATAGCGGTTCAACATTCAGAAACTCTTCTTATAACACCCCTCTTTCTAATACCGATTATTATATTAATAAACACGGAAGCATGAATTAAAATACATAAATAGTTTACATTTCCCAAAAGTACACCAAATTTCAAACTTTTTAAACTACAGAAGGCGGGGTATTATAAAATTACACAAAACAAGGTTTATTACAAAACCATATCAGAGGCTTCAGGCGCAGTCAAACATTCCCTGATCAATCAATCACCTCCCTGCACCCACATTCAATCAAAATAAATCCTGCAGGAAGTAAACATGAGGGATTAGCACGAAGCTAAGTGAATAGGTTCATCACACAACATTCAACTTAGCATAACTAGTTGTTTACACCAAATAATCGTAAACACACATAATTCAATGAGGATCGGTGGCTCTGGGGATATCATAATACCCGGGGATTCCCCCAAGAACACTTACCCACAATCTGTATGGCCAATACAGAATAGACCGATAACTAATGGTTATTAAACCCATACACAGGTCTCAAACACAACAAATGAATCAAAACCTGTGTAATACACATAATAACCAGAAGTCCAACTACACGTTGACCTCAATCACATAGTACACATTGCTTCGCACATCACGTAGATCAATAATCAATAATCAAGACTAAACAGTCTAATACACATCTACGTTTACTCGTTGTAACCAAATAGTTACAACTAAATCAAGTGATGAGTTCTGAATCCACTCACCGATACCTCTGACGTCTCCACACTCAGGATTCTAATATCACTGAGTCTTACGTTGATCTGAAACAGAAAATCATACACAAGTCAGAAGTTCGTTCCATAAACATCATTATAGTCTAATTATCCAATCAGGTAATCCCTGAAGTCTAGGCAAACAAAAGTTCACTCAGAAATAAACTCAGAAAAAGTCCGCAATACCGCTTAAAACTGAAAAATGCCATTTTCGGGTCCTAGATGACCCCGGATGGCCAAAAACTGCCTAGGCTATTAGAATATAGCCTTGATTACTAGGTCGTTTCCGATTGACTATGCGAATTTCAATTAAATCCGAGTTAATGAGATTTTCACAAAACCGCGTCTCCAAAACACTTACGCATTTTCAAAATTTGCAAAACAAAAATCTCTTTTATAAACTTAGCGACACAACCATTGTGTCGCACCACAAACCCTTGCGACACAACCACTGTGTCGCACAACAGAAACCTGCGACACTAACATTGTGTCGCGATACTCAAAATGGCCGCCTTTAGCGACATAACCACTGTGTCGCATAACATTAAGCGACACAACCTGCGACACAAGCCTTGTGTCGCAATGATGAACAGCCCAGTGCCCAGATTCAAAATTCACGAAATCAAACATGTAATACACAAATTAACCTATTCCAATCAGTGTAAATCATATATAAACAATAATAACACATAACAATCAAACCCTTACCTCGAATTCAAAGCTAATTAGCTCAAATATGATCAAAACCCAATCTTTTATTTCTTCTCTCTAATTCCCTTTAATTCTCTCTCTAGGAACGATTTTAAGAGTTTGGAAATGTCTGGAAATGGTCAGGAAGTACTAGGGCGGTGTATATATATTTTTATCATCGAATTACACTTAAGCTCCTTACTTAATTCAGTTCAGCCCGTTTTGCGACACAGTCCTGCGACACAACCACTGTGTCGCACAGACAACCTGCGACACAACCCTTGTGTCGCAGAAAATCAAAAACTTACAAATTTTACAATAAAACACATAATATTAAATAGTTCTAAAACAATTTAATAATGGGAATTACCAGACTGCGGGAGAGGATGTTACACTTCTCCCCCATTCAACCTTCCATCACTTGGTCCAGTATATACAACCATTTGTAATTTATTTTCACTTGTTTGCTCAGATGTTGTTGTTCATTCACAAATTCTGGTTGTTCATTTGCAGCTTCAGACTCCGTGTTTTCCATTTGTGGTTGTGCTCCACCATCACCTTTATCAGAATCATCATCAGAAGAATCATCTTTATCATCATTTTTGTCTTCTTTTTCTTCTTCTTCTTCTTCTTGATTTTCTTCATCATTTTCATTCTCCCCCTGAACAATAGAATTTTGATTTTGTTCTCTCTCCTTTTCTAATTTTGTGGTTGTGCTCCACCATCACGTATCATTGTTCATTTCGTGTGGGGATTCGTTCTCCATCGAGGGCTCCTCTTCCTCGGGTTCGGTGTTAGGTGGGTTAGTCCTAGGTCGACTAGTGACGTAACCAGAACAGTTGGCCGATTTGGTGGCGTGGAATGAGAAACGCGACGTGATAAGAGTATCAAAAGTGAACTCAATTCCTACAGTTATATCAAGTCCTAGCATATGAAGGTACTCAACACACTTAAAGAAATCTTACTAGCTTAAGTGAGCTCTAAAGCGTACCCTATTCCTATAACCAATTCCGATCTTGCATCAATTCTCCTTTAATTGTACATAGTTGATCAGGCTATGTTAAATTAAATTTGAATGATGCAACACCCGAACTCGTCTTACTCAAATGGATTCTAACTTAATGGTTATAGTTTCTAGGTTTCCCTAAGGAGAACCGGTGTTTCTATAACCTTCGGCTCTGATACCATTTTCTGTCACACCCCGCTAAAGCGGAAACACGAGATGTAACAGTACAATGATTTCAAATTCGAAAATTACAAAAGATCACCGTTCAACGGTCTACATTCAATACATTACAATAAGTTTTACAAATGTTTACAGCGCAAAAGTAGGTATCCTAAACATGCTATTACATCCCAAAAGAAATAAATTCCGTACGCTACCGCAGCATAGATCAAATAGCCGGTTTAGCTTCAATAGACAAATTGTGACTAATTCCTGAAAAACATGTAAAATAAAAGGTCAACTATGAAACATAGTTGGTGAGTACACAGGTTTTGTGTAATGATAGACCATTTTCAAGAGTTTACGAAATCTAGTTTAAACGTTACACGTTACTACGTGCTTAGTTTGCAAAGATAGTTTGTTTAGTGCCGAGCTCATATGACGACGATAATCATCCGATACCTTCTTAAAATCAATTTTTAGGATGGACAAGCGCTATTGCACGGACAATTATAAAAGTAATTCATTAAAACAAGGCTCGTTTAAGAGCGATATTCATTTGATAGTTAGATTCATTTGTAAATCGATGTTTTGTTTGCAAATGAGGTTTATTTAAGAAACGAGACTCATTAAGGAGTGATTCTTTTTGGAGCTTAATTAAAATTCGTGATTCATTTATAACGCCATGCTCATATTTTCAAGAAGTGTTCAAGTCATGTTTATACAGCTCGAGTTGTAGTGGTTAATAAGCTCAAGTTACGTTTATAAAACTCAATTTGTAGATTTTAATGAGTTCAATTTACGTCTATAAAACTCAATTTGTAGTATTTAATATGTTCAAGTTACATTTATAAAATCAATGGATCATCAACTCAATATAAAAATGTTTGTAATCACAACGGGTTAATATGTCGAAGTTCATTAAATTGCGAGGCGTTATTATGGAATCACGTTTATCATTGTCCAAAACCACAATGATTCGTAGTATAAAACTCATACTCCAAAGTTTATGGTTTCAAAGTGATATAGTTTCACGTCAAAGTCTTTGTAAAGCTCTGGTCGTAAACTTTACAGTTTCAAAAGAGATATCATTTCAATATCAAGTCTTTGTAAAGCTCGGGCGTAAAGTTTACAGTTTCAAAAGAGATATCGTTCAAATGTCAAAACGTCACACATTTATATTTCTTTATGAATTTCTATGCTATCACGTTATAATGTCTATAGTCACAATGAGTTAATATGCTTGAGTCCACAACCAAACCTACAACCGATAAACCTTTGCCCCAAAGAGAGATGCCCTATCGTTGGCATTTAGGATGATGGGATGCACTCACGTGGCCGCGTGAGTGGAGAGGTGGTCTCGCTCCCAAATAGTACTATTCATATGCATCATTTGGCTCATATAGAGTTAATGGTCGTGTGGATATACCGGGGACTTTAGATACGATAGAAAAACAAGCATATAATCACGTTCATATAAACGGTGAACATTCAAGAAGTTATTTGTAATCAATACGACATTCTAACCATGTCAAGTATTCGAAAATAGGCATAGCATGAGCATAGCATTTGTAAATCAAGTATAGCATAAACATAGTATTCAAATCATATAAGCATGCTTTTCACCCCAAAACATTTAAGTAAAGCGTTAAAAGAGGGGCTGTGTACTCACTGTTTGAGCGTGAGCGTACGGATGGATGTAATGTGCGTTTCGACCAAGTGTGGCTCCTATCCAAGACCTACGAATTCAAGGTTCCTAATTAGTTTCTCGACTAATACGATTTGTTAGGATTGCTTAGCTAGCTAATTAAATTACAAAGTGCCGAAAAGTTCGAATTTCCCTTTAATTAACGTTGCCGGTAATTGTTCGAGTTGTCAACAAAATAATGAAAATACATGGATAGAACATCTAAAAATTACCAAACTTGGTATGAAACACGAAATATAGTTCAAAAATTTTCTGTGAAAATTTGGGGATTTTTAGACCTATGGATTATTTATAATCATTTTATGTCTAAAAAGTGGGATAAATATGGGAAAAATAGTAATTATTCACAAAAAATTCTGGAATTTTTACCAGATCAGTTTTTAACCATTTTTAGGTTTGTGTAAAATTTTCAAGTCATTTTGAGCACTGAAACTTTGGTTCCAAACATTATGCTTTTTAACAAGACGTAAATCCGAAAACGTATCAAAACACTTCCAAAGAGTGTGAAATTTTTAGGATAGTGTCATTTTCTGAGGAGAATTTTCCCATAATTATTTTATGTCCAAAAGTATTTTTTTCATGATTATGTCACCTTTTATAGGCTTTGTTTGCATTAATTTAGGGAAAATACTTATGTTTTACCAAAAATTCCCATTTTTATTTTCAAGACTCTTTTTATGATCTAGTTACTGAAAAAAATAATCCCCAAAATTTTAACACATTTTATCTAGTATTTTTGTATTTTTGATTCATCACAACACAATTATTTACATTTTACAAGACTAAAATAATGCATGATGTTCATGCATTTTCTAAAAATACTTAATCATCAAAATAAATTCCTATCTTTTTATACTACTGAGATATACATGTTAGGAGTCTAAAATAATTTTTCTTAGATTTATGGAACACCTTAAGACCCATGAACAAGTATCACAACAAGGTGCTCACAGAAAAGTTACTGTTTGCGCATCAGTTTTGTGTGATACATTTGGAGGTCGTAAACTCAATGGATTTGAGTGAGCCCAGTGGGGTTTTAAAGGTAAGACACTAAGCTAAATTCCAGAAGAAAAATCAAGATTTTTGGACCATTATTCACTGAGTTATGGTCGTTTCAAGTGAGGTCAAATTCTGGACAGATTACATATAAGAGAATGGTGATCATTTTGGTGTGTTTTCACTACCAACGATTTTTAGACCTCATCCAATGATGGAGGCCTTGTCTTACATGCATGAATATGTATTTTTACAGATACAAAATTATATTTTAACATAAATTAAGATTTAGCTACGAAAAATGGTGCATGCAAGCACTTAAACATCAAAAAGACGATTTTTCGGTTTGATTTCGGTTTGATCATGGGTTTTTCTTTCGTTTTTACACTTAAACAAGTGTAAGAAACAACCTACAAACATCAAACACCTTATGTGGATTATAGCCATGAAATAGGCATAAAATCCATGTATTTTGAAGAATTGAAGTAAGAAAATGAAGAAATGAAGTTAAAGATGGTGGGTTTTACCTTTGATTTTGTGTTCTTGGTGCAAGAACTCTTTTAATGTGACAAATTTAATTTGTACAAGTTTTGTGAGTGTATAAGAGTTTAATTGCGATTTCTTTGCGATTTAATTGGAGTTATGAAACTTTATATTCATAAGTTCATAATAGTTATTATGATGTATTTGTTTTAATTATAAATGATTTTCGCGAATTAATTTGCCGATTCCCAGTTGCGATTACCGATTTACGAAAATTTCTAGTTAAATTCCGATTTTTGAGATAGATAAATATTTTGTGATGACTTTGAAATTTAATTTCATTAGTTTTCTTTGGCACTTTGTAACCTAATTTAATGTGGTTTACGGTCTTAAAGTCCGCTAAGCAGTCTTCTAAAACGTTACGCGATTTCGGTAACTTACGGTTTCGGTACTTAAAGAGTCATAATCTAGACTTTTCACTAGGACTTTAGAGAAACGAAATTAGATAGACTAGGAATTTAAGTGCGTTATTGACCTGAGATTTTTGACGGTTGTCACACTAGTTATGTTCAAAAATAGGTATATATGATAGGATAAAATATCTCAACATGTGTGATCATTAGTTAATGGTTAAATCAAGTCGTGATGTTATGTATATAATTTTCAAAGAATTTTTGAAAAATATGATGGTTTTATTTTGCAACGATCAAGTTTGATTATCATTTAAAAGTCAGAAAATTTGCTATATAAATGTTTACATTGAGCTTATAAATTAAATACTGATAAATCAAGCTTATAACTTTTGATATTCTTAATAAAATCACATTTCAAACTGATATGATTCCAAATCAAATTAAGATTTCCTTCACAAAAAGATGTGTAGCTTTTGTTCTTTAAAATTGAAATTTATATGATGTATTATTTTTGGTCAAAAGTCGTTTAAATCTTGATTAAGTAACGCATCCAGAAAAATAAAAGATCAAAAGATTTGAAAAACACAAGTTAAAGTCACAAAATGGTCTTCTGCGACCTTATTCATAAAATCGCATATGCGACTTTATGATAAAGTCGCATAAACTGTTGTCTATAAATATCTAAACACGCAACCATACCTTAATCATTTCTGATTAAGAAAGTGCGACTTTACCTGTGACCTTATTACAGCGATTTCTGCTACTTTATTGAAAATTTCAAAATTCTCAAGTTTGAACCGGTTGAATCAATTGAAATCAGTTGCTATTCATTCGTTGTTATCAAATACATCTCAGGTACAAGTTTTAATCATTGTTTCAATTTATTTTATGATTACATTGTTCAAAATCATGCGGATTTAGGGCTTTTTAAAATGACGTCATTTAAATAAATGAAATACATGATTAAAATGCTTCTATATTGTACTGGTGATTGATAGCGGCCTAGTAAGTATGTTTTGATTGGCAATTGTAAGTTTTAATAAGGTTTCGTACTAAAATTGAAAACTAACTGTTCGTCTCTGCGACTTTAGTTATGCGACTTTAGTATGCGACTTTATGTATGCGACCTTACTAATTTTCAAAACACGCGACTTTAACATGCGACTTTATCCGAGAACTTATGTCTGCGACCTTATCATGCGACTATAGTCCAAGAGACTTTGTTGTGCGACTTTGATCAGAGACTTTAGTATGCGACTTTGTGCTTGGATATGTTATGCGACTTTAGCCTGAGACTTTAATGTGCGAACTTATTATGAGACTTTATTTTGAGACTTTAATTAAAGATTTCATACTGAGACTTTAACCAGGCGACTTTATCTTGATTCTGAGTGTTTTAAATTGTAAAATTAATATATCTATCGTGCAACATTGCTCTATTTTTATAGATTACAGATGGCTGATCCCAAGATGTTTGAAGGGAGACACAACACAACAGCTATTATTGATACTTCTTTGGCTACTGCACAACCATATCTAGAGTTGCTGCATTTTCTTCAACGTTCAATAATTCACTATGCATTAACTGCTACTACAACTGTATATGCTGCTCATATTACAGACTTTTGGACTAATGCAACACATGATATGGTTGATGGTGTGCAAAGATTGGTTACTACTGTTCTTGATCAACAAGTTATAATTACAGAAGATACAGTACGTACAGGGCTTCAGTTTGGGAATGATGCTAATTTAAGAATACTTTTCCCAGCCACCTTAGTTTATAGATTCTTTCAACGTATCGAGTATCCTGAGATTTCTCCATATCAATATCAAAAGCAAAAGCTGAGTCATGTATGGAGATTGTTCATGCACTTTCTGATAGTATGCTTATCAGGACGTAAAGGAGGTTTAGACGGAATGGGTCATAGTTTGGGCTCTGTAATGGTTGCTCTCACTTTGAATAAACATCTCCAGTCACACCAAGTTTTTCATGTTTCCAAGATTTGTTCAGCTGATTTTAAATCATCTTCTTCCAAATTTACCTAATCAAGGGATGTATGTACTAAGACTGGTCCCCATGACTAAGAGGGTATATGTTGATTGTCAGAATTTTGTTCGAAACCCAACTCCTGCACTGATTCCAGTGTTTGGACATATCGTGGATGAAAATTATCAAGCGCTAATAAATGATAACTGGCTAGATGATCCTGCTGATCAAGTACAAGAGGGAGAAGAAAATTTGTTTGAAGCTCCTATTGAAAATTATCCACATATGAATGTTGAGAAGGAAGCTATAAATGATGACTTTGCTGAAGATATTAAGGCAAATGAGCCTTTGGAAGTGGGTACTAGCGAACCACTGAGGGAGGAAGTTCAAGTTTCAAGTGATTCTAGTGAATCAAGTGATAGTTCAAGCGAATCAAGTGATGATACAGAAGAAGCTGCAGGGCGAATAAGACTTGAACAAGAGAGAAATGCTAGAAGAGAAAGGTTACAGAAAGGCAGTACTGAACGCTTAGCTCAACTTCAACGTGCTCGTCAGGAAAAGAGAGCCCTTGTAGAAGAAGCTGCTGATGTTGATTATATTCCTGAACTCCCTCGAACAAAGCCAAGGCGACAAGCTCAAACCTCCACTGCTCAAGTACAAATCACACAATCAATTCGACCTTCACAACAACAACAACAATCATCATCTATTCCAACTCAACAAGATACATCTTCTACACCAGTTTTAATGTCACAGTTGTTAACAATCATGGAAGAACTGAAAACTTCCTTTGTGGAGCAATCAAAGATCATTGAAAAACAACAAGCTCATATTGACTCTCATGTCAAATAATTTGAAACTCAACAAGCGCAGATTGATGATCAATCAAAAAGAATTCAAGAGTTAGAAAAGGAGCTTGAAAATAAAAATGTTGTTGTTCAGGGGGAGAATATTGAAGAAGAACAAGAAGAGAAAGATGAGGAAGAAAAAGATGATGAGAATGATGATGATTCTTCTGACCCTGATGATGATGATAATAATGATGATGGTGGAGAGAAACCACATCCAGAAAATACAGAATCTAAAGCTGGAAATGAACAATCCGAATTTTCAAGTGATCAACAACAACAACCAGAGTCAACAAGTGAAAATAATTTACAGATGGTTGTTTATACTGGGCCGAGCGATAGAAGTTTGTATACGGAAGAAGGATTTCTGAATATTGAACCGTTATCGGTGTCATTTAACTTTGAAGAAAATCTTATTCCTATGTTGGAGTTCTTGGAAAGGGAAGCTGTAGGGATAAATCAAGATAATTCAGAAGAAATGAATTTTGAAGATTTATTTGATGATTCCTTCGAGATTCCTAGTGATAATGAGAATATCGAATACGAAGTTGTTAATAATGAAGATGAACTGTGTGATGATTTTGTATTTGAGAAAAATGATCAAGGAGAAGATGATGACAGTGAAGAAATGGATGAAGAGATTGAAGCTGAAACTAATCCTGAAGTTCCTGAATGTTCAAGTTCTACTAAGCATTCGGAATGGTTCAGAGTACCATCACATGCACCAATGATTAAGAAGAAATTCTACAAAGTAAATGGTGAATGCGGTGGTCAAATAATAAGCTGGAAATATGATGAGGAACTAAACTTGATTATTGTAAAAAGAACTGGTGGACTGCAGTACTTCAAGTGAAGCTTTAAAGATCTTAGTACTTAGGTTAGCTCAGCTAAATTATCATCAATCGCACATGATCAAGTATGGGAAGGTATATTGAGAGTAATGTACAAAAGGAGGTGAGATATGGATTCAATTTGATGAAACCAACGCTTGGAAAAAGAAAGATCTACAAGAAAAAGATCAGTGGTTTTACAAACAAGCCGTGGGTTAGAATTGTATATCCTCCTGTCAAAGTACTTAAGAAGATTCCGTTGGAAAGGTTACCAATTGAATTTGCTGAAAATTTTAAGTGGTGGTATTATAATGGTACAACTGGAGAAGCATGCATAGAGATCTTCAAAGATGATCAAAAGGATAAAGTTGAATCTGTCTACGTCTATGATCCGATCAGCTTAATAAATTTATCAAGACAAGACTTGCTGGCACTTAAAGAAAATCATATTCTATTCAACAAAAATGAAGAAGGAGAAGCAATGAAGTTTCAGAATGTTGTGAAAGTATGTGTCAGAAATGGCATCTGTGCTGGAAGCAATCTCCCAAGCAAATGTATTTGAAGCAAGACAAAGAACATATAAAGCTACTGACAAGGGGGAGTTTGTTGATGCAAGATTAGAATGTCAGAATCTTGATAAGTGTTAAGTTAAGATTAGTGTCTATGCGACACTATCTGCAACTTTATTAGTAAAGTCGCAGGTGCGACTTTAGCTTAAGGTCGCATAACAGTAGTGTCGCGGGTCTGTCTATAAATAGGCTGTTATGATTTCATTTGTAGGTAAGCTTAAACGTGATATTCAGAGAGTATTGTAATCAGATATATCAGTGAGCGTCTGTAATCATTCAATATCATTTGATTATCAATATAATCTGTTTATTTAGATTTCGTGTTCAATTCAAACCGTTTAATCAATTGATTACTGGATTCCGCACATAATCAATTGTAATTGTAATCTGATCAGAGTGTATATGTGACCTACACAGTTTAATATAATACCTTGGGTTCTCTCAATCTCCAATGAGGTGAACTGTCATGAATGGGAAACTTTTCCAATGGGGGTTCAGGGATAGCCATAGGATCAGTTGGAATATCATCAGGAGACTTGGATTTCAAGGCATTAACCAAGTCATTAAGAAACTCTGCGTGCTCATTAAACACTTGAGTTTTCATATCTTCTGTCACACCCCGATAAAATCGTTTCACGAGTAACAAGTGCGGAAGCTCGGGGGTGTGACGAGAACGATCAATAAGCATATGATTATCGAAAACATAAATATAGAATGCCATAAATAGTTTAAACAACACGGTTACAAGTTCATTGTGTTTACAAAACAATATGCGTTTAGCAAAAGAATATGATTAACACTTTAATCACAAATCATAGTTTAAATATTTATCAAAAGCATGGCATCCTATTCATCGTGGTGAGCAAGGGTCCCAAAAGTATGCATGCATGATTCTTACAGCGCTGCTAATTCCCTGAAAAACATAGTTAAAAGGATCAACAAAATTGTTGAGTGGAATTCACAGGTTTAAGGTATCGTCAATCAAACCAAAAGTTTAGTAAACGTCTCACAAGTTGTTTGAGCCATCCATGGCAAATAGTACGATGATATACAGTTTAAAACAATAAATAGCTGACTGTGATCCCCCGTAAGGTTAGCTAGACCTCTCGAGTTAAAGTGACGACACCTAGGCCTATAACCAAACCACGACTTTAATAGTTTGTGCCTGGGACAATAAAATATACGCTCCTCGTCTCGACATACAGTCAGCAGTTAACATGACTAACAAAAGTGGGAGGGATGTCATCCCAATAGTACTATTCGCATATTCGGTGGCTAGCGTCACCTAGCTAATGGTTACAGTTTGTAGTCATGAGGACTTCTATGCACTACAACTAGTTTAACATAGGTTCGCACAAGGATTCGTTGTCAGGTTTTCAATCATCGCATGAAATCAGTTTGTATGTAAACAGTACATATGTTTTTCACCCCAAATTTAGAAAGCAGTAAAAAGTAGTAAAATAGGGGCTGTGAACTCACCTGGTGAGCTTATGAAAGTGCTAGCAAGTAATAAGTGTATTTGCCCAAAAAGCCTCCTAGCGCCCTAAACGCATGAGGTCGTTTGTGTAAGTAGATAGCTAACCGCATATCTAGATTTGTAATAGTAGGTGGCTACCTGCACACCTAGGTTGATATAAGTAGATAGCTACCCGAATATCTATGCTAGTTGTTCACTCAACTAGTAGATTGAAAAAGTGTTTCGTATTCGAAAAGTATACGACCCGTTGGTGATCTTTGTTAGTTTTCAAAAACATTAAAACTCATTTTAAATCCATGTTTTAACTTCGTTTTTAACCTAATCTTTGAGTTTGTCGGGTTTTAAATTATACAAGTCTCGTTTCGCGAGTTTTGGACTCTGGCGACTAACTCGGTTCGCAAGTCAAAGATTTCCATCAATTTTCACAGTTTCTGTCCAGAATTTAGTCCCTCTATGACTACGATTTTGACTAGTCAAATGAGCTTAGATTTTTATGAAATTTTTACCACATGTTCCCCTATGTCTTAGCTTTTCAGAAATGTAAGTTTCGTAATTTTTGGTTACGTTTAAGGGGTTCAAACATGTTTAATTCTACACAAGGGTCCAACAGTACCCTTTCTGGACAGTTGGTCGAAATCTGTTTGTACATGGAGTTATACTTACTTTCATAGAGTGTAATCATACTACTTTGAAAGCTAACACAATATGTGACTTGTAGGAAAAAGAATCACTTCATTTGGATCCATGGTTTGAAATTTATGACCTTCTAAAGTTGGGTCAGTTTCTGACTTTTAAGAACAGTTTGCACACCTTGGTTTAAAAATACGTTTTGAAGTACTTACACTTGTCCAAAATTCATGAAACCAGTTGGGTTGGAAAGATAACCCTTTAAACTTAATTTTAGACTCAAGAAACACTAGATTTGGTTAAGTTTTGACCAAGTTATTCACTTCCAAAGTCAAGCAAAGTTTCTGTCCGAATTTTATAGCTTTTGTTTTGGTTCTTTTTAACACATTCTTGTTATAGTTCATACAATTACGAGTTTTTAAGTTTATTTCTAGTAAGAGTGAACACCTAACATTAATACACTTAAATATGTAGGAAATGACAAGATCAAGAGGAGGAGTTTCCTTACAATGGTGTTAGGATGAAATGGAAAGAAAAGAAGAGGAAGAACTTGAAACTTCAATCCAAAAGCTCCTTCTAAATGCCCAAATGGACTATTTTTCCTTTAGATGTTTGAACTAGAGTTTAAATGGTGATGAGAATGATGTAAAATGGTGGTGGTTTATGGTGGTTTCATGGTGGTCTTATGGTGGTTTGTGGTGGTGGGGGGTGGTAGTTCTTGAAGAGGGATGAAGAATGTGGTGAAAGGGAGGGAAAATTGAGAGAGTTTGAGAGAGTAAAGTGTGCAGAAAATGAAGTGTGTGTGTACGTATGCTTCCTCAATTCCTTTCCTAATGGTGAAGCAAGTTGGCAAGTTGCACAAAGCATCATGACAATTGATGGAGTGTGTAAGTAAGCAAGTAGAGAGGAGAAAAAGGAGAGGTGGAGAGGTATGCTACGTTGACAAAGAAAGGAAAAGATTTTCTGCATTTCAACTTTGTGTCATGCTTAAGTAGCTTGATTTAATTTAAGCAAGAAGGCAAGTAGGAGGAAATAAGATGACATGCTTGCTAGTGTGCTTGAATTAGTTTAAGCTAGCTAGCAAGTTGCTTAATTAATTTTGAGCTATGTGCTAGGAAGCTTGTGATTTATTTGAGCTAGTTGCCTAGATGCTTGATTTAGTTTGAGTGAGTTGTCTTGATGCTTATGATTTTAAGGTGTTAAGCAAGTAAGTAGATAGGTGATTTGAGTAAGAAATCATAGAGAAGATCATGGAAAGCAATGTAGATAAGGAGAAGAAAGTAAAAGGAATGAAATATGCGTTTTGATTATCGTCAAGTATGCTAGCTTGCTTGGAACTAATTTAACATGTTTGAGCTACTTGGTTTTCAAGTTGTGTTTTAGGTGCTAGCAAGCATCATTAGGGAGGTTAACGTAGGTTGCGATATGGTTAGTAAAATTCTAATTCATTTGCAAGAGTTTGTGTTTCGTTTAGGGAACCTCGTGTTACCTTTCTTCGTTGGTTGAACTTTAATCGTCTAAGCTTGATTCTTAAGTCTCATGAGATAAACGGCTTCAAGCCTTAACGTAAGAGTGTAGGTATATAACTACTATTGAATAGCTTTACGTTATTTAAGAAAATCTTATCACCAACGTTCGTGTTTATCGGAATCATCGGATCTATTTTGTAATTCTCATGAATCATATAACGAGATGCATCAAGCATCATAGTAGTGTGCACCAAAATGTGCAAATGTGGGCTTGTGCTAGGCTTACCTTGGTTAAATCAAATTTGATTTCATTAGATAGGGAATGAGCGTAAGAATGCATGATATTACAGTGTGCGGGAAGTACCGATTTTCGAGGGTTGTCACATCTTCCTCCTCTTCAACATGGAAACTTGAGTTTCCTAAATGTGGTAAATGTTTAGTCTCTGGTACCTTAAGTATTGGATTACCTTTCCTAACCTCAGCCATTTCATCTTCCGCTTCACTTAAATGAAGTGAGACTGCATCATCACTATCTGAGTCAATGTATTCCTCATCATCAGAATCAGAATCAGAGTCAACTCTAGGCTTATTACTACATCCCCCATCATCTGTCCTTTTCACTTTACCTACTCCTTCTATAATTTCTGAGTCAGCTGGTATACTCTCATCAACCACCTGTTTACCCTTCTTTTTTGCAACTTCACATTTTACTGTTTCTTTACCTTTCTTACTGCCTTTCTGCTCCTGTACGACTTGATTTTCTACTCTATCTTCATCAACTTCACTTAAAGACTCTTTATTGTTACCAACATGCTCACCTAAATCTAACATTAAATGATCTATATATACATGGAGTCTACCATAGCTTTTGACAATGTCAAAAAACATATCAAGATCATCATCATTTTCTATTATCATTATGTTTTCAAACCCAGATTCAGGTAGGAGATACTATGCATTAGACATTGGAGACCCAGTTCCATTAATTAATAACTCAATAAATTCAACATGACTCATTCTAGTAACTAACAATGACATTTCATGACCATCAACATACCTAAGTGGAAGGAACATAAAACCCCCATCATAATGAACTTGTATTGGATACATTTGGCCTTTACCTTCCATTTCTGCATAAAAATGAAGAAAAAACACGAAATTCTTATGAAACGTACTAAATCAAAGCCATAATAACAACAACAAACAATCACTTAAAAAAATAAATTTTTTTTTCAAAAAAACCCTAATTTTTAAGCACGATTTACTGATTTGCATCAATCAAACATGGTTACAGAGTAGAATCATACCATATAGCAACTAAGCGAGCACGACGACTGATCTTCGAGCTTTAATTTCGGATTTTTTGGCGAATGTAACAAAGAGTAATGTTGTAGACTGAAGTTGGTGAAAGGGTGTTTTGAATGTAATGTTGCTCATGCAGCATGTCAACGAGGGTAATAAACAAACAAACATATTCAAAATAAAATTATTCAATAAAACGTGGAAATTAATTCGTGACTCAGCAGGCCACGTGTACTTAAATTTTGAAAAAACACAACCGGTGACCACCCCCGGTCATACGGTACATCGTTTAACTTTGTACACACTATGGATTTTGAACCGAAGTTGAGTGCATTCGTACGCACTTAACCCTTTTTGCTAAACCCAATTCTTTTCGTCCAAGCAACGCCTCTTGGGATCTTCACTAAATCCACTGACCAAAAGTCACTTGCAACAGGAAAAGTCTCAAAAATCCAAACCTACAACAAAGTTAAACAAACAACAATATTAATATAACCATAAGATAAAATTTTTGAAAATATTAAAAGATATTATTTATCTTACCTTAAAAGCGTGAATAAACCCCATTATGGAATAGCTTGGAAGTACACCTTTAGCGACTTTCATTAAATGGTCGGCTCTCTTCATTGGGATTACATTCTTAAGTGCCTTAAACGTAAATTTCCACACGTAGCTCCCCCAAGGAAAATTTTCCCATTCATCCAACTGATCGGCTAAATATAGAATCATACAATCCACCAACGCCTTTATATCACTGCCCAATCCAAGAAATACATACACAACAATCATAACCAAAGACACCCGTACTGCATCTTCGTCTGACAGGGAGTTAAATAACTCATTGTTCTCTAAAAGGCATCTCAAGTCACCTATACGAACCTTGCCTTCACCAATGTGACATAAAACACGATGCTCAAACAGGCGATCAAATGATTTAGATGCCTTCCAATCAATAGGGTCGAATCTTAGTCCACTAATCACACAAAATTGTTCAGCCCCAAATTCTAAAACATTTGGACACCCTACATCATATCTCAGCGGAATAATTTCTTCGCGATGTCCATCAGCCAAAGGAAACTGTGCCTGCAATATCAAATGTGCCACTTGACCATTGTGACAACCGTCAAAAATCTCAGGTCATTAACGCACTTAAATTCCTAGTCTATCTAATTTCGTTTACAGCACTCTAAAATCCTAGTGAAAAGTCTAGGTTACGACTCCTTAAGTACCGAAACCGTGAATTACCGAAATCACGTAACGTTTAAGAAGATTGCTTAGCGGACTTTAAGACCGTGAACAACATTAAATTAGGTTACAAAGTGCCAAAGAAAACAAATGAAATTTAATTTCATTCATCAACACAAAATATTTATCGTATCACAAAAACCGGAATTTAATCGTAAATTCCGTAACTCGGTTAACGCAACCAGAAACCGCACGATTAACCCGCGAATACCACTCGTAAACGAATCAAATACCTTATGATGAAAATTATAAACTTATAAAATCAAGTTTTACAACCCAAACTTTAACTCTCAAAACATCACAATTAAATCTTACAAAACATACCAACTCACATCAATTTAATTGTACAACTTATAAGACTTTATTTCCTTACAATTAATAAAATAAAATGAGGAAATAACCCCTCCACCCACTAAAAATCTGCAGCCCTCTCTCTTTTTCCACTCAACCTCTCCACTAACCCACTTATATTGCATGCAAAGTCTTCTACCACTTACACACTCTTCCTCCCATCATTTCTCTCATTTTCTCTCAAGAAAACACACACAAAACCTCTCTTTTCACACACTAAACTCCAGAAAATATTCATCCAAAGATCATCATCTCAAAGGTGTTCTTCCATTAAAACACATCTCTTAAGGTAGAATCACCATTCCTAGCTTCCATTTCATACTTTCTTTATGTTTATTTCATGTAAATACATGGATTTTATGCCTATTTCATGGCTAAAATTCTCATTCAAGGTTTGATGGTTTGTAGGTTCCCTTACACTTGTTTAAGTGTTAAAACAAAAGGGCAACCCATGATCAAACCGAAATCAAACCGAAAAATCGTCTTTTTAGTGTTTGAATGCTTATTTACTTGTTCTTGCTAGAATAAATGGTTTAAATGTTAAAATATGTTTATTTTTCTGTACAACACATGTTCATGCATAAAAGACAAGACTTCAATCTTTGGATGAGGTCTAAAAATCGTTTGGTAGTGAAATCACACCAAAAAGATCACTTTGTCATGCATGCAATCTGTCCAGAATTTGACCCTACTTGAAACGACCATAACTCAGTGAATAATGGTCCAAAAATCTTGATTTTTCTTCTAGAATTTAGCTTAATGTCTTACCTTTAAAACCCCACTGGTCTCACTCAAATCCATTGAGTTTACGACCTCCAAATGTATCACACAAAACTGATGAGCAAACAGTAACTTTTCTGTGAGCACCTTGTTGTGATACTTGTTCATGGGTCTTAAGGTGTTCTATAAATCTAAGAAAAATTATTTTAGACTCCTAACATGTATATCTCAGTATTATAAAAAGATAGGAATTTATCTTGATGATTAAGTATTTTTAGAAAATGCATGAACATCATGCATTGTTGTAATCTTGTAAATTACAAATACTTGTGTTGTGATGATTCAAAAATATATAAGTGCTAGATAAAACGTCTTAAAATTTTGAGGATTATTTTTCTCAGTAACTATATCATGAAAAGAGTCTTGAAAATAAAAATGGGAATTTTTGGAAAAACATAAGTATTTTTCCTAAATTAATGCAAATAAAGCCTACAAAAGGTGAAATAATCATGAAAAATACTTTTGGACATAAAATAATTATGGGAAAATTCCAGTGTCATTTTCCTCAGAAAATGACACCATCCTCAAAATTTCACACTCTTTGGAAGTGTTTTGATATGTTTTCCGATTTACGTCTCGTTAAAACGCATAATGTTGGGAACCAAAGTTTCAGTGCTCAAAACGTCTTGAAAATTTTACATAAACTTAAAAATTGGTAGAAAATGATCTGGTAAAAATTCCAGAATTTTAAGTGAATAATTACTATTTTTCCCATAATTATCCCAGTTTTTAGACATAAAATGATTATAAATAATCCATAAGTCTAAAAATCCCCAAATTTTCACAGAAAATTTGTGAACTATATTTCATATTTCATACCAAGTTTGGTAATTTTTAGATGTTGTATTCATATATTTCCATTATTTTGTTCCCAACTCGAACAATTACCGACATCGTAAATTAAATGGAAATTCAAACTTTTACGGCACTTTGTAATTTAATTAGCTAGCTAAGCAATCCTAACAAACCGTATTAGTCGAAAACTAATTAGAAACCTTGTGTTCTTAGGAAATGGATAGGAGTCAAACCCGGTCGGCACGCGCATTACATCCATCCGTACGCTCACGCTCAATAGTGAGTTTACACAGCCCCTCTTTTTAACGTTTTACTTAAATGTTTTGGGGTGAAAAGCATGCTATATGATTTAATTACTATATTTGGATTACAAATATTATTCTTATGCTATACTTGATTTACGAATGCTTTGCTTATACTATGCTCGTTTTATAAATGCTATCCTTGATTTACAAATGCTATGCTATGCTATATGCTATGCTTACTTTCGAATACTTCACATGGTTAAAATATCGTATTGATTACACATAATGTCGTGAATGTTTTCCGTTTATACGAACATGATTATATGCTTGTTTTCTATCGTATCTAAAGTCCCCGGTATATCTACACGACCATTAACTCTATATGAGCCAAATGATGCATATGAATAGTACTATTTGGGAGCGAGACCACCTCCCCACTCACGCGGCCACGTGAGTGCATCCCATCTTCCTAAATGCCAACGATAGGGCATCTCTCTTTGGGGCAAAGGTTTATCGGTTGTAGGTTTGGTTGTGGACTCAAGCATAATAACTCATTGTGACTATAGACATTATAACGTGATAGCATAGAAATTTCATAAACGACTATAAACGTATGACGTTTTGACATTTGAAATGACATTTCTTTGAAACCATAAACTTACGACCCGAGCTTTACAATGACTTTGTCACCTGAAACAATATTTCTTTGAAACCATAAACTTACGACCCGAGCTTTACAATGACTTTGTCATCTGAAACAATATTTCTTTGAAACCATAAACTTACGACCCGAGCTTTACAATGACTTTGTCGTTTGAAACGACATTTCTTTGAAACTATAAACCTTACGACCCGAACTTCAAAATGACTTTGTCATTAGAAACCATATTTCTTTAAAACCATAGATTTTATAACCTGAGTTTTATACTATAAATCAATGTGGTCTTGGACAATGATAAACGTGGTTTCATAATAACGTCGCGCATTCGTATGAACTTCGACATAATAATCTGTTGAGACTTTAAACGTTTTGATATTGATTTGATGATCCATTGGCTTTATACACGTAACATGAACTTATTAAATACTACAATATGAGTTTTATAAACATAACTTGAACTTATTAAACACTATATCTTGAGTTTTATAAACGTGATTTAAATATTCCTTTGAAAATATGAGCGGGGCGTTATAAATGAATCACGACTTTTAATTGAGTACAAAAAGGGAATCGCTCCTAAATGAGCCTCATTCTTAAATAAACCTCCTTTGCAAACAAAACATCGATTAACAAATGAATCTAGCTATCAAATGAATATCGCTCTTAAATGAGCCTTGTTTTAACGAATTACTTTTATAATTATCCGCGCAATAGTGTTTGACTATCCTAAAAATTGATTTCAAGAACTTATCGGATGATTATCGTCTTTGTATGAGCCTCGACACTAAACATACTACTTTTGCGAACTAATCACGTAGTAACGTGGAACTTTTAAACTAGACTTTGTAAACACTGGAAAAAGGGTCTTTCATTACACAAAACCTGTGTACTCACCAACTATGTTTCATAGTTGACCTGTTTACTTTTACATGCTTTTCAGGAATTAGTCACCACTTGTTTATTGAAGCTAAACCCGTTATATGATCTATGCTGCTGTAGCGTTATGGGATTTTCTCTTTTAGATGTAATCGCATGTTTCGATTATTTACTTTTGTGCTGTAAACGCTTGTAAGATCTTATGTAATGTAATAATTGTAGACCGTTGAACGGTGATCTTTTGTAATTTTCGATTGTGAAATCATTGTACTGTTACATCTCGTGTTTCCGCTTTAGCGGGGTGTGACAACCATCCCCATTGTTTTCCTCGTAATCAAACTAGTGTCAGAAACATGTATGCTTAAATATATTGTAGGTCACATATACATACTGATCATATTACAATTACACTTAATTAAGTGCGGAATCCTACAATCAAGTGATTAAACGGTTTGAATTGAACACGCAATCTAAATAACCCGATTATATTGATAATCAAATGATATTGAATGATTATAGACGTTCACAGATATATTTGATTGTTGATACATATCTGTGTGACAATCAGCTTGTTTAGAAATTAGGTTTAGAAATTAGCTTGTGCGACACTAATATGCGACTTTATGTTAAAGTCGCAGACTTGCAAAATGCGACTTTACCTTAAGGTCGCCGGTAAAGTCGCAGGTTAGTCATGATTAGTATAAATACAACAGCAGAATGTGTTTTTTGGTGTGTGTTTGAGATCTTATATGTAACAGATTCAGTAGAGAGAGTTGAGATCATATTGTATACACTTGTAATCGTTATTGAATATCAATATACAAGAAGTTGATTATTTGATTCAATCTCGTTCATCACATAAATCAATTAAACTGGGATTCCGCACGGTTTAATTGTTGATTCAAATTAGATCCAGAGCATCCGGACTAATATTGATTACAATATGCTCTAAGTTTCACGTTTAATCTTTTTCTACAAATGAAAACATAACAGCCTATTTATAGACAGACCTGCGACACTATTGTTATGCGACTATAATCTAAAGTCGCACCTGCGACTTTATCAATAAAGTTGCATAGACACTAAGACTGTTTTCTAAGACTTATCAAGATTCTGACATTTTAATCTTGCACCAACAAACTCCCCCTTGTCAGTAGCTTGATATGTTCCTTATCTTGCTTCAGATCCATTTGCTAGGGAGATTGCTTCCAGCACATATGCCGTTTCTGACACACACTTTCACAACATTCTGAAACTTCATTGCTTCAACTTCTTCATTTTTGTTGAACATAATGTGATTTTCTATAAGTGCCAGCAAGTCTTGTCTTGATAAATTTATTAAGCTGATTGGATCATAGACATAGACAAATTCAACTTTATCCTTATTTGCAAACACGTATCAGCTGAACAAATCTAGGAAACATTTAAAACTTGGTGTGACTGGAGATTGTTTGATATCATATTTGCAAACACGTATACGAAAAAATTATAAGGCTTATTCAAAGTGAGAGCAACCATTGCAGAGCCCAAACTCTGACCCATTCCATCTAATCCTCCTTTACGTCCTGATAAGCAAACTATCAAAAAATGCATGAACAATCTCCATACATGACTCAACTTTTGCTTTCGATATTGATCTGGAGAGATCTCAGGATAACCGATTCGTTGAAAGATCCAGAAACTAAGATGGCTGGGAAAAGTATTCTTGAATCAACATCATTTCCAAACTGAAGAACTATACGCATTGTATCTTCTGTAATTATAACTTGTTGATCAAGAACAGTGGTAATCAGTCTTTGCACACCATCAACCGTATCATGTGTTGCATTAGTCCAGAAATCAATGATATGATTAGCATATACGGTTGTTGAAGTAGTTAGTGCATAGTGAATTCTGGAACGTCTCAGAAAGTTCAGCAACTCCAGATATGGTTGCGCAGTAGCTAAAGAAGTATCAATAATAGCTGTTGTGTTGTGCCTCCCTTCAAACATCTTTGGATCAACCATCTGTAATCTATAAAGAATATAGCAATGTTGCACGATAGATATATCAATTTCACAAGTTTAAACACTCAGAATCAAGATAAAAAGTCGCCTGTTTAAAGTCTCAGTATGAAATCTCTAATTAAAGTCTCAAAATAAAGTCTCTAACTAAAGTCTCATAATAAGTTCGCATAGTAAAGTCTCATGCTAAAATCGCATAACATATCTAAGAACAAAGTCGCAGAATAAAGTCTCTAATCAAAGTTGCATAACAAGATCTTAGACTTTAGTTACATGATAAGGTCGCAGACATAAGTTCTCAAAATATAGTCGCATTTTAAAGTCGCATGTTTTGAACAACAGTAAGTTCTCAGAAATAAAGTCGCATACTATAGTCGCATAACTAAAGTCGCAAAGACGAACCAATTAGTTTCAAATCTAAGTACGAAACCTTATATAAACTTACAATTCCCACTTTAAACACGATAATCAGGCCGTTATCAATCAAATGTACAAGATATATGCATTTTTAACCGTGTATTTCACCTATTTATATGACGTCATTATTAAAACCCAATGGATTTCAATCAAATCACAAAATAAATGGAAACAATGATTAAAATTTATACCTTAGATGAATCTGATAACAACGAATGAAGAGAAACTGATTTCAAAGGATTCCAACGGTTCAAACTCGAAAATTTTGAATTTTTTAGTAAAGTCGCATAAATCGTTGTAATAAGGTCGCAGGTACAGTCGCACTCTCTTAATCAGAAATGATTAAGGTATTTATAGGCAACTATTTATGCGACTTTATCATAAAGTCGCGTATGCGATTTTATGAATAAGGTCGCAGAAGACCATTTTGTGACTTTAACTTGTGATTTTCAAATTACTTTGATCTTTTTATTTTTCTGGATGCGTTACTTAATCAAGATTTAAACAACTTTTGATCAAAAATTAACAAAGAATATAAAATTCAATCTTAAAGAATAAAAGCTACACATCTTTTTGTGAAGGAGATCTTTATTTGCTTCAGGATCATATCAGTATGAAACGTGATTTTATTAAGAACATCAAAAGTTCTAAGTTTGATTTATCAGTATTTAATTTATAAGCTCAATGTAAACATTTATAAAACAAATTTTCTGACTTTCAAATGATAACAAACTTGATCTTTGCATTTTAAAAATAGAACCTTCATATTTTCCAAAAATTCTTGAAAATTATATACGTAACACCACAACTTGATTTAACCATTAACCAATGATCACACATTTTGAGATATTTTGTCCTATCATATATATCTATTTTTGAACATAACTAGCAGTGGATCATGTATGAGCACATTCAAGTGAATAACGTATATAGTTGTTTGGACTTACATGCACATACGGACTCACAAGCCGACAACTATATACTGTACATTGAGACATTTCACCAAAAGAGCAAAATAAGATAATACTCATATGTACGATTTTTTCGTATCTTTTGACTTTTAAGATTTTAGCACACTTGATTAAGGATTGCAACAACGGACTTACATCCTAAATCAAATATGTATGTAACTGTTTAGGACTTACATGCAGCGACGGTCTTACATGCCCCAGTTACACACTGTGCCTCTCAAAATATCATCCTATGTGGCCCCATTGGCTCTTTTTTGTTCAAATAATTATATACATATATCTCTTTTGTATGATCACTGGAGATTGGTATGTGAATGTTAAGAATATACTTTACTTTCTACTTTGAAAAATAATCCAGTCACAATTTTCAAAATGTAGACCCAAATGTTTATCATTTTAAAAATCAAAACATAAGATTCAAAATTATTTACATGAGCCTACTGATATATCAAACAAATTACTTAGGATTTTCAATTTTTATTCTCATCTCCCTAATGTACTATCATTTCCCAGATATTTTCAATCAAAATCTCCCCCTTTTCTTAAAAATCGTTTTTTTTTTAAATAAATAAAAAAAAAACAATATAATAAAAGGTGATCTAAGTCAGTTTTCAATCTAGATCAAGATCTGGCATCCCAATCATTTTAACAAGTTCCTCAAATCGATTTTTCAGAAAAGCATTTGTAAAAATATCTGCGTTTTGCTTTAAAGTGTCAATTTAATTAAGAAGATTAGTTGCTTTTCATAACAATCCCGTATGAAATGATATCGAATTTCGATATGTTTTGTTTTTGAATGTTGTACGAGATTTCATGTTATGGAGATAGCAGCAGTATTATCAATATGGATAGGAGTTTTAGTAAGAAGTAAACCGTAGTCCCTCATTTGGTGTTGAATCCACAAAACCTGTGAACAAAAACTTGAAGCGGCTATGTACTCTGCTTCAGCGGATGAAGTGGAAACAGTTGTCTGTTTCTTACATTGCCATGAAACGAGTCGGTTTCCTAGATACTGACATACTCCTGTTGTAGACTTTTTATCCATATTACATCCTCCATAGTCTGAATCAGAAAAGGCCGAAAGCTGAATATCTTCATCGTTAGGATACCATAGCCCGATCGATGGTTTACCCTTAAGATAACAGAAGATTCTTTTTGTAGCTTTAAGATGAGAAATCTTTGGACATGCTTGATATCATGAACAGATAGATACAGCAAACATTATGTCCGGTCGAGACGTAGTAAGATACATTAATGAACCAATTATCGATCGATATTCATGTTGGTCTGTATCTTCTTCTTCAAGAGACGGCCCTAATTTGTGATTTACTTCTATAGGAGTTCCAGCAACTTTGCAATCATCCATTTTGAATTGACTCAAAATGTCTTTAACATATTTTGATCGATGGATAAAAATTCCCTTCTTAGTCAGTTTAACTTGTAAACCTAAAAAGAAGTTCAGTTCTCCCATAGAACTTATCTCAAACTTTGACTTCATGATTGTCTCAAAATCTTTACAAAGATTATCATTTGTCGATCCAAAAATAATGTCGTCCACAAAAATCTGCACCAGCAGCAAGTCTTCATTAGACTTATTTATGAAGAGAGTACTGTCAATTTGTCCTCTGGTAAATCCGTTTTTCAACAGGTGTTGAGACAAGGTCTCATACCATGCTCTAGGTGCTTGATGAAGACCATACAAGGCTTTGTCAAGTTTGTAGACATGATCAGGAAATTGATGGTCTTCAAATCCAGGAGGTTGACATATATAGACTTCTTCATGAACCTTTCCATACAAGAACACGCTTTTCACATCCAGTTGATAGACTTTGAATTTCTTGAATGAAGCATAAGCAAGAAATAAACGAATCGATTCAAGGCGCGTAACCGGAGAAAAGACTTATGTGTAATCTAATCCCTCAATTTGAGTGAAACCCTGAACGACCAATCTTGCTTTGTTTCGAACAATTACTCCACGATCATCTTTCTTTGCTCTAAAAACCCACCGAGTACCAATGGAATGTACTCCCTTTGGTAACTTGACAAGTTTCCAGACTTGCATTTTCACAAACTGTTGTAACTCTTCTTGCATAGCTTCCACCCATAAAGGATCTTGTAAAGCCATTTTCACATTTTTAGGTTCAATTTGTGACAAGAAACACGACTCCATTTGTGCAATCAACCCTTCTTGGTTTTGTTGAACTTGATGTCGAGTTTGCACACCTTCCTGTAGATTTCCAATAATGTTCTCTGAAGATTGTCCTGAATGAACCCTAAGGTTAGGAAGATTACGAATATCTTCAGCAACAATTGTAGTATCTATGTTTGTTAGAATTTCTTCATTCAAACAATTGTTGTCATCATGATTGCTTGCATCATCAGAAGATGAATTTTCCAATTCAGATAAAGTTTCTTGGAAGTCTTCATCATTTCGCAATTATTGCTCAGAGTTGTCACCTGCAGAAGTTGTAACAGAAGCAGAAGCAGAAGTAGAGGCTATATCATTTGAAAGATGATTAGTATGATTATGATTATCCCCCTCATAAATCATACCAACCACTTCATCAATAGACTCAGGAAAAATGTTGAATGATTTAAACAAAACATCATAATCAAACATCCACTTAGGACCCTTTCCAGATGAAGAGATTTTATGCATAAGACATTCAACCTCATAATGCTCTTCTATCATTTTCGTTACTTTATTGTACACACGTTTGTTTGGTGAATAACAGAATATCCAAGAAAGTATCCATCCATTGATTTTTCACCAAATTTTGACAATCTTTTGTGTTCAATATAGTACAAGGACAACCAGAAGGTTCTAAAAACCTTAGATTTGGTTTACGGTTATTTAGCAATTCATAACCTGTTTTATTTTTCTTTTTAACCGGTAACATTCTATTTAGAACATAACATGTTGTGTTAACTGCCTCTGCCCAGAAAGTAATGGGTAGATTTGAGTCAGAAAGTAATGTCTTAGCTGCCTCATTTAAGGTCCTATTCTTCCTTTCTGCAACCCCATTTTGTTGAGGGGTTCTCGGAGCACTAAATGGGTGATGGACACCATTTTGTAAACAAAAAAGTTCCAAATTATGATTTTTAAACTCCGTTCCATTATCACTCCTTAGCATTTTGGTTACAAAATGGTTTTCAGTTTACAAAGATTTTCCAATTTTAAAAACAGAAATTTTAAAATTTCAGGTGTTTCATCTTTGGAATTCAGAAAGTAAACCCAAGAAAATCTTGAATAATCATCAGTAACAACCAAGCAATAAGACTTCCCTCCCAAACTTTTAACATTTACTAGTCCAAAAAGGTCCATATGTAAAAGTTCAAGTGGTTGTTGGACTGAATTTACCATTTTTGACCTGTGAGATTTCTTATGCTGTTTTGCTTTCTTACAAAAAAGACAATGATCAGTTATGGAGAAAGACATATTGGGAACACCTTCCACAAGATTATTTTTTACCAAAATGTTCATCTTGCGAATGTGAATGTGGCCCATACGTCTATGCCACATAAGAGAATCTCTCTCTAATGCTTTTGTAAGCAAACACGACATATCAGGTGAAGACGAAGATACAGTTCTCATGTCGAGTGCGTATATATCCTTTCGTGTTGGAGCTTTCATAAAAATCCATTCCTTCGGAATAATGAACCCCGGTTTAAGTATCAAGCATTCAACATTGTTGAAGACAGTTGTGTATTTCTTATCACAAACTTGAGAAACGCTGAGCAAGTTGTGCAACTGTTCACAGAAATTAACCTTTTCAAAACTTATTGAACCATTTGAAACAGTGCCTTCTTTGGAAATCATTCCTCCTTTGTCACCAGCAAAAGAAACATATCCTCTATTAATTGATTTGACATCAATTAAAAGGGATAAATTTCCTGTCATGTGTCTGGAACAGCCGCTATCCACATACCAGATATTTTCTTGAGTTTTGCTTGACTGTTCCAACACACATAAAGAACAAATTAGTTCGAAAGGGTGACCCAAGCCTTAATGGCCTTGGGTCTTCCATCATCATCAATTGTGATTCCGTCAACTAATTTTGAATTTTTTCGAAAATTTTGAGGAATAGTTGACGTATCAACTTTAGGAATCCTAGATTCCTTTGAAGGATTCTTTATTTTCCAAACCAAGTTTTGTTTGAAAGTCTGCTTGTTTGAAATGTTGTGCTTTTTAGATTGCACAACATTAACTTTTTTCTTTACAGATTTTGAAGAACAAGACGAATTGTTAGAATTGTCTTTTTGAAATTGCTGTTTTCGTTCTTGTTTCTTCAACTTTTGTTTTTGAAACATCAAACAATCACGAATAACATGACCTTGACGACCACAAAAATAACAAGATCTATAGTCAATAACATGTGATTTTTGATACCACTTGTTAGTCCATGTATTTTGGATCTTATCATTTGTACAACATGGTTTTGTACACTTAGAAGTAGATGTCTGTTTGAGAATCTCTTTTCAAAATCTTAACTTCTTTAAAATTTGGTTGTGATTAATAAGATGTTTTTGACTTTTTAAGTTTCTCATGAACATAATCTTTTTTTAACACTTCTTTCTCATCTTTGAGTTTTGATTTGCCTTTAAAAGAAAACTGTTGAACTTCATTAGTGATAATGAAATTCTCAGGTTTTACAGCAGATTCATCAATTTTTAATAGTAGGCATCTCGCATACTTCAACTTCACAAACTTCTTCTGCTGAATCATCCTTGATAATAGAAGCTGGATCTACAACTAAAGGAGTTGTAGGAACAAAATCCTTGATTTCATCTTTAACAGGCATGTGAATATAACTATCTAGGAGGAGGTACAGAGTTATATCCAATGCTTGTTTTGGATTTTGTATCCAGTTTTTGTGAATGAATAATTTGATCCAGAATTAAAGAAGCAGACAAATTTGATAACTTCCTTTTAAAGTTCAAAATCTCACTTTGAGCATCAGCATACTCTTTTCTTTGCAAATCATTCTCAGTAATGTAACTATTGTTGGTACATTAGTGTGTCTGTCACTTGGTCTAAGTTTTGAGTTGTAATTACTTAGTCTATTTCTGATGTAACTAGCGACATTGGCAATATCGCAATTGCGATATTGGCAATATCGCATAGGCGATATCATCAATATCGCCTAACTGATTAGGTAATAGTATAAATACCTAATTAGTGTTTGTGTTACGTGATTTTTTGCCAATCCGAATTCCAGAGAATTTTTTGGGTGTGTTTCTTCTATTATGGTCAGTATTGTATTCAATCTTTGATTATTATTCACAATACAATATTGTTTGTGTGTTGTGATTAAACGTACTTGTGTTTAGCTTTTGATTTCCGCTCACTAGCTATTGAATATTGATTTGCTTAAGATCTGTCAAATAGCGGTCCTACAATTGGTATCAGAGCCATTTATCAATTGGATTAGTGGTTGTTTAAATCAATATTAGTACGTTAAAAAGGGCTAAGTAACTAGTTTCATATAGGTTAATTACTTTTTAGCCTTAAAACTGATTAATTAGTACTTTGTAGTGTTTTCTGGGATTAGTGTTCGTCATTTGCAAACCTAAATTTAATTAGATCTCTGAGAATAATAATTTTTGGGGTTTACAGCCGTTTTAGCGATATTAGAAGCGACATTGTCTTAATATCGCCTCTAGGGTTTCAGCGATATTACTTGATTTGTACTCATTAATTTGAGCATTATTACTAGCGATATTACATAGTATCGCCTAATTAATTTTAGCGATATTACTCTCAATATCGCCCGTAGTATCGCCTTTTTGATTCTGATTTTGTTTTGCGCCTTAATCAACGATATTGATAGCGATATCATCAATATCGCTCAATCATCATCATCTTTTTAGCGATATCATTAATATCGCTATACTGTTTTAATCAGAATTTTTAACTTTTTCAAATTAATTAATCTTAGTTAATACATATTAAAATGTCTACTTTACAAGCTGTTAATGCTATGTTACAACATAACGCTGAGGTTGGTAGCGCAAATAAACCTCCATTCTTTGCACCTGGAATGGAGTATTCTGAATGGCGTGGTAGATTTTTATCTTTTGTTGCTTTTACTGACCCTGAAATGGAGATACCTTTGATCGAGCGATATGTTCGACCGGTTGTAAGTGGAGAACATGTGGGTATACCTCCTCCAAAACCTATTCGTTCAATGACGGCTGAGGAACGCAAGGCATGGGAATGTGAACGAAAAACTCACTCTGCTATAACCATGTCTCTACCTGCCGATGCTATGAAGATGTTTAAACAACACGACATAGCTTATGATTTGTGGAATGGTATAGCTGAAAGATGTGGAGGTACTACTGAATACAAGCAAAGTAAGCTGGAGTTAGTGAAGAAACAGTATGCTCTGTTTGACATCCAGAAGAACGAGACGGTTAAGGACTTGTTCTGTAGATATTCACGTCTAGTGAATGAGCTGACTGAGGGTGGATACAAATTCAGCTCTATTGAGGTTAACAAGAAACTGCTTAATGCTCTACCTCCTCACTGGGAAACTAGAGTGTTGATGATGGAGAATGACCCAGACGTATTGGCAATGACTTTGGATCAACTTATTGGAAAATTAGAAACATGTGCTTTGGATATCCAAAAGAAAAGCACAAGATCCAGTTCGTTGCTTCCTGATACTAGTAGTTTTGGATATGGAAGTACAGCTCTTTTATCTGGACCTTCTACTGCTGCATCTAAACCAAATTACTCGTCTGATAATAATTCGGGTGGAAAATTTTCTTCTTTCTCTGCTCAACCATCTTCATCTGCTACTGCATCACACAATGAGCATGCAGTAATCTTCAATGCGTTTTTATCATCATATGATGATTTTTTATCAAAGAGGATTAGCTCGGTAGATCTTACTGATGAAGACTTTGCACAAGTTGATCCTGATGAACTAGAGAGAGTGGATCTTCGTTGGAACATGGCTATGCTTACCAGAAGAACGAAAACCTATTTGAAGAGAACAGGAAAGAAATCTCTTGAAGACGTCACTGATAAAACTAGCATGGGTTTCGATAAGTCCAAGATTAGATGTTACAAGTGTCAAAATCTGGGACATTTTGCTAGAGAATGTGAGAAAGGTAGACAACCGTCTACTGGATTTTCAAAACCTTCTACTTTCAAGAAAGAGAATGAAGTCGCCAAGGCAGCTCTTCTGATGGATGAAGAAGCCTATGATTTTTCTGCTATGGACGATCAAGATAACGTAGCTCTTATGGCGGATGTTCAAAATGAGGTAGACTTTGATTCGTTTAATTGTAATTCCTGTATCACACTAACTGGTAAAATCAACAGGTTCATAGTAGATAATGATCGCTTGAATACAGATCTAACCAATCTTATTGAAGCAAACAAAGTTTTAAAAGATAACGAAAAAGTCTTTACTGTAAATCAGAAAAACCTTATTAACGAAAAGAAAGAGTTAAAGGCAATGATTTTTAACAAACAAGATGAAATTGACAGTTATTTAAAACTCATTTCACATCTTAAAAGGGAACTTGCTGAAACTCAATATGAAAATGTTGATTTAAAACGAAGACTTGCAAATATCTCTACATCTACTATGGTCTTTTCCGACATTCTGCAAAATCAACGGACTGATACGAAAGGCAGGAATTGGTTATCACAACTAACCTCCTCCCTCAAATTTGAATCAGCCCAGTCTTTCGCAGGACGAAATTAAAGACTTTGTACCTTCTGTTCTCAAGAAGGATACAAATCCTGTGGTGAAACCAGTTATTGTTAAGGCTGCTGATGACAAGCGACCTGAGTTGCCTAAAGCTCTGAGTTCAAATAACAAGAAGGCTGAGCCAATTAAGCCTAAATTTGAACCAATCATGTTTGCACTTTCAACAAATGTTGAAGAGGTGGTAGAGGTGGAGGATGTAACTCATGAGGTTACACAGAAAGTTGAGAAGAATAACCTCAAACCTGAAAATTTCATCTTTACTAACGAGGGTAGAGGTGGAATGTTTTCTAAAAAGAAACCAGTAATCAAGGATTTAAAAATGAAACTAGAGGAGAATATTCAAGATAGTAAAGTTTCAATTAAAAATCCTTCTTCAAAGATTACCTCAACTGCAAATATGTTTACTCCATCATGCTCACATAAGTGTTCATGTGCAGTAAATGTACCTAGACCTCGTAGGGTTCCTCTTTCACCAAAACCACTATTGAGTAATGATCAAACTTTCTGAGAGAGACGATCATGTTTCTACTGTAAGAAGCAGGGTCATCTCATTAATCAGTGTCCGGTGCTTGCTAGAAAATGGGCATCACGAAATGATCCACGTCATGCTAAAAATAGAAACTTTCAAAAGTCAAAACAATCTGGATTATCTCGAAATGTTCCGATTTCAAAAGTTAATAACATTACACCTACTCAACCAATGGTTCGAAGGTTGATGTTATTAATAAGCAACCAATTTTTTCTCAGAAAGTTTGGAAAAAGAAAAGTGTAAGGAATAATGTGTCATCTGAAGTTATCACATCAGTAAAAAATAATGATTTACTAAAAAACAAGGTTTTAACTGATGTGGTAATAATCGATGAAGTCTCAGGAGTACCCAAGTCTGTCAAGGCTTGGGTCTCCATTTCAAACTAACAATCTTTTCTTTGTGTTGTGACAGTCAAAGGTGCTGAATAGCAAGTGGTATGTTGACAGTGGCTGTTCACGACATATGACAGGCAATATCTCCCTTCTCTCTGATGTTAAACCATATAATGGGGGATATGTTGCTTTTGCTGGTGATAATGGTGGTTCTATAACTGGGAAAGGTACACTCACAAATGGTCAGGTGAGCTTTGAGAATGTTAACTTTGTGGAGGAGCTAAATCACAACTTGATAAGCGTCTCTCAAGTTTGCGATAAGAAGTTCACAGCTGCTTTTACAGACTTAGAATGTTTGATATTGAAGCCGGGATTTGTAATTCCCGAGGAATGGATTCTGATTAGAGCTCCTAGAGTGAAGAACTCTTATATTTTAGACATGAGGACAGTAGAAACTGAAGAACATACCTGTCTTCTAACCAAAGCGTCTACTAAGGATTCATTATTGTGGCACAGAAGGATGGGTCATATTCATTTCCGGAAAATGAATTATCTGGTGAAACATGATTTAGTGGAGGGGATTCCTAAGCAATCCTTTGCTTTGGAAGACGATTGTGTTTCGTGTTTGAAAGGAAAACAACACAAGAAGTTTCACAAGTCTAAGCAAGTTAATTCCATTGAATCTCCATTGGAATTACTTCACATGGACTTGTTTGGACCTATAAGCACGAAGAGTATTGGAGGTAAATCTTACTGTTTGGTAGTAACTGATGACTACTCTCGCTTTTCATGGGTTTACTTCTTGCGTACAAAGGATGAAACACCAGATATACTGACATATCTGTTCGATAGACTTGAGAATCTGTGCAACTTGAAGATAAAGAAGATACGTAGTGATAATGGAACGGACTTCAAGAACAAAATTCTTGAATTATATTGTCTACGCAAAGGAATTGTTCATCAGTTTAGTGCTGCTAGAACTCCGCAACAGAATGGTGTAGCGGAGAGAAAGAACAGAACCATCATTGAAACCACCCGTACTATGCTGTCTGATTCACACTTGCCGATTACTTTTTGGGCAGAGGAAGTCAACACGGCATGCTATGTATTAAACCGTGTTCTGATGAACAAGAAGAAGAATAAGACTTGCTATGAGTTGTTGAATAACCGAAAGCCAAACCTGAAATTTTTGGAACCATTTGGATGTCCTTGCACCATTTTGATATCAAAAGATAAAGTTTCTAAATTTGGTGAAAAAGCACTTGATGGATTATTTCTTGGGTATTCGGTTAATTCTCCTAACAAGAGGGTTTTCAACAAGGAAACGGGAAAGATTGAAGAGCATTTTGAGGTAAAATGTTTAAAGTACACGGAGTCTCCTAAAGGAAAAGGTCCTGATTGGTTGTTTGAATATGACCATCTTGTTAACTCATTCAATCTTCCGAAATTCAATGAAGTGGATCAAGTTGTTACGCTTCTTCATGGTTTGCATCTTAATCCGGATAATTCTTCATCCACACCGTCTTCGACTCCTGCTACTACTGATCCTCTACCATCTTCGTCTACTGACATTCCTGAGAGTTCTTCTGCAGATCAACAGCCCGAAGCTTCTCCTGCTACTGTTGATGCTGTAGAAGACATGCTCTATGAGAATGAAGATGATTCTTTCGCTCAAGAGGTTGAGCTAAATAATTTGGAAACAAACCTCACACCCGATTCAATACATGTCTCTCGTATTCATAAGAATCATTCAATTGAGAACATTATTGGAGATGTGAATGCAGGTGTTCTAACTAGAAGCAAAACAGTTAAACCTTCTTCAACGAATGATCATACGGATGAAACTTCTGAAGATCCTGATGATCTTGCATGTCTAAAGGCTACAATTGAAGAATGCTTTTTATCCCAAGTTGAGCCAACAAAGATTGATGAGGCTCTAAAAGATTCGCATTGGGTTTCTACAATGCAAGAAGAGTTGAAGCAATTTGTGAAGCTGAAAGTCTGGGATTTAGTTCCACTTCCAAAAGGAGTACACCCAATTGGAACTCGTTGGGTGTTTCGAGTCAAACGTGATGATAGGGGAGTGGTGATTCGCAATAAAGCTAGGTTAGTAGTCCAAGGGTATACACAACAAGAAGGTTTGGATTATGATGAAGTCTTTGCGCCTGTCGCAAGAATGGAATCTATTCGTATCTTCTTAGCATATGCGACATTTAAGGGGTTTCGTGTTTATCAGTTGGATGTGAAAAGTGCATTTTTGTACGGTAAGGTTGCTGAAGAAATTTATGTCAGACAACCTCCTGGTTTTGAGGATTCGGTCAACCCAGACTATGTGTGCAAGTTGGATAAGGCTCTTTATGGTCTTCATCAAGCTCTGCGCGCTTGGTATGAACGGTTGGCAACGCACTTGATTAAAAATGGGTTTGAACGTGGTCATATTGACAGCACTCTTTTTATCAAGCGAACTGAAAATAGTCAACTGCTAGTTCAAGTCTACATGGATGACATTATTTTTGGTTCAACTGATGAATCTCTGTGTCGACATTTTGAAAAGATCATGAAATCCGAATTTGAGATGAGTGCGATGGGGGAGCTAAAATTCTTTTTGGGTGTTCAAGTTGATCAATCATCAAAGGGCACTTACATTCATCAATCAAAGTATGTTAACGACATGTTGACACACTATAAGTTGCATGATTGTAGAGAGTATGGAACTCCCATTCAAACAAACCACAATCTCGGACCAGCTGAAGATGAGGAGGACTATGAAGAAAAGCTATATCGGTCGAAGATCGGATCTTTAATGTATCTTACATCTTCTCAACCTGATATAGTATTTGCTGTTTCGTTGTGTTCAAGATATCAGTCTCAACCCAAGGTTTCTCATTTGAAAGCGGTTAAACGTATATTTGGATATCTCAAACATAGACCTACTCTAGGACTATGGTATCCAACAGAGAAGACATTTGTGTTCACAGCATACTCGGATTCTGATTATGGTGGCTGTAGCATCGATAAGAAGTCTACGTCAGGAGGATGCCAGTTTCTCGGTTCACGTTTAGTATCTTGGCAATGCACAAAGCAAACGACAGTTTCTACTTCAACAGCGGAAGCTGAATATATTGCTGCTGCCAGTTGCTGTTCACAAATCTTGTGGATTCAGCACCAACTTCGTGACTACGGTTTACTCTTAACCATGACTCCTTTATATATTGATAATACTGCTGCTATTTCTATCACTAAAAATCCCGTACAACACTCTAAGACCAAACACATAGAGATTAGGTTTCATTTTATACGGGATTGCTATGAGAAGCATTTGATAGACCTTGTCCAAATAGAAACTGATAAGCAAAATGCTGACTTGTTTACCAAGGCATTCTCTAGAACCAGGTTTAACTAGCTTATAGACATGATTGGGTTGCGCTTTCTTTCAAATAAAACAGTAAGTTGTGACAGTTAATTCTTTATTTGATAGTTTCTTTGTGATTTAAAAAAAAAAAAAAAAAAAAGGGGAAGAAGGACGAGCAATAGCCATTCTTTATGCTTACTAGCATTAAAGAAAAAGCAACGTTGCAACATATGTTAAAGACGTTAAGTTGTGTCTGTAAACAACTAGGGAGATGATAGTACATTAGGAGACACCCCTCAAAAGTCAATCTTAAGTTTTATCCTCGATGGATCAGTATGTTTATCTCGTATTTGTTATACTTGTCATTACAGACATCTTATTACTTGCACGAGGTATTGGTAGGCATTTTCATACTCTTCTTTGAGCAACTAAGAAATACCTTAATCTGTGTTTAAATCTTTTGTGATAACCAACATATGATGTATGACAATGGGTCTTAATTCTTATGTATCAGCTTGCCATCCTTCTATTAACTTGAGCTTGTATATGACAACATTTGGGGATTTATGTTGTCTATTTCCTTTGTTGTACGTCTGTACAGACCTGGTCTCAGTCAGTATACTTTCAAAACTTAAGCAAACAAAAGTCAAAGTACTTTCAAATCTTATAAAATCAAAGATTCCTCACAAGGTCGCCAAATGGTTTGACCAAGTCTAGTTTTGCTTACACCTGAATCAAGTTTAAGTCGCTTTGTTGTACGTATGTACAGACCTGTCACCGCTGGCTTGATTCTTAAAAATGTTGAAATCAAATGCTTTCTCTAATCAATCGAAGTCTTGGGCATGTTTTGATACTAGGAGTATATCTATGTGGGATTCACGGAGACCTATTCACTCTCACAATAACTGCTAAGCTTGAAGTTGATTATGTTACATGTTTAAGTGGACAAACAATACCTATAATCGTCTTGTTATTGATTGTCTCTTTGGCTAGTTAACTGTGTGTGCTAAATTTACATTTGGACAACTATACTGATAATCGAGTTAAAATTTGATATTGTCTAGCGAATCTGTCTTTCTAATATGATCCCTAATTCGACACCATCTAGTTCGTCACCTATAATAAGTAAAGTTTATTTATTTATTTTTCTTTTTCCTTTTAAATTAGTTTATTGTTTTGTCACAAGTTACTGTTTGATTTTGAATTTTAGCGATATTGAATGCGATATTGTCATATCGCTCAAATAGATTCTTAATTAGGCGATATTGCATGCGATATTGTCATATCGCTCAAATAGATTCTTAATTAGGCGATATTGCATGCGATATCGTCATATCGCTCAAATAGATTCTTAATTAGGCGATATTGTTTGCGATATTGTTAATATCGCTCAAATGTATTCTTGTATATATATAAATGTACGTTACAATTTTCAATACATTTTCAAAATCACTTCTGCGATATTACCTGCGATATTGTGAAGCGATTTTGGCGATATTACATTTTTCTTTGATTTCCCTCTCGTTTTCGCTCCTCATTCAAATCAAACCACATCACCGTGTTCGTCTACATTTATTTCATCGATTGGTATGTTTCTATTGCTTTATACTTTAGTTTTTATGCCGCATTGTTGAAATTTTTGTTCGGTTTTTGTGCAAATCTAGTTTTCTGTGATTTACACTATAAAAAGTCATTCAAAACTAGTGTAAAATAGTTCTGTGTATTGCCCATTGCCTTGTGTGTCGAGTATTAAGTTTAGATCATGTTTTTATACGTTTTTTCGACCATAGGGTTCTGTGCTTACGTTTAGCGATATTGTGGGGCGATATTGTGATATCGCCCAAATTGATTTCTGATTTTAGCGATACCATGTGCGATACTGGGAGCGAAAATGCTAATATCGCTTAAATTGGATTAATTTCCAAAATTGTAAAATCTAAGCGATATTAATCAAATTGCTTTAATTTAAGCGATATTGTAGCTAATATCGCTTAAATTGAGAATCAATTTAGGCGATATTACTACAATATCGCCTCATCTAGAAAAAAGTTAATTAGGCCAGGCCCAAACTGTTGATGAAACGGGCCCAGTTTTCGTGTTCTAATGTGCTTTTGGCCTGTTTTCGATTATTTCACTAACTATCTTCGAGTCTTGTGTTTTTATTGACTTGTTTTGCAGAAATGGAAGATTTCGCTCAGTTCGATTCTAAATGTGATGCCCGTCACAATATTACAGCATTTCTAGATGATACAAAGGACTCTGCTGAGCCCTTCAGGCCGTTGATTGCATTTTTACGCCGCTCACGTATTTTCACAGCTATTACTGCTTCGGATACTATCTATAGAGATCACGTCGGCCAATTTTGGAGAAATGCTACTGTCAACTCTGCTCTTGAATATACGCGATTGATCTCAACCGTGCACGGACGCCAGATTATTCTTTCTGAGCAGTTGATACGCGAGGTTCTTCGTTTTGGAGATGATCCTGATATGCCGATTTTATTTTCAAACGAATTCATCGTTGGGGCAATGAACCGGATGGGTTATGCTGGTACCCATTCAAATCAATATAGGAAGGGTCACCTGACTCGGGTTTGGAGGTGGTTGATGCACATCTTCATTCTCTGTCTATCGAACCGTCGCGCAGGTTATGACGGCACCAGTCATCGGACTGTTTCTGCTATGTTGGCTTCTATATACAACAAGCCATACAACTACTCGGGATACATATTTAGATCGATGGTAGACAATGCACAGCTTGGGGATAACCGATGGTTCATGTATCCTAGATTTGTTCAGCTTATGATCAACAGGGAGTTACCGGGTTTGGCGACTGATGCTACCCGTGTTTATAGGCAAACTCCAATGTCCAATCGGATATTTGGAGTTATGAGTTCAAATGGCAAGGGGGTTCCTATTCCTCCAGATACACCGTTGTTTGGTCATATTCTTGACCCAAACTATCAGCCACCGGCTAACGACGGATATCTAGATCCGGTCGTTCGACAGCCAGAACTAGAAGAGGATAATCTTACTGATGTTCCCGTATAAGCTACGGAAGATCCTTTACAGGATATTTATATGAGTGTTACTTCGCAGGGTGCCTTGCACACTTTGCATGTTCATCATGACACTTCTGAGGGGTCAACCGACTCTGACTCTTCTGAGCCAGCTGGTGGTGCTACTGAAAGTGACTCTGAAGGTTCGGTTCCGCATCCACAAGAGATTGAGTATCTTAGGCGGATCAATCCTCAGAGATATTTGAGGATTCGGAGGAGGATTGCTGCAGGCAAGCAGCATGTTCCGCAGAAAGACAAACGGGTTAGGGATTCTGCTGATGATGAGTATGTGCCTCCTCCACCAAAGAAGTCCAAGGTTGCTCGTCAGGTCTCTACTTCTTCCATGCCTCAGGATGCACCGCAGGTTGATATTCCTGTTCAACCTCATCCCTCTGTTATACAGGAGTTGATCAAGAGGCTGGATGTGATGCAACACACATTGGACTCTCAAGCTGCTGTGATAGAAGTTCAAGCTACTCGAATTGCAGCTGTGGAAAAGGAAAACGAAGACCTTAGGTCTAGGGTTATGATCTTGGAGTCCCAGTTGGTCGTTTCGGGGGAGATAGGAAGTAGTGAAAGACCAAATGTAACTCCCCCTGAAACAGAAAATGTAAATATTGAAGCTAGTAATGAAACTGTTCGTTTGGACTATTTCTCGTTTGAAGATATACCTGGTCAGCCAAGACCGTTGGCGGTTGACTATTCTTGTGCCAATTTGACATATCTAGCAAGAATGGTTAACCAGTCTGAAAATGTGAGAGAAGATACACCGGAAGTCAACTCTGATGTAGAAGTTGAAGATGAAGAATTTGAAAATGATGAATTTTATCATGATGCTCCGATAATCGAGTTGGACTCATTTGAGGATGAAGATGAACCAAAACCTACCACTGTCTCTTCCTCTTCACATCATGCAACACCTGAAGATTCAACTGAACCTGAAGCTGAAATACCCAAATCTCCTAAGGTTCCGGAAACCGCAGAAGAAAGGGTAGCTCGTCTGACATCATGGTGGCCTCATGGTAGAGAGAAAATTGTGCCTGTTATCTGTAAATCATACAGGGTTGGGGGAGATTATACTGGATTGATCAAGAGCTGGAAAGCATATAAAGCTAAGTTTATGATCAAGAGGACAGATGGGGTTCAATATTTCAAGCGTTCGTTCAACAAACTGAGTACGTTGCCTAAATGTGAAATTAATAGGCTTGCTCAGTTACAACTGATAAATCCGTTTCAAGATAATAATGCAGATTACATTCAAAGAACTTTGCGCAAGGAAGTACAGACAAAAAGATACATTTTTATTAAACCAACACTGGGAAAAAGATACAAGTTCAAGAAGAAGTTGGATCCAGTAACCATGCAGCCAATCTACAAAGTACATTATCCACCAGCTGATTGCTTGAAGAAGATTCCTCTGGAAATTGTTCCTCTGGATTTTTTAAAAAGATTTCACTACTGGGAGTTTAACAGTCAGTCTGGAGAAGCTGTGTTAGTTTTTGTGCCTGGGCATGTAGAACCTGAGAAGACTTCTCTTTATGGGTTGAAAAAAGCACAGTATAGGATATTTGATCCTATGAGTTTGATCAATCTATCAAAGGAAGATATGAGGAAATTGTTTGATATTCGTATAAGATATTATAGGGGAAACCCGATAAATGAAAAGCTTGCTCAACAATTTCAAAGAATTGTGGATATTTGTGTAACCCATGGAATCCATGCAGGTGGCAAGTTTCCTGCTGGATGGGTTTAATCAACGATTTGACTGAAGATTATTTTTGAAGACCAAGCTGAAGACACGGGGGAGTTTGTTGGTACATTAGTGTGTCTGTCACTTGGTCTAAGTTTTGAGTTGTAATTACTTAGTCTATTTCTGATGTAACTAGCGACATTGGCAATATCACAATTGCAAAATTGGCAATATCGCATAGGCGATATCATCAATATCGCCTAACTGATTAGGAAATAGTATAAATACCTTTGCCAATCCGAATTCCAGAGAATTTTTTGGGTGTGTTTCTCCTATTATGGTCAGTATTGTATTCAATCTTTGATTATTATTCATAATACAATATTGTTTGTGTGTTGTGATTAAACGTACTTGTGTTTAGCTTTTGATTTCCGCTCACTAGCTATTGAATATTGATTTGCTTAAGATCTGTCAAATAGCGGTTCTACAACTATCAATTGCAGTTTGCTGTTTTAAGATTTTAACTTTCAGATCGTATGTTTCAACACGAGTTAACTCAAACTTGTCCTCAAAACATTTTTCATTATCTTTCAAAACTTTATTTGCTTGTTTGAGTTTTTCAATGTCAGATAGCAAGCAGTGATTATGATCTTGATATGTGTTGAGTTTTTCAATTAACTCAACACACTTAGAGCATTGGAGCACGAAAGAATCAGAATCAACCTCAGATATGTCAGCGATAAACGCTTGGTTATGAGCATAAGCTGCTTCATCAATATGTGCAATCCAGTCATAGTGCTCATCATTTGTAGAAACCAATGCTGTTTGCGAAGTGCCCGTAATTTTGGCAATTATAGCACCGGACCTTGCTCTTGTCAAATCCCAATCCATCTTTTGTTGTTCCAATACTGGTACGACCTGTTCTTTTAAGAAATCTTTACACGGCGAGTAAGCATGGCCATGTTCCATTTGATATCCATTTCTTCCAGGTCATCTGGATGAATTTGATCATAGTCTGCATCCGTTATGTCTAGAGTTGAAGTTTTGTTGGAAATGAAACTTTCATAAGATGAAAGAAAAGCTGAGAAGATAGCCGCATGCTCTTCTGTTAGCTTTGAAGGTTTTAGAGTTTGGGTTGCAGAAACTGAAGCAGAAAACTTTGATGAGTTTGAACAATTTGAACAATTCAAACAGGAATTTGACTGAGGAGGTTCCGCTAATAGATCCTTTCCCAAGAGAAGTGCAACTCCTCCAGTGGTTGTCTTGTTTGACACATCACTGTAAAGACTAGGATCTTGAACCTGAACTTTTCCTGTAGCTTTTCTTTTCATATTCATCTCATACGCTTGTAGTTTTCCTATTAGATCTTCAAGAGACCAGGTTGGCATATTCTCGGTTTCTTGTATGAGCATGACACGATTGTCCCACTTCGATGGAAGAGAATTCAAAAGCTTCTTGTTGATCTCCACTTTTGTCACACCCCGCTAAAGCGGAAACACGAGATGTAACAGTACAATGATTTCATAATCGAAAATTACAAAAGATCACCGTTCAACGGTCTACAATTGATACATTACATAAAGTCTTCAAGCGTTTACAGCACAAAAGTAAATAATCTAAACATGCGATTACATCCAAAAGAGACAAAATCCCGTAACGCTACAGCAGCATAGATCATAAAACGGGTTTAGCTTCAATGGACAAGTTGTGACTAATTCCTGAAAAGCATGTAAAATAAACAGGTCAACTATGAAACATAGTTGGTGAGTACACAGGTTTTGTGAAATGAAGACCCTTTCTAAGAGTTTACAAAGTTCAGTTTAGAAGTTCCACGTTACTACGTGATTAGTTCGCAAAAGTAGTCTGTTTAGTACCCAGGCTCATATAATGACGAAAATCATCCGATAATTTCATAAGATAAGTTTTTAGGATAGTCGAGCGCAATTGCGCGGATAATTATAAAAGTAATTCACTAAAACAAGGCTCATTTAAGAGCGATACCCATTTGATAGTTAGATTCATTTGTGAATCTATGTTTTGTTTGCAAAAGAGTTTTATTTAAGTACGAGATTCATTTAGGAGCGATTCTCTTTAGAACTCAATTAAAAGTCGTGATTCATTTATAACGCCACACTCGTATTTTCAAAAGAATGTTAATTCACGTTTATAAAGCTCAAGATATAGTGTTTAATAAGTTAAAGTTATGTTTATAAAACTCATATTGTAATATTTAATAAGTTCAAGTTATGTTTATAAAGCCAATGGATCATCAAATCATTATCAAAATGTTTATAATCTCAACGGATTATTATGTCGTAGTTCATAAGAATGTGAGGCGTTATTATGAAACCACGTTTATCATTGTCCAAAAACCACAATGATTTATAGTATAAAACTTAGGTTATAAAGTTTATGGTTTTGAAGAGGTATCGCATCATTTATCAAATTGTTCATATTCGTGATAATTTATCGTGTTATCATGCAAAAAGAGTTTATAATCTCATCCATTTATCGTATTAATATTCGTGTTTACGATGAGTTATCATGAAATCATATTTATTATTGTTCAAAACCATAACGATCCGTAGTATAAAGCTCGTATTGTAAAGTAATTGGTTTCAAATGACAAAGTCATTGTAAAGCTCGGGTCGTAAAGTTTATAGTTTCAAAGAGATGTCATTTCAAATGACAAAGTCATTGTAAAGCTCGGGTTTCAAAGTTTATAGTTTCAAAGAGATATCATTTCAAATGACAAAGTCATTGTAAAGCTCGGGTTGCAAAGTTTATAGTTTCAAAGAGATATCATTTCAAATGACAAAGTCATTGTAAAGCTCGGGTTGCAAAGTTTATAGTTTCAAAGAGATATCGTTTCAAAAGTCAAAACGTCATACGTTTATAGTCGTTTATGAAATTTCTATGCTATCGCGTTATAATGTCTATAGTCACAATAAATTAATATGCTTAAGTCCACAACCAAACCTAAAACCGATAAACCTTTGCCCCAAAGAGAGATGCCCTATCGTTGGCATTTAGGATGATGGGATGCACTCACGTGGCCGCGTGAGTGGGAGGTGGTCTCGCTCCCAAATAATACTATTCATATGCATCATTTGGCTCATATAGAGTTAATGGTCGTGTAGATATACCGGGGACTTTAGATACGATAGAAAACAAGCATATAATCATGTTCGTATAAACGGAAAACATTCACGACATTATTTGTAATCAATACGACATTTTAACCATGTGAAGTATTCGAAAGTAAGCATAGCATATAGCATAGCGTAGCATTTGTAAATCAAGGATAGTATTTGTAAAACGAGCATAGTATAAGCATAGCATTCGTAAATCAAGTATAGCATAAGAATAGTATTTGTAATCCAAATATAGTAGTTAGATCATATAGCATGCTTTTCACCCCAAAAATTTAAGTAAAACGTTAAAAATAGGGGCTGTGTAAACTCACTATTGAGTGTGAGGGGAAGGATGGATGTAATGCGCGTGCCGACTGGGTTTGACTCCTATCCAAGTCCTAAGAACACAAGGTTTCTAATTAGTTTCTCGACTAATACGGTTTGTTAGGATTGCTTAGCTAGCTAATTAAATTACGAAGTGCCGTAAAAGTTTGAATTTCCATTTAAATCACGTTGCCGGTAATTGTTCGAGTTGTGAACAAAATAATGGAAATATATGATACAATATCTAAAAATTACCAAACTTGGTATGAAACATGAAATATAGTTCAAACATTTTCTGTGAAAATTTGGGGATTTTTAGACGTATGGATTATTTATAATCATTTTATGTCTAATAAGTGGGATAATTATGGGAAAAATAGTAATTATTCAGGAAAAATTCTGGAATTTTTACCAGATCATTTTCTACCCATTTTTAGGTTTGTCTAAAATTTTCAAGTCGTTTTGAGCAATGGAACTTAGGTTCCCAACATTATGCGTTTTAACGAGACGTAAATCGGAAAACATATCAAAACACCTCCAAAGAGTGTGAAATTTTTAGTATAAATGACACTGTAATTTTCCCATAATTATTTGGTGTCCAAAAGTATTTTTCATGAATATTTCACCTTTTATAGGCTTTATTTTCATTAATTTAGGAAAACTAATGTTTTTCCAAAAATTCCAATTTTTATTTTCAAGAATCTTTTCATGATCTAGTTACTGGGAAACATAATCCCCAAAATTTTAACACGTTTTCTCTAGAAATTATGTATTTTTGAATCATCACAACACAAGTATTTGAGATTTACAAGCTTACAACAATGCATGATGTTCATGCATTTTCTAAAAATATAAGATCAACAAGATAAATTACCTTCTTTTTATTCTACTGAGATACACTTGTTAGGAGTCTAAAAACAATTTTGTTTGAATTTATTGAACACCTTAACCCCCATGAATATGTATCACAACAAGATTGCTCACAGAAAGGTAGCTGTTTGCGCATCAGTTTTGTGTGATACATTTGGAGGTCGAAAACTCCATGGATTTGAGTGAAACAAGTGGGGTTTTAAAGGTAAGACATTAAGCTAAATTCTATAAGAAAAATCAAGATTTTTGGACCATTATTCACTGAGTTATGGCCGTTTCAAGTGGTCAAAATCTGGACAGATTACATGCATGACAAAGTGATTTTTTTGGTGTGTTTTTCACTACCAACGATTTTTAGACCTCATCCAATGATTGAAGCCTTATCTTTTATGCATGTACATGTGTTTTACAGAAAAATAAACATATTTTAACATTTTAACCATTTATTCTAGCAAGAACATGTAATAAAACCCTATAACATCAAAAAGTTGGCTTTTCGGTTTGATCATGGGTTGCCCTGTTTTAACACTTAAACAAGTGTAAGGGAACCTACAAACCATCAAGCCTTGTATGAGAATTTTAGCCATGAAAAAGGCATAAAATCCATGTTTTTACAAGAATCAAAGTAGGAAATTGCAAGAATGGAAGCTAGAGATGGTGTTCATACCTTAGAAAGTTGGTTTAGGTGTATAAACACCTTCAAAGATATGATTTAAGGATGGATATTCTCTAGAGTTTAGTGTGTGAAAAGAGAGGTTTTGTGTGTGTTTTCTTGAGAGAAATGATGAGAGGAAGAGTGTGTAAGTAGTAGAAGACTTTTGCATGGAATATAAGTGGTTAGTGGAGAGGTTGAGTGGAAAAAGAGAGAGGGGAAGGGGGGTCTGGTTTTGGGTCATTAAAATGAGGTTTTTAACTTATTTTTTTGTCAAAATAAAATGTATATTAGTTATAGTATTTATTTGTATTAAAATTGCACAAGTCTTGTACATTTAAAGGCTTTAAATTGTGTTGTTTTTATGCTTAATATTAGGGTTGTAAAAATTGATGTTCTAAATTTATAAAATACTTCAAATTGTATTTAGATTGTTTATAATGGGTTTTCAAGTATTAGTTTGTCGGATTCGAGTTTCATTTATTCGATTCGAGTCGCGTTTACCGAGTTACGGAATTTCGGTTAATTCCGATTTTTGAGATATGATAAGTATTTTGTGTTGATGTATGAAATTATATTTCATTTGTTTTCTTTGGCACTTTGTAACCTAATTTAATGTTGTTTAGGGTCTTACAGTTCGCTAAGCAATCTCCTAAAACGTTACGCGATTTCAGTAATTCACGGTTTCGGTACTTAAGGAGTCGTAACCTAGACTTTTCACTAGGATTTTAGAGTGCTGTAAACATAAATAGATAGACTAGGAATTTAAGTGCGTTATTGACCTGAGATTTTTGACGGTTGTCACAACTTTTAAGTATTCCACGCCCAATTCGCTTAGTTCGCATACCAGTTGAGAGAATCTTGAAATCAGATCTTCAAATGATTCATTCGGAAGCTGATCGAATAAATCAAATTGTCTTTTGAGTAGATCCTTTCGACTTTGCTTCAACTGGTCATTCCCTCCAAACCTCTTTGCTAGTGCTTCCCAAAGTTCAAATGTTGTTTCCTGTCTATTAAAACATTGCATTACATTTTTGGGCAAATTGTCTTTCGAATAGCAGTGTATGCTTTTCTTGCCTTATCATATTCTTTTCATTCTTCTGTGGTCATTTGTTTAACGGTTTTAATCGGAGAATCCTCTCTAAAACTTCCATCCACTTTCGGTCTAATATAACGTTCAGTGATTGGAATCCATAGATCCGAATCATTAAACGCTATAAAGGACTCAAAGCGATTTTTCCAACTTGAATACTCGTTACTGATTAAAAATCTAGGTGGTTTATTGGGAGTACCAATTTCATTATCAAATTTAAGCATAGCAGTCATGTTCGAATAAGCCATTATATCCAATTAAATGTCAAACAATTTTCAAAAATAAAGTCTCAATTTTTATGCGAACTTACAGGTCTGCGAACTTTACTATGCGAACTTACGATAAAGTCGCACAGTAAAGTCTAATACTAAGTTCGCTAAACAAAGTCTGACAGTAAAGTCGCACAAGTAAGGTCTCAGATAAGATCACACAAATAAAGTCTCAGACAATTTTTGAAAAACAAGTATGCAATCTTAGTCTAAGTTCGCATATGGGACTTTAACAATAAAGTTGCAGAGCATACTGACAAGTTTAAGAATTTTATCAATAACAAGTTTAAAGCTCAAATTGATTGTAACGATACTTGTAGGTACTCCTTATCAATGCATAGCGACTTTATCAAGGTCGCAGGAGCTTAAAGTCACAGTTTCACCTTCAACAGAATTCACGTCCGTACACAAAATCAAATTCAACCGTGAATTTGATTCAAAAACTAATGAATATGCTTGCTATGATCAATTCGAAGTTGTCTGTATCCTTTTCTGAATACTTCAGTCGTCAAATCTTCAAAAACTTCAAAGTCCGTACAAATGCGAATGTGACGTCACCTGTGATCAACTGAAACTTGTTCTAATCCATGAATTCACCGAGTATAAATCTAATTCAATGCTTAATGAATGTCAGGAATACAATTCTCCAATCATAATCAATCAGATTCCATCACAATAGATCAATTTCTCAAAAACTTCAAATAACCAAAACTTTGCTCGATCAATTCTCTTCTTACACAATTGTAAACCTAATTCAGCTCTAATACCACATGTAGGTCACATATACATACTGATCAGATTACAATTACACTTAATTGAGTGCGGAATCCTACAATCAAGTGATTAAACGGTTTGAATTGAACACGCAATCTAAATAACTCGATTATATTGATAATCAAATGATATTGAATGATTACAGACGTTCACTGATATATTTGATTACAATATGCTCTGAGTTTCACGTTTAAGCTTTTTTTACAAATGAAAACATAACAGCCTATACCTGCAACACTACTGTTATGCGACTATAAGCTAAAGTCGCACTTGACACTAAGACTGTTTTCTAAGACTTATCAAGATTCCGACATTCTAATCTTGCACCAACATATATCTTCCCTCGGAGTATGCTGAAACTTCTCTCTGATAGATCTCAAAATATTAAATCTACTCCAAATGGTAATATCCGCATCATACCTCTACATTTAACAACAATCATAACATATTAGTAAAACCCAAATTATATATATAATTTCGATCAACATAACATTACGTACTAGAAAATACTAAATACAATGTACAACATGAAAAAAATAAAGTCTACCTGGCTGGAACCAGAAACAAGGCTGGTAGACAAGTTACCCGGCTGGTAATAAGTCTACCAGCCTGGTAGTCATTACAACCCAAGAGCCTAACTTTCTGGTCACTTTTACCCGGATAAACACCAATTACCAGGCTGGTAAACCTAGTTTTTTTTTTTAAAGAAAAAATAACAAGTGAATTTATCACCCAATAATGAAACTAACTAAAAATAAAGCAACTAAGTAAATTTAGTTAAACAGAACCAGTAATTTTCAATTATTGAACTAACTTTTTTAAACAAAAATATTCGAAATGTCCTTTTCATATATAAAGAATCCATCTATTAGAATGCAAAATCAAATTACCTAAACCGCATATCAAAAAATACAACTAAACATAACAATTATATTGAAAAAATAAAAACTAATTATAATTAAACATCGATTATGTAAAATAAGAGCAGATTATAAAACATTTACATACCACAGTTGTATCGAAATTCATCTTCATTGCACTGACAACTTCTGGATAATTCAACGGTATAAGAAAAACCTTCAAATCACAGTAATAAATAAAGATGCATCATAATCAAGTTCCAGTTTCATTGTTTACAACACATAATTACTTGCACTAAAAGTTTGAACAATCCTACCAACGCCGGTAGAAAATGCATACCAGTTACCAAACTAAATGTCAATATGGTTACTTAACAACAAAAAAAGGTGACATGTAAAGATGCCAAAAGATCAAAATGCATAATGCATTCAGAAAGTAACACAAAAGCTGATAATATCTGAGTAATACATAAGTGATAATTTTATGCAGTGTAGCATCTCATCACTTATAAACAATAAACAAACAAGACAAAACAAAGGCCCCTAAAAAGAAAGTCGTTTCCAAGTTTGCGTTACTCATTATTCGACACCACCAACAACACGGACATGTTTATTGTTTGCTATCACTTAAACTTTCAAATATATGGTCAAATTTACCAAATAATCTTACGTTTATTACAGTATCAATGAAACCATCAAGCAACTATAGATTGTTATAAACTTTTGTCCTTTTTGAAGTCATGGGGCCTAATAATGTCTAAGATGTCAACACCAGGCTTTATTTCAGAAAAGATAAAGGAACAATTGATATAACATGTTATATGTCTCAGCCCACTAAAGTTAACTTCAAACTTATTTCACTTTGTATCTTATCATATCTAACTATTTATTGATTTCTTGCCAACATTTGCAACTACACTTTACTTAAATTCACTCAAAAGTAAAATTTGTCCATTGAAATACAAGGTATAGTTCAAGAGGTGCTTAGTTTATAGTTCAAGGAGGAAAGGAAATCACAATTAACTTGCAGCCAAAATAGAGCAGGGAAGACAAAGAAAAAAAAGGCTTCAAAACATAAAGATTAAATGATAAATTAGGAAGCTGAAAGATTTACATTTGCTAAATTATATTTGTACCTAAAGTTTTATCACAATTTCTTTCGAGCTTCGTCGCCTCTACTAGGAAACCCCAAACAAGACAGCCGGATCCCTAACGCGAACCTACTAAACAACCACCACCGTCGACCTAACAACCACAACCGTCAACCTCATAAATGGCCAGAGTTTAACAACCGTCAACCGCTGGAGAGATGAACAAAAAGGCGGCCACCACCGCTAGACTTTTTTACAGCAAAAAATTTGGGGAGATGAACAAAAAGGTCACTGGTGGGTTGCTGATACGATTTGGCCCAAATATCGATACCCATCGGGTATTTTGGCCCAATCCAGCGGGTATTTAACGTATACAGCGGGATTTTGGTTTTCAACGGGTATCGAGTGTCCAACGAGATTTAACCTTCACCAGTGGGATCTATCCTTCACCGGCGGTAATTTGGTAACACTTGGTGGCTTGTTATTCGACTTCGTTTCCGTTTGTCTTGCTGTTTAAGTCTTGCGGGAATTGTGACTATTGGGCTGTAAATGAACCTGACACGGACCATAGGGTAAAAACCAACCAATTATTTGTCCGTTTCAAAAATTTTCTCTTGATTATATTATGTGAAAAAGTCAATGTTTAAACAAAAAGAAAACAAAGCTACAAGAAAATTCTCCAAACAAGAAGAACATCATCACAATAACAAACAGCAAGCCAAATAAGGAACAAGCCAAAAAAATTAGTTGCTTCACATCTTGGATCAATCACACACTGCGACCATTTATGCGCACTCGAGGAGCGATTAGAAACCCAAAAAGAGCCACATTTTGAAGCCTCCAAAAAAGATCCGGATTCTGCAATCTGGCTTTCTCCATCGTAGAAACATGACTGATATCATGCCGTCATTTCCAAATCAACCAAATTAGCACGTAACAAACCCTTGAAAACTCTTTCATTTATCTATATTTACAGGCCGGAACCAGCCGTTGAACAAGATATATTGTAAATATATTTTCCACCAGATATAAAATGACAATGGCATTTATATGTATATCACCTGAAAATTTGAATTACTTTCATTAGGCAACAAAAAAAAAGAGATTATTTTATTAAAAAATAATAATAAATATCAAATGATCAAATAATCAAAAAATCAAAAAATCAAAAAATGAAAAACCAAAATATTAAAAGTATATTACTCATGATCAATAGTCTCTAAATCATAAAAGTTAATCAAATACACAGTTCTAGTAGATTAGATGAATCTTAAATGACTAAAATATTATTCACAAATAAAAGCATGTTATTCACAATCTTTACTTAGGCAACCAAACTTGTTGAACCTAACCCGGAAGTGTGTCCACCTAGTCCTTTGACTTTCATCTCAAACTTATTATATAATTAACTTCAAAACACAACTAAATATTTCACAAATCGGATAGAATGAAAAAATGATTTGTGATGTTTTTAATGATACGGTTTTGTTTTACGCTTGCGTATTACTTTTATTGTTTCGATCCAAACAAAATATATTAAGGATCTTCATGAGATTCGTGAATGACATTTTTCACTTTGATCCTATTCGAGATGTGACATTTTATTTGGATCTTCCTGTCATTAAGTTTGGAGACTTACAAAACAGAAGGGGTGACAGATCAATTGATGATTTTTGTCTCATTTGTTTTAAGGAATATGAGAAAGATGATGTAGTGAGCCAACTTAGTAGGTGTGGCCACGTGTACCACACAGATTGTGTTGGGAAACTGTTAAACGATTGTGAGTTTACTTGCCCCTTTTGTAAATCGTTCATTTTTGAAGCGATGTAGTAAATATGGTTTTAAGAGTTTATGTTACTTATTGAAAATGTACATTACAAATATTGTCGTTTTTATATTTTTCGTTATTGAATATGTCCCTTAAAGGTATTGTTAGTTTATTGTTTGTTTGCGCAAATATTTGATTTGGAGTATATAATTTATAGGTCAAATTTGTCTCGGTAAAAGAGTAAAATAATTCTATTAGAAGACAAATAATATTCTAATACTCCTCCGTGGTAAGCGAAAGGACGGGAATCGTTTGTAGCAGTGATCTTAACTTACATCTTGATTTGGAAGTCTTTGCCACGAACAAGGGTACAAATCAATAGGTTGAGGTTGAATAATAATGCTTGTAATGGCCCAAGCTTGTGTCCTTTGTCTAGAAAAGGTTGAGGGTGCGTTTCGGTTTGTTGTATACTATCCCCGATTCTTCAAATAAAGAACGATTTGTGTATTCTCATCATGGAGTTCATGTTTTACTTGTTTCAGTAAGCTCACACTACTTCACACCTATGTCTGGCGGATCTTCCAATTTTCAAATTTAAAGTTTTGCAAAATCGGAGGAACATAAGTGTGTACGAGATGTGTTTACATGTTTTGGTGATTATAGTCACGATCACATTTTGGCGACTGATGTGTTGGTGGATTACTTCGTCGTAAACATTGTTATTTCCCATACTATTAATCTCTAATATCTTCTTGTGGTGTGTAGTAGAAGTTCTTAGTGACTGCGGTATTGATGGTGGTTAAAATATAGAAGGGTGTACTATCGAGGGAGAAGTCTATTTGAAGAAGGAAATGACCACGGTAAATATTTTGTCGTCTATTAACCAAATGGATCACGGTTCATATGTTAAAATCGCGGTCTAGAACCTTAACCCCAATCACACGCAACCAAAATACCTTACCAAAAAGCACGCGAATCAAAACGTACCACAATTCAGTTAGTGAGAATCGTGATCCATTCTTCATTATATTAATTAAAATGGACCACGGTTCATTTGGTAGGGACCGTGGACTTGTCTTTACTATTTTAATTAAAATAAATAAATAGACTACGTTTATATTTTTGGAACCGTGATCCTTTTTAGTTTTTATTCTATTAAAATTGTTATTTACCAAAAATATTTTCAGCACATGTTTGTATCATTATTTGAAAAATAATCTTTCACTATATAAAACAGTTGTTGAGGGTGCCATTGGAATTTTCACTTGGTTGTAGGTTCCTATATCCTAGATCCACGAGGTAACAACGTCTGTAGAGTGTGGAATCCTCAAACAAACGTTACAATAATAACAAGTAACACGAATATGGTAAAGAACACTTTTATTGAACGCAGATATAAATTACATTCAATGGTAGACAAAACTCTAACTAGATATTCGAACTAGCTTCAGTTATGCCTAAAATAATACCTAAACAACTAATTAACTTCAAATGCACGAAGTTAATATATAAAGAATCTATGTTCGTACGGGCTTGGACCCTACGAACTTTGTTCACAGGCCCATACGAACTTAGACAACAAGTTCGTATGATCCTAAGTTCGTACCTACCTGAGTAGTGAGTTCGTACGAACTTACTTACAAAGCATATAAAAGTAAACATTTACAAAAGACTTATAAAAAACTAACTATTACAAACTAGAAGCTGTTGTCACACAATATGTACCAACAGACTCCCCCTTGACAATAGCTCTAGTTTCTTGAGTCTTGATCTTGATTCTTCATTCCGCTCAGTTGACTTCCTGCCCACAAACCTCTTTCCACACAAACTTTGACCACCTTCTGATATCTTCGGCCTTCGTGTCTCCAACTATCTCTGTAGAGAATCTTGTTGACATGTAGCTTCATTAGATCATCTTTGGACAAGTTTACCAGATGTAAACTGTCATACACCCTTAGCAACTCATTCTCATCAACATCTTCCATTATCGCCTCAGCTGTTCTGTTATCAACATACCACCATTTAAGCTTAGTCAAAAGATTATGCGGCATCTTCTTCAAAGGAACTTTCGTCAAACAATTTACCGGTTTATAAATTCATCTTCATCCACGGCTTGTTTGTAATCGGATCTATCCTTGTCAAATATGGAACTCTCTTTCCTATTATTGGCTTTAAATCAACAAACTTATTTGACCTTCCTTCATGCTTAACTATTCGTTCCATGGTTATAGCGTAAGAATCTTCTCCAAGATTTATCAAATCGAGCTAAGCAAGTTCTATCAGTTCAATCTTCGGCAACGAGCTAAAAACCTTCAACGTATTTTTCAAGTATTGAATTCCATCATATCTCTTTATTATTAATAGCTTTAGTTCGCTGTTATAAAACCAACTTATTATGCCTTTTCTCAGCTCACTCGATCCTTTGACTTTGATAATCTCTTTAAATTTAAGCTCTCATTCCTTCTCGATCTTCTTAAATCGTAGATTTCTCAACTTTGCTCTTGATGGCTCTTTGTTAACCTCTGAATCACCTTCATGGTCTATCACATTCTCTCCAGCTTCATCCTCTGACTCTAGTCCCTCTCGGTCTATCACATTCTCTCCAACTTCATATTCTCTGACCATCTCGGTTGCAGGTTGCTTTGTCACGACGTGTTCATCTATATCAGCATCAGCGTCTGGTATAATCTCATCGTCTGACCGCCATTCAACCTTATCCAAAATCTCTCATTCCTTTAACTCAGACTCACTACTATCATACACTTCTAGATTGAGAAGTGCTTCGATAGTGTCAGTTTTGGTCAGATTTACTGGAGTTTCCTCAGATCCACTCACACCTTGTTTCTGACTAGACTCCCCTTGAGCTTGTGCCACTATTCTTCCAGTTGAAGAGCTAGGCAGCTCACCTTCTTTTGGAGCACTGGGATCATCGTCTCGGTCTTGGTCATTCTGTTTCCTCAACTCATCCCCCTAACACCCCGTCATCTCCCCTTGAGCTGGCTTGCACTTCATAAGTCGGAAGATCTGTTGGTGCATTTCTTGTGACAACAACATCTAGTTTGTATTTAGTCAATTTGATAATCATTGTAATCGTTAGCTTTAGCTTTATATGAGTATGTATGTAAGTTCGTACGAACTTAAGGTAGAGACGAACTTAGCCAAGTTCGTATGGGCTTCGAAGTGGGCCAAGTTCGTAGGGCCCAGTCCATACGAACTTGACTAGTATATATTCATATGTTCGCAGGTTTTCATCAATACTAGAGAAATAGACAAATAGTGTTTTGTAATCAGAGTAAGTTCGTGAGTTTCTCAGTGTTAGTCTTAGGTTGAATGTAATCAGTCGTGATATTCAATAAAGACGCGTTTTAATTGTGATCTTTATATATTCGCGTTTACTCGTTTATTTGTCGTTGTGTTTAATTGAAGATTCCGCATTCAATTAAACTAGTAACCTCGTTGATCCAGATCAGGAACCTACAAGTGGTATCAGAGCAAAATCGAATTTGATTCGGTTTTAGGTTTGGGGTTTATCGCGATAAATAACGAGAAAATTCGAAAGACTTTGACGTTAGAAATAGGGATTTTTACGTTCAAAATAGTTAAAGTACTAAGTTACCATAGAAATCAAAAACGGCGCATTAGGAGAGCCTAGGTTCGAGAATTTGCGAATTAGGGTTTTCACAGATCGTCGTACGAACTTACTGGAATTCGTACAAACTTAGGGTTTTCTATGAACTTGAAGTTTGTAAGTTCGTACGAACTTACCTCAAGTTCGTACAACTGCTGTTTAAACAAGTTTGTTTGACTTAAGTTTGTTGACTCTTCGAACTTAGCTACATCTACGAACTTATTCCCTAAGTTCGAACACTTCTAAGTTCGTACGAACTTAGCTATCACCAAAATTTCCCGAGTTCGTTTGACTTTAGTTGACCATCTACGAACTTACCAAAAACAAAAAAAAAGAAAAAAAAAAACTTATTTGGAGGGAAAATTTGTCCATCACCAAAATTTGAATTTAGGCTTACCATTGACTAATTTTGGTTTGAGAAAATTTAAATTTTATTCGGATAATTTTCGCGAATTTTAGAGGGAAATTCGAACAAGTATACTTTCTAATTACGATGTCAAGTTTAAGCAAAATGATGGAAATGGATCATGAAGTGGGTAAATCTGCTTCACCATCAAAATTTCTAAAGACTGAAGACTACTTATGGTGGAAGGATAGATTTGAATCATTTGCTAAATTTCATGATATCAGAATGTGGATCTGTATCAGGGATGGATATGACACACCGATATATGAATATGAAGGCAAACAGAAACTGTGTTCGTATTCAATGATGAAGGATGAGGATAAAAAGATGTATGAAGCAAAAAACAAGGCATTTGTTGATGCAAATAGAGTGTCAGCATCTTGATTAAAAGACTTAGAAATCAAATTTTGTGTTTATGCGACTTTAATATGCGAACTTAATCTAGTGTCGCATATGCTACTTTAAGTTAAAGTCGCAGGTTAGTATAGTCACAGATTGTTTCTATAAATAAGTTGTTTATTCTTTATTTGTAACTAACTAAAATTCTAGAATTCAGAGCGTATTATTGTCTATTGCACTGTAATCGTTTGTAAGCTGTTGCAATCACTTGATAATAAATATAAATCAGTTATTTACTTCTCGCGTTCAATTTCATTCCGTTAAACACATAATCACAGGATTCCGCACTTGATTATTGTGATATTGTAATCTGATCAGTAAGACATGGTGACCTACATGTGGTATCAGAGCTGAATTAGGTTTTACAATTGTATACGGAGTGAATTGAGCGATTGAAGTTTTGGTTATTCGAAGTTTTGTACAGACTTTGATATTCTTCGAATTTTGACGATTGAAGATTGATGAATATGACTCAGAGCATTTCGGTTTGATATAAACATTAGTTTTCATCAAGTTTTAAATCAAATTCACAGTTGAATTTGATTTCAAGTACGGACATATTTTGGTTGAAGGTTGAATATGCGATTTTAAGCTTCTGCGACTTTACTAAAGTTGCTGCGCATTGCTTAGGAGTACCTACATACTGTGGTACAATCAATTCAAGCTTTAAACTCGTATTTTATCAAGTTTTTCAAAGTTCCAGTACGCTCTGCGACTTTAAGTCGCACCTGCGAACTTAACTTTAAGGTCGCATACTTGTTTTTTGTGACAATCGTCAAAAATCTCAGGTCAATAACGCACTTAGATTCCTAGTCTATCTATTTATGATTACAACACTAAAAAATCCTAGTGAAAAGTCTAGGTTACGACTCCTTAAGTACTGAAACCGTAAGTTACCGAAATCGCATAACGTTTTAGGAGATTGCTTAGCGGACTTTAAGACCGTGAACAACTTTAAATTAGGTTACAAAGTGCCAAAGAAAAAAAATGAAATTTAATCTCATTCATCAACACAAAATATTTATCATATCACAAAAAATCGGAATTTAACTGGAAATTCCGTAACTCGGTAACACGACTGGAAATCGGTTTATTAACTCGCAAATGTCAATCGTGATCGAATCAAATACATTTTGATGAATGTTATAAACTTATAAAATAAAGTTTCATGACTCACACTTTAACCAACAAAAACATCACAAAAATCGGAAATTAACCGAAATGTTGTAACTCGGCAAACGCGACCCGAATAGAATAAACGAGACTCGAATCCGACAAACTAATACTTGAATATCCAATATAAACAATCTAAAATACAATTTAAAGTATTTTAGAAATTTAGAACCTCAATGTTTATAACCCTTATATTAAACATAAAAACAACACAATTTAAAGCCTTGAAATGTACAAGACTTGTGAGATTTTAATACAAATAAATATCACAAATAATATATATGATATTTTAACAAAAAAATAAAAATAATAACTCATTTTTGATGCCAAAAACCGGACCTCCACCCCCTCCCCCCTTTCCCACTCAAATTTCTCCACTAACTAGCTAAGATTCCATGCAAGACCTTTATCCATTTCCACACTCTTTCTTTCCATCATTTCCTCTCTTTTCTCTCAAGAAAAACACACACAATTCTCTCTAAACACACACTAAATCTCAGCCAACATTCATCCCTAAATCATCTTCTAAAAAGTGTTCTTACACAAATACAAGAACTTTGAAATAAAAATCACTCTTCCTAGCTTCCATTTCCTACTTTTACTATGTTTATTTCATGGATTTCATGCCTTTTTCATGGCTTAAATCCCCATATAAGGTTTGATGGTTTGTAGGTTACACCTTATACACATTCATGTGAAAAGAAGGGTAACCTATGATCAAACCAAGAATCAAACCGAAAAAGTCGACTTTTTTTGATGTTATAGAGTTTATTTACATGTTCTTGCTAAAATAAATGGTTAAAATGTTAAAATATATTTATTTTCTGTAAGGCACATGTTCATGCATAAAAGAAAAGACTTCAATCTTTGGATGAGGTCTAAAAATCGTTTGGTAGTGAAATCACTCCAAAAAGATCATTTTGTCATGCATGTAATCTGTCCAGATTTTGACCCTACTTTGATCGACCATAACTCAAGTCAATAATGGTCCAAAAATCGTGATTTTTCTTCTAGAATTTAGCTTAATGTCTTACCATTCAAACCCCACTGGTCTCACTCAAATCCATTGAGTTTACGACCTCCAAATGTATCACACGAATCTGATGCGCAAACAGTAACTTTTCTGTTAGCACCTTGATGTGATACTTGTTCATGGGTCTTAAAGTATTTAATAAATCTAAGAAAAATTACTTTAGACTCCTAACATGTATATCTCAGTAGAATAAAAAGATAGGAATTTATCTTGATGATTAAGTATGTTTAGAAAATGCATGAAAATCATGCATTATTTTAGCCTTGTAGAATGCAAATAATTGTGTTGTGATTAATCAAAAATACAAAAATATTAGATAAAACGTGTTAAAAATTTGGGGATGATTTTTCTCAGTAACAATATCATGAAAAAAAAAACTTTGAAAATAAAAATGTGAATTTTTGGAAAAACATAAGTATTTTTCCTAGTTTAATACAAATAAATTCTATAAAGAGGAAAAATATTCATGAAAAATACTTTTTGACATCAAAAAAAATATGGGAAAATTTTTGTGTCATTTTCCATAGAAAATGACACCATCCTCAAAATTTGACACACATTGGAAGTGAATTGATACGTTTTCCGATTTACGTCTTGATTAAACACATAAAGTTGGGAACCAAAGTTCCAGTGCTCAAAACAACATGAAAGTTTTACACAAACCTAAAAATGAGTTAAAACTGATCTAGTAAAAATTTCAGAATTTTCATGAATAATTACTATTTTGCTCATATTTATCACACTTTATAGACATTAATTGATTAAAAATAATCTGTATGTCTAAAAATCCCCAAATTTTCACAGAAAATTTGTGAACTATATTTCATGTTTCATACCAAGTTTGGTAATTTTTAGATGTTGTATACATATATTTCAATTATTTTGTTCGCAACTCGAACAATTACCGACAACGTAAATTAAATGGAAATTTGAACTTTAGCGGCACTTTGTAATTTAATTAGCTAGCTAAGAAATCCTAACAAACTGTATTAGTCGAGAAACTAATTAGAAACCTCGTGTTCTTAGGAATTGAATAGGAGTCAAACCCGGTCGGTACGCGCATTATATCCATCTGTACGCTCACGTTCGAACTGTGAGTTTCATAGCCCCTATTTTTAAACGCTTTGATATGTTTTGGGGTGAGAATACATGCTTTTTCTTTTGTGGTTACAAGTACATATAAACTGTTACGTATTGCATAAGTTTCCACTATTCAAATTATATGGGCCTCTATCATGAATTGTTAGTTATGGACTTAAACGCGAATATTGTGAATAGATCTATTGGGTTGACACCCTCGTCCGGGTTGGTCGCGCCAACTCGAAAAACGGACGCATAATCATTTGACCCACTACGAGTGTTGTGAATAGAACACTTGCGAGGCAACTAAATTGTTAAGGTTTCAATTTATAAGCTTATGGCAATAGTAATACACTTTGATATTGTGATAAGACAAAATAACTTGAAATCTCGTAACCACGGGTCTACTTTACAAATGCTTACACCTATGAACTCACCAACTTTATGTTGACGTATTTTAACATGTATTCTCAGGTAACTAAGGCGCTATGTAGTTGTGCCGTTGTGTCACACTTTTTGACGTAGGAGTTGCATTCACTTGGAAGGACTTAGCATGAACTTTGTCAATTTGAATCAAGCTAGTTATTCGTTAAAGTTTGTAATGGTGTTGCTAAGACTATGGTATTTAAGGGTGTTGTTTAGCGACTCTCTTAGAAGTCGTTCATTGTAATATTTGTTCGTGATCCGCGCACGTCGCGCTCCCACCAGAAATCGGGGTGTGACATTTTTCTTGCGATCTTAATCTGAGACTTTATTTGTGCGACTATACTATCTGATCTTGCTTAAGGAACTTATCATCAGACTTTATTGTGCGACTTTATCTTAAGGTCGTTTAACTAAATTTTGAGAATTTATTGTGCGACTTTATCTTAAGGTCGCATAATAAGTTCGCATCACTATAAGTTCGCACAGTAAGTTCGCATAACTAAAATTTTGAGTCTTTATTACTTTTTAAATCAAAATACCTTCAAAAATAAAAATGATGTCTTATAACATGAGTGCGATGATTAAATTTGATAATGAAACTGGTACGCCTAATAAACCACCTAGGTTTCTGAAACCTAGTGATTATGCTAACTGGAGATATCGTTTTGAGAATTACATTGCTTTCAATGATTCGGAACTGTTAGTATACTTGACAAAAAAGTATATTGCTCCTATGGTTGACGGAACTGAACGAGGTGGTAGCCATGTTAAGACTATAGACTTGATGACATCGGATGAAAAGAAGGATTATGAAAAAGAGAAGAAAGCGTATGCAGCAATTACGATGTGTTTGAACAGAGAAGTGATGATGTTGTTTAAAAAGAAGCAAACTACTTTTGAGTTATGGGAAGCCATTGCTACCAGGTTTGGAGGCAATGATCAGTATAAGCAAAGTCGTCAGTAGTTGCTTAAGAAACAATTTGATTTGTTTTTCCAGCTTCCGAATGAAACATTTGATGAGCTGCTTTCTAGATTCTCTCTTCTGATTTGTGAGCTAAGAGAGGTAGATGTAACCCTGGCTGATATTGTGATTAACAAGAAGTTACTTCACACTTTGCCGAAAAAATGGGATGTTAGGGTTATGCTACTAGAAGAAAATTCCTTCTTGTCTGATTGGTCATTAGATGAGCTTATTGGGAAACTTCAAGCTTATGAACTTGAAATGCAGACCAGAGAAACAGGGGTAAACATTGTACAGGATCCAAGTCTGTACACTGATATCTCTGCTAAAGAATCAGGAGGAATAGCATTGCTATCTGGTTTGGACATACCAACTGAGAAACAGGAAGTTAATACTAATTCTTGTGTTAACTGTGTTCAATGTTCGAACAAACCTTCTTTTATTCCACAGGTAAATGCTGCATCAACTTCAAAAGCAGTTGAAGATCATCTCGGTGTTTTTCATGCTTTTTTGAGTTCGTATGAAGGATTTCTATCCGGAGCTGCTGTGAATCTTGATCTTACTGAAGAAGATTACGATCAGATTCTTCCAGATGATCTTGAAGAAATGGATCTGAAATGGAATATGGCTATGTTGACCATCGAGTGAAAAAGTTCTTACAACGAACTGGTCGGGCTCAAGTAGGAAATAATGCCAAACAAGGACTTGGCTTTGACAAAAGCAAAGTTCGGTGTTATAACTGCCAGAATCTTGGTCATTTTGCATGTGAATGTGAAAAGGCTAAGCTACCTGCTTCGGGATATACTAAACCTAGTCCATCCAGATCGTATTCAAGCAACAACACTTCAACACAGCAAGAAAATGGGAAAAGTTCAGCTGCTCTAGTCTCCACAACTGATCATCACTACGATTGGAGTAATCAGGCTGAAGAAGCTACTTATTCACTTAATCAATCTGCTTTTATAGCCGACATAACTGAGGTCGATTCAGAACCATTTAAGAATGCTTGCTTATCTTGTGTTGAACTTCAATCTAAACTTAAATTGTATCAAGACCAGAATCAAAATCTGTTCGATAATATTGAAGAGCTAAAATTCGCAAAAAGAGTTTTGAAAACAAACGAAAAGTTATATGAAGAAAGATCTAAGTGTTCATATGATGAAATTCAATTGTTAAAAAACAAGATTTTCAATCAACAAGCTACAATCAATGTCTATCTAACAGATATGGATCTTCAAAAGAAAGAATTGGCTGAACATCAGAGTGAAATTCTGATGTACAAAAGAAAATTTTCAAATCTTTTAGCCTCTTCTATGGTACTTGATACAATCTTGAATGCTCAGAATAAAGATACTAAATCTAAAACTGGCATTGGGTATCATAATGTTCCTCCTCCAAAAATATATACCCAAATGCCAGCTACTGTTGAAATTCAAGAAGTTGTATCTTCCAAAAATTCTGTTTGTGCAAAAGTTGTTGATCCTGATGCTCCAATTAGTATTGAGGAAGAATTTGATGAGCAAATAATTGTGAAAACGAATATCAAACAAGAAAACGGTTGATAAAGTCTTACCATCTGAGATTTTAGTTTCAAAATTATGCTCATCTAAATTTTCAAATCAAAAAGCATCAAATTTTCTTTCACAAACTGTCAAATCAAAGATTTGTGATAAGAAAGACAATGTGAAGGTTGCTACAAAAGATAAATCTTCTGCTAAAACCAAAGCAAAAGAACTTCACATCTTCCGAGATCTACACAAGAAAATGTGAAGATTGCTAAATTAGATAAATCTTTTGCTAACAATAAAAAAGCAACTTCCCATTCTTCAAAATGTACACATCAGTGTTGTTTGTCTAACAGACCTAAGAAACTTAGTAATTCAAAGACTACTTTTGAACATAGGTCATGTTATTATTGTGGCGTTCGAGGCCATGTTGTAAGAAATTGTTTGTGGTTTCACAAACAACAAGTGAAGAAAATAGAACTGAAAAAGTTTCAAAGAAAATCTTTCATAGCATCTTCTATATCTTCAAATGTTGCTGTAAAATCCAAGAGTGTTGTGTCAAAATTTGATAACAACATAATTACCAAACAAGTTTCTAAAACAGCAAAAGTTTGGAAAGTGAAAGAATCTGTTAAGGAAGCAAATGCTTCTACCAATGCCAATGGACGACCCAAGGCCATTAAGGCTTGGGTGTCCCTTTCAAACTAATATTATGTTTGTATTGTGCTGGAACAGACTCGAAGAATGCAAGATAATATATGGTATGTCGACAGCGGGTGTTCCAGGCACATGACTGGAAATCTATCCTTATCGAATGATGTTAAATCGATCAATGGAGGGTATGTTTCCTTTGCTGGTGATAAAGGCGGTCATATTTCAAAAGAAGGCACTGTTGCAAACAATACTTTAAGTTTTGAAAAAGTTCAATATTGTGAACAGTTGCAGCATAATCTTCTTAGCGTGTTTCAAGTGTGATAAAAAGTACGTCACATCTTTCACTGATAAAGAATGTATGATTCTCAAACCTAGATTCGTTATTCCAAAAGAGTGGATCATAGTGAGAGCTCCGCGTCGCAAGGATATCTATGCTCTCGATATGAGAAATGTTTCAGTATCTTCATATTTCACATGTTTGTTATCAAAAGCATCCGAACGAGACTCTCTTCTTTGGCATCGTAAAATGGGTCACATCCATTTTCGGAAAATGAACTTTTTAATCAAACATGATCTTGTGGAATGAGTTCCTAAACAAACATTTTCCATTACCGATCATTGTTTTCATGTAAGAAGGGAAAACAGGTTAAGAAGTCTCATCCGTCAAAGAAAGCTAATTCTATTAAGTCTCCATTGGAACATCTGCATATGGATCTTTTTGGTCCCATCAATGTCAGAAGTCTTGCTGGAAAATCTTATTGCTTAGTGGTGATAGATGACTATTCTAGATTCTCTTGGGTCTATTTCCTTAAATCTAAGGATGAAACCTCAGAAATTTTGAAGTTTTTGTTTCTTAAATTGGAGAATTTGTGTGGATTAAAGATAAAGATGCTCAGAAGTGATAATGGCACGGAATTCAAGAACCATAATCTGGAACTATTCTGTTTACAAAAAGGGATACATCATTAGTTCAGTGCTTCACGGACCCCGCAACAAAATGGGGTGGCTGAAAGGAAAAATCGAACTCTCATTGAAGCTGCCAGGACCATGCTTTTGGATTCTAAATTGCCCATTACTTTCTGGGCTGAGGTGGTCAATACGGCATGTTTTGTGCTGAATCGAGTGTTGACGGTTAAGACACAACAAAAGACTTGTTACGAGTTGTTTAATAATCGAAAACCAAATTTAAAGATTTTAGAACCATTTGGTTGTCCATGTACTTTCTTGAAGACTAAAGATTTGTTAAAATTTGGTGAGAAGTCCAGTGATGGATATTTTCTTGGCTATTCAGTTAATTCACCAAATAAACGGGTTTTCAATAAAGCTACTAGTTGCATTGAAGAACACTTTGAGGTCGAATGTCTTCGACATCTAGATTCTCTTCAAGGCAAAGGACCTGACTGGTTATTTGATTATGATTTGTTGTTCAAATCATTCAACATTCCTGAAGCTGTTGATGATGTTATTGAATTACTTTATGAACATACTGTGTATCCTAAAACAAGTGACATTGCTTCGTCATCTTCTGTCCCACCACCTGAATCCACTAAGGAGCAAATGTTACCTGAAAATGAGGAGAATTTTCAGGAAACATTGTCTGAATTAGAAGATTCTTCAATTGATGCAAGCACTCATGGTGATCCTACTGAAGAGACATTCACAAACATTGATTCCACCATTGATTCTAATACAGTTCCTAATGTATCCAATCTAAGGGTTCATTCGAGACAGTCTTCAGAAAATATCATTGGGAATTTGCAAGATGGCGTACAGACTCGAAATCGTGTTCAACAAAGCTTAATTGCTAGTATGGAGTCATGTTTCTTATCACAAATCGAACCCAAAAATGTAAAAATGGCTTTGCAAGAGCTATCGTGGGTTGAGGCTATGCAAGAAGAGCTACAACAGTTTCTCAAGATGAAAGTTTGGACCCTAGTAAAGCTACCTAAAGGAGTTCACTCTATTGGTACTCGTTGGGTGTTTCGAACGAAAAAAGATGATCGTGGAGTTATTGTGCGTAATAAAGCCAGACTTGTAGTTCAGGGCTTCACTCAAATTGAAGGCCTTGACTATGATGAAGTCTTCGCTCCGGTGGCACGTCTTGAATCCATTCGCTTAATTCTCGCGTATGCGGCATTTAAAAGATTCAAAGTGTACCAGCTGGATGTAAAAAGCGCGTTCTTGTATGGAAAGGTTTATGAAGAAGTCTATGTATGTCAACCTCCTTGTTTTGAAGACCATCAATTTCCTGATTATGTCTACAAGCTTGACAAAGCGCTGTATGGTCTTCATCAACCACCAAGAGCATGGTACGAGACCTTGTCTCAACACTTGCTACATAACGAATTTACCAGAGGACAAATTGACAGTACTCTCTTCATAAAGAAGTCTAAAGAAGACTTGCGTCTTGTGAATATTTATGTGGACGATATTATGTGACAACCATCAAAAATCTCAGGTCAACACCGCACTTAAATTCCTAGTACATATTTTTACGTTTACAGCACTCTAAAATCCTAGTGAAAAGCCTAGGTTACGACTCCTTAAGTACCGAAACCGTAAGTTACCGAAATCGCGTGACGTTCTAGGAGATTGCTTATCGGACTTTAAGACCGTGATGAACACAAAAATTAGGTTATAAAGTGCCATAGAAAACAAATGAAATTAAATTTCATAAGTCATTATCATATCGCAAAAATCAGAATTTAACCGGAAATTCCGTAACTCGGTAAACGCAACCGGAAATCGGTTAATTAACTCGCGAATGTCAATCGTGATCGAATCAAATACATTTTGATGAATGTTATAAACTTATAAAATAAAGTTTCATGACTCAAACTTTAACCACAAAAACATCACAAAAATCGAAATTAACCGAAATTTCGTAACTCGGCGAGCGTGACCCGAATCGAATAAACGAAACTCGAATCCGACAAACTAATACTTGAATATCCATTATAAACAATCTAAAATACAATTTGAAGTATTTTAGAAATTTAGAACATCAATTTTTATAACCCCTTATATTAAGCATAAAAACAACACAATTTAAAGCTTTGAAATGTGCAAGACTTGTGAGATTTTAATACAAATAAATATCACAAATAATATATATGATATTTTAACAAAAAAATGAAAATAATAACTCATTTTGATGCCCAAAAACCGGCCTCCCCCTTTGACCACTCAAAACCCCCACTCACATATCAAGATTCCATGCAAAAAGCCTTCTACACACAATTCTCTTTAAACACACACTAAACTCCAGCAACTTATCATCCTTAAATCATCTCTTTGAAGGTGTTCATACACCTAAACCAACATTCCAAGGTATGAACACCATCTTTAACTTCCATTGTTGCATTTTCATACTTTGAATCCTTTAAAAACATGATTTTTATGCCTTTTACCATGGCTAAAAATATCATACAAGGTTTGATGGTCTGTAGGTTCCCTTACACTTATTTAAGTTTTAAAACAAAAGGGCAACCTATGATCAAACCGAAAATCAAACCGAAAAGTCGACTTTTTGATGTTATAGAGTTTATTTACATGTTCTTGCTAGAATAAATGGTTAAAATGTTAAAATATGTTTATATTTCTGTAAAACACATGTTTATGCATAAAAGACAAGACTTCAATCTTTGGATTAGGTCTAAAAATCGTTTGGTAGTGAAATCACACCAAAAAGATCACTTTGTCATGCATGCAATCTGTCCAGATTTTGACCCTACTTGAAACGACCATAACTCAGTGAATAATGGTCCAAAAATCTTGATTTTTCTTCTAGAATTTAGCTTAATGTCTTACCTTTAAAACCCCACTGGCCTCACTCAAATCCATTGAGTTTACGACCTCCAAATGATTCACACAAAACTGATGCGCAAACAGCTACCTTTCTGTGAGCAATCTTGTTGTGATACATGTTCATGGGGGTTAAAGTGTTCAATAAATTGAAAAATTTTTTTTTTTAGAATCCTAAAAAGTGTATCTCAGTAGAATAAAAAGATAGTAATTTATCTTGTTGATCTCATATTTTTAGAAAATGCATGAACATCATGCATTGTTGTAATCTTGTAAATTATAAATACTTGTGTTGTGATGATTCAAAAATACATAAGTGCTAGATAAAACGTCTTAAAATTTTGGGGATTATTTTTTCTCAGTATCTAGATCATGAAAAGAGTTTTGAAAATAAAAATGGGAATTTTTGGAAAAACATAAGTATTTTTCCTAAATTAATGCAAATAAAGCCTACAAAAGGTGATATAATCATGAAAAATACTTTTGGACACAAAATAATTATGAGAAAATTTTTGTGTCATTTTCCTCAGAAATTGACACTATCCTCAAAATTTCACACTCTTTGGGTGTGTTTTGATATGTTTTCCGAATAACGTCTCGTTAAAAAGTATAATGTTAGGAACCAAAGTTCCAATGCTCAAAACGGCTTGAAAATTTTACACCAAACTAAAAATTGGTAGAATATGATCTGGTAAAAATTCCAGAATTTTTCATGGATAATTATTATTTTTCCCATATTTATCCCACTTTTTAGACATAAAATGATTATAAATAATCCATAAGTCAAAAAATCCTCAAATTTTCACAGAAAATTTGTGAACTATATTTGATGTTTCATACCAAGTTTGGTAATTTTTAGATTTTTTATACATATATTTCCATTATTTTGTTCACAACTCGAACAATTACCGACAACGTAAATTAAATGGAAATTCGAACTTTAGTGGCACTTTGTAATTTAATTAGATAGCTAAGTAATCCTAACAAACCATATTAGTCGAGAAACTAATTAGAAATCTTGTGTTCTTAGGAATTGGATAGGAGTCAAACCCGGTCGGCACGCGCCTTACATCCATCCGTACGCTCACGCTCAATTGTGAGTTTACACAGCCCCTCTTTTTAACGTTTTACTTAAATGTTTTGGGGTGAAAAGCATGCTATATGATTTAATTACTATATTTGGATTACAAATATTATTCTTATGATATACTTGATTTACGAATGCTTTGCTTATACTATGCTCGTTTTACAAATGCGATCCTTGATTTACAAATGCTATGCTATGCTATGCTTACTTTCGAATACTTGACATGGTTAAAATGTCGTATTGATTACGAATAACTTTTTGAATGTTTGAAGTTTATACGAACATGATTATATGCTTGTTTTCTATCGTATCTAAAGTCCCCGGTATATCTACACGACCATTAACTCTATATGAGCCAAATGATGCATATGAATAGTACTATTTGGTAGCGAGACCACCTCCCCACTCACGCGGCCACGTGAGTGCATCCCATCATCCTAAATGCCAACGATAGGGCATCTCTCTTTGGGGCAAAGGTTTATCGGTTGTAGGTTTGGTTGTGGACTCAAGCATAATAATTCATTGTGACTATAGACAAAAATGCGATAGCATAGAAATTCATAAGCGACTATAAACGTATGACGTTTCGACTTTTGAAACGATATCTCTTTTAAGCTATAAACTTTACGACCTGAGCTTTACAATGACTTAATCATTTGAAATGATATCTCTTTTAAACTATAAACTTTACGACCCGAGCTTTGCAATGACTTTGACATCTGAACGATATTTCTTTGAAATTATAAACTTACAACTCGAGCTTTACAATGACCTTGTCATTTGAAACGATATTTCTTTGAAACTATAAACCTTACAACCCGAACTTTACAAAGACGTTGTCATTTGAAACAATACTTCTTTAAAACCATAAATTTAAAACTTGAGTTTTACACTATAAATCATTGTGGTTGTGGACAATGATAGACGTGGTCTCATAATAACGCTTTGCATTCTTATGAACTTCGACATAATAAACCGTTGAGATTATAAACGTTTTGATATTGATTTGATGATCCATTGACTTTATAAACGTAACCTGAATCTATTAAATGCTACAATATGAGTTTTATAAGCATAGCTTGAACTTATTAAACACTATATCTTGAGTTTTATAAAACTGAATTGAACATTTCTTTGAAAATATGAGCGTGGCGTTATGAACGAATTACGACTTTTAATTGAGTTCCAAAGGGAATCACTTCTAAATGAATCTCGTACTTAAATAAACCTCTTTTGCAAACAAAACATCGATTCACAAATGAATCTAACTATCAAATGGGTATCGCTCTTAAATGAGCCTTGTTTTAATGAATTACTTTTATAATTATCCGCGCAATAGCGCTTGACCATCCTAAAAATTGATCTTATGAAATTATCGGATGATTTTTGTCAATATATGAGCCTCGGTACTAAACAGATTACTTTTGTGAACTAATCACGTAGTAACGTGGAACTTCTAAACTAAACTTTGTAAACTCTTGAAAAGGGTCTTTCCTTACGCAAAACTTGTGTACTCACCAACTATGTTTCATAGTTGACCTGTTTATTTTTACATGCTTTTCAGGAAATAGTCACAACTTGTCTATTGAAGCTAAACCTGTTATATGAGCTATGCTGCTATAGCGTTATGGAATTTTGTCTGTTTTGGATGTAATCGCATGTTTAGATTATTTACTTTTATGCTGTAAACGCTTGTAAGACTTTATGTAATGTATTTATTGTAGACCGTTGAACGGTGATCTTTTGTAATTTTTGATTATGAAATCATTGTCCTGTTACATCTCGTGTTTCCGCTTTAGCGGGGTGTGACATATTATCTTCGGATCGACGAATGATGATCTGTGTAAAGATTTCGAGACAATCATGAAGTCAAAATTTGAGATGAGCTCTATGGGAGAATTAAACTTCTTTTTAGGTTTACAAGTTAAACAGACGGAGAAGGGAATCTTTATCTACCAATCGAAGTATGTTAATGAAATTTTGAGCCGATTCAAAATGATTGATTGCCAAAATTGCTGGAACTCCCATAGAGGTGAATCACAAATTAGGGCCTTCACCTGAAGAAGAAGATATGGACCAACACGAATATCGCTCGATAATTGGTTCTTTAATGTATCTCACTGCATCTCGACCGGATATAATCTTTGCTATAATCTTTGCTGTATCAATTTGTTCAAGATAACAGGCTTGTCCGAAGATTTCTCATCTTAAAGCTGCGAAAAGAATCTTCTGTTATCTGCAGGGAAAACCATCGCTCGGGTTATGGTATCCAAAAGACGAAGATATCCAGCTCTCAGCCTTTTCCGATTCGGACTATGGAGGATGTAATATGGACAAAAAGTCTACAACAGGAGGATGTCAGCACTTGGGAAACCGACTCGTCTCATGGCAGTGTAAGAACAGACAACTGTTTCCACTTCGTCAGCCGAAGCTGAGTACATCGCTGCATCAAGTTGTTGTTCACAGGTTTTGTGGATACAACACCAGATGAGAGATTACGGTTTACTTCTTACTAAAACTCCTATCCATATTGCAATACTGCTGCTATTTGCATAACACGCAATCCCGTACAACATTCAAAAATAAAACATATCGAAATTCGATATCATTTTATACGGGATTGTTATGAAAAGCAACTGATTTCCTTAGTCCAAATCGACACTTAAAAAAAAATGATTTTTAAGAAAAGGGGGATATTTTGTTTGTAAAACTCAGGGAAATGATAGTACATCAGGGAAATGTGAATAAAAATGGAAAATCCTAAGTAATTTGTTTGATATATCAGTAGGCTCGTGTAAATAATTTTGAATCTTATATTTTGTTTTTTAAATGAAAAACATCTAGGTCTACATTTTGAAAACAGTGACTGGATTACTTTTCAAATTAGAAAGTAAAGTATATCCTTAGCATTCACACGCCAATTTCTAGTGATCATACAAACGAGATATATATATATATATATATGTATAAATATTTGTTTGATATATCAGTAGATATATACAAACGAGTATAGGAAGCAGAAACTGAGTCCTGTGTGGAGATTGTTCATGCACTTCCTGATTATATGCTTATCTGGACACAAGGGAGGATTGGATGGCAGGTCATGGTTTGGGATCTGCTATGGTTGCCCTTGCTTTGAACAAACCCTACAACTTTTCTGGATATGTATTTGCTACATGATCTCCAACATATCAAGTCGTACAAAGTTCTACATGTTTCCTAGATTTGTTCAGTTGATTCTTAATCATTAACATCCAAATCTACCTAATCAAGGGATGCTTACTCTAAGACTGGTCCCCATGACCAAGAGAGTATATGTTGACTGTCAACACTTCGGTAAAAGTCCAACTCCAACACTGATTCCATTGTTTGGACATATCATCAATGAGAACTATGAAGAGCCTTTAAATGATAATTGGTTTGATGATCCAGTTGATCAAGAGCAAGAGGGTATGAGCATTTATTTGAAGCTCAAGTTGAGAATGAGCCGAATATGGATGGTATTCCTTTACATACTGAAGATGAAGCAGTCAATGATGACTTTGCTGAAAACATTCAAGTCAATGAACCTTTAGAAGTGGGAACTAATGCACCACAAAGGGAAGAGGTTCATGTCTCAAGCAATAGTTCAAGTGAATCAAGTGATGATTATGAAGAAGCTGAAAATAGACGAAAGCTCGAACATGATAGAGACATTAGAAGGGAACGATTACAAAAAGGCAGCGCAAAACGTTTAGCTCAACTTCAAAGTGCTCGTCAGGAGAAAAAACACGTGTAGCCGAAGCCGCTGATGCCGACTATGTTCCTGAAGAATCACCTCGTGTAAGGCAAAGGAGACAAGCTCAAACCTCAACTACTCAAGTGCAAATCAATTGACCAATTCAATCTTCTCAAACGCCTACATCTCAATCAACTTCGACTCAACAAGATTCGACTTCTGCACCATTATTAATGACACAGTTGTTGACAATCATGGAAGAATTAAAATCTTCATTCTTAGAACAATCAAAGTTAGTTGAAAAACAACAAGCTCAGCTAGACTCTCATGCTAAATTGTTTGAAACTCACCAAGCCATGATTGATGCTCAATCTGAAAGGATTGCAGAGTGAGAGAAGGAGCGTGAACAGCATCGAAATTCTATTGTTCAGGGGGAGAATCAGACTAATGATGAAAATGAAGAAGAAGAAGAAGAAGAAGAAGAAGAAGAAGAAGAAGACAAAGATGAGGATAAAGATGATTCTTTTGATTTGGATGATGATTCCTCGGCTGATGATGATTATGATAATAATGATGGTGGAGCACAACCAGAAATTGAAAATAAAGAATCTGAAGCTGCAAATGAACAAGCAGAATTTGCGAATGAACAACAACAACCAACGCCAAGAAATGAAAATAATTTACAAATGGTTGTGTATACTGGGCCAAGTGATAGAAGTTTGAATGAGGATGAAGAGTTTCTAAATGTTGAACCGTTATCGGTGTCGTTTAATTTTGAAGAAAATCTGATTCCTATGATAGAGTATTTGGAAAGGGAAGCTGCTGGGATGAATCAAGATGATTCAGAAGAAACAGTTTCAGAAGAACTATCTCATAATCCCTTCGAGATTCCAAGTGATAATGAGAATACTGAATATGATAATTGTGGAAACTTAAAGGTGTAATACATCTAATGTTTGACATAAAAGTGTTGATAATGAAGATGAATTGTGCGATGATTTTGTCTTTGAAAGTAATGATCAAGCTGTCACACCCCGCTAAAGCGGAAACACGAGATGTAACAGTACAATAATTTCATAATCGAAAATTACAAAACGTCACCGTTCAACGGTCTACAATAATACATAACATTATGTCTTACAAGCGTTTACAGCACGAAGTGGATAATCTAAACACACTATTACATCCAAAAGATACAAATTTCGTAACACAACAACAGCATAAGTCATCTAGCGGGTTTAGCTTCAATAGACAAGTTGAGACTAATTCCTGAAAAGCATGTAAAAATACAGGTCAACTATGAAACATAGTTGGTGAGTACTCAGGTTTGGTAAAATGATAGACTTCCTTTAAAAGTTTATGAAGTTTGGTTCAAACGTTACACGTTATGTGTGATTAGTTTACAAGGATAATCTGTTTAGTGCCGAGCTCAAACGACTAAGGTAATCAACCGATCCCCAGTTAAAATGAACATTGAATAATAGTCAAATGTTATTTCACAGTAGTTATGCAAGGAATTCATTTACTTAAAGCTCTTTTAAGAGTGATATTTATTTGAATGTTAAATTCCTTTGTGAATAGATATCTTGACTGTAAATGAAATTTATTTAAATATGGGACTCATTTAAAAGCGATACTTTAGAAACTCAATTAAAAGTCATAGTTCATTTATAACACCATACTCATATTTTAAAAGGAATATTCGAAGTTTATAAATCTCACGATATGGTGTGTTTGATTAAGTATGTAAATCTTATTCTATAAATTCAAGTTATGTTTTATAAAGTTAATGGCTTGCCCTCTTTCAAACAAACCATTCGTCATTTAGACGAATTATTATATCTAGTTTCATAAGAAAACGTGATGTCATGAGAAACTACATCTTTAATTGTCAAAATCACAATGATTTATGATTTAATAACTCCGGTTATATATGTATGGTTAATGAAGTAGCGTTTCGAATTACATAACAAGATAAACGTCCAAGTTGTGATATTTAAGATTTTAAAGGAAGTTTACTTCAAAGAGCAATGTCATTGTAGAGCTCGGCCCTAAGTTGATAATTCATAAACAAACCTCATCTCGAATGACTATGTCATTATAAAATTTGAGTTGCGAGTTTATCGTTTTATAGCAACGTCGTTTACGTGTCAAAGCGCCTTGCGTTAATAGATGTTTTCGAAATCACTATGCCATTACATTTTGTTTATGAAATTGATGCTTAAATTATGCTTGAGTCCACAACCAAGCCTACAACCGATAAACCCTTGCCCCAAACAGTGATGCCCTATCGTTGGCATTTAGGATGATGGAATGCACTCACGTGGCCGCGTGAGTGGGGAGGTGGTCTCGCTCCCAAATAGTACTATTCATATGCATCATTTGGCTCATACAGAGTTAATGGTCGTGTAGAGATACCGGGGACTTTAGATACGATAGAAATCAAACATATAATCATGTAACATCAATAAGCATTCACGACATTGTTTTGAAATTTAGCATAGCATAGCACAGCATAATAATCATATCATGGCATTTGTAATTTAAGTGCATTATAAAACATATCATTTTCAAGTATATAAATCATTCAAATCATTCATGCATGCTTTTCACCCCAAAACATTTAGATAAAGCGTTAATAGGGGCTGAGTACTCACAATTGTTAGTCTGCGTACGGAAATGGACGTAAGGCGCGTTTCGACCAAGAGTGACTCCTATCCAAGACCTACGAATACAAGGTTCCTAATTAGATTCTTGGCTAAGATGGCTTGTTAAGATTGCTTAGTTAGTCGTTTGTGTTACAAAGTGCCGTTAAAGTTTGATTTATCGTTGTCGGTAATCACTCGGGTTGTGATTAAAATAATGTAATCACTTGAAAACAGATTCCAAAAATTACCAAACTTGGTATACAACATGGAAAATGATTCAAAAATTTTCTGTGAAAATTTGGGAATTTTTAGATTTACAGATTATTTTTAATCATTTCTTGACCAAAAGAGTGGGGTAAATATGAGAAAAATAGTAATTATTCTTGAAAAATTCCGAAATTTTTACTAGATCAGTTTTAACTCATTTCTGAGTTTGTGTAAAATTTTCATGCCATTTAGGGCACTGGAACATTGGTTCCCAATCGTATATGTTTTAACAAATCGTACATCGGAAAACATATCAAAACAATTCAAATGGGTGTTAAATTTTGAGAATAGTGTCACTTTATGTGGGAAATGACACAATAATTTTTCCATATTTTTCTGATGTCAAAAAGTATTTTTCATGAATATTTTCTCCTTTTAGAGACTTTATTTGCATTAAACCAAGAAAAATGCTTTAGTTTTCCCAAAAATTCTCATTTTTATTTTCAAGGTTCTTTTCAAGACATAGATACTGAGAAAAATCACCCCCAAATTTTAAACACATTTTACCTATTATTTTTGTATTTTACATTCATCACAACACCATCATTCATACATTTACAAGGCCAAGATTATACATATAAGTCATGCATTTTCTAAAAATACTTAATCAACAAAATAAATTCCTATCTTTTTATATTACTGAGATATATATGTTAGGAATATAAAATAATTTTCTCAAATGCTTTTGAATAGTTTAAGACCCTTAAACAAATATCATTACATGATGTTAACAGAAAAATTACTGTTTGCGCACCAGTTTTGTTTGGTACATTTGGGGGTCTTAAACTCAATGGATTTGAATGAGACCAGTGGGATTTTAAAGGTAAGACATTGAACTAAATTCCAGAAGAAAAATCAAGATTTTTGGACCATTATTCACTGAGTTATGGTCGTTTCAAGTGAGGTCAAAAATCTGGACAGATTCATATGAGACAATAGAAATCTTTTTGGTGTGTTTCCACAACCCATTATTTTTAGACCTCATCCAATGATTGAGGCTTTGTCTCATATGCATGAATAAGTACTTTTACAGAAATAAAATATACTTTAACATAAAATAAGATCTAGATACGAAAATGGTGCATGCAAGCCCAAAAATCCGGTTTTTGGGTTCTTTTTCAAGAACACCACTTGCTACCAAGTTCTAGATCTTATATATACCTTTAAATCTTTGATCTAACACATTCTTGGTGTTAAAATACATCCAAGATGTGTTAGTAATGATTTTTAATAATAAAAATGCCTTAAGCAAATCAAGAACACACAAGTATGGATTTTAACACTAAAAAGATGATTTTTCGGTTTGATTTCGGTTTGATCATGGATTGCCCTTTGTTTTAACACTTAAACAAGTGTAAGGGAATCTACAAACCTTCAAACCTTTTATTAGGGATTTTAGCCATGAAAAGGCATAAAACCCTTGCATTTACAAGATTTAAAGTGAGGAAATGAAGAAAAACAAGGTTAGAGGTGATGGGTTTTTACCTTTGATGTTGTATTTAGATGTAAGAACACTTGAAGATGGCGATTTTTGATTGAAAGAGGGCTGGAAATGGTGATGTTCTTGAGAGAAAGTAGAGAGAAGTTGAGAGAAAAAAATGAATGATTGAAGTGTGGGGAAGTGGTGGAGTGTGCATGTAATCAATTGGGGTTTTGGGGAGTGGGGTAGTCAAGAAAAAGGTGGGGAAAGGGGCTGGCCGTTTTTAGGGGGGGAGGGAGTAAAAAAAATTTTTTTTTTTTTTTTTTTTTAAATGTTAAGTAATTAAAGGTTTAAATGTTACATATTATTTTGGTATAAGTTTGTACATATTGAAATGTTTAATTGTGATGTTTTAATGGTTGAAATTGGAGTTATAAAATTTTATTTTCTAAGTTTATAATTCTCATCAAAATACATTAGATTCGCTTACAATTGACATTCGCGAGTTAATTAACCGATTTCTGGTTGTGTTTACCGAGTTACGGAATTTCAGGTTAAATTCCGATTTTTGCGATATGATAATTATTTTGTGATGACTTATGAAATTTAATTTCATTTGTTTTCTTTGGCACTTTGTAACCTAATTTAATGTTACTCAAAGTCTTAAAGTTAGCTAAGCAATCTTCTAAGACGTTATGCGGTTTCGGTAACTTACGGACTTGGTACTTAAGGAGTCGAACCTAGACTTTTTCACTAGGATCTTAAGGTGCTGTAAACGTAATTAAAAGTACTAGGGTTTTAATTTCGGTGTTGACCTGAGATTTTTGACGGTTGTCACACAAGCTGATGAAGATAGTGATGATAGTGAGGAGATGGATGAAGAAATAGAAGCTGAGGCGAATCCTGAAATTCCAGAATGTTCAAGTTTTAAACATTCAGAATGGTTCAGAGTACCTACACAAGCACCGATGGTTAAGAAGAAGCTTTACAAAGTAAATGGTGAATGTAGTGGTCAAATAATAAGCTGGAAATATGATGAAGACTTGAATATGATCATTGTGAAAAGAACTGGTGGCTTACAGTACTTTAAGCGAAGCTTTAAAGATCTTAGTACTTTTCCTAAGTGTGAAATATCTAAGTTAGCTCAGCTAAATATCATAAATCACTCAGGGTCGAGCATGGGTAGATACATTGAAAGTAACGTTCAGAAGGAAGTGAGATATGGATTTAATCTGATGAAGCCTACTCTTGGAAAACGGAAGATATATAAAAAGAAGATTAGTGCTTTTACAAACAAACCGTGGGTACGAATTGTTTATCCTCTAGTCAAAGCGTTAAAGAAAATTCCATTGGAAAAGATGCCAATAAACTTTGCTGAAAAACTAAAGTTGTGGTACTACAACGGAACTACTGGAGAAGCGTGCATTGAAATATTCAAGGATGAACAGAAATAAAAAGTTGAACAAGTCTAGGTTTACAATCCGATCAGTTTGATTAATCTATCAAAACAAGACTTATTGGTGCTCAAAGACAATCACATCATGTTCAATAAGAATGAAGAAAGAGAAGCCTTAAATTTTCAGAATGTGGTGAAAGTGTGCATTAGAAATGGTATTTGTGCTGGAAGCAACCTCCCAAGCAAGTGGATCTGAAGCTCGAACAAGTTTATATCAAGCTACTAACAAGGGGGAGTTTGTTAATGCAAATAGAGTGTCAGCATCTTGATTAAAAGACTTAGAAATCAAATTTTGTGTTTATGCGACTTTAATATGCGAACTTAATGTAGTGTCGCATATGCGACTTTAAGTTAAAGTTGCAGGTTAGTATAGTCGCAGACTGTTTCTATAAATAAGCTATTTGTTCTACATTTGTAACTACCTGAAATTCTAGAATTCATAGCGTTTTTTTGTCTATTGCATTGTAATCGTTTGTAAGCTGTTGCAATCACTTGATAATAAATATAAATCAGTTATTTACTTCTCGCATTCAATTTCATTCGGTTAAACACATAATCACAGGATTCCGCACTTGATTATTGTGATATTGTAATCTTATCAGTAAGACATGGCGACCTACAGCATTATCTGGCATCACCACATGTTTAACTCAGGAGATCAAACATACCTTCAAACGTTACCAATTTTCTCGAGAGTTATGGTTAGCCTTAGAAAAGAGGTTTGATGGAAATGATCAGATCAAAGAAAGCAGAGCTGATTTGCTTACAAAACAGTTCTATGGTTTTAAGCACATGACGAATGAGTCACTGGAAGATATTATTACACGATATTATCATCTGATGACTGAGATGGATAATAGTGGATTGTCATTTTCGGAAATAGTGAAAAAATAACAATCTTCAAGAGGCGTTACCATCAAAGTGGGATATCTACACTCTGATGATTAAAGAAAGCGACGATTATAAGACATTAACGCTTGATGAAGTTGTAGGAAAGCTGCGGGTCTACGACTTAAATATGCAAAAGAAAGAGACTGGATCTGATCAGGTTCAAGATCCAAGTGTTTATCACGGGACAAAGTCTGATTCTGCTTAATAACCTGTAATGAGGTCACAACGTTTTTCACTGGGGAAGCCGAGACAGACAATGCTATTGGAAATTCTGGAAGCAAGGTCTGCTATATTGCTTCATCTGGAGATTCTGGCAAGGGTGAAAGTCTATGTCAATTGTGACACTCGAGCAACACCCGAAATATATGCCTTATATTACTATTTCAAATAATAATACACGAAAAACTTTGACGTTTTGTTTAAAATGTAACAAACGCGACGAAAACGCGCAAACCGAGCCCGACACCCGAGCAACACCCGAAATATACTTTTGTAACTCAATTTAGTATTTTAAGAATACTGACTTATCCCGAATATTATTCACAAATTAAAAATATATACAAAAGCTCAACGTAAATTATCAACTTTTTAAAATCACAAATTAACGTTTAAACGAACGGGGAACGAAACACGAAGTCGAGAAAACGAGTCACGAGCCCGAAACACCTTTGGGCCAGGCCCAACTCGGTCTAGGCTAGTCCAAGAAGCCCACCCCAAATAGGACCAAGCCCACCCCACAACAACACCTCCCTAACCTCCATTTTCACACACACACAAGCCACATTTCTCTCCTCTTTCTCTCTACACTCTCTACTCTCTCTCTCTCTCTAAAACTCTGCCACCAACAACCACCTCCTCACCACCATCAACCACCTCATCACCACCATCAACCACCACTCCACCACCACGAGCCGCCATCACACTTTCAAGAAAAAGTCAAGAATTCTCACCTTCCTCTCCCTTTGATCGGTTTTTCAATCTTGTAAGGACATCTAACTCGTTTATAATACTTGTAGTACATCTATAAACATGTTGAAATGCTCACTTAACAAAGATATGTCCAAAAGATTTCACAAAAATCGTTTTCATAAGCTTAAAACATGCAAGAACTTTACATGAAGTCCGGCCAGAAACTTTGTCCGACTTTGGGAAGTGATATCTCCCTCAAAACTTAACCAAAATGAACGATTCAAAAGGCTAAAACTAAGTTTAAGAAGTTAGCTTTCATTTGCCACTGGTTTCATAATTTTTGGAGCTCGTTTGATACCAGAAATAATTTTTACAAAAACATGTAGACGGGCTGCAAAAAAGGCAGAAAAATTGTCCCTCATTGTTTTAGTCATAACTCGAGATTTACGTGTCCAAAAGACTTGAAACCACCGCCAAAATTTCGGAAATTTTGTTGAGAAGAATAGTCGTAGATATGACCATGTCCCAAATATGCACGCATTCTGCCCAGAAACTCGATCTCCTTGCATGTCTCCTGATTGGATACTTTTTGACCTCTGTGGAAATTTAGAATTTTTATAAATACTTAGACTTGTCTAAAAATTCTGTAAAAATTATTTTAAGTACCTAACATACTAAGAAACAACATATATTTTTCTTGAATTTTATCTCGAATATTTGAATTACGAAATAAAATCTGCAAAACTGGTCTGTTTATGACCCTGTGTCGCAGAAGCTCAATAGCCAATAGCGACACAACCCTTGTGTTGCTATAACATTCGAACCGTCACATTTTGCGACACAACCCTTGTGTCGCTATAACATTCGAACCGTCACATTTTGCGACACAACCCTTGTGTCGCTATAATAATTGAACCGTCACATTTGCGACACAACCCTTGTGTCGCTCTATCATTCGAACCGTCACATTTGCGACACAACCCTTATGTCGCTAGTCACATTTGCGACACAACCCTTGTGTCGCTATAACATTTGAACTGTCACCTCCGCGACACTAAAATTGTGTCGCCAAAACCACATTAGCGACACAAGCCTTGTGTCGCTGATGACCAAAAATCAAAACGTTTTTTACTAAAGAAATATAAGTCGACCCCAGCCAGGGGCCTTGCCCCTTGGACCCCACCAGGGGTTGCCACCCCTTGGACCCCGCCACCAGGGGCACTGCCCCCGGACCCCCGTCATTCGTAGGCTTCGCCCACTTACCACACTAATCATCATTATGTTTTCACAAACTTTCACCAACGGGCCGTACACGTTTTCAATAAAGCAAACAAGAATGGACATACTAGTTAAGTGAACTACTAGCGAATAGGTGGGCATTAACCCTCCACCTACATGATTGGCTTAAGTGGACATTAACCCTCCACTTATACAATCACTATAGATGGTCTTTTTAGACATCTACTTACACAATCTTATATGTCTAGGGCGTTAGAAGATTTCTCTTGGGAACACCAGTTGCTTGCTATTTGTTATTTGCTAAATAACATATTAATCTCAGGTGAGTTTCATAGCCCCTTTTTCTACTATTTCCACTCAGGGGTGAGAATACATACAACTGCTATTTTTATGTGAACGCAAGTACAAAACACGATATATTGGTTGCATGAGTTATTTAACTAATCCTGAAAGTCCCCCACACATAGTTTTTTAGTATCGTTATAGCGTGAATGTTAATGAATAGTACTATTTGGGATTGACTCCCCCCGTCCAGGTTAGTCGCACTAACTGGTCAAACGGACGCATTATCATTTGTTCTTACGAGTGTTGGATTAGGCACTCGCAGGGAGGCACCACGATCGTGGCACTTAATTGTGACCCGACACCACAGTTAAGCTCGAACTATGGGCTCATGGCAACAATATACACCTCTTTTACATTTTTGTAATACATTACTATCATTGTTGGATGATACAAATAGGAAATCTTGTGTTCCACACGTTCCATACAATGTAATATCAATTGTTTTCAAACCTACGAGCTCACCAACTTTATGTTGACTCTTTTAGTATGTATTCTCAGGTAACCAGCCGCAGTAGGATGCTTTGGAAGCAATAGCTCGAGTCGCATATTTTGAAACAACCAAGGAATTAGATTGCATTTACTATATTTTGTAATAATAGTTATGTAATTCTACGTATCGGATGCGAACTCCTAGCTTTTATGTAAACACTTTGAAGTTTGAAATGTAATGACTTTTTTTGAAAACGTCTCATATAGAGGTCGTTTGTTGTAACTCTTGTGTTGTGATATTTGATTTGGTCGGCGCCCCTTTGACACCTCATACCTTCCGCTGCCACGCGTCTTGGGGGTTGCGACATCAATGAGTATGAAGTCAGCTGAAGATCAAGTAGCAATGCTAGCATCATTTGTGGCATCTCATGAGAACTTCATTCAGGGAAAGGTCACGGATCCTGCTGTGATTAATGAGGATTATGACCAAATTGACCCTGATGATTTGGAAGAGATGGACTTGCAGTGGTAACTGGCCATGGTTACAAGGAAGATGCAGAGGTTCATGAATCAAACGGGTAGGAAGTTTTTGGGAAGTAAGGTTGGGTACGACAAGACCAAGGTGAAGTATTATAACTGTGAGGGTTTCAGGCACTTTGCGAGGGAATGTCAGAGACCAAAGAAGAAGCAAACTTTGAACCAGGGCCGATCGAGTTATTCCTATGAAGGAACATCTAGTAGAGATCAAAACTCTGGAAAAAATTTCAAATTCCAGAGCTTTGGTTGTTCAAAAGCACGATGGTTCATACGATTGGAGTACTAAAGTTGAAGAACCTCAGGCGTTTATGGCCACAATTGATGAGGCAAAAAACGGAAGATCAAAAGGAAGCTAGTGATAAGAAGACTGAAAAAGAAATGCCTACTTCAGAGACCAGGGTTATACGGCTGGAGTCAACTGATACTATGTGTACAAAGGACTTCATTACGTATATGGCCAATTTGGATGCTGAGAAGCAACTCTTAAACTTTGACTCTGTGGTTAATGCCTGTGTATTATGTACTTACCTTGCAGGGGAGGCTGAAAAATTAATAGAGTCATCTAACTCGATGACAGCTCAGCTAAAACATTTAAAAGAAGAAAATGCGGTTATAAAACAGAGAAACTCTGAGTTAGTTAATAAAGCTAAATCTGATACAAAAGATTTAATCACTTTGAAAGATCGAGTCGACGAGCAGAGTCTAATAATTGATTTAGCTCGTGAGCATGTTTTAGAATTAACTAAACAGTCTTCAGATAAAGAAAAAGAACTAACAGACGCTAAGGTTAGAATTGTTGAGCTAAAAAATAAACTTGAACTAAGAAGATTTTCAGTTGAAACCTTAAACAGTCCGTTAAATGTTCAAAAACAGCCCACATATCATTGTGGAGTGGGATACATTAAGTTCCTCCACCTTTGAATCATAATTATTCATTTTTATCAAATGAATCTGAGTTATCAAACGGAAATGACTCTTCTAATTCTTCAGTAATCTCTGACATGGTAAACATCACTATGTCGACCAAATTAGAGAAAGCTGAGTCAGGTACCAAAGAGTCAAGTTCTAAAATATAGTCAGTAAAAACTGAGACTACACACAAAATGGAACACCAAATGAATCTCGAGGCTTATAAGAAAGCCTGGAAGAAACGTTCATGCTTCGTGTGTCATCAAAAGGGACATGTAGCAAGTGTGTCCAAGTAAGAAATCAAGAGTTTCAACAAATGATAGTCCAAGGAGCACTTCTCCTAAAACAGGAAGCTTAAATGGAGAAACAATTCAGTCGAAACCTTCAAAACGTCTTAAAACGTCAAACAAAAGTTCTTCTAACCAGGGTAGTAGTAATAGGAATTTTCAGAATTCGAATTATAACTATCAATCTAGGATTAGATTTACTTCAAACCAAACGCCAATCAATCAGAGACTTTTCCAAAAGTTTCCGGAGAGAAGGCATTGTGGTTGTACTTCCCATTCCCTAACAAGTGAGAATTAGTATCCAAGTCACCTGAAAGGCGAGATGGATATCTGAAGGAATTTACATTTGTTGATGAGAATGGCCGACTCAAGTCCGTTGTGGCTTGGGTCCCCCTTAATACCTAATGGTTTATCTAGTGTGTGCAGTAATATAGACTTCAGAGGCTACAAGTTCAGCATAAGATGTAGCGACTGAGGGGGAGATAGGATTAAGGCTGGGATGATCTAGCTGGTTGTTATACTAAGGTTTTTGATAAATCACGTTCTGAGTTGTTAGTCCAAATCGCTGGAATGACAATACATGACTAACGTATCTCCATTAAGAACTTTCATTTATCTTTATCTTTTCTAAAATTTGAAAAACTATAAAAATTTGAGTGTCACGGTAATGACGCGAAGAAATGATGAAAACATTACTCATGCCTAGAACATTATTATATGTGTGGCTTTAAGATGCAGTACATACACAATCTAATGTTATCTTATAAATCTAACGGGTCTAATACATTCATCATATGATGTATCGGTAGGCATACAATATAAAGGTTCTCAAGTACTCAAAATACAAAATTTAATAAGGAGATTAGTCTGTGCTAACTCTCGTTTGATGTATAGATAGTACTATAATACATGGTATTAGATTGAGATAAGCAATTCATCTGGGAGATTTACTGATGTAGGTCGCCATATAGTACTGATCGAATTACAATATCACAATGATCAAGTGCGGAATCATATAATCATGTGTATAAACGGATAGAAATGAATACGAGAAGTAAATAACTGATTTATCTTTATTATCAAGTGATTGCAATTGCTTACACACGCTTACAATACAATTGACAATAATACGCTCTGAATTCTATCGTTTCAGTTAGTTACAAATGAAGAACAAGACAACCTATTTATAGACACAATTTGCGACACTAACTATTATGCGACGTTATCCTAAAGTAGCATATGCGACACTAATACTAAGTTCCCATCTAGTGTCGCATAGACACTAGATTTGTCTTCTAAGTCTTTTAATCAAGATGCTGGCATTCTATCTTGCATCAACAAACTTCCCCTTGTCAGTAGCTTGATAAGATTTTGTTCTAGCTTCAAATCCATTTGCTTGGGAGGTTGCTACCAGCACAAATGCCGTTTCGAATGCACACTTTCACCGCATTCTGAAATTTCAAGGCTTCTCTTTCCTCATTTTTGTTGAACATGATGTGATTTTCTTTAAGCATAAGTAAGTCTTGTTTTGATAGATTGATTAAACTGATCGGATCATAGACTTGTTCAACTTTATTTTTCTGTTCATCCTTGAATATCTCTATATATGCTTCTCCAGTTGTTCCGTTGTAGTACCACCACTTCATATTTTTAGCAAAATTAATTGGTTATCTTTCCAATGGAATTTTCTTTAACACTTTAACCGGAGGATATACAATTCTCACCCACGGTTTGTTAGTGAAAGCACTAATCTTCTTCTTATGTATCTTCCGTTTTCCAAGAGTAGGCTTCATTAAGTTAAATCTGTATCTCACTTCCTTCTAAACGTTGCTCTCGATAAATCTTCCCATACTCAACCCTGAGTGATTTATAATATTTAGTTGAGCTAACTTAGATTTTTCACACTTAGGAAGAGTGCCGAGGTCTTTAAAGCTTCGTTTGAAGTATTGCAATCCACCATTTCTTTTCACAATAATCAGATTAAGATCTTCATTGTATTTCCAGCTTATTATTTGACCACCACATTCACCTTTAACCTTGTAGAGTTTCTTCTTTATCATTGATTCTTATGTCGGTAGTCTGAACCATTCCGAATGTTTGGTAGAATTTGAACACTCTGGAATTTCAGGATTGGCTTCAGCTTCGCTTTCTTCATCCATTTCTTCACTATCATCAATGTTATCATCATCTTGATCATTACTATCAAAGACAAAATCATCGCACAATTAATCTTCATTATCAACATTCTCATACTCAATATTCTCATTATCATCTGAAAGATCAAAGGGATTATGGGATAGTTCTTCTGAAACTATCTCTTCTGAATCATCTTGATTCATCTCAGCAGCTTCCCTTTCCAAAAACTCCAACATTGGAATCAGATTTTCTTCAAAATTAAATGACACCGATAACGGTTCAATATTTAGAAATTCTTCATCCTCATTCAAACTTCTTTCACTTGGCCCAGTATAAACAACCATTTGTAGATTATTTTCATTTGTTGGCTCTGGTTGTTGTTCACTTGCAAATTCTGCTTGTTCGTTTGCAGCTTTAGATTCCGCATTTCCTATTTCCGGTTTTGGTTGTGATCCACCATCATCATTATCAGAATCATCATCAGCAGAGGAGTCATCATTAGAAGAATCATCATTATCATCATCTTGTTTATCTTCTTCAGTTTCTTCTTCTTCTTCTTCTTCATTTGTTGTATTCTCCCCCTGAACAACAGAATTTCGATGTTGTTCAAGCTTTTTTTCTAACTCTTCAATCCTTTTAGACTGAGCATTAATCTGTGCTTGTTGAGTTTTAAATAGTTTAGCATGAGAGTCGAGCTGGACTTGTTGCTGTTCAATCAAGTTGGATTGATCTAGAAATGAAGATTTCAATTCTTCTATAATTGTCAACAACTGTGTCATTAACACTGGCGCAGAAGTCGAACTTGGTTCTTGTTGAGTTGGAAGTGATTGAGCAGATGTAGTTGGTTGTGAAGTTGGAATCGTTTGAGTGACTTGTACTTGAGATGTTGAAACTTGAGCTCTTTTTTGCCTTGCACAGGGAGGTTCTTCAGGAAGATAGTCAGGATCAGATGCTTCGGCTGTAAGGACTCTCTTCTCTTGACGAGCGCGTTGAAGAAAGATTAAACGTTCTACACTGCCCTTTTGCAAGCGTTCCCTTCTGATGTCTCTTTCTCGTTCAAGATTCCTTCGATTTAAGCTTCTTCATAATCATCACTTGATTCACTGGAATCATCGCTTGAGACATGAACTTCTTCCCTCAGTGGTACACTAGTTCCCACTTCCAAAGGCTCATTTGCTTGAATATTTTCAGCAAAGTCTTCATTAACTGCTTCATCTTCAGCATCGTCAGCATTAGGCTCATTTTCAACAGGAGCTTCAAATAACTGCTCCTCTCCTTCTTGAGCTTGATCAACTGGATCATCTAGCCAGTTGTCGTTCAATGGCTCTTGATAATTTTCATTGATAATGTGTCCAAACACTGGAATCAGTGCTGGATAATGTGGTTGGCATAGACCGTTGTAGAAGCAGTTAGTGCATAATGAACTCTGGAACGTCTCAGAAAGTTCAGCAACTCCAGATAAGGTTGCGCACTAGCTAAGGAAGTATCAATTAGTGCAGTGGTGTTGTGCCTTCCTTCGAACATCTTTGGATCAGCCATCTGTAATCTATAAAGAATATAGCAATTTTGCACAATAGATATATTAAGTTTTAACAGTTTAAAGACTCATAATCAAAATAAAGTCGCCAACTTAAAGTCTCAGAATAAAGTCTCCAATAAAGTCTGTAGGTCGCCATGTCTAACTGATCAGATTACAAAATCATATAATCAAGTACGGAATCTTGTGATTATATGTATAAACCGAATGTAAATTGCACGCGTGATGTAAATAATTGATTTCTATTTATTATCAATTGATTGAACCAGTACATGAATGATTACAATGAAAGTGACAGCAAATCTCTCTGAAATCTAGATATTCAGTTGCGTACAAATGACGAACGAAAACAGTCTATTTATAGACATACTACGCGACACTAACTAAACCTGCGACTATAACTATAAAGTCGCATACGCGACACTAAACATAAGATCGCACCTTAAAGTCGCGTAAACAAAAGTTCTGATGTCTAAATCTTTTAATCAAGTTTCTAACACTGTACATGTATCAACAAAGTCTCTAAGTAAAGTCTCATTCTAAAGTCGCATGATAAAGTCTCAGACTAAAGTCGCATAACAAAGTCTCAAACTAAAGTAGCATAGTTAATTCTTAGAACAAAGTTGCATGACAAGTTCTCAGAGTAACGTCGCAGAATAAAGTTCTCAGAAACTAAAGTCGCAGGAAGTTGTCAAGTATAAGTTCGCATAATAAAGTCGCACAGTAAAGTCGCATAACTAAAGTCGCATGAACGAACTTTCAGTTTTCAATTTTAAGAACGATTCATTACTTAAACGCACAATTGGCAACACAAACACGATATCCAGGCCGTAATCATCAAAATCTATACATTTTAACCAGTAATTTAACACAAAAGCATGACGTCATTTATAAAAACCCTAAACCGAATGAGTTTTAATCAAATAGTCATGAAATACAGTAAATTAGAGGCTAAAATTAATCCTTAAATCAATCTAATAGCACTGAACAAATAGCAACTGATTGCAAATGATTTCAACGGTTGAAAATCGAGAATTTTGAGATTTGAATAAAGTCATAGAAATCACTGGATGTAGGTCACATATACATACTGATCAGATTACAATTACAATTGATTGAGTGCGGAATCCTACAATCAATTGAGTAAACGGATAGAATAGAACACGCAATCTAAATAACCCGATTATATTGATAATCAAATGATATTGAATGATTATAGATGCTCACTGATATATTTGATTACAATATGCTCTGAGTTTCACGTTTAAGCTTATGTACAAATGAAATCATAACAACCTATTTATAGACAGACCTGCGACTACTGTTATGCGACCTTAAGCTAAAGTCGCACCTGCAACTTTATTGATAAAGTCGCAGATAGTGTCGCATAGACACTAAACTTAACTTCTAAGACTTATCAAGATTCTGACACTCTAATCTTGCACCAACAAACTCCCCCTTGTCAGTAGCTTGATATGTTCTTTATCTTGCTTCAGATCCATTTGCTAGGGATATTGCTTCCAGCACAGATGCCGTTTCTGACACACTTTCACAACATTCTGAAACTTCATTGCTTCGCCTTCTTCATTTTTGTTGAATAGAATATGATTTTCTTTAAGTGCCAGCAAGTCTTGTCTTGATAAATTTATTAAACTGATTGGATCATAGACATAGACAGATTCAACTTTATCCTTTTGATCATCTTTGAAGATCTCTATGCATGCTTCTCCAGTTGTACCATTATAATACCACCGCTTTAAATTTGTAGCAAAACATATTGGTAATCTTTCCAATGGAATCTTCATAAGTACTTTGACCGGAGGATATACAATTCTAACCCACGGCTTGTTTGTAAAACCACTGATCTTTTTCTTGTAAATCTTTCGTTTTCCAAGCGTTGGTTTCATCAAGTTAAATCCATATCTCACCTCCTTTTGTACATTACTCTCAATATACCTTCCCATACTTGATCCTGTGCGATTGATGATATTTAGCTGAGCTAACTTAGAAATTTCGCACTTAGGAAGAGTACTAAGGTCTTTAAAGTTTCGCTTGAAATACTGCAGTCCACCAGTTCTCTTTACAATAATCAAATTCAATTCCTCATCATATTTCCAGCTTATTATCTGACCACCGCATTCATCATTTACTTTGTGGAGTTTCTTCTTTATCATTGGTGCATGTGACGGTACTCTGAACCATTCCGAACGTTTGGTAGAACTCAAACATTCAGGAACTTCAGGATTAGTTTCAGCTTCAATCTCTTCATCCATTTCCTCACTGTCATCATCTTCTTGATTATTACTCTCAAATACAAAATCATCACATAGTTCATCTTCATTATCAACAAGTTCATATTCGATATTCTCATTATCACTAGGAATCTCAAAGGGATTATGATCTTCTGAATTTATTTCTTCTGAATCATCTTGGTTTATCCCAACAACTTCCCTTTCCAATAACTCCAACATAGGAATCCAATTTTCTTCAAAATTAAATGACACCGATAACGGTTCAATATTCAGAAATCCTTCTTCCGTATTCAAACTTCTATCGCTCGGTCCAGTATAAACAACCATCTGTAAATTATTCTCACTTGTTGGCTCTGGTTGTTGTTGTTCACTCGAAAATTCTGGTTGTACATTTCTGGCTTCAGATTCTGTATTTTCTGGATGTGGTTTCTCTCCACCATCATCATTATTATCATCATCATCAGCATCATCAGCGTCAGAAGAATCATCTTTTTCATCATCTTTATCTTCTTCTTCTTCGACATTCTCCCCCTGAACAAAAGAATTTTTATGCTGTTCGAGCTCCTTCTCTAACTCTTGAATCCTTGTAGATTGAGCATCAACCTGTGCTTATTTAGCTTCAAATAATTTGGCATGAGAGTCAATTTGAGCTTGTTGCTTTTCAATCAACTTTGATTGATCAAGAAAAGAAGATTTCAATTCTTCCATGATCGTTAGTAATTGAGTCATGAGTACTGGAGCAGAAGATGTTGAACTTGGTGTTTGTGGAGTTGGAAGTGATTGAGATGCAGGCGTTTGAGAAGATTGAGGTTGAGGTTTGAGCTTGTCTCCTTTGCCTTGCACGAGGTCGTTCTTCAGGAACATAATCAGCATCAGCAGCTTCGGCAACAAGTGCTCTCTTTTCCTGATGAGCACGTTGAAGTTGAGCTAATCGTTCAGCACTGCCTTTTTGTAAATGTTCCCTCCGAACATCTCTATCATGTTCAAGCTTCCTTCTATTTTCAGCTTCTTCTGAATCTTCACTTGATTCACTCGAACTATCACTTGATTCATTGGAATCATCACTTGAAACATGAACTTCTTCCCTCAGTGGTGCACTAGTACCCACTTCCAAAGGCTCATTCGCCTGAATATCTTCAGCAAAGTCATCATTTATGGCTTCATCCTCAACATTCATATTCGGATCATTTTCAATAGGAGCTTCAAACAGATGTTCTTCTCCCTCTTGCGCTTGATCAGCAGGATCATCTAGCCAGTTATCATTCATTGGCGCTTGATAATTTTCATCAATGATATGTCCAAACACTAGAATCAGTGCAGGAGTTGGGTTTCGACCAAAATTCTGACAATCTACATAGACTCTCTTGGTCATGGGAACCAGTCTTAGTATTTACATCCCTTGATTAGGTAGATTTGGAAGAAGATGATTTAAAATTAGCTGAACAAATCTTCGAAACATGAAAAACTTGGTGTGACTGGAGATGTTCGATATCATGTTCGCAAACACATATCCAGAAAAATTATAAGGCTTATTTAAAGTAAGAGCAACCATTGTAGAGCCCAAACTATGACCCATTCCGTCTAATCCTCCTTTACGTCCTGATAAGCACACTATCAAAAAGTGCATGAACAATCTCCATACAGGACTCAGCTTTTGCTTTCGATATTGATCTGGAGAAATCTCAGGATAACCAATTCGTTGAAAGAATCCAGAAACTAAGGTGGCTGGGAAAAGTATTCTTGAATCAGTATCATTCCCAAACTGAAGAACTGTACGTACTGTATCCTCTGTAATTATAACTTGTTGATCAAGAACAGTAGTAACCAGTCTTTGCACACCATCAACCGTATCATGTGTTGCATTAGTCCAAAAGTCTGTAATGTGAGGAGCATAAACTGTGGTAGAAGCAGTTAATGCATAATGAATTCTGGATCGTTGAAGAAAATGCAGCAACTCCAGATATGGTTGTGCAGTAGCCAGAGAAGTTTCAATAATAGCTGTTGTGTTGTGCCTTCCTTCAAACATCTTTGGATCAGCCATCTGTAATCTATAAAGAATATAGCAATGTTGCACGATAGATATATTAATTTCACACGTTTAAACACTCAGAATCAAGATAAAGTCGCCTGTTTAAAGTCTCAGTATGAAATCTCTAATTAAAGTCTCATAATAAGCTCGCACATTAAAGTCTCAGGCTAAAGTCGCATAACATAATCAAGAACAAAGTCGCATAATAAAGTCTCTGATCAAAGTCGCATAACAAAGTCTCTTGGACTATAGTCGCATGATAAGATCGCAGACATAAGTTCTCAGAATATAGTCGCATGAATAAGGTCGCGTGTTTTGGTCAGAATATAGTCGCATAAATAAGGTCGCATAGTATAGTCGCAGAACTAAAGTCGCAGAGACGAACAGTTAGTTTTCAAATCTAAGTACGAAACCCTATTTAAACATATAATTTCTAATCAAAACATGCTAATCAGGCTGCTATCAATCATATGTACAAGATATATGCATTCTAACCGTGTATTTCATTTATTTATATGACGTCATTGTTAAAAGCCCTAAATCCGAATGATTTTGAACAATTAATCATATAATAAGCTGAAACAATGATTAAAATTTATACCTTAGATGTATTTGATAACAATTAATGAATAGCAACTAATTTCAATGGATTCCAGCGTTTCAAACTCGAGAATTTTGAAATTTTCAGTAAAGTCGCATAAATCGCTGGAATAAGGTTGCAGGTAAAGTCGCACAAGCTTAATCAGAAATGATTAAGATAGAGTCTCGAGTTTAAGTATTTATACTAAAAAGGTTATGCGACCTTACCCTAAAGTCGCATAGGCGACCTTACAGATAAGTTCGCACAAACAAGTTCGCAGACTCCAACTTGTGATTTTTACTTTGAACTTTTTGTTTTAGGATGCATTACTTAATCAGGATTTAAACGACTTTTGATCAAAAATAACACAGAATATAAAATTCAAATTTAAAAAATAAAAGCTACACATCTTTTTGTGAAGGAGATTTTAATTTGATTCGGGGTCATATCAGTATGAAACGTGATTTTATTAAGAACATTGTTAGTCCGGATGCTCTGGGTCTTATTCGAATCATCAAGTAAACCGTGCGGAATCCGAGTTTAATTGATTTATGTGATGAAAGAATGAGATTGATTCAAATGATTTCTGTTATTGATATATATGAAATGAATACAGAAATACTTTACAATTTTGTGACAACCGTCAAAAATATCAGGTGAACACCGCACTTAAATTCCTAGTACATTTATTTACGTTTACCGCACTCTAAAATCCTAGTGAAAAGTCTAGGTTACGACTCCTTAAGTATCGAAACCGCAAGTTACCGAAATTGCGTAACGTTCTAGGAGATTGCTTAGCGGACTTTAAGACCGTGATTAACACAAAATTAGGTTACAAAGTGCCAAAGAAAACAAATGAAATCAAAATTCATAAGTCATTATCATATCGCAAAAATCGGAATTTAACCAGAAATTCCGTAACTCGGTAAACGCAACCGGAAATCGGTTAATTAACTCGCGAATGTCAATCGTGATCGAATCAAATACATTTTGATGAATGTTATAAACTTATAAATAAAGTTTCATGACTCAAACTTTAACCACAAAAACATCACAAAAATCGGAATTAACCGAAATTCCGTAACTCGGCGAACGCGACCCGAATCGAATAAACGAAACTCGAATCCGACAAACTAATACTTGAATATCCATTACAAACAATCTAAAATACAATTTGAATTATTTTAGAAATTTAGAACATCAATTTTTATAACCCTAATATTAAGCATTAAAACAACACAATTTAAAGTCTTGAAATGTACAAGACTTGTGCAATTTTAATACAAATAAATACCACAACTAATACATATTATATTTTATCAAAATATCATCAATTTTAAAGTGTCCTTACACAAAAACAAAACATTAAAGGTATAACCAACCATCTCTAGCTTCCATTTCTTCATTTTCTTACTTTGATTCTTGTAGAAACTTGGATTTTATGCCTTTCTCATGGCTTAAATCCTCATAAAAGGTTTGATGGTTTGTAGGTTACACCTTACACATATTCATGTGTTAAAAGAAGGGTAACCTATGATCAAACCGAAAATCAAACCGAAAAGTCAACTTTTTGATGTTATAGAGTTTATATACATGTTCTTGCTAGAATAAATGGTTTGAAATGTTAAAAATATGTTTATGTTTATTTAAAACACATGTACATGCATAAAAGACAAGGCTTCAATCATTGGATGAGGTCTAAAAATCGTTGGTAGTAAAAACACACCAAAATGATCACCATTGTCTTATATGTAATCTGTCCAGATTTTGACCTCACTTGAAACGACCATAACTCAGTGAATAATGGTCCAAAAATCTTGATTTTTCTTCTAGAATTTAGCTTAATGTCTTACCTTTAAAACCCCACTGGTCTCACTCAAATCCATTGAGTATTCGACCTTCAAATGTATTACACAAAACTGATGCGCAAACAGTAACTTTTCTGTGAGCACCTTGTTGTGATACTTGTTCATGGGTCTTAAGGTGTTCTATAAATCTAAGAAAAATTATTTTAGACTCCTAACATGTATATCTCAGTAGTATAAAAAGATAAGAATTTATCTTGGTGATTAAGTATTTTTATAAAATGCATGAACATCATGCATTATTTTAGTCTTGTAAAATGTAAATATTTGTGTTGTGATGATTCCAAAAATACATAAGTGCTAGATAAAACTTCTTAAAATTTTGGGGATTATTTTTCTCAGTATCTAGATCATGAAAAGAGTCTTGAATATAAAAATGGGAATTTTTGGAAAAACAGAAGTATTTTTCCTAAATTAATGCAAATAAAGCATACAAAAGGTGAAATAATCATGAAAAATACTTTTGGACACAAAATAATTATGGGAAAATTTCAGTGTCATTTTCTGATACTATCCTCAAAATTTCACACTCTTTGGAAGTGTTTTGATATGTTTTTCAATTTACGTCTCGTTAAAACGCATAACGTTGGGAACCAGAGTTCCATTGCTCAAAAAGACATGAAAATTTTACACAAACCTAGAAATGGGTACAAGATGATCTGGTAAAAATTCTAGAATTTTTTGTGAATAATTACTATTTTTCCCATAATAATCCTACTTTTTAGACATAAAATGATTATAAATAATCTATAAATCTAAAAATCCCCAAATTTTCACAGAAAATTTGTGAACTGTATTTCATATTGCATACGAAGTTTAGTAATTTTTAGATGTTCTATTAATATATTTTCATCATTTTGTTGACAACTCGAACAATTACCGGCAACATTAATTAAAAACGGGGGCAAGCACTCCCGCATTCACGGTTCCTCATGTTTAGCATTGCTTCTTGGAATATTAGGGGTTTGAATCGCTCCCCTAAACAAAGAGAGGTTCGTCAGGTTGTTCATGATAATAACTTTAGTGTGTGTGCTATTCTTGAGTCCCATGTTGATGTGTCGAGTGTCTATCGGACTTGTAGTAAAGTGTGTCATAGGTGGAAATGGACGCCTAACGGTAATCTTTGTGATAAGGGTTCTCGTATCATTCTTGGTTGGAATGATGAGATTGTGGATGTCATGATTCTTGCTCAAACTAACCAAGTTATGCATGTTCAGGTTAATATTAAAGAGGACAACAAAGCTCTTTTTTGTTCTTTTGTTTATGCAGAGAATTCTTATGTTGCTTGTCGATCCCTATGGAGTAATCTGGATGTTCATGCTCGGTTCATGTGCGGTAAACCATGGGTGTTGATGGGTGTTGCTTGGGGATTTTAATGCTGCTCTTACCTTGGAGGATCACTCCTGTGGTAGCTATGTGCCAAATATTGAGGTGATGGATGTTAATAGCACGGGTCTTCATTTTACTTGGAATCAAAAACCAAGAGATCTTCTGGTATTCTTAAGAAAATTGATCGTATTATGGGCAATTTAAAGTTCAATGATGTTTTCCCAGGATCATTTGCCATTTTCCAGCCTTATCGTATTTCGGATCATTCTCCGTGTGTGCTTCGTCTTCCTAAGGTTAGTAGATCTAAACCGAAACCGTTTAAATTCTCTAACTTTCTTGTGCATAAAGCAGGTTTTCATAGAGTGGTTGAGAATGGTTGGAAGCAGCTGATTGAAGGGTGTCCCATGTTTCGTGTGGTTAAACGTCTTAAATATCTTAAGCCTTCTTTTTGTAAGCTGTTAAAGGATCAAGGTAATCTTCATAATCGTGTGAATAAGCTTCGTGTGGAGCTGGATGAAGTTCAAAAAGCCTTGGACAAAAATCCGTCATGTCCCTTGTTATGTGAAGAGCAGGCTTTTTATTTGTCGGCTTTTAATAATGCTCTTTTGGATGAGGAAAGGTTTTTGAAGCAAAAGTCGAAGATTGAGTGGCTTCGGGTTGGTGACTCTAACTCGGCTTATTTCCATAAGGTGGTCAAGAGTAAGTGTGCTCGTAATCGTATTGATATGGTTCGGGATGCATCTAATGTGCTCTTTGAAGGTCATGCTGTTGTCGGGGCTTTTGTGAATCATTATGAGCATTTCCTTGGAATGAAAGGTCATACGATTAATCTTGATACTCAGGCTTTATTCTCGAGTGTCCTAGGATCCCAGGTGGCTGATTATATGGTGCGTGATGTGACTAATAATGAGATTAAGGATGCTAGATTAAGAAAGCTTGGGATGTGGTTAGTAATGATGTTACTTGTGCAATTAGGGATTTCTTCTCTTCTGGTAAGCTTCTTAAAGAGCTTAATCATACCATTATTGCTTTGATCCCTAAAGTCTCTACCCCGGCTAAAATTACTGATTATAGGCCTATTTTGTGCTGTAATGTTCTGTATAAATGTATTAGCAAAATTATTGCTAATCGCATGAAAGATGGTCTTGGCAAAGTGGTTAGTGTTAATCAATCGGCTTTTGTCCCGGGTCGTAAAATCTCTGATAATATCTTACTGACTCGAGAGCTTATCAGAAATTATCATAAAAGCCGGGGTCCCCCTAGATGTGCGTTTAAAATTGATATTCAAAAGGCGTATGATACAGTGGATTGGGGCTTTCTAAAGGTAATCTTAGTTGGATTTGGCTTTCATCCCAAGATGGTCTCATGGATTATGATTTGTGTGTCGACTGCCTCGTATTCGATTTGTATTAATGGTGATATATTTGGGTGGTTTAATGGTAAGCGTGGGTTGAGGCAAGGTGATCCTTTGTCTCCATATCTGTTTACTTTAGTTATGGAAGTCCTAACTCTTATCTTGCAGCGTAGAGTCACCGATTCAGAAAGGTTCCAATATCTTCACCATTGTGAAACGCAAAAGATTGTTAACGTTTGTTTTGCAGATGTATTATTCTTATTTACTCATGGTGATGGTCATTCTGCACGTGTTATTATGGCGGCTTTGGAGGAATTTAAGAATGTCTCGAGTTTAGTTCCAAGTATTCCGAAGAGTATTGCTTTCTTTTGTAATGTGCCTACTGCGGTTAAAGTGGATATTTTGAACTCTCTGCCTTTTGAAGAAGGTACCTTCCCCGTTAGATATTTCGGAGTTCCGTTGATGTCCACCCGTTTATTATATAGAGATTGTAGGGTTCTTGTTGAAAGACTTCAACACCGGGTTGCTGATTGGAAAAATAAATCTCTGTCTTTTGCGGGTCGGTTGCAGCTTGTTGTCTCTGTTTTATCTTCTATGCACATCTATTGGGCTTCGGTCTTTATTCTTCCTTCTCGTATTGTTTATGAAATTGAACAACTTATGAGGAACTTTCTTTGGTGCCAAGGAGAGATGAAGAAAGGTAAGGCGACAGTTGCTTGGGAGAACATTTGTAAACCAAAATCTGAGGGTGGTTTAGAGATTCGCCGGCTTGATGAGTTTAATATTGCGCTTATAGCCTCTCATATTTGGAGTATTCTCACTCATAGGGAATCTCTATGAGTGAAATGGATTCATACATATAAATTGAATGGGAGAAGCTTCTGGGATGTTCCTTGCACTGCGGATATGAGTTGGGGTTGGCGGAAGATCCTACAGGTTCGTGATACTATACGTCCGTTTATATGGCATAAAATTCAGAATGGTAAGTCTACCTCTATGTGGTTTGATAACTGGTGTGAATTCAGCCCTATGAAAAGGTTAGTTCCTACTCGGGCTATCACTCGTTCTGGTTTCTCGTTACAAGATACGGTTTATGATCATCTTCATAATGGTCATTGGAGGTGGCCGTCAGATTGGCTTATTAGGTTTACGGATTTGTCCCAATTGAATGCTCCCAGTTTGAACGATAATGCTCAGGATGAAATTTTCTAGCGTGATATTAGTGGTAACTTAAAACTGTTCTCGGTGTCCCTAGTCTGGGAGTCTATTAGATTTCGGGCTAATTCGGTTGACTGGAGTCATGTCGTTTGGTTTCCACATTGTATCCCAAGGCATGCTTTTCATATGTGGCTTGTTGTTAATCAGAAGCTGAAGACTCAGGATATGTTGAGGCAATGGGATGATGGTCCTTCTACCAACTTAAACCTGCTTCGATGTCCGTTTTGTAAAATGGTTCCTGATTCACATAACCATCTTTTCTTTGAATGCTCTTTTTCTATGCAGGTGTGGCATTTGGTTCGTGTGAAGTCGGGTATGGATGTTGTTCCGCATAGATTGGTGGACATGTTGGATTTTCTTATTCCTATATCGAGAGGTAGCACTGTTATTAGTGTTATTGCGCGAATTGTGCTTGCTGCTTCTGCATACTACATCTGGCAAGAAAGGAATGATCGGTTATTCAAGAACAAGTCTCGGTCCGTTACTCAGATTTATGATATTATTGTTGCTACTGTTCGGCTCAAGCTTGTTTCCCTTCGTTTTAAGAAGGTGGCGTCTCATGTTCGGAGTTTGTTAGATGCTTGGAAGATCCCATCTTCTTGTGTGGATCCAAATGGGAATTCCTCGTGAGAGCTGTACTCTTTTTTCCTTTTTCAAGGTTTTTCCCATTGGGTTTTTCTTAAAAAGGTTTTTAAGGAGGCAGTCTCATGGGGCTCTCTGTTCTCCCATTTGGTTGGTAGGTTTATCATTTACCCGCTCGGGGGTTGGTTAATCTGTCGGGGTTGCTCTATCTCAAGTTGAAGTTGATCTGGTCCGAAGATTGGTTGTCTTAGTTTTCCCTTTTGGGTGGTTTTGGTTTGTTTTTTCCTTGTTTTGTTGGCTGTTTTTCTTTGGTTGTTTGTATCGAGCATGTTCGATACAATCTTTAGTTTTTGGGTGGTGTATTGCCATCCCATCTTGTAGATAACATTTTATAGTTATTTATAAATCTTACCGGGTATAACCCTTTACCCAAAAAAAAAAAGAAATCCTAACAAACCGTATTAGTCGAGAAACTAATTTGAAACCTTGTGTTCTTAGGACTTGGATAGGAGTCAAACCCAGTCGGCACGCGCATTACATCCATCCGTACGCTCACGTTCAATAGTGAGTACACAGCCCCTCTTTTAGCTCTTTACTTAAATGTTTTGGGGTGAAAAGCATGCTTATATGATTTGAATACTATGCTTATGCTTTGCTCGTTTTACAAATGTTATTCTCGATTTACAAATGCTATACTATGCTATGCTTAATTTCAAAATAATGTCGTGAATGCTTACTCTTTATACGAACATGATTATACGCTTGTTTTTCTATCGTATCTAAAGTCCCCGGTATATCTACACGACCATTAACTCTATATGAGCCAAATGATGCATATGAATAGTACTATTTGGGAGCTAGACCACCTCCCCACTCACGCGGCCACGTGAGTGCATCCCATCATCCTAAATGCCAACGATAGGGCATCTCTCTTTTGGGGCAAAGGTTTATCGGTTGTATGTTTGGTTGTGGACTCAAGCATAATAACTCATTATGACTATAGACATTATAACGTGATAGCATAGAATTTCATAAACGACTATAAACGTATGACATTTTGACATATGAAATGACATTTCTTTGAAACTATTAACTTACGACCCGAGCTTTACAATGACTTTGTCATTTGAAACGCTATTTCTTTGAAACTATGAACTTACGACCCGAAGTTTACAATGACTTTGTCATCTGAAACAATATTTCTTTGAAACAATAAACTTACGACCCGAGCTTTACAATGACTTTGTCATTTGAAACGACATTTCTTTGAAACTATAAACCTTATGACCCAAACTTGACAATGACTTTGTCATTAGAAACCATATTTCTTTAAAACCAAAAATTTTATAACCTGAGTTTTATACTATAAATCATTGTGGAAAAGGACAATGATAAACGTGGTTTCATAATAACAACGCGCATTCTTATGAACTTCGACATAATAATCCATTGAGACTATAAACGTTTTGATATTGATTTGATGATCCATTAGCTTTATACACGTAACATGAACTTATTAAATACTACAATATGAGTTTTATAAACATAACTTGAACTTATTAAACACTATATCTTGAGTTTTATAAAAGTGAATTGGACAATTCTTTGAACATATGAGCGTGACGTTATGAATAAATTACGACTTTTAATTGAGTTCCAAAGGGAATCACTCGTAAACGAATCTCATACTTAAATAAACCTCCTTTGCGAACAATACATCGAATTTCAAATTAATCTAACTATCAAATGAGTATCGCTCTTAAATGAGCTCTGTTTTAATAAATGCTTTTATCCGCGCAATAGCGCTTGACTATCCTACAAATTGATCTTAAGAGATTTTCTGATGATTATCGTCTTGTATGAGCCTCGACACTAAACAGACTACTTTTGCGAACTAATCACGTAGCAACGTGGAACTTTTAAACTAAACTTTGTGAACACTTGAAAAGGGTCTTTCATTACACAAAACCTGTGTACTCACCAACTATGTTTCATAGTTGACCTTTTTATTTTTACATGCTTTTCAGGAAATAGTCACAACTTGTCTGTTGAAGCTAAATCTGTTATATGAGCTATGCTGTTGTAGCGTTACGGAAATTTTGTCTCTTTTGGATGTAATCGCATGTTTAGATAATTTACTTTTGTGCTGCAAACGCTTGTAAGACGTTATGTAATGTATTAATTGTAGACCGTTGAACGGTGATCTTTTGTAATTTTCGATTGTGAAATCATTGTACTATTACATCTCGTGTTTGCGCTTTAGCGGGGTGTGACAAATTTAGCTCTCAACTCTCTCTCAACACTCTGTGTAAAAATTAATTCGTTCAAAAGCTCTTATGAAAAACACACTAGGTTGCTGTATTTATACACATACGTGCCTGCGACTTTACCTGCGACTTTATGGTAGTCGCATTTTGCAAGTTTGCGACTTTAACATAAAGTCGCATATTAGTGTCACACAAGCTAATTTCTAAACCTAATTTCTAAACAAGCTGATTGTCACACAGATATGTATCAACAAACATCAAAAGTTATAAGCTTGATTTATCAGTATTTAATTTATAAGCTCAATGTAAACATTTATACAGCAAATTTTTTGATTTTCAAATGATAACAAACTTGATCTTTGACTAATATGTACGATTTTTCGTATCTTTTGACTTTAAGATTTTTAGCACACTTGATTCAGATTTGCAACAACGGACTTACATCCTAAATCAAGTACGTAAAAACTGTTTAGGACTTACATGCAGCGACGATCTTACATGCCCCAGTTACACACTGTGCCTCTCAAAGTATCATCCTATGTGGCCCCATTGACTCTTTTTGTTCAAATATTTATATACATATATATATATAACTCTTTTGTATGATCACTGGAGATTGGTGTGTGAATGTTAAGAATATACTTTACTTTCTAATTTGAAAAATAATCCAGTCACAATTTCAAAATGTAGACCCAGATGTTTATCATTTTAAAAATCAAAACATAAGATTCAAAATTATTTACACGAGCCTACTGATATATCAAACAAATTACTTAGGATTTTCAATTTTTATTCAGATCCCCCTTATTTACACAAGTTCCTCAAATCGATTTTTCAGAAAAGCCTTTGTAAAAATATCTGTGTTTTGTATTAAAGTGTCAATTTGAACTAAGGAGATCAGTTGCTTTTCATAACAATCTCGTATGAAATGATATCGAATTTCGATATTTTTTATTTTTGAATGTTGTACGGGATTTCGTGTTATGGAAATAGCAACAGTATTATCAATATGGATAGGAGTTTTAGTAAGAAGTAAATTGTAGTCCCTCATTTGGTGCTGAATCCACAAAACCTGTGAGCAACAACTTGAAGCGGCTATGTACTCTGCTTCAGCGGATGAAGTGGAAACAGTTGTCTGTTTCTTACATTGCCATGAAACGAGTCGGTTTCCTAGATACTGACATCCTCCTGTTGTAGACTTTTTATCCATATTACATCCTCCATAGTCTGAATCGGAAAAGGCCGAAAGCTGAATATCTTCATCATTAGGATACCATAGGCCGAGCAATGGTTTACCCTTAAGATAGCAAAAGATTCTTTTTGCAACTTTAAGATGAGAAATCTTCGGACATGCTTGATATCGTGAACAGATTGCTACATCAAACATTATGTCTAGTCGAGACGCAGTAAGATACATTAAGGAACCAATTATCGATCTATATTCATATTGGTCTGTATCTTCTTCTTCAAGAGACGGCCCTAATTGGTGATTTACTTCTATAAGAGTTCCAGCAACTTTGCAATCATCCATTTTGAATCGGCTCAAAATATCTTTAACATATTTTGATTGATGGATAAAAATTCCTTTCTCAGTATGTTTAACTTGTAAACCTAAAAAGAAATTTAGTTCTCCCATAGAACTCATCTCAAACTTTGACTTCATGATTGTCTCAAAATCTTTACAAAGATTATCATTTGTCGACCCGAAAATAATGTCGTCCACATAAATTTGCACAAGCAGCAAGTCTTCATTAGACTTCTTTATAAAGAGAGTACTGTCAATTTGTCCTCTGGTAAATCCATTTTGCAACAGGTGTTGAGACAAGGTCTCGTACCATGCTCTAGGTGCTTGATGAAGACCATACAAGGCTTTGTCTAGTTTGTAGACATGATTAGGAAATTGATGGTCTTCAAATCCAGGAGGTTGACATACATAGACTTCTTCATGAACCTTTCCATACAAGAACACGCTTTTCACATCCAGTTGATACACTTTGAATTTCTTGAATGAAGCATAAGCAAGAAATAAACGAATTGATTCAAGGTGCGTAACCGAAGCAAAGACTTCTGTGTAATCTAATCCCTCAATTTGAGTAAAACCCTGAATGACCAATCTAGCTTTATTACGAACAATTACTCCACGGTCATCCTTCTTAGCTCTAAAAACCCACCGAGTACCAATGGAATGTACTCCCTTTGGTAACTTGACAAGTTTCCAGACTTGCATTTTCACAAATTTCTGTAGCTCTTCTTGCATGGAATCTACCCATGAAGGATCTTGTAGAGCCGTTTTCACGTTTTTCGGTTCAATTTATGACAAGAAACACGACTCTATTTGAGCAATCAACCCTTCTTGTACTTGATGTCTAGTTTGCACACCCTCCTGTAGATTACCAATGATGTTTTCTGAAGATTGTCTTGAATGAACCCTAAGATTAGGTAGATTAGGAATATCTTCAACAACAATTGTGGAATCTATGTTTGTCAAAATCTCTTCATGCAAACTGTTGTTATCAGCATGATTGCTAGCATCATCAGTGGATGAATTTTCCAATTCAGATAGAGTTTCCTGAAAGTCTTCATCATTTGGTGATTGTTATCACCTGCAGGAGTTGAAACAGAGGCAGAAACAGGAGTATAGACTATATCATTTGAGTGATGGTTAATATGATTATGATTATCCCCCTCATAAATCATACCAACCACTTCATCAATAGACTCAGGAAGAATGTTGAATGATTTAAACAAAACATCATAATCAAACATCCACTCAGGACCCTTTCCAGATGTAGAACTGATATGTCAAATCTTCAAGAACTTCAAAGTCCGTACAAATGCGTATGTGACGTCACTTGTGATCCATCAAACTTGCTTTAATCCATGAATTTCACCATGTAATTCTCTAATTCAATGCTTAATGAACTCCAGGAATGCAATTCTTCAATTAATTCAATCAGATTCCATCACAGTAATACAATTTCTCAAAAACTTCAAATAACCAAAACTTTGCTCGATCAATTCTCTCCGTACACAATTGTAAAACCTCAATCAGCTCTGATACCACATGTAGGTCACATATACATACTGATCAGATTACAATTACAATTGATTGAGTGCGGAATCCTACAATCAATTGAGTAAACAGATAGAATAGAACACGCAATCTAAATAACTCGATTATATTGATAATCAAATGATATTGAATGATTACAGATGCTCACTGATATATTTGATTACAATATGCTCTGAGTTTCACGTTTAAGCTTACGTACAAATGAAATCATAACAGCCTATTTATAGACAGACCTGCGACACTACTGTTATGCGACCTTAAGCTAAAGTCGCACCTGCGACTTTATTGATAAAGTCGCATATAGTGTCGCATAGACACTAAACTTAACTTCTAAGACTTATCAAGATTCTGACACTCTAATCTTGCACCAACACTGGAGTAAAGTCGCATACAAAGTCGCACAAGCTTAATCAGAAATGATTAAAATAGAGTCGCATGATTAGGTATTTATACTAAATTGTTTATGCGACCTTATAGTAAAGTCGCATGTGCGACCTTACTGATAAGTTCGCACAGAGCAAGTTCGCAGACTCTAACTTGTGTGACTTTTATCACTTTGAACTTTTTGTTTTCAGATGCATTTCTTAATCAAGTTCTTAAACGACTTTTGATCAAAAATAACATAGAATATAAAATACAAAATTTAAAGAATAAAGGATCTTTTTGTGAAGGAGATTTGTATTTGATTAGAGATCATACTAGTATGAAACATGTTTTTATTAAGAGCAACAAAAGTTCTAAGCTTGATTTATCAGTATTTAATTTATAACTTTCAAATGATAACGTAATCCTATAATCATGTATATAAATGGATAGAAATGAATACGAGAAGTAAATAACTGATATATCTTTATTATCAAGTGATTGCAATTGCTTACACACACTTACAATACAATTGACAATAATACGCTTTGAATTCTATCGTTTCAGTTAGTTACAAATGAAGAACAAGACAGCCTATTTATAGACACAATATGCGACACTAACTATTATGCGACTTTATGTGACACCCGACCCTTTAGGGTAATGATTACCTTAAACTAGAACCCAAATTTCGTGTATTTAGTTCTGTATTAGGCTAAGTACTTGTGATTATTTGCAACTATTTGTATATGTGTGTATGTACACTTACGTAATTGTTTGAATTACACTTTCGTAATTACGCGAAACAACCGGACGTGGTCCGACCATTTATACGACGTTGGTGAAAACTTTCCATGGATAACGTAATCATATTTATAGTTAAAATGGTGGTTATATACCTTATATTATTATTTCAAATAATAATACACGGAAAACTTTGACGTTTTGTTTAAAACGTATCAAACGCGACAAAAACACGCAAACCGAGCCCGACACCCGATTGACACCCGAAATATACTTTTGTGACTCAATTTAATATTTTAAGAATACCTACTTATCCCGAATATTATTCACAAATTTAAAAGCTTATACAAAAGCTCAACGTAAATTATCGACTTTTTAAACCGCAAATTAACGTTTAAACGAACGGGGAACGAAACACGAAGTTTAGAAAACGAGTCACGAACCCGAAACACTTTTGGGCCAGGCCCAATTCGGCTTGGGCTGACCCAAGAAGCCCACCCCAAATAAGCCCAAGCCCACCTGTAAGTCTCTAGATCTTGGTTAGCGATAACGGATTATCTTTTAGGTATTGAGGTGCGGAATCCCTCAATACTTAAGGTTTATTGCTTATATAACTTTGCAATTAATTAACAAGCTTCGTTTTGATATTAACTAGTGTTAAACAATCAAAACCGAGCCTATTCAATAAATGCTTTTATATCTGCACAGATTTCGAGGAGAGAATACTTAAAATATTTTGTGTGTGTATATTTTGGCACGGATTTCTAGGTCCCAATAATAATGAGCAGCATTAAAATATTTATATCTGGTTCAACTCGCAGGCCATGGGCTTTGCGAGTTGACTCAACTCGCAGCCCATGGGCCTGCGAGTCCAGATGATTGCGAGCCCAGATCTCAACTCGCAGGTAAGACCTGCGAGTCCAGATATCAGCGAGCCCAGATCTCAACTCGCAGCTGAGAGCTGCGAGTCCAGATGGTTGCGAGATGAGATCTCAACTCGCAGGTCAAACCTGCGAGTTGACTTCTCAATTCGCGAATTTTGACTTTAACTTGAAATCGATACTTGTTCAATAACATTTAACAACAAATAATAATAACAAGTTAATATCATATATTTACGAGTCTAAACAATTTATACAAGTTTGACAATAAATACACTAGTCCTATTACAAGCTAGATCTGTTGTCACAATAATATGTCCCAACAGACTCCCCCTTGACAATAGCTCTAGCGTCGTTATCTTCAACTTTGTCCTTGGTCTTCACTTGTAAATTCTACTGCCCATATGAATCTTCATTCTAACACAAGTCTTCACCATTAATTGATAATCTCTTGCAAGATCACCCCATGCTTCAGTCGTCAGGATCCTATTTTCGTTTAACTTCAATAGGTCCTTCTTCGACAGATTCATCAGGTGTCGATGGTCATAGACTGTCAGAATTACTCTTTCTCCTCCTTCAACTTCATCATCAGCTTCAACCATGACAGCTTCACCAGTCTCAGAATCCACGTGCCAATTCAGAAGATTTCCTAGAATATTCTGTGGCATAGGTTTTAGTGGTATCTGCTGTATGCACTTGACAGCTGGATAAGTTTTCTTCCTTAATCTTCGGCCAGTTTTCTGACTTCGTTCCTTTAATTTGATCGTCTTTCCGACTCTTGGCTTAATCTTCTCAAACTTCATTGATCTACCCTCAGTCCGAATGATTCTCTCAACATACGTTGCGTAGGGATCATTACTGGGATTTATCAGTTCTAAGCGTGCCAAGTCTCGAACTTCAAATCGAGGAAGCGAACTGAATACTTTAAGCTTCTTATCGAAATATTGAACTCCGTCAAATCTTTTGATAGCGAAAAGTTTCAAGTCAGAATCAAAATACCAGCCGATGATCCCCTTCCTTGGAGCTTTCTTTCCAGTTATATCTACTTCAGACATCCCAACCTTTTGCTTTCTCCTTTTCAGAGGTCTAAACATGGGATTATTTCTGAGTTTCTCTGGAAGGTCATCTTCTGATTCAGAACTGGTTGAGTCATCTAGACTTTCATCTAACTCAACAACCCTTTCTCCATCTTCTTCCTTGATGACCACTTTAGTTTTAGATGGGCTTACAATGTGTTCAACAACATCAGCGTCAAGATCTACACATTCGTCTGCCCCATCATTAACAATGAAAGTCCAATCTTCAGGAGGTACAAACTCTCCTTCTTCAAGGTCAAAGTCAATGTCCTCATCTAATTCATCTGGCATGTCGCCTTCAGAATCTGATAAGTTCAACATTTCATGACCTATAGAAATACATACACAAATAGATTAATATCATAAGTTCTTTCATTGATTTCCCTGAATCAATCTAAGATTTTTCTTATTAATCCCTTTGTGTATTTGAAATATATTATATATATATACTTATTCAAATCTTTCATCGATTATGATAATCGATCTAAAATTTGAATAAGTCTTATAATATGCGAACATCATATATTATATGATCCTATAACTCTTTTATCGATCATAGTCAATCTAGAATTACAAAAGACTTATAATATACGAACATTCATAATTATAACATTTTAAACATTAATGTTTTTATACATTCAAGTTCAAACATCTTAATTACAGAATTATATTACAAAATAATTCAAAGTTACAATGTATTAATAATTACAATCAGTCTATATTAATACAAGTGTCACCTTCTTCAGCTCTTTCCTTATCAGCACCAGCTCCACTACCACTTGCTTCAGCAGACTCCCCCTGAAATGTAGTCTGCTGACCAGTCGTTGAAGGACCGGCCAGCTCACTATCTTTTCCAGCTGCGGGATCATCGTCTTCATCATTCTTATTCTTCTTCGCCAGCTCATCTTCCTTGCAGGACTCTTGATATATCAATACCTCCCCTTGAGATGGCTTGTCCTTCAGAAGGCTGATGACCAGGCGATCAAGTCTATCAATTTGCCTCTGCTTGTCAGCTACATCATCTATCAGATTGTTATTCGTCTTGATGAGCAGTGAATAGGCATCATTCTGATTAGTCATGTTATCAGACATAGACAGCATTTGAGAAATCAAGAATTTGACGGTTTCTTCCAACTCTCGAACTCTGGACTCTAAGCTATTAATATGATCAGAATCAGTCGCAGAGGAGGTGGATGGAGCAGCAGTAGTGGTGGTTGGTGGCGTGGGAGCGGGCGGTTGCATTTTCTTCGCTATCTCGGTAGCAACATCGGTTAATAGACGCGCTGCGACCCTGCTAGATTTGGTGGTTGGGTGCGAAGACGGGCGAACCAAAGCAGCAATCATTTCAGCCTCTAAGGGCGTAGAACTGGATTGTAGATGAGCTGCAGAGGTTGAAGCTGTTTGTCTGAGCAGTTTGCGAGGTCGAGTAATGAGCACCTCCTCCTCTTCTTCTTCATCCTCATCTTCATCAACCAAAACAAAATCGGGATCTTGGTCCACGGCTTTCCTCTTTAACTTCAATGCCGGATCCATAATCAATTTTGATCCTTGACGAATCATCCCTTCAGGGATACCGGAGACAAACCCTGGTGGTCCAGTCTCATCATCATCATCATCAGCATCAGACCCAGATTCAGAAGCAGAAGCAGCTTCTCCATCACTGCCCGATGGCCCAACAGCATCTGGTGCCTCAGTGGTGGGTTCTGCAACCCTTGGTGCTTCAGCAACATACTGATCCACATCTTGCATGATGGGATCATTGGCATCATCAATATCAGCCAGTACTTGTTGCACCACTTCGGCTGCAACATCAGCATTAACTTGTGGCTCTTGCTGATTTGCCTGATTTAGAACCTCCTCGATCAGTTCTTGTGGCTCAGGAGCACCCTCTGCCACATCAACATCCAGCCAACCATGATTTGGTGGCGTCACATAATCTGGATTAAGCAAAAACCCAAACAACTCTGTCAGCTGTGGTTGCATCTCGAATCTGCGAGAGGTTTGCATAAACATGGCATTGTAAGCCCTCAGCCCGATGGTATCAACTTTTAAATCAGCTTGAAAGTCTGGCAAGTCAGGAATCGAAGCCCGAATGATAAGCATACAAAATCTGGGATATAGCATAAACTGAGACCTGACACCTCCCAAGATTTGTCTAACAAATTCTCCAAAAACATAGTCTGAAAAACTGTATGGTTTATTGTAAACCAGTGACAGTGCAGCCGATAATAGAGAAGAGCTAAGCTCATCATATCCTCCTTTCTTTGGCCCAAAGATTGTGACCAAGACATGGAGTAAAAATCTCCATTCTCCGAACACGAGAGCTTTCAGAAACTGACGGCCTCTCTTGGGTCCAACATACCCCATACGTCCTAAAGCTCCCTCGATAAAGTCCAACGGAAACTCAGTTGGTCCATCTTCCTGCTCCACAGTTCCCAACTGTAAAATGTTCCTAAGATCTGAAGCAGAAAAGATAACAGGACGATCATTTATCCTTGTCTGGATGACCGGAGGATTCACCGATGTATCATATACAATATTTGCCCAAAATTGGGTAAGTATATCATGAGACAAAGCAGGTGAAGCGGTGATTGCAAATTGAATCCTTGATCGACTTAGAAAAGTAAGAATCCGAGCTATCCTGGATGCACCTCGTGCATTGATATCCAGATCGACGAGCACATTGTGCTGAGCAGCAAATTGTCGAACCATTTCTGTAATAACAACAACATATCACACTAATGTTAGACAAACAGTTTAACAAATATTGATAAACTTATATGATCTACAACTCATAATTGAACTAAAAAGTTGTGAAACTTAATTATCAATTATGGTTGTTCAACATATACAGAATCAATAAGTCTAACTTACAAATATATTACTTATTACGGAAAGTCATAAGTCTTATATATAGAGTATACGGTTTTACGTGTTTACATTTAAGTCGACACGTCTAACCGTAGACTATTTTAACTTATAAACGCTCAATTAGTTAACTAATCGAGAGATCGTAAATTAGAAATCAAAAGTTTCAAAAAGTCAACTCGCAAGTTTCAACTCGCTGGTCAAGTCAACTCGCTGGTCAACAAGTCAACTCGCAAGTTTCAACTCGCAAGTTCAACTCGCTGGTCAACAAGTCAACTCGCAAGTTTCAACTCGCTGGTCAACAAGTCAACTCGCAAGTTTCAACTCGCTGGTCAAGTCAACTCGCAAGTTTCAACTCGCTGGTCAACAAGTCAACTCGCAGGTTTCAACTCGCTGGTCAACAAGTCAACTCGCAAGTTTCAACTCGCTGGTCAAGTCAACTCGCAAGTTTCAACTCGCTGGTCAACAAGTCAACTCGCAAGTTTCAACTCGCTGGTCAAGTCAACTCGCAAGTTTCAACTCGCTGGTCAAGTCAACTCGCAAGTTTCAACTCGCTGGTCAACTTGCAGAGTGGACTCGCAGGAGCGGGCTGCGAGTTGAGTCTGGATCTCAACTCGCAGCAAGAACTGTCAAGATGACATCATTTAATTTTTCAATTTTAGCAAATTTTAGCATGATCAGCCGATTGCATCCTGTTTAATATGCTTCGATTAACATAAACCCTAAGGTTTCTTGTCCATTTAAGCACTGTTAAGGATTTTAGTAATTTAAAAATCAAAAACCCTCATTTTAATAAAAATGTCGATTGTGGATTAAATACGCGGTGGAATTAGATGATTTATACCTCAATAGATTCGCAAGCTAAAAGTGAATAAAGTGTATGAGGTCAAAGATTCAATATCCAACCGAAATTTCGAAAATGAGATGGAAATAGTGTTTCGGCTCGCAATGTGTGTGGGTTCGCAAGATCAAGTGGACTCGCAGTGTGTGTAACATTTGAACCCGCAGCCCCCTTTTTGATACATTTGAACTCGGCTCGCAGAACTCAACTCGCAGAGTTGAGTTCAACTCGCAGCCCTGTTCTGGATTCGCAAAAAAAGGTCTAAAAAATACATTTTAATTATAAAAACGTAATTTTTAAGTTCCTAAAAATAAACAAGTCTAAAATACACGTATCTTTCACTTGTTTTTCTCATGGAATAGTGCACAAGTCTAAAATAAAATATTTTTCACTTGTCTTTCTTGAAAAAAAGCACAAGTCTAAAATCTGAGGATCTTTCACCTGTGATGCCATCATGCTACAACACGAACGATAACCATAAAAATGAAAGTAAACATCGATAACTAAAAGAAAATTAAAGAAGATTTATTAAAATAAGAAAAATGCGAACAAATGCATAAAAATGAAAGTAAAATAAACGACAGTGATTCATGATAAACATTGGTATCGAGTACCCTTGTATTAATGAAACACATAGACGAAAAATAAAATACGATAAAATAAAGTAAAATAAAATATCCTAATCGAGGGCACTAAGAAATTTATCGACAGTGGGATCATATCAGAAGGAAACAGCTGAACCAAATGATGAGTACAAAGTCTAAGAAGATTGTTAGTATGCATACCTTATGAAATTCACAATAAGTTACATAAGAACTCACAACTTAGCCATTTATCAACTTACATTTATAAGAGTATAACTTGGTTACCTATTTCCACAAAATATAATATTCATGTCAAAATGAAGTGATTTAAATATCATAGACAGTTCAAGATGATTACTGGTATTATAATCCATATTAACAAAGTCTATACTGATTTCCGAGCAAACCTTTTATTGTTTGTATGTGTATTACCAAATGTGATTCAAAAATGACATACTGAGAAATTTAGTAAAACACATAACACTGTATCTTTCACTTTGCAAGATAGAGGTCACTAAATGATGTTCTTTTCGAAACATATGACATACCCTTGAGTAAATGTGACAAATATCAAACTCGTTTTGTAGATACTAGTGGTTCTAGTTCTGTACTTAGTACAACAGAAGATCCCTTAGTATAGACAAACCAAGCTTGAAACTATTGGCAAAACTAAAGGAGTCAGGTCTGTACTTAGTACAATAGAGACACCAGTAATTTCACTAACAGCCATAATTCTTATTATTTGTCTTGACATATTTTCATAGATTCTTGATAGCAGTGTATGGTCAGACTATCTTTCATCAATTAAGACTTATGTCATACGTCATATAGTAAATCACACGAGATAACACACAGAAGATTTATAGCTTATTATATGCTCAGAAATCAAAGCAGACATTGCCTACCAGTACATCATATAATGAAGCTATCTAGATCTAAAGTTTTTCAAGTAGATTATATCGTGTGGAGAGAGGAGTATACTAAAATAAAGATAAGTGAAGGCCTGGTTTTAAAGATGTAAAGTTCATGTAACAAATTTGAATCTACTAACACATCTAACTTAAGACTTTTACCTACATTTATTAAGCCGATTCCTCTAATTTACTATCATTTCCCAGTTGATAAAGACTTAACCTTTATCGGAGGCGATTCCCCAACGGTAACAAGCAAATGAATGCCATACGCCTAACCCCTTTTCTCTTTTTTTTATTTTTAAAAATGGCATAAACTAATAAATAAGACCAGCTAATTATTACAAAATAACTCTATGGAAGACTAATCCTCTGGATTTCTCATTCCATTTAGTTGCACCAATTTCTCGAATCGAGCTCTGTCGAACGCTTTGGTGTATAAGTCTGCTAAATTATCCACAGATGGAACCTTAGCTAACTTTATCAGGTTTTTCTCAGCACAGTCTCTAATAAAGTGATGTCGAATATCAATATGTTTAGTTTTACTGTGCTTGACTGGATTATTGGTTATTGAGATCGTTGATTCATTATCAATCATCATAGGCGTATTTGTTATATTCAGCCCATAATCAAGCAATTGCTGTTGTATCCACAGAACTTGGGAACAACAGCTGCCAGCTGCAACATACTCAGCTTCACATGTTGAAATGGCTACTGAGGTTTGCTTCTTGCATTGCCAAGAGACCAGTCTACCTCCTAGGAATTGACATCCACCGGTTGTAGACTTTCTATTCTGATTGCATCCTCCGTAATCAGAATCAGTGTAAGCCACAAAATCTAAGTCTCCATCAGTCGGATACCAAAGTCCCAGCTTCGGTTTCCCTTTGAGGTAACGAAGAATCCGTTTTACTGCTTGCATGTGAGATTCTTTAGGAGTAGCTTGATATCTTGCGCAGACACATACTGCAAACATTATATCAGGCCTTGATGCTGTAAGATACATTAGTGATCCAATCATGGCCCTGTAAAGAGTAGGATCCACGTCTCTATCACTCGATGTATCTGGACCAATACCATGGGCTTCCGGAATAGGAGTATGAAAAATTCTTGATTCTTCCATCTTGAATCGTTCTAGAAGCTCATTAGTATACTTAGTCTGATGAATGAAATATCCATCTTTCTTTTGATCGACTTGCAATCCTAAGAAAAATGTCAATTCACCCATTGCTGACATCTCAAACTTGTTCTTCATAACCTTTTCAAATTCACTACACATCCTTTCGTCAGATGACCCAAAGATGATATCGTCAACATATACTTGAACAAGTAGAAAGTCTCTTCTTTTCCATTTCACAAAGAGTGTACTGTCAATTCTTCCTCTTGTGAATCCATTCTCAAGAAGATAAGTGGACAGTGTCTCATACCACGCTCTCGGAGCTTGATGTAATCCATATAGAGCCTTATCGAGACGATATACTCTATCTGGATACTTTGGATCAGTAAATCCCGGTGGTTGAGAAACATACACCGTTTCTTTGACTTTGCCATACAAGAAGGCACTTTTAACATCCAGCTGAAATACTTTTATTTTCTTTGAGGCTGCAAATGCTAAAAATAACCTAATTGCTTCAAGCCTAGCCACAGGCGCAAACACTTCATTGTAATCAATCCCCTCTTGTTGATTAAAACCTTGGACAACTAGACGAGCTTTATTGCGAATTACGATTCCTCGATCGTCTTTCTTGCACTTAAATACCCATCTAGTTCCAATTGGATATTCTCCAGCAGGTAGGTCAACCAACTCCCAAACTTGCAATTTTGTGAACTGAGACAGTTCTTCCTGCATTGCCTCGACCCACGAATTTTCCTTCAAAGCTATCTGAACATTCTTAGGTTCAATTTGTGAGATAAAGCATGAATATAGACATAGATTTGAAATCCCTGTCTCGTTCATTTCAGCATACAAGCTTGAATGAGTGGATGTACTAGCTTTAGATTGATTTCGAGTCAGAACAGGAGAATTTGGATCACCGATGATATTATCAATTGGATGAATCCTATTAATTCTTGTTGAAGTAACAGGTTCAACTGGAATATCATCCTGTAAGTTGGCACCAATTTCCTCCAAAGGTGGTATACCTTCATTAGTAGTTGATATCCTTAATTGTCTCAGAGGAGTAAGAACATCATCCATAACCCTTTGAGAAGCAATTTCAGGATCTTCACTCTCTAGAGGTATATCATCTTGAGGTAGTTGTGACTCGATAGGGGGGACATCATCAGTATCGACAATATTCCTAGCATCAGACGTTTGAGCACTCGATGTTGGAGAAGGAGTGGGATCCTCATCTCCCGACAATAAATGCTCAGGAATGTCTGAGTTACTGACATAGTCACTGATAGGGACTTTAAATGACTTGAAAAGATCTGAATAGTCAAACTGCCAATCCAATCCCTTATGTGAGTCATGTGTATAGCTCGTAACTTCGATGTTATAAACTATTTCAACACGTCCCGAATTTTTATTGAAGGCCCTTTTGTTTGGTGAGTTAGGCATGTAACCTAGGAAGTATCCTTCGTCAGCCTTTTCACCAAATTTAGGTTGATGACTCGTTTTCAACAACGTACATGAAACTCCAAAGGGTTCAAACCCTTTTAAGTTCGGTTTCTTTTTGTTCAAAAGCTCATAACATGTCTTGTTCTGCTTTTTCACCGTAAGAACCCGATTGAGAACATGACATGCTGTATTCACTGCTTCTGCCCAAAATATGACCGGAAGCCTTGAATCTGCAAGCATTGTTCTCGCTGCTTCAATTAGAGTTCTATTCTTCCTTTCAGCAACACCATTTTGTTGAGGTTCATATGGTGCACTGAATTGATGTTGAATGCCTTTGCTTAAGCAATATACATTCAATGTAGAATTCTTGAACTCGGTCCCATTGTCACTGCGAATTCTCTTAACTCTTTTTCTATAGATGTTCTCTATTAGATCTAGAAACTCCATAAGAATGCCCGGAGTTTCATCCTTAGATCCCAAAAAGAATACCCAAGAGAATCTAGAGAAATCGTCTGTGACAACCAGACAGTACCATTTGCCACCTATGCTTCTCTTGCTTATTGGGCCAAAGAGATCCATATGTAGCAACTCAAAAGGCGAGGAAATAGAGTTCACATTTTTAGACTTGTGTGGTTTCTTATGCTGTTTTCCTTTCAAGCAGGATATACACTTGTCTTCAAATGCAAAACTCTTCGGTGGTACACCCAGAACTAACCCATGTTTGGTTATATAGTTCATTTTTCGAAAGTTTAAGTGTGCCATTTTCCTATGCCATAGGAGAGAGTCTGATTCTGAAGCCTTGGATAACAGACAAGTAGACACCATTGAAGTAATAGGAGCATTCATGTTGATAGCATAAATGTCCTTCTTCCTTGGAGCTTTCATCAGTATCCATTTATCGGGAATGATAAAACCCGGCTTCAGGATCAAGGCCTCTTTCTCAGTGAAGAGAACAGGATGACCTTTATCACAGACTTGGGAAACACTCACTAGGTTGTGCGTTAGTTCTTCAACATAATTCACATCCTCTAGAGTCAAAGTTCCATTAGAAACAGTTCCTTTCCCAGTAATTACTCCTCCTTTATCACCGGCGAAGTGCACTCCTTGTCTCAGTCCACCTCTGAAGTCTGTCAGTAGACTTCTGGTTCCTGTCATGTGCCTAGAGCATCCACTGTCAACATACCACCAATTATCATTGTTCCCAGTCTGCTCCTGCACATACAAGTTGTAAACAATCAGTTATCAAGAGGGACCCAAGCCATTACGGTCTTGGTTTGTCCCTTATCATCGACAAACTGTAGCTCTTTAAAGTAACCATTTTTCCCATTGGGAGCTTTGGTCACTTTTGAAGACGCATCAGCTTGCTGATGATTAGTGGTCCTGGGTTTATAAGTTGATTGATTTCCAACCCTCCCCGAAATATAACCCTGGGATTTTTGCCCTTGGCTACGATTATCATAGGACCCTTGGTAAACTCCTTGTGTGCGAGATGTAGAACCAATCTCAAAATGACTTTGGTTCCTTCTCGGAGTCATAAACCTCGACGGCACCTGATCCTTAGCAGAGTTTTCATGCCGTTTAGGTTTTGGTGGCGAGACACTGTGAGACGCATCTCTTTTCAGAGCAGTCACAGGTTTAATACCAATACCAGGTCTGGTACCTAACCTGTCTGTGCTAGAGATATTTTTAGACTTATCACTGGCCTCGCGCTTAGGAGCAGCTTCATTCTTCTTATTGGGACAACAAGAAGAGACATGTCCTCGTTGATGACATTTGAAGCATGACATCTGCTTTCGTGACTTAGCGGTCTTAGCAGACTCCTTCTTTATCTGATCAAAAGACACTGAAGGTAACTCCTTATGTTTCTTAATGACTTCATTATTTCCATCAGTACTTCCAATCATCCCACTTGATACAAATTGTACTTTAGTGAGAGATTTGACTGTACTCTTGGTTAAAGATGAATCATTGACAGTTTCCTTTTGGATCTCAGATGCAATAGACTGTTGATTTTCCAAATCCTCAGTCTCAGGATTAACGTCTGTCATTTCTAAGTCAACAGAAGTGGAAGCAGTGTAATTGGCATTAAAAGGCGGAGGGACATCTGAGTATCCTAGGCCAGTAACATCCTTTACACTACGTTGAGAGCCAATGATTCTATTTAAGGTCAAAGAAGAAGTTCTATAACCTTCAAATTTTCTATTCAGCTCTACCAGTTTCATATTTGACTCTGATAATTCCTTATCCCTAATAGCTATATTTCTATTAAGCTCATTAAGGTTTAGATATAACCCGTCTATTTTAATACATTGTTCATTTATAATGTCAGTAAGACTGGTCTTATCTAGAGTATCACTTTTAATCTTCTCGTTCAGTGCTAATTTATCTTCACCTAACCGACGAACATCAGACTTAGCTAAGTCTAATTCTGAGGTCAAGGTTTTGTTAGATTCTGCAAAGACACTAACCTGTGTTTGAAGATCAGTAACTAAATAGCATACATCGGTGAGAGTAAGGAGATCTAAACATACCTTTTTCTTTTCGGATTGAATATCAGCCATATATGCCACAAAATCATTGGGACTCATTTCTTCTGTCGAGTTGATGTAGAGAACATCTTCCTCAATCCCCTTAACTTCAGTGTGTGGCACATTAGCTTGAAGTTCTTCAGTAGTTGGCATGTAGGAAGTGGATTCAATTTGTTTCTCTTGATCGTCAATCTCAGCCATGAGAGCTTGCTCTGATGGTGTAGACCAATCATAAGATCCGTCTATTTGCTGAACCACTGAGACTTTGGAAGTTAGATTACTTCCCGAATCTTGTTTTGAAGTTCCAGCATCAACCTTTGGTCTTTGGCATTCCCTGGCAAAGTGTCCGTAACCTTGACAGTTATAACACTTGACCTTGGACTTGTCAAAACCTGGTCGATTTCCAACCACTCTCTTACCCGTACGCTTTAGGAAATTCTTTACTCTCCTTGACACCATAGCCAGTTGCCACTGGAGGTCCATTTCCTCTAAGTCGTCAGGATCAACCTGATCATAATCTTCATCAAATTGTGCTGGATCGTTTATCTTCCCTTGAATATAGTTTTCATAAGAAGCAACGAACGATGCCAACACAGAAAGTTGTTGTTCGGCTGATTTCACACTCATCGGCATCTTATGATGCCCTTGAGTGGATTTATCTGAGGTGGTGTTCCTGTTTCGTTTATCACCTTTATCCGAAGCAATGAAACAGAGATCCTCAGTCAATTTTTCTCCAATCTCATCAATTTCACCTGCAAACAAAGCCGTGGTCAAATTGGATGAGGAGTTAGAGATACTGGTCTTTCCATGGTACAGACCAGGATTCTGTAGATGATCAGAATCCGTATCTCTCGTTTTCTTAGAGAAGTCATAACCCCTTAGTTTATCAATCGCTTTCTCTAGGGTCATGGTTGCATATCTTTCATCATTATCTTTCAGCATGATACCGTACATCTCCCATTTACAAGGTAAACCCTCAATAAACTTGTCGGTTTTCTCCTTGTCATTATAAAAGATAGCATGGTCGTCAAGCTCACTTAATAGATGATAGAAACGGGTGGTGTAAGCCTCAAGATCTTCTTCTCTAAAAGCCTTAAATACCATAAACTGTTTTTTTAGAAGATTACATTTACCAGCTTTCACCTGAGGGCTCCCCTCACATCTCTTTTCTAGAGCGTCCCACAGCTCTTTAGCTGTGTGAAAGGACTTCAACTGATGGTTGATCTCCTTAGGAAGGCTCATCTTAATTGAAGAATGTGCTTTATTATCGATGGTGAATTCTTTCTTCTGATGGTCATTCATTCGATCATAAGTCACAATCACTGTTGCGTTCCCTACCTCAGCTGTAGGTGCAACATATCCGTTTTTAATACACAACCAAATAGTGATGTCGTGGAATCTACAGTAACTTTCAAATCTGTCTTTCCACCCATAATAGTCCTCAAGTCTAAGTAGCTTCGGTGGAACATTAGATTTTCCAACCTCGTGTTCCATCTCGATCATTCGGCTTAAATCAGACATTTTAAAGTGAAAAATTAAGTTATATTGCGAATTCAATAATCTCAACTCGCAACTAAACTCAGTTCGCAGGAAATGTCAGTTCGCAGAAGTCTCAGCTCGCAAAAATCTCAGTTCGCAAGTAAGATTCGGTTCGCAGGAATCTCAACTCGGTTCGCAGAGATTCTCAGTTCGCAGGAATCTCAACTCGGTTCGCAGAGATTCTCAGTTCGCAGGAATCTCAACTCGGTTCGCAGAAACCCTAATCTCAACTCGCAGATAACAGTAACCCTAATCTCAACTCGCAAAACGGCGCCTCGAAATCTGGGAACTGAAACTTTTTGGTATTTTACGAATAAATCCGTAGATTTCGTTCGAAAAACGACCCTAAAGATGTTATATAACCAAAAACCTTGTAACCACAATGTTTCTAAGCCCGAAAGCTCTGATACCAATTGTAAGTCTCTAGATCTTGGTTAGCGATAACGGATTATCTTTTAGGTATTGAGGTGCGGAATCCCTCAATACTTAAGGTTTATTGCTTATATAACTTTGCAATTAATTAACAAGCTTCGTTTTGATATTAACTAGTGTTAAACAATCAAAACCGAGCCTATTCAATAAATGCTTTTATATCTGCACAGATTTCGAGGAGAGAATACTTAAAATATTTGGTGTGTGTATATTTTGGCACGGATTTCTAGGTCCCAATAATAATGAGCAGCATTAAAATATTTATATCTGGTTCAACTCGCAGGCCATGGGCTTTGCGAGTTGACTCAACTCGCAGCCCATGGGCCTGCGAGTCCAGATGATTGCGAGCCCAGATCTCAACTCGCAGGTAAGACCTGCGAGTCCAGATATCAGCGAGCCCAGATCTCAACTCGCAGCTGAGAGCTGCGAGTCCAGATGGTTGCGAGATGAGATCTCAACTCGCAGGTCAAACCTGCGAGTTGACTTCTCAATTCGCGAATTTTGACTTTAACTTGAAATCGATACTTGTTCAATAACATTTAACAACAAATAATAATAACAAGTTAATATCATATATTTACGAGTCTAAACAATTTATACAAGTTTGACAATAAATACACTAGTCCTATTACAAGCTAGATCTGTTGTCACAATAATATGTCCCAACACCACCCCACAAAACACCTCCCCTACACCTCATTTCACACACACACAACACAAATTCTCTCATCCTTCTCTCTACACTCTCAACTCTCTCCCCCTCTCTAAAAATCTGCCATCTTTCCACCACCATCAACCACCTCATCACCACCACCAACCACCACTCCACCACCACAAACCGCCACCATAATTTCAAAGAAAAGTCAAGAAATCAAGCTCTTCCTCACCTTCCTCTCCATTTCAATCGGTTTTCAATCTTGTAAGAACATATAACTCTTTTATAATACTTGTAATTCATCTATAAACATGTTAAAGTGCTCACTTAACTAATATATGTCCAAAAGATTACATAAAAATCGTTTTTCATAACTTTAAACATGCAAGAACTTTGCATGCAATCCGGCCAGAAAATTTGTCTAACTTTGGGAGGTGATATCTACCTCAAAACTTGACCAAAATAAACGATTCAAAAGGCTAAAATTAAGTTTAAGAAGTTATCTTTCATTTGCCACTGGTCTCATAATTTTTGGAGCTCGTTTGATACCTGAAATGATTTTTACAAAAACATGTAGGCGGGCTGGGTAAAAAGACAGAAATTTGTCTCTCATTGTTTTAGTCATAACTCGAGATTTACATCTCTAAAAGACTTGAAACCACCGCCAAAAGTTCATAAATTTCGTTGAGAAAAATAGTCATTTAGATGACCTTGTCCAAAAACGCACGCATTCTGCCCAGAAACTCAATCACCTTGCATGTCTCCTGATTGGCTACTTTTTGACCCTTGTGAGAATCCATAATTTTTATAAATACTTAAACTCGTTTAAAAATTTTATAAAAATTATTTTAAGTACCTAACATAATAAGAAACAACATATATTTTTCTTGGATTTTTTCTCGAACATTTAGATTACGAAATAAAATTGGAAAAACTGATCTGTTTTGGTCCTTGTGTCGCTGAAGCCCAGTAGTCATTAGCGACACTATCCTTGTGTCGCTATAGCCTTGAACCGTCACCTTAGCGACACTATCCTTGTGTCGCCGAAACCTCCTTAGCGACACTATCCTTGTGTCGCCGAAACCACCTTAGCGACACTAACCTTGTGTCGCCTAAATCACACTTGCGACACTAATATTGTGTCGCCTAAATCACACTTGCGACACTAGTATTGTGTCGCCAAGATCACATTAGCGACACAAGCCAGGGGCCTTGCCCCTTGGACCCCACCAGGGGTTGCCACCCCTTGGACCCCGCCATCAGGGGCACTGCCCCCGGACCCCCGTCATTCATGGGTTTCACCCACTTACCACTCAATTCAACGTTATGTTTTAACAACTTTCACCAACGTTTCGTACACGTCTTTCGATAAGTAAACAAGAACGGACATACTAGTTAAGTGAACTACTAACTTATAAGTGGACATTAACCCTCCACTTATACAATCACTATAGATGGTCTTTTGAGACATCTACTTACACAATCTTATACGTCTAGGGCGTTAGAAGATTTCTATTGGGAACACGAATTGCTTGCTACTTGTTATTTGCTAAGTAACAGGCTAATCTCAGGTGAGTTTCATAGCCCCTTTTTCCACTATTTCCACTCAGGGGTGAGAATACATACAACTGCTTTTAACAACTGCTATTTTATGTGAACGCAAGTACAAAACACGATATATTGGTTGCATGAGTTATTTAACTAATCCTGAAAGTCCCCCACACATAGTTTGTTAGTATTGTTATAGCGTGAATGTTAATGAATAGTACTATTTGGGATTGACTCCCCCCGTCCGGGTTAGTCGCGCTAACTGGTCAAACGGACGCATTATCATTTGTTCTTACGAGTGTTGGATTAGGCACTCGCTGGGAGGCACCACGATCGTGGCACTTGATTGTGACCCGACACCACAGTTAAGCTCGAAGTATGGGCTCATGGCAACAATATACACCTCTTTTACATTTTTGTAATACATTACTATCATTGTTGGATGATACAAACAGGAAATCTTGTGTTCCACACGTTCCATACAATATAATATCAATTGTTTTCAAACTTATGAGCTCACCAACTTTATGTTGACTCTTTTAGTATGTATTCTCAGGTGACCAGCCGCAGTAGGATGCTTTGGAAGCAATAGCTCGAGTCGCATATTTTGAAACAACCAAGGAATTAGATTGCATTTACTATATTTTGTAATAATAGTTATGTGATTCTACGAATCGGATGCGAACTCCTAGCTTTTATGTAAACACTTTTAAGTTTGTAATGTAATGATTTTTGAAAACGTCTCATATAGAGGTCGTTTGTTGTAACCCTTGTGTTGTGATATTTGATTTGGTCGCCGCCCCCATGACACCCCATACCTTCCGCTGCCACGCGTCTTGGGGGGTGCGACACTTTATCCTAAAGTCGCATATGCGACACTAATACTAAGTTCGCATCTAGTGTCGCATAGACACTAGATTTGTCTTCTAAGTCTTTTAATCAAGATGCTGACATTCTATCTTGCATCAACAACTGACTGATTCTTCTGATACATCCAGAAATATGTTAACCTAGTCTCAGTTAGTAGATCTTACAATAGAACAATCTTGACGGACCTGTCACATCTAGTTTGATTTTAGATTTGATTGTTTCTTACCTTAGTCAAGTCTAGTTACTTCATGTAGGTCACACTAATGTACTGATCGAATTACAATTACACAATGATTAAGTGCGGAATCCTATAATCATGTGAATAAACGGATAGAATTTGAACACAAGATGTAAATAACTCGTTTATATTGATAATCAATTGATTTACAATGTGCACTGAGTCTCTCGTTTTAGCTTATCTACAAATGAAAACAGAACAGCCTATTTATAGACACATACCCTGCGATACTATGCTTTATGCGACACTAACATAAAGTCGCACCTACGACTTTACAGACAGAGTCGCAGATAGTGTCGCAAAGACACTAAACCTATTTTCTAATGTTGGGACATATTATTGTGACAACAGATCTAGCTTGTAATAGGACTAGTGTATTTATTGTCAAACTTGTATAAATTGGTTTAGACTCGTAAATATATGATATTAACTTGTTATTATTATTTGTTAAATGTTATTGAACAAGTATCGATTTCAAGTTAAAGTCAAAATTCGCGAATTGAGAAGTCAACTCGCAGGTTTGACCTGCGAGTTGAGATCTCATCTCGCAACCATCTGGACTCGCAGCTCTCAGCTGCGAGTTGAGATCTGGGCTCGCTGATATCTGGACTCGCAGGTCTTACCTGCGAGTTGAGATCTGGGCTCGCAATCATCTGGACTCGCAGGCCCATGGGCTGCGAGTTGAGTCAACTCGCAAAGCCCATGGCCTGCGAGTTGAACCAGATATAAATATTTTAATGCTGCTCATTATTATGTGAGACCTAGAAATACGTGCCATAATTACACACACCAAATTTTAAGTATTTCTCTCCTCGAAATCTGTGCAGATATAAAAGCATTTATTGAATAGGCTCGGTTGTGATTGTTTAACACTAGTTAATATCAAAACGAAGCTTGTTAATTAATTGCAAAGTTATATAAGCAATAAACCTTAAGTATTGAGGGATTCCGCACCTCAATACCTAAAAGATAATCCGTTATCGAACCAAGATCTAGCGACCTTACAATTGGTATCAGAGCTTTCGGGCTTAGAAACATTGTGGTTACAAGGTTTTTGGTTATATAACATCTTTAGGGTCGTTTTTCGAACGAAATCTACGGATTTATTCGTAAAATACCAAAAAGTTTCAGTTCCCAGATTTCGAGGCGCCGTTTTGCGAGTTGAGATTAGGGTTACTGTTATCTGCGAGTTGAGATTAGGGTTTGTGCGAGTTGAGTTTCTGCGAACCGAGTTCCATTGCGAACTGAGTTCCTTTGCGAACTGAGATTTCTGCGAAGCGAGTTGAGATTCCTGCGAACCGAGTTCCATTGCGAACTGAGTTCCTTTGCGAACTGAGATTCCTGCGAACCGAGTTCCCCTGCGAACTGAGTTCCTTTGCGAGTTGAGAATCAGCTGCGAACCGAGTTGAGTTTCTGCGAGCTGAGATTCTCTGCGAGCTGAGATTTCTGCGAATTGAGTTTAGTTGCGAGTTGAGATTTCTGAATACGCAAGATAACTTAATTTTTGATTTTAAAATGTCTGATTTGAGCCGAATGATCGAGATGGAACACGAGGTTGGCAAATCTAATGTTCCACCGAAGCTACTCAGACTTGAGGACTATTATGGGTGGAAAGACAGGTTCGAAAGCTACTGTAGATTCCATGACATAACTATCTGGCTGTGTATTAAAAACGGATATGTTGCACCTACAGCTGAGGTAGGGAACGCAACAGTGATTGTGACTTATGATCGAATGAATGACCATCAGAAGAAAGAATTCACCATCGATAATAAAGCACATTCTTCAATTAAGATGAGCCTTCCTAAGGAGATCAACCATCAGTTGAAGTCCTTTCACACAGCTAAAGAGCTGTGGGACGCTCTAGAAAAGAGATGTGAGGGGAGCCCTCAGGTGAAAGCTGGTAAAAGTAATCTTCTAAAAAAGCAGTTTATGGTATTTAAGGCTTTTAGAGAAGAAGATCTTGAGGCTTACACCACCCGTTTCTATCATCTATTAAGTGAGCTTGACGACCATGCTATCTTTTATAATGACAAGGAGAAAACCGACAAGTTTATTGAGGGTTTACCTTGTAAATGGGAGATGTACGGTATCATGCTGAAAGATAATGATGAAAGATATGCAACCATGACCCTAGAGAAAGCGATTGATAAACTAAGGGGTTATGACTTCTCTAAGAAAACGAGAGATACGGATTCTGATCATCTACAGAATCCTGGTCTGTACCATGGAAAGACTAGTATCTCTAATTCCTCATCCAATTTGACCACGGCTTTGTTTGCAGGTGAAATTGATGAGATTGGAGAAAAATTGACTGAGGATCTCTGTTTCATTGCTTCGGATAACGGTGATAAACGAAACAGGAACACCACCTCAGATAAATCCACTCAAGGGCATCATAAGATGCCGATGAGTGTGAAATCAGCCGAACAACAACTTTCTGTGTTGGCATCGTTCGTTGCTTCTTATGAAAACTATATTTAAGGGAAGATAAACGATCCAGCACAATTTGATGAAGATTATGATCAGGTTGATCCTGACGACTTAGAGGAAATGGACCTCCAGTGGCAACTGGCTATGGTGTCAAGGAGAGTAAAGAATTTCCTAAAGCGTACGGGTAAGAGAGTGGTTGGAAATCGACCAGGTTTTGACAAGTCCAAGGTCAAGTGTTATAATTGTCAAGGTTACGGACACTTTGCCAGGGAATGCCAAAGACCAAAGCTTGATGCTGGATCTTCAAAACAAGATTCGGGAAGTAATCTAACTTCCAAAGTCTTAGTGGTTCAGCAAATAGATGGATCTTATGATTGGTCTACACCATCAGAGCAAGCTCTCATGGCTGAGATTGACGATCAAGAGAAACAAATTGAATCCACTTCCTACATGCCAACTACTGAAGAACTTCAAGCTAATGTGCCACACACTGAAGTTAAGGGGATTGAGGAAGATGTTCTCTACATCAACTCGACAGAAGAAATGAGTCCCAATGATTTTGTGGCATATATGGCTGATATTCAATCCGAAAAGAAAAAGGTATGTCTAGATCTCCTTACTCTCACCGATGTATGCTATTTAGTTACTGATCTTCAAACACAGGTTAGTGTCTTTGCAGAATCTAACAAAACCTTGACCTCAGAATTAGACTTAGCTAAGTCTGATGTTCGTCGGTTAGGTGAAGATAAATTAGCACTGAACGAGAAGATTAAGAGTGATACTCTAGATAAGACCAGTCTGACTGACATTATAAATGAACAATGTATTAAAATAGACGGGTTATATCTAAACCTTAATGAGCTTAATAGAAATATAGCTATTAGGGATAAGGAGTTATCAGAGTCAAATATGAAACTGGTAGAGCTGAATAGAAAATTTGAAGGTTATAGAACTTCTTCTTTGACCTTAAATAGAATCATTGGCTCTCAACGTAGTGTAAAGGATGTTACTGGCCTAGGATATTCAGATGTCCCTCCGCCGTTTAATGCCAATTACACTGCTTCCACTTCTGTTGACTTAGAAATGACAGATGTTAATCCTGAGACTGAGGATTTGGAAAATCAACAGTCTATTGCATCTGAGATCCAAAAGGAGACTGTCAATGATTCATCTTTAACCAAGAGTACAGTCAAATCTCTCACTAAAGTACAATTCGTATCAAGTGGGATGATTGGAAGTACTGATGGAAATAATGAAGTCATTAAGAAACATAAGGAGTTACCTTCAGTGTCTTTTGATCAGATAAAGAAGGAGTCTGCTAAGACTGCTAAGTCACGAAAGCAGATGTCATGCTTCAAATGTCATCAACGAGGACATGTCTCTTCTTGTTGTCCCAATAAGAAGAATGAAGCTGCTCCTAAGCGCGAGGCCAGTGATAAGTCTAAAAATATCTCTAGCACAGACAGGTTAGGTACCAGACCTGGTATTGGTATTAAACCTGTGACTGCTCTGAAAAGAGATGCGTCTCACAGTGTCTCGCCACCAAAACCTAAACGGCATGAAAACTCTGCTAAGGATCAGGTGCCGTCGAGGTTTATGACTCCGAGAAGGAACCAAAGTCATTTTGAGATTGGTTCTACATCTCGCACACAAGGAGTTTACCAAGGGTCCTATGATAATCGTAGCCAAGGGCAAAAATCCCAGGGTTATATTTCGGGGAGGGTTGGAAATCAATCAACTTATAGACCCAGGACCACTAATCATCAGCAAGCTGATGCGTCTTCAAAAGTGACCAAAGCTCCCAATGGGAAAAATGGTTACTTTAAAGAGCTACAGTTTGTCGATGATAAGGGACAAACCAAGACCGTAATGGCTTGGGTCCCTCTTGATAACTGATTGTTTACAACTTGTATGTGCAGGAGCAGACTGGGAACAATGATAATTGGTGGTATGTTGACAGTGGATGCTCTAGGCACATGACAGGAACCAGAAGTCTACTGACAGACTTCAGAGGTGGACTGAGACAAGGAGTGCACTTCGCCGGTGATAAAGGAGGAGTAATTACTGGGAAAGGAACTGTTTCTAATGGAACTTTGACTCTAGAGGATGTGAATTATGTTGAAGAACTAACGCACAACCTAGTGAGTGTTTCCCAAGTCTGTGATAAAGGTCATCCTGTTCTCTTCACTGAGAAAGAGGCCTTGATCCTGAAGCCGGGTTTTATCATTCCCGATAAATGGATACTGATGAAAGCTCCAAGGAAGAAGGACATTTATGCTATCAACATGAATGCTCCTATTACTTCAATGGTGTCTACTTGTCTGTTATCCAAGGCTTCAGAATCAGACTCTCTCCTATGGCATAGGAAAATGGCACACTTAAACTTTCGAAAAATGAACTATATAACCAAACATGGGTTAGTTCTGGGTGTACCACCGAAGAGTTTTGCATTTGAAGACAAGTGTATATCCTGCTTGAAAGGAAAACAGCATAAGAAACCACACAAGTCTAAAAATGTGAACTTTATTTCCTCGCCTTTTGAGTTGCTACATATGGATCTCTTTGGCCCAATAAGCAAGAGAAGCATAGGTGGCAAATGGTACTGTCTGGTTGTCACAGACGATTTCTCTAGATTCTCTTGGGTATTCTTTTTGGGATCTAAGGATGAAACTCCGGGAATTCTTATGGAGTTTCTTGATCTAATAGAGAACATCTATAGAAAAAGAGTTAAGAGAATTCGCAGTGACAATGGGACCGAGTTCAAGAATTCTACATTGAATGTATATTGCTTAAGCAAAGGCATTCAACATCAATTCAGTGCACCATATGAACCTCAACAAAATGGTGTTGCTGAAAGGAAGAATAGAACTCTAATTGAAGCAGCGAGAACAATGCTTGCAGATTCAAGGCTTCCGGTCATATTTTGGGCAGAAGCAGTGAATACAGCATGTCATGTTCTCAATCGGGTTCTTACGGTGAAAAAGCAGAACAAGACATGTTATGAGCTTTTGAACAAAAAGAAACCGAACTTAAAAGGGTTTGAACCCTTTGGAGTTTCATGTACGTTGTTGAAAACGAGTCATCAACCTAAATTTGGTGAAAAGGCTGACGAAGGATACTTCCTAGGTTACATGCCTAACTCACCAAACAAAAGGGCCTTCAATAAAAATTCGGGACGTGTTGAAATAGTTTATAACATCGAAGTTACGAGCTATACACATGACTCACATAAGGGATTGGATTGGCAGTTTGATTATTCAGATCTTTTCAAGTCATTTAAAGTCCCTATCAGTGACTATGTCAGTAACTCAGACATTCCTGAGCATTTATTGTCGGGAGATGAGGATCCCACTCCTTCTCCAACATCGAGTGCTCAAACGTCTGATGCTAGGAATATTGTCGATACTGATGTTGTCCCCCCTATCGAGTCACAACTACCTCAAGATGATATACCTCAAGAGAGTGAAGATCCTGAAATTGCTTCTCAAAGGGTTATGGATGATGTTCTTACTCCTCTGAGACAATTAAGGATATCAACTACTAATGATGGTATACCACCCTTGGAGGAAATTGGTGCCAACTTACAGGATGATATTCCAGTTGAACCTGTTACTTCAACAAGAATTAATAGGATTCATCCAATTGATAATATCATCGGTGATCCAAATTCTCCTGTTCTGACTCGAAATCAATCTAAAGCTAGTACATCCACTCATTCAAGCTTGTATGCTGAAATGAACGAGACAGGGATTTCAAATCTATGTCTATATTCATGCTTTATCTCACAAATTGAACCTAAGAATGTTCAGATAGCTTTGAAGGAAAATTCGTGGGTCGAGGCAATGCAGGAAGAACTGTCTCAGTTCACAAAATTGCAAGTTTGGGAGTTGGTTGACCTACCTGTTGGAGAATATCCAATTGGAACTAGATGGGTATTTAAGTGCAAGAAAGACGATCGAGGAATCGTAATTCGCAATAAAGCTCGTCTAGTTGTCCAAGGTTTTAATCAACAAGAGGGGATTGATTACAATGAAGTGTTTGCGCCTGTGGCTAGGCTTGAAGCAATTAGGTTATTTTTAGCATTTGCAGCCTCAAAGAAAATAAAAGTATTTCAGCTGGATGTTAAAAGTGCCTTCTTGTATGGCAAAGTCAAAGAAACGGTGTATGTTTCTCAACCACCGGGATTTACTGATCCAAAGTATCCAGATAGAGTATATCGTCTCGATAAGGCTCTATATGGATTACATCAAGCTCCGAGAGCGTGGTATGAGACACTGTCCACTTATCTTCTTGAGAATGGATTCACAAGAGGAAGAATTGACAGTACACTCTTTGTGAAATGGAAAAGAAGAGACTTTCTACTTGTTCAAGTATATGTTGATGATATAATCTTTGGGTCATCTGACGAAAGGATGTGTAGTGAATTTGAAAAGGTTATGAAGAACAAGTTTGAGATGTCAGCAATGGGTGAATTGACATTTTTCTTAGGATTGCAAGTCGATCAAAAGAAAGATGGATATTTCATTCATCAGACTAAGTATACTAATGAGCTTCTAGAACGATTCAAGATGGAAGAATCAAGAATTTTTCATACTCCTATTCCGGAAGCCCATGGTATTGGTCCAGATACATCGAGTGATAGAGACGTGGATCCTACTCTTTACAGGGCCACGATTGGATCACTAATGTATCTTACAGCATCAAGGCCTGATATAATGTTTGCAGTATGTGTCTGCGCAAGATATCAAGCTACTCCTAAAGAATCTCACATGCAAGCAGTAAAACGGATTCTTCGTTACCTCAAAGGGAAACCGAAGCTGGGACTTTGGTATCCGACTGATGGAGACTTAGATTTTGTGGCTTACACTGATTCTGATTACGGAGGATGCAATCAGAATAGAAAGTCTACAACCGGTGGATGTCAATTCCTAGGAGGTAGACTGGTCTCTTGGCAATGCAAGAAGCAAACCTCAGTAGCCATTTCTACATGTGAAGCTGAGTATGTTGCAGCTGGCAGCTGTTGTTCCCAAGTTCTGTGGATACAACAGCAATTGCTTGATTATGGGCTGAATATAACAAATACGCCTATGATGATTGATAATGAATCAACGATCTCAATAACCAATAATCCAGTCAAGCACAGTAAAACTAAACATATTGATATTCGACATCACTTTATTAGAGACTGTGCTGAGAAAAACCTGATAAAGTTAGCTAAGGTTCCATCTGTGGATAATTTAGCAGACTTATACACCAAAGCGTTCGACAGAGCTCGATTCGAGAAATTGGTGCAACTAAATGGAATGAGAAATCCAGAGGATTAGTCTTCCATAGAGTTATTTTGTAATAATTAGCTGGTCTTATTTATTAGTTTATGCCATTTTTAAAATAAAAAAAAGAAAAGGGGTTAGGCGTATGGCATTCATTTGCTTGTTACCGTTGGGGAATCGCCTCCGATACAGGTTAAGTCTTTATCAACTGGGAAATGATAGTAAATTAGAGGAATTGGCTTAATAAATGTAGGTAAAAGTCTTAAGTTAGATGTGTTAGTAGATTCAAATTTGTTACGTGAACTTTACATCTTTAAAACCAGGCCTTCACTTATCTTTATTTTAGTATACTCCTCTCTCCACACGATATAATTTGCTTGAAAAACTTTAGATCTAGACAACTTCATTATATGATGTACTGGTAGGCAATGTCTGCTTTGATTTCTGAGCATATAATAAGCTATAAATCTTCAGTGTGTTATCTCGTGTGATTTACTATATGACGTATGACATAAGTCTTAATTGATGAAAGATAGTCTGACCATACACTGTTATCTAGAATCTATAAAAATATGTCAAGACAAATAATAAGAATTATGGCTGTTAGTGAAATTACTGGTGTCTCTATTGTACTAAGTACAGACCTGACCCCTTTAGTTTTGCCAATGGTTTCAAGCTTGGTTTGTCTATACTAAGGGATCTTATGTTGTACTAAGTACAGATCTAGAACCACTAGTATCTACAAAACGGGTTTGATGTTTGTCACATTTTATAAATTCACTCAAGGGTATGTCATATGTTTCGAAAAGAACATCATTTAGTGACCTCTATCTTGCAAAGTGAAAGATACAGTGTTATGTGTTTTACTAAATTTCTCAGTATGTCATTTTTGAATCACATTTGGTAATACACATACAAACAATAAAAGGTTTGCTCGGAAATCAGTATAGACTTTGTTTATATGGATTATAATACCGGTAATCATCTTGAACTGTCTATGATATTTAAATCACTTCATTTTGACATGAATATTATATTTTGTGGAAATAGGTAACCAAGTTATACTCTTATAAATGTAAGTTGATAAATGGTTAAGTTGTGAGTTCTTATTTAACTTATTGTGAATTTCATAAGGTTTGCATACTAACAATCTTCTTATATTTTTTACTCATCATTTGGTTCAGCTGTTTCTTTCTAATATGATCCCACTGTCAATAATTTCTTAATGCCCTCGATTAGGATCTATTTTACTTTATTTTATTGTAATTTTCTTTTAGTCAAAGTGTTTCATTAATACAAGGGTACTTGATACCAATGTTTATTATGAATCATTGAACTTTTATTTATTTCATTTTATCTTATTTCTCTTTATTTTATTTTTCTTATGTTTCTATTGTTCGTATTATTGCATCACAAGTGAAAGATCCTCAGATTTTAGACTTGTACGCGACTTGGACTTAAAAATGACGTTTTGTAATTAAAATGTAATTTTTAGACAAAAATTGCGAGCCGAGAACAGTGCTGCGAGCTGAACTCAACTCTGCGAGTTGAGTTCTGCGAGTTGAGTTCTGCGAGCTGAGTTTAGAGGTATAAAAGGGGGACCTGCGAGTTCACTTGTTCCTGTACTGCGAATCCACTTCACCTTGCGAACCCACACACACTGCGAACCGAGACCTTTTCTATTTCATTTTTAAAAATTTTTGTTTGAGGATCGGACTTTTCAGCTCTTAGATATTATACATTTTGAGTTTGTGAACATTTTAAGGTATATTTCAAGGAATTTCACTGCGTATTTAATTCAAAATCGGCATTTTTATAAAAAATGAGGGTTTTGGTTTTTAAATTACAAAATTCAATGAAATAAGGCTTAAATTAACAAGAATCTTCGGGTTTATGTTAATTAGAGTATATTGAAATTATGGCATAACCTGATTGTGTTAAAACTTAACAAAATTAAGTTTAAAAGGTGATGTCATCATGGCTCTTTATGCTGCGAGTTGAGATCCAGACTCAACTCGCAGCCCGCTCTTGCGAGTCCACTTTGAAGGTTGACCTGCGAGTCCAACCTGCGAGTTGACTTGCTAGTCTAACTTGCGAGTTGAACTTGCGAGTTGACCTGCGAGTCAACCTTGCGAGTTGACTTGCGAGTCCAACCTGCGAGTTGACTTGCTAGTCTGACTTGCGAGTTGAACCTGCGAGTTGAACTTGCGAGTTGACTTGTTGACTGCGAGTTGAACTTGCGAGTTGACTTGTTGACTGCGAGTTGAACTAGCGAGTTGACTTTTTGAAACTTTTGATTTCTAATTTTAATTTACGATCTCTCGATTAGTTAACTAATTGAGCGTTTATAAGTTAAAATAGTCTACGGTTAGACGTGTCGACTTAAATGTAAACACGTAAAACCGTATACTCTATATATAAGACTTATGACTTTCCGTAATAAGTAATGTATTTGTGTAGCAGGTTAATTTGAAAGTTAGACTTATTGATTCTATATATGTTGAACAACTATAATTGATAATTAAGTTTCACGACTTAATAGTTCAATTATGAGTTGTAGATCATATAAGTTTATCAATATTGGTTAAACTCATTGTCTAACATTTGTGTAATTTGTGATATTACAGATATGGCTTGACTATTTGTTGCTCATCACAACGTGCTCGTTGATTTGGATGTCAATGCACGAGGTGCATCCAGGGTCGCTCGGATTCTTACTTTTCTGAGTCGATCAAGGATACAGTACGCCATTACAGAGTCACCTGCTCTTTCACAAGATATACTTACCCAGTTCTGGGCAAATATTGTATATGATACATCGGTGAATCCTCCGGTCATTCGAACGAGGATTAATGATCTTCCAGTTACCTTTTCTACATCCGATCTTCGGAACATCCTACAGTTGGGCACTGTAGAGCAGGAAGATGGACCTACTGAGTTCTCTTCGGACTTTATTGAGGGTGCACTGACACGTATGGGGTATGTTGGACCCAAGAGAGGGCGTCAGTTCTTGAAGGCGCTCGTTTTTGGTGAGTGGAGGTTCTTATGGCATGTCCTTGTAACTATCTTTGGACCGAAGAAGGGAGGATACGATGAGTTGAGCTCTTCTCTCCTATCTGCTTTACTGTCACTGGTTTATAACAAACCATACAGCTTTTCAGATTACATCTTTGGGGAGATTGTACGCCAAATTTTGGGGGGAGTTAGATCGCAGTTTATGATCTATCCCCGATTTTGCATGCTGATTATTAGGGCCTCTATCCCTGATCTGCCGGTTTTTCAAGCGGATCTGAAGGTTGATACCATTGGGTTAAGGGCATATAATGCGATGTTTATGCAAACCTCTCGCAGATTCGAGATGCAACCACAGCTGACAGAGTTGTTTGGGTTTTTGCTTAATCCAGATTATGTGACGCCACCAAATCATGGTTGGCTGGATGTTGATGTGGCAGAGGGTGCCCCTGAGCCACAAGAACTGATCGAGGAGGTTTTGATTCAGGTGCATCAATCTGGGCAAGAGATTAATGCTGATGTTGCAGCCGAAGTGGTGCAACAAGTACTGGCTGATACTGATGATGCCAATGATCCCATCATGCAAGATGTGGATCAGTATGTTGCTGAAGCACCAAGGGTTGCAGAACCCACCACTGAGGCACCAGAGGCTGCCAGTCCATCGGGCAGAGATGGAGAAGCTGCTTCGGCTTCTGAATCTGAGTCTGATGATGATGATAAGACTGGACCACCAGGGTTTGTCTCCGGTATCCCTGAAGGGATGATTCGTCAAGGATCAAAGTTGATTATGGATCCGGCATTGAAGTTAAAGAGGAAAGCCGTGGACCAAGATCCCGATTTTGTTTTGGTTGATGAAGATGAGGATGAAGAAGAAGAAGAGGAGGAGGTGCTCATTACTCGACCTCGCAAACTGCTCAGACAAACAGCTTCAACCTCTGCAGCTCATCTACAATCCAGTTCTACGCCCTTAGAGGCTGAAATGATTGCTGCTTTGGTTCGCCCGTCTTCGCACCCAACCACCAAATCTAGCAGGGTCGCAGCGCGTCTATTAACCGATGTCGCTACCGAGATAGCGAAGAAAATGCAACCGCCCGCTCCCACGCCACCAACCACCACTACTGCTGCTCCATCCACCTCCTCTGCGACTGATTCTGATCATATTAATAGCTTAGAGTCCAGAGTTCGAGAGTTGGAAGAAACCGTCAAATTCTTGATTTCTCAAATGCTGTCTATGTCTGATAACATGACTAATCAGAATGATGCCTATTCACTGCTCATCAAGACGAATAACAATCTGATAGATGATGTAGCTGACAAGCAGAGGCAAATTGATAGACTTGATCGCCTGGTCATCAGCCTTCTGAAGGACAAGCCATCTCAAGGGGAGGTATTGATATATCAAGAGTCCTGCAAGGAAGATGAGCTGGCGAAGAAGAATAAGAATGATGAAGACGATGATCCCGCAGCTGGAAAAGATAGTGAGCTGGCCGGTCCTTCAACGACTGGTCAGCAGACTACATTTCAGGGGGAGTCTGCTGAAGCAAGTGGTAGTGGAGCTGGTGCTGCGAAGGGTGGAGCTGAAGAAGGTGACACTTGTATTAATATAGACTGATTGTAATTATTAATACATTGTAACTTTGAATTATTTTGTAATATAATTCTGTAATTAAGATGTTTAAAATGTTATAATTATGAATGTTTGTATATTATAAGCCTTTTGTAATTCTAGATTGACTATGATCGATAAAAGAGTTATAAGATCATATAATATATGATGTTCGCATATTACAAGACTTATTCAAATTTTAGATCGATTATCATAATCGATGAAAGATTTGAATAAGTATATATATATAATATATTTTAAATACACAAAGGGATTAATAAGAAAAATCTTAGATTGATTCAGGGAAATCAATGAAAGAACTTATGATATTAATCTATTTGTGTATATATTTCTATAGGTCATGAAATGTTGAACTTATCAGATTCTGAAGGCGACATGCCAGATGAATTAGATGAGGACATTGACTTTGACCTTGAAGAAGGAGAGTTTGTACCTCCTGAAGATTGGACTTTCATTGTTAATGATGGGGCAGACGAATGTGTAGATCTTGACGCTGATGTTGTTGAACACATTGTAAGCCCATCTACAACTAAAGTGGTCATCCAGGAAGAAGATGGAGAAAGGGTCATTGAATTAGATGAAAGTCTAGATGACTCAACCAGTTCTGAATCAGAAGATGACCTTCCAGAGAAACTCAGAAATAATCCCATGTTTAGACCTCTGAAAAGGAGAAAGCAAAAGGTTGGGATGTCTGAAGTAGATATAACTGGAAAGAAAGTTCCAAGGAAGGGGATCATCGGCTGGTATTTTGATTCTGACTTGAAACTTTTCGCTATCAAAAGATTTGACGGAGTTCAATATTTCGATAAGAAGCTTAAAGTATTCAGTTCGCTTCCTCGATTTGAAATTCGAGACTTGGCACGCTTAGAACTGATAAATCCTAGTAATGATCCCTACGCAACGTATGTTGAGAGAATCATTCGGACTGAGGGTAGATCAATGAAGTTTGAGAAGATTAAGCCATGAGTCGGAAAGACGATCAAATTAAAGGAACGAAGTCAGAGAACTGGCCGAAGATTAAGGAAGAAAACTTATCCAGCTGTCAAGTGCATACAGCAGATACCACTAAAACCTATGCCACAGAATATTCTGGGAAATCTTCTGAATTGGCACGTGGATTCTGAGACTGGTGAAGCTGTCATGGTTGAAGCTGATGATGAAGTTGAAGGAGGAGAAAGAGTAATTCTGACAGTCTATGACCATCGACACCTGATGAATCTGTCGAAGAAGGACCTATTGAAGTTAAACGAAATTAGGATCCTGACGACTGAAGCATGGGGTGATCTTGCAAGAGATTATCAATTAATGGTGAAGACTTGTGTTAGAATGAAGATTCATATGGGCAGTAGAATTTACAAGTGAAGACCAAGGACAAAGTTGAAGATAACGACGCTAGAGCTATTGTCAAGGGGGAGTCTGTTGGGACATATTATTGTGACAACAGATCTAGCTTGTAATAGGACTAGTGTATTTATTGTCAAACTTGTATAAATTGGTTTAGACTCGTAAATATATGATATTAACTTGTTATTATTATTTGTTAAATGTTATTGAACAAGTATCGATTTCAAGTTAAAGTCAAAATTCGCGAATTGAGAAGTCAACTCGCAGGTTTGACCTGCGAGTTGAGATCTCATCTCGCAACCATCTGGACTCGCAGCTCTCAGCTGCGAGTTGAGATCTGGGCTCGCTGATATCTGGACTCGCAGGTCTTACCTGCGAGTTGAGATCTGGGCTCGCAATCATCTGGACTCACAGGCCCATGGGCTGCGAGTTGAGTCAACTCGCAAAGTCCATGGCCTGCGAGTTGAACCAGATATAAATATTTTAATGCTGCTCATTATTATGTGAGACCTAGAAATCCGTGCCATAATTACACACACCAAATTTTAAGTATTTCTCTCCTCGAAATCTGTGCAGATATAAAAGCATTTATTGAATAGGCTTGGTTTTGATTGTTTAACACTAGTTAATATCAAAACGAAGCTTGTTAATTAATTGCAAAGTTATATAAGCAATAAACCTTAAGTATTGAGGGATTCCGCACCTCAATACCTAAAAGATAATCCGTTATCGAACCAAGATCTAGCGACCTTACATCTAAGTCTTATCAAGATTCTGACATTGTAACTTGCATCAACACTTCACGTTATATTAAAGGACTTGGCTTTAAAGATGAAGTAAATTAAGGATATTCAATACCTGGAATTATGGACATATCTTGATCTTAAGAGTATGTCACACGTGAGTGACCCATAGATAATTATGAATAATAACTCATACTTGTACTTGATAAACTCTGTGTGTTGTCTGTTTGAGTGGATCACAATACCGATAATCGTCTTGAAGTATTGGTCACATGAATAATAACAAAGGAATAGTTAAAGTTCATAACTGTGTATCTTACGCATTATGGCTAATACGATATTCGTAACAGTGACTCTCACAAAAAGAATGTGATTTTTAATATGAATAATTTCATGTTTGTTATGTTTTATTATATTTTCAATTTAAGTTCTTACTAGATGGGGAGATAATTACTTTTGATTGTTTTACTCTACGATTGGAGAAACAACTAGAACGAGATTTGTTCAAAGTATAAGTATTACTACGTGTTAAAGCTAGAAGATCTAAATTCGAGGATGATATTGGGATTGCAAGTGACCAGACCGAGAGTGATGATGAAGATGATATTCCACCGTTGGATGAATCTCGATCTAAAAATACTTAGATATCACTCGGGGTCATGTTTTGGCAAACATCTGTTGAATGAAGACAATGATTATATATTGCAAGATGACGATGATGTTCTGGTAATGATACTAACTAGACGGCCAGAAGGAAGACAATGCAGGAAGTCAAAAGTGTTTAACAAAATCAAGATCGAAGACAACTTGGGTGACAACATCTCGGGTGAAACTCGAGCTATTGTCAAGGGGGAGTCTGTTGGTACATCTTGTGTGATGGTGAAACTAGAGCTATTGTCAAGGAGGAGTCTGTTGGTGCATTTCTTCTGACAACAACATCTAGTTTGTATTTAGTCAATTTGATAATCATTGTAATCGTTAGCTTTAACTTTATATGAGTATGTATGTAAGTTCGTACGAACTTAAGGTAGGTACGAACTTAGAAAGGCCTACGAACCAAGTTCGTATGGGCTTAGAAGTGGGCCAAGTTCGTAGGGCCCAGTCCATACGAACTTGACTAGTATATATTCATATGTTCGCTGGTTTTCATCAATACTAGAGAAATAGACGAATAGTATTTTGTAATCAAAGCAAGTTCGTGAGTTTCTGAGTGTTAGTCTTAGGTTGAATGTAATCAATCGTGATATTCAATAAATACGCGTTTTAATTGTGATCTTTATATATTCACATTTATTTGTGGTTGTGTTTAATTGAAGATTCCGCATTCAATTAAACTAGTAACCTCGTTGATCCAGATTAGGAACCTACAAGATCAACATTTCGTTGTGCAGGCCCTGCTCCTCCAATCGTTCATTGATAGCCGTCAAATTATGGATACGGGTTTCTTGACTTGTAACAACAACAGTCAAAGTGGAAACCATATCCATTAAGCTAGTGATCTGGCCCTCAAGATAGAGAAATTTATCCAGATTAGAAATATTTGCAGCGGGGTTGGATACAGGCGGTGTAGTTTGAATTGGAGGTGGAGCGGTGGCTGGTGTGATTGGTAGTGGTGTTGGTGTCAGGGTTGGTGTTGCGGTGGTAACAGGTGGTAGGTGGTGAAACAACAACTTGCTCATGAATGACCACCCCACTAGGACATCTTCTTTTGGCGCCCTAACCAGTGGTGGGGTGTCATCATCATCTGAATCATCATCAGCTTCATCCCGAAGCATGAAATAGAGACCATGCCGGATTGCATCTTGTGATTCATTGTGTCGCATCCCGCATTCTTTGGCCCAAAAGAGACTAGCATTACATGCATAAGGTACCGCCACTGCCCAGAAAGATAGCTCTTTGTAAACTGACTATAGGTGACATCTCCAACATATCCCATCCTCTGAAAAGCTCCAGCCCTGAGATCCAAGGAATATGAAATTGGGCCGTTTTCCTGAGCTTCAGTGCCCAGTTGAAGAATTATTCGTAGATACGCCGCAGAAAAGACGATATCTACATTAACGACCCTAATCTTGATGACCGGGGGGTTTGGCTCACAGTCAAAAGTTGCAATCACCCAGAATTGACGGAGATATGAAATCCTCAACGTCGGTGAATGGAGAGAGCTTAATGTACCCTTGAGCGCATAAAAAATGTGAGAATGCCTCGATAATGTTCGGTTGTCGGATCCTCTAGATCGAAGGAATTGGCCAAGTTATGCTTGCTATGAAATTGTCTAACTTGATCAGCCATACCTGCAAGAAAGACACGCAAACAAACCAAACACAGACAATAATAAAGTTAAATATATAGGTTAATCATTCGAAGAGCCACGTGTGCAGATTAGACTATGAAAATCAAGATATATTAATGTTATTTAAAAATGTCATTTTTTAAACTTAGTAGGTTCGTACGAACTTGACCAATGTCACGCTAGGTCGTACGAACTTGCAACAGTTGACAGGTTCGTACGAACTTAGACAAGTTTGTACGAACTTGTAAGTTCGAACAATGATTTGCAATTCCAATTTTCAAATTTTGTTAATGAAAACACAATTAGATAGTTGGAAAAGATGCGCTTAGGTGCGGTTTGACCAAGAATACTAAGTATTTTCCATTTTAATCCACAATATCAAACACTTTTTGAATTTATTTAAGTTTTTTTTTTAAAAGCCGAAACAAATCCCAAATCCGATGTGTTTTATGGAGGGAATTACGAATGGATTACTTACTGAGATGCGTAATAGAGAATAAATGATGTTTAATGGATTCAAATCACAAAACGAAGCAAAATCAGATGATTTTGGAATGTATTTATGGAACAGTGACGTGAGTTCGAATAGGTTAGTAAGTTCGAAGGGCTTCTAAGTTTGAATGTTTGAAATGGTAAGGGTTTTGACTTGGTCAAACCCTTTTATACCCATCCGGTCCAAGTTCGTACGAACTTGGGCTTTCGAACTTGGGTTACAAGTTCGTACGAACTTGTGAACATAGCCCTTTTTTGGAACTTTAATGTTTCGAACTGAGGATTTTCTAGCGCGATACTAAGGTATATTCGAGGCTTTTAATTATCCAGTGTTAGTAACCAAACATTTATTTTTGTATCTCTTGCATACACCAAACTTTTGACTAGAAAAGAAAAGAAATAACTAACAAGCAAATATGAAATTATTCATATTGGAATTCACATTCTTTTTGGTAGAGTCACTGATACAAAGATCGTATTAGCCATAATGCAGGCGATACAGTTAGGAATGAATTATTCCTAGATTATTATTCGTGTGACCTAATACTTTAAGATGATTATCGGTATTGCGATCCACTTAAATAGACAACACGCAGAGTTTATCAAGTACAAGTATGAGCTATTATTCATGAATATCTATGGGTCCCTCACTTGTGACATACTCTTAGGATCAAGATATGTCCATAATTTCAGGTATTGGATATCCTTAATTTAATTCAGCTTTAAAGTCAAAAAATTTATATATGATAAGTGCACAATTGTACACATAAAGTAACTAGAGTTGACTTGGTTAGAAACAATAAAATCTAAAATCAAACCAGAGGTGACAGGTTTGTACGTTCGCACAACAAAGCGACTTAGTTTGACTAGAGACCTTGAAAGTGGTATTCTTGTTTCGCGGTCAAGTTTGTTCTATTTTTAGATCTACTGACTGAGACTAGGTTAACATATTTCTGGATGTTGCAGAAGTATCAGTCAGCAAATCTCCCAGCTGAATTTATTAGATCAAATCAATACCATGTATTATGATACTATCTATTACCTAATAATTAAGACTTGATGTCATACATCAAACGAGAGTTAGCGCAGAATAATCGCCTTATTAAGTTATGTATTTTGAGTACTTGAGAACCATAGTATCGTATGCCTACCGATACATCATATGATGAATGTATGAGACACATTATATTTTAAGGTACATTAGACTGTGTATGTACTACATCTTAAAGCCACACATATAATAATGTTCTAGGCATGGGTAATGTTTTCATCATTTTTTTGCATTAACACTGTGACTCGTACAATTTTTATCATTTTTCTAACTCATTAAAGATAGAAACTTACTAAAAATAGAAACTAACGAACAGATAGATAGAAGGTCATGCAGGAGATGTTTTATTCGGGATTGATCATCTCATTTAGTTGTACTTACAACTCAAAACGGGATCTATCAAAAGCCTTAGTATACAAGTCGGCTAGATTATCGTCTGTGGGAACTTTAACTAACTTAATCATCTGTTTTTCTGCATAGTCACGAATAAAATGATGGCGTATATCAATATGTTTCATTTTACTATGCTTAACAGGATTATTAGTTATTGAGATTGTGGATTGGTTGTCTATCATCGTAGGGGTGTTAGTGAGATTAAGACCATAGTCACCGAGCTGTTGTTGTATTCACAATATTTGTGAACAACAACTACCGGCTGCTATATACTCAGCCTCACAGGTTGAGATAGCGACTGAGGTTTGTTTCTTGCAGTGTTAAGATACAATGCGACCTCCTAATAATTGACAACCGCCAGAGGTTGATCTCCTGTTCTGGTTACATCCGCCATAGTCTGAATCTGTAAAGGCTAAGAGGTTAAAGTCGCCTCCGGAAGGATACCAAAGACCTAACTTCGGTTGTCCCTTCAGATAACGCAATATCCTCTTTACGACCTTCATATGAGACTCCTTTGGATTAGCCTGAAACCTAGCACATAACAAACAACAAACATTATGTGAGGTCTAGAAGCGGTTAGATACATAAGAGAACCGATAATGGCCTGATATTGTGTCGGGTCCACATCTTCAAAACTCTCTGAGTCTAGCCCAAGATTGTGATTCTGGGGTACGGGTGTGCTGAATGGTGAACTGTTTGCCATACTGAACCGTGCAAGCATGTCATGCACGTATTTGGTTTGATGGATAAAGAATCCATCCTTCTTTTGATCAACCTGCAACCCTAAGAAGAAAGTCAGCTCCCTCATAGCACTCATCACAAACTTTCGCTAACTTGTTCAAAATCTCTACACATGCTCTCGTCGTATGACCCAAATATTATGTCATCCACGTAAACCTGTACTGGTAAAAAGTCCTTCCTGTGCCACTTAACGAACAGTGTATTGTATATCTTGCCTCTCTTGAACCCATTTCCAAAAGATAGGCAGACAATGTCTCGTATCATGCCCGGGGTGCTTGATGCAGACCATTCAGAGCCTTGTCCAATTTGTAGACACGGTTTGGATAATCTGGATCAGTGAACCCTCCCTGGCAGTTGTTCGACATACACCAGTTCTTGTACTTTCCCATACATAAATGCACTTTTGACATCCAGTTGATACACCTTAAATTTCTTGAACGCGGCATATGCTAGAAACAATTGGATTGCTTCCAGCCTTTCTATCCCTTCCTACTGATTGAATCCTTTTACTACGAGTCTGGCTTTGTTTCTGGTGACAATTCCTCGATCATCGCCTTTACACTTAAACACCCATTTGGTGCTTATTCAAACTCTCACTTGGGTAAATCAACTAGCTCCCATACTTGGAGCTTTTCGAACAGCGCGAGCTCCTCTTTCATCGCTTCAACCCATGAGTTGTCCTTAAGAGCCCTTTGAACATTCTTTGGCTCTACTTGTAAAATGGAGCAACTATACAAACATTTATGTATTATCCCAGTGTCTTGGATCGAACATAAAGGCTAGTGCTTTCAACGATTCCTCTACGTGTCTTAACACTTGAACTAGGATCACCAATGCTATTGACAATTGGATGATCCTTGTTGACCCGTGTCGAGACAATAGTGTCAACAAGCATATCAGACCCAAGATTCGGTCCGATCTCCCCCTAAGTCGTTATATTGTCTTCAACAATTTCTTGCCCTGTGTAGTCTCTGAAGAGTGAATTTGTTCATATGAACCAGGATCAACTTCTTCTATCTGATCGATCACAATTGCCTTTCCTTTACCTGTTGAAGTTTTTGAACTTGGAATACTAGATCTTGGTGCGAAGCCAGTATCTTCATCATGATCCAGTATCGCATATTCTAACCCTGAAGGTTCCTCGGGAGTACCAGTATTACTCAAGAGAGGAACATTAAAAGTCTTGAAGACAACATCGTAATCAAATAACCAGTCATGAGTTGTTTGAACTGCTGGTGTATAAGAGGTGACTTGTATATTGAATACAATCTCCACTCGACCAAAAGTCTTATTAAAGACTTGTTTGTTTGATGAACCAGCATCATAACCCAAGAAAAATCCTTCGTCAGCCCTTTCACCAAATTTTGGTTGATTCCTTGTTTTGAGTAATGTACAAGGAACTCCAAATGGTTCAAACCCGGTTAAATTAGGTTTCCTACAGTGTAAAAGCTCATAATATGTTTTGTTAAGCTTTTTTACGGTTAAAACCCTATTCAACACGTGACAGGCTATATTCACCGCTTCTCCCCAGAAGATGACGGGAAGCTTTGAGTCACCCAACATGGTCCTTACTGTCTCAATCAATGTCCTGTTTTTCCGTTCTACGACTCCATTTTGTTGTGGCTAGTAGGGTGCAGTGAACTGATGCTGAATTCCTTTGCTTAAGCAATAGACGTTCAACATTGCATTCTTGAACTATGAACCATTATCGCTATAGATTTTCTTGACTCCTCGACCATATTGATGTTGGACTTGAGTAAAGAATGTCATCAGCATTTATGCTGTCTCATCCTTAGAACTCAAGAAGAACACCCATGAGAATCTCGAGTAGTCGTCGGTAATAACTATGCAATAGTGTTTCCCGCCTATTCTCCTTGCATTCACAGGACCGAATAAGTCCATGTGAAGAAGTTCAAAGGTTGTGACAATGGAGTTCTAAGTCTTTGACTTATGAGGTTTCTTGTGATGTTTCCCTTTTTGACACGGCTCGCATTGGCTCTAGCCCGAAACTCTGTACTGGGACACCCTGCACTAATTCATTCCGGACTATAAAATTCATTTTTGGAAGTGTAGATGTGTCATCCATCACATAAGTGTCATTCCTCCTTGGTTCCCTCATGACTATCCATTCCTCTGGGATGACAAACCCTGGTTTCAGGATGAGTGCCTCTCTATCTGTGAAATGAACAGGATGTCCCTTATCACAAATTTGAGAAACACTCATGAGATTATGCTTAAGCTCCTCAACATAGTTCACTTGCACTAGCGTTATCTTCCCATTAGACATTTCCTGAACCCGTGATTTTCCCTCATTTAGCTCCAGCGAAATTAACACGCCCCCCTTTCATTTAGCTCAAGCGTTATCTTCCCATTAGACATTGCCTGGTGCAACCGCTATCTATGTACCACCAGTTAATGGCACGTCTAGTCAACTCCTTATGCTTCTCAGCATCCAGATTGGCCATATATGCGATGAAGTCCTTTGTACTCATCATATCAGTCGTTTCCAGCCTTAATACCAGGGTCTCTGAAGCAGGTGCTGCACTATCATCCTTCCACTCTTCCTCATCCTCTGTATCAATTGCAACTTGTCCATCCCTCTGATCACCATCTATCGAGGCCATGAACGCTTGAGGTTCTTCAGCGTGAGTATTCCAGTCATCAGAACCGTCAAGAAATTGAACGACCAAAGCTCTGGAGTTTGAGTTATTTCCAGAGTTTGAATCTCTATTGGTGGTTCCTTGATAGGAGTAACTCGGTCGCCCCTGGTTTGTAACTTGCTCCTTCTTTGGTCTCTGACATTCCCTTGCAAAGTGTCCGAAACCGTCACAGTTATAACACTTCACTTTGGTCTTGTCGTAACCAACCTTACTACCAACAAACTTCCTACTAGTGCGATTCATAAACCTCTGTACCCGCCTAGTAACCATGGCCATTTGCCATTGCAGATCCATCTCTTTTAAATCATCAGTGTAGGACCCCTAGTGATCTTAATCACGAGGTAGTTAGGTTTATATGAGTGCAGAATCCTCAAATAAACTAAACGTTAACAAACAAGTTACTACAAATGTGTTATTATCACAAAACAAGCTTTAATGAAGGTAATCTTGTATGACATTCAAACTAAGACAATATTAAAGCAGAGTATTCGAACTTACCTCTGAAAATACAATTCTAAACTCTTCAAATAAACATTTCCGGACTTGTGTATTTATAGCCACCTAAGTTCCTACGAACTTAGGTAACTTCGAAGCCATACGAACCTACCTAAGTTCGTACCTACCTACAAGTTCGGAAAGAACCTACTAAAATACACAACAAAAACTAAAGTTAATAATTACAATGATTAACAAATAAAACTAATTACAAACTAGACGTTGTTGTCACACAAGATGCACCAACAGACTCCCCCTTTACAATAGCTCTAGTTGTCTTCAGTCTTTTTGTTGCAGTCGATCTTGATTCTCTTTTAGCTCTGTCGACTTCCAGCCCATAACCCTTTCTCAACACAAACCTTGACCACTTTCTGATATCTTCGGCCTTTGTGTCTCCAACTATCTATGTAGAGAATCTTGTTGACATGTAGCTTCATTAGATCATCTTTGGACAAGTTTACCATATGTAAACTGTCGTACATCCTCAACAACTCCTTTCAGTAGTTTTACTATCAACATACCACCATTTAAAGTTTGTAAGAACGTCCTGTGGCATTTTCTTCAAAGGAACCCTCTTCAAGCACTTGACAGGTTTGTAAACCATTTTCATACACGACTTGTTCGTTACAGGATCTATCCTCATCAGGTCTGAAACGTGCTTTCCTGCCCTTGGCTTCAAATCAACAAACTTATTTGATCTTCCTTCACGCTTAACTATTCTTTCCATCGTTCGAGCATAAGGATCATCTCCAATATTAACTCTATCCAAGCCAATTCTTTCAACTCAATTTCGGCGAAGTGCTAAACACTTTCAGTTTATTTTCTAAGTACTGGAGCCAATCATCGCATCATAAAACCAACTAATGATGCCCTTTTTCAGCTCACTTGATCCCCTGACTTTGATATCACCTTTGTATTTAATCCTGGTTCCTTTTCAATCTTTTTAAACCACATACTCTTCAGTTCTTCTCGTGATGGCTCAATTGGTTCATCTTCTGATTCAACTTCAGGAGTTAAATCCTCCTCTAAGTCGATCACTTTCTCACCACCAGCTTCATCTTCATAAACTATCTCACTAACAGGTTGCTTAGCCATGATGTGTTTGTCAATATCAGCATTTGCATCTGGCACAACCTCATCATCTGATTTCCAATCTGCAACCTCTTTACACAAGATCTCTCTTTCCTTTAACTCTTACCCATCGCTATCAAAATTGTCCAGACCAAGCAACGCTTCAATAGTATTAGTCTCGGTCAGATCCACTGGAGTTTGCTCTATTCCGCTCCCACCTTTTTCCTGACCAGACTCCCCTGAGCTTGTACTACACCCTGCCCTCCAGATGAAGAGCTAGGAAGATCACCTTTTGGTGCATTGGGATCATCACCCTTATCTTGGTCATTCTTCTTTCTCATCTCATCGCCTCTACATCCCGTCATCTCCCCCTGAGCTGCCTCGCGCTTCATCATTCTTAAGATTAACATCTCATTGCGCAGGCCTTGCTCTTCCAAACGTTCATTGATGGCAGTCTAGTTGTGGATACGAGTCTCATGACTACCAACAACCGCAGTCAGAAAGATTGTGAACTTCCAGGCGTTCATTGAGGTCCATTAGGCTTGTGATCCGTCCCTTAAGATATATGAACTTATCCGGCTTAGAAAGATTGGCTGCCGGGTTTTATACTGAGGGTGTGGCCTGACAAGAAGGTGGAGCGGTAGCTGGTGGTGGTGTCGGAGTAGGTGCAGTGGTTAGTGGGATGGTGGTGGTTTTTGTTGGTGGTGGAACGGTTGTTCTGGGTGGTGGAAGTGTAAACATTAGGGGTTCAACAAGCGCCCCGATGACAACTCCACTAGGACGTCTTCTTTTGGGCGCCCTAGTTAGCAGAGGAGTGTCATCATCGTCAGAATCATCATCACCTTCATCATGAAGGACAAAGTCATCATCGCCGTTAACTTTCATTTTGCCCTTATCCTTCGCAGAGCGCGCACCGGAGCGAATCCCAACGACTCGCGACCCATAGACCCCCAAAGTTGGACGGTCATCACTATCCGGGTCACCCTCGGTCGACTCCGCGTCTCTCTCCAAACTTCTAACCACATCATCTAGAGATCTCATCTCTTCATCATCACCTCCATCATAATTATCAATCTCGTTGAAAACCTCCTCAAAGTCAGGTTGTGGACCAGTGACCACCACATCCTCTTGAGCGCTAACATTGGTGCCAAGACCGCCCTGAAGAACTTCATGCATGATAGACTCAGTAATATCATAAACAATTATGTCGCCTTCTTGGGGATGCTCTATCTGGTGCAGAATCTCCTCAACTACCTCTTGTTGTGGCTCGGTAGCAGCCACTGGAGGTTGTGCTTGGACGGGTGCTTGAACAGGTACTTCAGCATCTGCCTGGGGCTGTGGCCCGTCCCACCATCCATCATTCGGTGGGGCCACATAATTTGCATTAATTACTGCCCCAAATAGTTCAGTAGCATGAGGTCTATCGGCAGCTTGGCGTCTGCTGCTGTGACTCAGACAATGCATGAAGATTTTCTTATCAACGGAAGACAAATGGACGACTAGGTCAATAACTGGTAGACCCGGTATTAACCCGTTTATAATCATCATCACAAACTGCGGGTATAGAATGAACTGGTCCTTAACACTGCCCCTTATCTGCTGCACCATCTCATCAAAGAAAATTTGAGAGAAGTAGTAGGGCTTGTTGTATACGAGTGAAATCATGCAAGATTGCATCTTGTGATTCATCATGTCAAAACTAGCTTTCTTCGGTCCAAAGGACACCAGCAAGATATGCATCAAATAACGCTACTACCCGTAGAGATAACTCTTTGTGAACTGGCTGTAAGTAACGTCCCTGACGTAGCCCATACGCTGAAAAGCGCCAGCTCGCATATCTAAGTGAAAAGACGTCGGGCCATTTTCCTGAACCTCAGTCCCCAGCTGCAAGATGATACGCTGATATGCAGTAGAGAACTCTATATCGACATCATTAACCCGAGACCGGATGACCGGTGGGTTCGGCGCACAGTCGAACTCAGCATTCGTCCAGAATTGACGAAGATAAGCGATCCTTAACGTCTGCGAATGAGTAAGAGCATGATGAACTCTCGAGCGCATGAGAAACGTCAACATGCCTCGGTATTGCTCAGTGGCCGGATCCTCCAGATCGAATGAGATCGCTATATTGTGCTTGCTATGGAACTGCCTCAATTGATCAGCCATTCCTACACAAAAGACAAAACGCACCAAAGATATGCAATAATAATGTTAGTTATACAAGTTAATCATTCTAGCACCTTATAATGAAGATCATACTATGAGATTAAGTTATATTACATTATTAATGAAAAAAATCATTTTTCAAACAAGTGTAAGTTCGTACGAACTTACACCAGGTAGGTTCGTAAGAACTTGGTAAGTTCGTACGAACTTAGTAAGTTCGAACGATGAACTGAGAAATCAAACTTTGAAATTTTTGGTGACAAAAACATGATCAATCAGTTAGTAAAGGTGCGCCTAGGCGCGGTTCAGCGTAAGTAACAAAGGAATACAACTTTTAACCGTAAACACTTGTACAATTTTTATTTTAAGTTCATTTTTGTCACACCCACATTTCTGGTGGGGGAGCGACGTGCACGGATCACGAACAAAGATTACAATGAACGACTTCTAAGAGAGTCGCTAAACAACACCGTTAAATTACGTAGTCTTTCAACACCATTACAAACTTTAACATATAACTAGCTTGATTCAAATTGACAAAGTTCATGCTATGTCCTTCCAAGTAAATGCAACTCCTACGTCAAAAAGTGCGACACAACGGCACAACTACATAGCGCCTTAGTTACCTGAGAATACATGTTAAAATACGTCAACATAAAGTTGGTGAGTTCAAAAGTGTAAGCATTTGTAAAGTAGACCCGTGGTTACGAGATTTCAAGTTATTTTGTCACCACAATATCAAAGTGTATTACTGTCACACCCCGCTAAAGCGGAAACACGAGATGTAACAGTACAATGATTTCACAATCGAAAATTACAAAAGATCACCGTTTAACGGTCTACAATTAATACATTACATAACGTCTTACAAGCGTTTACAGCACAAAAGTAAATAATCTAAACATGCGATTACATCCAAAAGAGACAAAAAAATCCCGTAACGCTACAGCAACATAGATCATATAATGGGTTTAGCTTCAATAGACAAGTTGTGACTAATTCCTGAAAAGCATGTAAAATAACAGGTCAACTATGAAACATAGTTGGTAAGTACACAGGTTTTGTGAAATGAAGACCCTTTCCAAGAGTTTACAAATCTAGTTTAAAAGTTCCACGTTACTACGTGATTAGTTTGCAAAAGTTTAGTGCCGAGGCTCATACAAAGACGATAATCATCCGATAAGTTCTTAAAATCAATTTTTAGGATAACCAAATGCTATTGCACGAATAATTATGAAGTAATTCATTATAACTAGGCTCATTTAAGAGCGAAACTCATTTGATAGTTAAGTACATTTGAGATTCGATGTTTTGTTCGCAAAAGAAGTTTAGGTAAGTACGACATTCATTAAGGAGCGATTCCCTTTTTGTACTCAATTAAAAGTCGTGATTCATTTATAACGCCGCGCTCATATTTTCAAAGGAATGTTTAATTCACGTTTATAAAGCTCAAGATATAGTTTTTAATAAGTTCAAGTTATGTTTATAAAACTCATATTGTAGTATTTCATAAGTTAAGGTTATGTTTATAAAGTCAATGGATCATCAAATCAATATCAAAACGTTTATAATCTCAACGGATTATTATGTCGAAGTTCATAAGAATGCGATGCGTTATTATGAAACCACGTTTATCATTAACCAAAACCACAATGATTTATAGTATGAAACTCAGGTTATAAAATTTATGGTTTTAAAGAAATATCGTTTCAAATGACAAAGTCATTGTAAAGCTCGGGTTGTAAGTTTTATAGTTTCAAAGAAATATCGTTTCAGATGTCAAAACGTCATACGTTTATAGTCGTTATGAATTTCTATGCTATCACGTTATATTGTCTATAGTCACAATGATTTTTATTATGCTTGAGTCCACAACCAAACCTACGACCGATAAACCTTTGCCCCAAAAGAGAGATGTCCTATCGTTGGCATTTAGGATGATGGGATGCACTCACGTGGCCGCGTGAGTGGGGAGGTGGTCTCGCTCCCAAATAGTACTATTCATATGCATCATTTGGCCCATATAGAGTTAATGGTCGTGTAGATATACCAGAGACTTTAGATATGATGGAACACAAGCATATAATCATGTTCGTATAAACTTCAAACATTCAAGAAGTTATTCGTAATCAATACGACATTTTAACCATGTCAAGTATTCGAAAGTAAGCATAGCATATAGCATAGCATAGCATAGCATTTGTAAATCAAGGATAGAATTTGTAAAACGAGCATAGTATAAGCAAAGCATTCATAAATCAAGTATAGCATAAGAATAATATTTGTAATCCAAATATAGTAATTAAATCATATAGCATGCTTTTCACCCCAAAACATTTAAGTAAAACGTTAAAAAGAGGGGCTGTGTAAACTCACAATCGTTAGTGAGCGTACGGAATGGATGTAATGCGCGTTTCGACCGATTGTGACTCCTATCCAAGACCTACGAATACAAGGTTCCTAATTAGATTCTCGTCTAATATGGTTTGTTAAGATTGCTTAGCTAGTCAAATACGTTACAAAGTGCCGTTAGAGTTTGATTTGTCGTTTAATTAACCTTGTCGGTAATTATTCAGGTTGCGAATAAAATAATGGAAACACATGAAAACAGACTCCAAAAATTATCAAATTTAGTATACAACAGACAATATGATTCACAAATTTTCTGTGAAAATTTGGGGATTTTTAGACTTACAGATTATTTTTAATCAAATAATGTCTAAAAGGTGTGATAAATATGGGAAAAATAGTAATTATTCATGAAAAATACTGAAATTTTTACTAGATCCTGTTTAAGTCATTTTAAGGTTTGTGTAAAATTTTCAGGTTGTTTTGAGCACTAGAACTTTGGTTTGCAACTTTATGTGTTTTAACAAGTCAAAAATCAGAAAGCATATCAAAACACTTTCAAGGAGTGTTAAATTTTGAGGATAGTGTCATTTTCTGTGGAAAATAACATAGGAATTTTCCCATATTTATTTGATGTCAAAAAGTATTTTTCATGAATATTTTTCTTTTTGTAGCCTTTATTTGTATTAATCTAGGAAAAATTACTTGTGTTTATTCAAAAATTCTCATTTTTATTTTCAAGATTCTTTTCATGATATAGTTACTGAGAAAAATCACCCCCAAATTTTTAATACGTTTTATCTAATATTTTTGTATTTTTGCTTCATCACAACACAATTATTTACATTTTACAAGGCTAGAATAATGCATGATGTTCATGCATTTTCTAAAAATACTAAATCACCAAGATAAATATCTTTCTTTTAATACTACTGAGATACACATGTTAGGAGTCTAAAAATAATTTTTCTTAGATTTATTGAACACCTTAAGACCCATGACCAAGTATCACAACAAGGTGCTCACAGAAAAGTTACTGTTTGCGCATCAGTTTTGTGTGATACATTTGGAGGTCGAATACTCAATGGATTTGAGTGAGACCAGTGGGGTTTTAACAGTAAGACATTAAGCTAAATTTTAGAAGAAAAATAAACATTTTTGGACAGTTATTCACTGAGTTATAATCGTTTCAAGTGAGGTCAAAATCTGGACAGATTACATATAAGACAATGGTGATCATTTTGGTGTGTTTTTCACTACCAACGATTTTTAGACCTCATACAATGATTGAGGCCTTGTCTTATATGCATGAATATGTATTTTTACAGAAAAAAAAATATACTTTAACATAAATTAGGATCTAGCTACGAAAATGGTGCATGCAAGCTCAAAAATCGGGTTTTTGGCTCTTTTTCAAGAACATATCAAAGCTAGGATGAGTGGTTATACCTTAAGGATCTTGTATTAATGTAAGAACACCTTTAAAATGGTGATTTAATGATGAAAAAGGGGCTGGAAATTCTGGAGTTTAGTGTGTGTTTAGAGAGTTTGTATGTGTTTTCTTGAGAGAAAATGAGAGAGTGAAAGAGTGAAAGAGTGTAGGTAATGATTTTGCATGGAATCAATTATGGTGAGTGGAGTTTTGTAAGAAAAATAAGGGATTTAAGTTGGGGAAAGGGGAGGTCCGGTTTTGGGCTTAAAAATATGAGTTTTTATTTTATTTTTTTGTTAATATATAATGTATATTAGTTGTGGTATTTATTTGTATTAAAATTGCACAAGTCTTGTACATTTCAAGACTTTAAATTGTGTTGTTTTAATGCTTAATATTTAGGTTATGAAAATTGATGTTCTAAATTTCTAAAATACTTCAAATTGTATTTTAGAATGTTTATAATGGATATTCAAGTATTAGTTTGTCGGATTCGAGTTTCGTTTATTCGATTCGGGTCGCGTTTACCAAGTTACGGAATTTTGGTTAATTCCGATTTTTGTGATGTTTTTGTGGTTAAAGCTTGAGTCATGAAACTTTATCTTATAAGTTTATAACACTCATCAAAATGTATTTGATTCAATCACGATTGACATTCGCGAGTTAATTAACCGATTTTCGGTTGCGTTTACTGAGTTACGGAATTTCCGGTTAAATTCCGATTTTTGCGTTATGATAAATATTTTGTGATGATTATGAAATTTAATTTCATTTGTTTTCTTTGGCACTTTGTAACCTAATTTTGTGTTCCTCACAGTCTTAAAGTCCACTAAGCAATCTCCTAGAACGTTACGCGATTTCGGTAACTTACGGTTTCGGTACTTAAGGAGTCGTAACCTAGACTTTTCACTAGGATTTAAGAGTGCTGTAAACGTAATTAGATAGACTAGGAATTTAAGTGCGTTAATGACCTGAAATTTTTTGACGGTTGTCACAATTACTATTGCCATAAGCTCATGAATTGAAACCTAAACAATTTAGTTGCCTCGCAAGTGTTCTATTTACAACACTCGTAGTAGGTCAAATGATTATGCGTCCGTTTTTCGAGTTGGTGCGACCAACCCGGACGGGGGTGTCAACCCAATAGATATATTCACAATATTCGCGTTTAAGTCCATAACTAACAATTCATGATAGAGGCCTATATAATTTGAATAGTGGAAACTTATGCAATACGTAACAGTTTATATGTACTTGTAACCACAAAAGAAAAAGCATGTATTCTCACCCGAAAACATATCAAAGCGTTTAAAATAGGGGCTATGAAACTCACAGTTCGAGCGTGAGCGTACAGATGGATGTATGCGCGTGTTGACCGGGTCTGACTCATATCCAAGTCCTAAGAACACAAGGTTTCTAATTATTTTATCAACTAATATGGTTTTTTAGGATTGCTTAACTAGTTAATTAAATTACAAAGTGCTGTTAAGTTTGGAATTTCTATTTAATTTACATTACCGATAATTGTTCGAGTTGTGAAAAAAAAATTAATGGAAACATATGTATACAACATCTAAAAATTACCAAACTTGGTATCAAACATGAAATATAGTTCACAAATTTTCTGGGGATTTTTAAACTTATGGATTATTTATAATCATTTTATGTCTAAAAAGTGGGATAAATATGAGAAAAATAGTAATTATTCATGAAAAATTCTGGAATTTTTACCAGATCAGTTTCTACCAATTTTTAGATTTGTGTAAAATTTTCAAGTCGTTTTGAGCACTGGAACTTTGGTTCCTGACATTATGCATTTTAACGAGACGTTATTCGGAAAACATATCAAAACACATCCAAAGAGTGTGAAATTTTGAGGATAGTGTGAAACTGACACTGTAATTTTCCCATAATTATTTGGTGTCCAAAAGTATTTTTCATGATTATTTCACGTTTTATAGGCTTTATTTGCATTAATTTGGGAGAAATACTTATGCTTTTCCTAAAATTCCCATTATTATTTTCAAGACTCTTTTCATGATCTAGTTACTGAGAAAAATAATCTCCAAAATTTTAACACGTTTTACCTAACACTTATGCATTTTTGAATCATCACAACACAAGTATTTACAATTTACAAGATTACAACAATGCATGATTTCATGCATTTTCTAAAAATATGAGATCAACAAGATAAATTACTATCTTTTTATTCTACTGAGATACACTTGTTAGGAGTCTAAAAACAATTTTTTTTTTAGATTTATTGAACACCTTAAGTCCCATGAACATGTATCACAACAAAAATGCTCACAAAAAGGTTGTTGTTTGCGCATCAGTTTTGTGTGATACATTTGGTGGTCGAATACTCAATGGATTTGAGTGAAACCAGTGGGGTTTTAAAGGTAAAACATTAAGCTAAATTCCAGAAGAAAAATCAAGATTTTTGGACCATTATTGATTGAGTTATGGTCGATCAAAGTAGGGTCAAAATCTGGACAGATTACATAGAAGACAAAAGTGATCTTTTTGGTGTGTTTTCACTACCAACGATCTTTAGACCTCATCCAATGATTGAGGCCTTGTTTTTTATGCATGAACATGTGTTTTACATAAAAATAAACATATTTTACCAATTTAATCCATTCAAACTAGCAACACATGAAAATAGATACAATAATATCAAAAAGTCGACTTTTTCGGTTTGATTTTCGGTTTGATCATAGGTTACCCTTCTTTTACACATGAATATGTATAAGGTGTAACCTACAAACCATCAAACCTTGTATGAGGATTTAAGCCATGAAAAAGGCATGAAATCTAAGAAATAAACATAATAAAAGTAGGAAATGGAAGCTAGGAAGAGTGATTTACCTCAAAGTTTCTTGTAGTTGTGTAAGAACACTTTTAAGAAGATGATTTAGGGATGAAAAGGGGCTGGAAATTCTGGAGTTTAGTGTGTGAAAGGGAGTGTTTGTGTGTGTTTCTTGAGAGAGAATTGAGAGAAGTGAGTGGAAGAAAGAGTGTAGGAGTTGTTCAAATGATTCTTTGCATGAAATCAAATAAGTGAGTGGAGGTTGTTAGTGGGCAAGAGATGGGAGGGCTGTAGATTTTTGGTGGGAGGGGGGTATTTTCCAAGTTTAAAATGTTGTTAATTATAAGGAAATAAAAGTCTACAAGTTATATAATTAAGTTTGTACAAGTTTGTGTACATTGTGAGCTTTAATTGTGATGTTGTGATAGTTAAAGTTTGAATTGTAAAACTTTATTTCATAAGTTTTTAATATTCATCATAATATATTTGATTTGTTTACGGTTGGTATTCGCGGGTTAATCGTGCGGTTTCCGGTTGCATTAACCGAGTTACGAAATTTACGATTAAATTCCGGTTTTTGCGATACGATAAATATTTTGTGTTGATGAATGAAATTAAATTTCATTTGTTTTCTTTGGCACTTTGTAACCTAATTTAAAGTTGTTCACGGTCTTAAAGTCCGCTAAGTAATCTCCTAAAACGTTACGCGATTTCGGTAACTTACGGTTTCGGTACTTAAGGAGTCATAACCTAGACTTTTCACTAGGATTTTAGAGTGTTGTAAACGAAATTAGATAGACTAGGAATTTAAGTGCGTTAATGACCTGAGATTTTTGACGGTTGTCACAATATTAATAAAACTCAAATAAAATCCAATTATGTTGATGTTTAACGGTTCAAAATGTGAATTTGTTACTTACTTAGATTCGTATGAACTAGTACATGATGTTTAACGGATTGAAAAAGTCTAACACGGATCAAAGATTGATTTTGAATACGAACTGGATGCAACAGTGGGTAAGTTCGCAGGCCCAGGTAAGGTGGAATGCTTGTAAGTTCGAAGGGTTTTGGAAAAGTGAGGGTTTGACCACAGTCAAACCCTTTTATACCCATCCGGGTCTATGTTTGTACGAACTTAGACCTTCGAACATACATTCGAATTTGACTTAAGTTCGTACGAACTTGTACAAACTTAGTCTAAGCACTTATATTTTTCGAATTATAAACGTTTCGCGATGACCAAAATACCTAGGCTTTCAATTCATCAAGTTTATAGTTATTAATTTAACCAAATGTAAGGATATCCCGTAGAATAAGAACTTATATTTAAATTAAAAGAACAAAAGATTTTAAAGAGACAAACATGAAAGTGTTTATATTGAAATGTACATTCTTTTTGAGAGTTTCATTGATACAAAGATCGAATTAGCCATGATGCGTACAATACACAATAGGAATTTAACTATTCCAATGTTATTATGTATGTAATTTATAGTTCAAGACGATTATCGGTATTGTTGTCCACTTAAGTGGTCAACACTCAAAATTTTCAAGTACACGTTTAGTTATTGTTCACAATTACCCATGTATCTCACATTTGATATACACTAGGGGTCAAGAAAGGCCAGAATATCGTGTAATGGATGTTTTAATTTTATTTCATCTTTAAAGTCAAGTCCTTTTATATTTCGAGCAATGTAGTTTGGTACATGTTTAGCTACAGGACGAGACTAGGGTTAGAAGCAAACAAATCTAAAATCAAAACCAGAGGTGACAGGTCTGTACTTTCGTACAACAAAGCGACATAGTTTGACTAGAGACCTTGAAAACGGTATTCTTGTTTCGCGGTCGAAATGATCTATTTTTCAGATACACTGAATGAGTTTAGGTCAACATGTTTCATGATGTAGCAGAAGAAACAGTAAGTGAACCCCCAGATGAATTTGTTTACATCTACCCAATGACATGTATTCTGGTACAATTTATCACCTAAGAATTAAGACTTAAGTCATACATCAAAATAGAGATTGCACAGAATAATCGTATTATTTAAGGTTTATTAGGTACTTGAAAACTGTTATGTCTCATGCCTACCAATACATGGTATGATGAAGCTATTAGTTACGTTTATGATTAAGGTACATTTAACTGTGTATGTACTACATCTAACAACCACACATATATATAATGTTCTAGGCATGGGTAATGCTTTCATCATTTCTTCGCAATAGCACAGTGACCCTCAACTTTTTACAAGTTTTTGCAAAGATAAAAATCAAAATAGAAATAAAAATTAACTACAGATAGATAAAAGTTCTTATGGGAGATAACTTACTTAGGATTGATCATCCCATTCAGTTGGATTAATAACTCAAAACGAGATCTATCAAATGCTTTATGATATAGGTCGGCTAGATTATCATCAGTGAGAACCTTAACTAATTTAATCATTTGTTTTTTAGCACAGTCACGAATAAAATGATGTCTTATATCTATGTGTTTCGTTTTACTATGCTTAACAAGATTATTAGTTATGGACATGGTGGATTGGTTATCTATCATAATAGGTGTGTTAGTTAAATTCAAACCATAGTCACGCAGCTGTTGTTGTATCCACAAAACTTGTAAACAACAACTACCAGATGCGACATACTCAGCCTCACAGGTTGAGATGGCAACTGAGGTTTGTTTCTTGCATTGCCAAGAGACAATGTGACCACTCAAAAGCTGACAACCACCAGTGGTGGATTTCCTATTCAGGTTACAACCGCCATAGTCGGAATCTGTGAAAGAGACAAAGTTAAAGTTGCCGCCTGAGGGATACCAAAGACCTAACTTCAGTTTCCCCTTCAGGTAACGCAAAATACTCTTTGCAGCTTTCATATGTGACTCTTTTGGATTTGCCTGAAACCTAGCACACAAGCAGACAACAAACATAATGTCAGGTCGTGAAGCTGTTAGATACATTAGAGACCCGATAATGGCTTGATAGTGAGTCGGATCCACATCTTCGGAACTCTTGGTATCTGGTCCAAGGTTGTGGTTCTAGGGAATCGGTGTGCTGAACGACGAACAGTCTTCCATCTTGAAGCGTGCAAGCATTTAATGCACATATTTGGATTGATGGATGAAAAACCCATCCTTCTTTTGATCACTTGCTCAAAATCTCTGCACATGCCGTCATCGGATGCCCCAAAGATGATGTCATCCACGTAAACTTGTACCAACAAGAAATCCTCCTTCCACTTGATGAATAGCGTACTATCTATGTTGCCTCTCTTGAATCCGTTTTCCAAGAGATATGTAGATAGTGTCTCATACCATGCCCGTGGTTCTTGATGCAATCCATACAGAGCTTTATCCAATTTATATACTCTGTCTGGGTAATCTGGATCACTGAACCCAGGTGGTTGTTGGACAAACACTAATTCTTGGACTTTCCCATATCTATCTTTGGTGTTTTTTGTCTTGTGTGTAGAAATGGTTGATCAAGTGCCTCAATTCTACAACAAGCACAACATGGCAATCTCGTTTGATGCGCTCGAGGGTTTTCTATGCTTTCAAACATTCGCCGACGCTGAGGATCGAGTATCTCCATCAATTCTGGGCGAACATGGTTTATGATTGCCGACCAGCACTACTGGTCATTTGTTCTATTGTTAATGGTGTCAATATCGAGTTCTCTGCTGCTTATCTTCGGATAATTCTCCAGCTGGGATAGAGGCTCAGGAAAATGGCCCGACCTCATTTCCACTAGAGTTGCGTGCTGGCGCTTTCTAGCGCATGGGATATGTTGGGGAGTCGAGTCAGAAACAAGGTGTGAGCGAAACTGAGGTAACTCCAGTGAATCTTACTGAGACCGATACTATTGAAGCGCTGCTTGGTTTGGACGAGTTTGATAGCGATGGGTCAGAGTTAGAGGAAGGAGAGATCTTGTGTAAAGAGGTTGCGGATTGGAAATCTGATGATGAGGTCATACTTGATACTGATGCAGATAATTACGAACATCTGGTAGTTAAACAACCTATTACCGAGACTGTTTATGAAGATGAAGCTGGTGGTGAGAAAGTGCCAACTTAGAGGATGAATTAACTCTTCAATTTGAGTCAGAAGATGAACAAATAGAGCCATCTAGAGCTAAATTGAAAGACTTATGGTTTAAAAAGATGGAAAAGGAACCAGAGATTAAGTATAAGGGTGATATCAAGGTCAGAGGATCGGACGAGCTAAAACAAGGCATCATTAGTTAATTTTATGACAGTGAACTCAAACTGTTCATAATTAAAAGATATGATGGGATTCAGTATTTGTTGGTGCATTTAGTGTGTCTGTCACTTGGTCTAAGTTTCGAGTTGTAATTATTTAGATCAACTACTGTTCATGCGATATTGTCAATATCGCTCAAGCGATATTGTCAATATCGCATAAGCGATATTGTCAATATCGCCTAGTTGCCTAAAATAGATAATTATATAAATTTGTTTAGGGTTTCATTTGTCAAAGAGTTTTTGCTATTTTCGGCTTTTGACATCAGATAATCTCTGTAGCCTCTGTGATTTTCGTGATCAAGTAATAGCAACTCATTTATGTGTTAAAGCAATTCTTGTGTTTTGTTTTACATTTGTCTATTAAACGTTCAAGCATAATCTATTGAATTCCGCTCTTTAGATTGTGTAATATTGATTCAGTGTGTAAGATCAGCCCTTCTGGGATCCTACAATTGGTATCAGAGCCTTTCAATCATTGGATTATTTGATTTGAATCAATATTCGATAACGTTTAATATTTTATAAAAAAAAAAAATTTTAATTAGTTTTTCTGTTCATTTGAGTATTTTAAGTGTTAAACTAATCTTTTATTACTTTTATTTTAGTTTCTGGATCATTGTTCGTTGGTTTCAATCCTAAAACTTGTTTTGATCTTCGAAACTTGTGTTTTTAGGGTTTACAGCCGTTTTAGCGATATTGGAACTCAATATCGCCATTAGGGTTACTGCGACATTGGAAGCGACATTACTCATTAATTTGAGCGATATCATTAAGCGATATTAGTTCAATATCGCCTAATTGATTTTAGCGATATTAACCCAATATCGCATAGTTGATTTGTGCGATATTACGGAAATATCGCCTGTGATATCGCCTATTTTCGTTTGACTTTGACTTTTGCTTTAACTAGCGATATTAATAGCGATATCAACAATATCGCTCATTTATCGGTTTGATTTAAGCGACATTGTCAATATCGCTTTAGAGTGTTAAGTTATTTCTCACTATTTTACAAAAGTTAATCAATTTTAATACATTCTAAGATGTCTACTTTGCAAGCAGTCAATGCAATGTTAAAACATAATGCTGAAGTAGGTAGTGCAAATAAACCTCCATTCTTTGCTCCCGGAATGGAGTACTCTGAATGGAGAGGTCGTTTTTTGTCGTTTGTTGCGTTTACTGATCCGGAAATGGAAATATCATTACTAGAGAGATATGTGAGACCAGTTGCAAGTGGAGAGCATGTTGGTATTCCTCCACCAAAGCCTATTCGTTCTATGTCTGTAGAGGAACGTAAGGCATGGGAATGTGAACGAAAGGCTCACTCGGCTATCACCATGGCCTTACCTGCTGATGCTATGAAGATGTTTAAACAACATGACATAGCTTATGATCTATGGAACGGGATAGCTGAACGATGTGGAGGTACCACTGAGTACAAACAGAGTAAACTAGAGCTCGTGAAGAAACAGTATGATCTGTTTGATATTCTGAAGAACGAAACTGTGAAGGATCTTTTCTGTAGATACTCACGTCTTGTCAATGAATTAACTGAAGGTGGTTATAAGTTCAGTACTATAGAGGTCAACAAGAAGTTGCTAAATGCTCTACCTCCTCATTGGGAAACAAGAGTTTTGATGATGGAGAATGATCCAGATGTTCTTGCTATGTCTCTGGATCAGCTTATTGGAAAATTGGAAACCTGTGCTTTAGACATTCAGAAGAAAAGCACACGGTCAGGCTCTCTGGTATCTGACAATAGCAACTTTGGCTATGGAAGTACCGCACTTCTATCGGGGCCATCTACTTCTGGAACGAAAATGACTTATACTTCCGGAAATCAGTCAACTGGAACATTTTTGTCGTTTCCAACTCAGTCGTCGTCTTCAGCAACTGCTTCTCATAATGAGCATGCAGTAATATTTAATGCTTTTCTCTCATCCTATGATGATTTTCTCTCTAAGAAAATTAGCTCGGTGGATCTTACCGATGAGGATTTTGCTCAAGTGGATCCCGATGATTTAGAAAGAGTGGATCTGCGTTGGAACATGGCCATGCTGACACGAAGGACTAAGACTTATCTAAGACGAACGGGTAAGAGATCTCTTGAAGATGTGTCTGACAAAACCAGCATGGGTTTTGACAAATCCAAGATCATATGTTATAGGTGCCAAAATCTTGGGCACTTTGCTAGAGAATGTGAGAAGGCTAGACAACCACCTTCGGGTTTTAATAAGCCTTCTCCATATAAGAAGGACACCGAAGTAGCTAAGGCTGCTATTTTGTTAGAAGAGGAAGCTGCTTATGATTTTTCTGCCATGGATGATCAAGAAAACCTAGCTCTTATGGCGGGTATTCAAAATGAGGTAGAATGTGATTCCTTCTTCTGTGAAAACTGTCTAAAGTTAACTGGCAAAAACAACAGGCTCATTGTAGAAAATGATAGGTTAAATACAGATTTAACTAAACTCATTGAAGCAAACAACGTTTTGAAACAAAATGAAAAAGTCTTTGGAGTCAATCAAACAACTATGATTGAAGAAAAGAAAGAGTTAAAAGCTATGATTTATAATAAACAAGATGAAATTGATAGTTATCTTAAACTGATTGCTCATCTTAAAAAGGAACTTGCTGAAACTCAGGCTGACAATGTTGATTTAAAACGTAAGCTTGCTAATATATCAACTTCTAGTATGGTCTTTGCTGATATCCTGCAAAATCAGCGAACTGATACAAAGAGCAAGACAGGAATTGGTTATCATAATCAACCTCCTCCTTCAAATTTGAATCAGCCTATTCTCTGTCAGGATGAGATCAAAGACTATGTTCCTTCTGTTTTTAAAAAGGAAACTGATTCTGTTGTTAAGCCAGTTAGTGTTAACAGTAATGATCTACCCAAAACTCTTAAGGCTGTTGATCACAAGCAGACTAAATCACTTAAAGGAGTGATTTCAAAAAAAACTGAGCGTATTAAGCCTAAACTTGAGACTGTCAAGTTTGTGTCTTCAACAAATGTTGAAGAAGTGGTTGAGGTGGAAGATGTAACTCATGAGGTTACTCAGAAAGTTAAAAAGAATAATTTCAGACCTGAAACTTTCATATTTACTAATGAAGATAAAGATGAAATAAGCTCTAAAAGGAAACCAGTAATCCAGGAGAACTCTCATAATGATAAAGCTATAATCAAAAATCCTTCTCCAAAGATTATTTCAAAAGTAAAAGCTTTTACTCCAACATGTTCACATAAGTGCTCATGTGTAGTAAAAGTATCTGAGAGTAAACCTCGTGCGGTTTCGTTTTCACCAAAACCACTATCTGTCTCGGATCGTACTTTTCAAGAAAAACGATCATGCTTCTACTGTAAGAAGCAAGGTCATCTCATAAATCAATGTCCAATGCTTGCTAAAAAATGGGCATCACGAAAAGATCTACATCATACAAAAAATAGAAAGCAAACTGGATTATTTCGTGATGTTCCAATTTTAAAAATTAATAACGTTATACCTACTCAAAAGGTAATTCGAAAGGTTGAAGTTATTAACAAGCAATCAGCGTTATCAAAAAGGGTTTGGACAAAGAAAAGTATAGGGAATATTGAGTCATCTAAACCTATCACATCAGTAAATGATAATGATTTACTAAAAAATAAAGTGTTAACTGATGTGATAATAGTTGATGAAGCCTCAGGAGTACCCAAGTCTATCAAGGCTTGGGTCTCCATTTCAAACTAACATTCCTTTTATTTGTGTTGTGACAGTCAACAGGTCAAAATAGCAAGTGGTACGTTGATAGTGGCTGTTCGCGACACATGACAGGCAATATCTCCCTTCTTTCTGATGTTAAACCTTTCAATGGGGGACATGTTGCCTTTGCTGGTGATTCTGGAGGTACCATTACAGGAGTTGGAACTCTTACAAATGGACTAGTGAGCTTTGAGGATGTAAATTTTGTCGAGGAGCTGAATCACAATTTGATAAGCGTCTCTCAAGTTTGCGACAAGAAGTTCACTGCTGCGTTTACAGATTTGGAATGTTTAATTTTGAAGCCGGGATTTGTGATTCCCGAGGAATGGATCTTGATTAGAGCACCGAGAGTGAAGAACTCTTACATTTTGGACATGAGGACAGTGGAAGCTGAGGAACACACCTGTCTTCTAACCAAGGCCTCTTCGAAGGATTCATTGTTGTGGCACAGGAGGATGGGTCATATTCATTTTAGGAAAATGAATTATCTGGTGAAACACAATCTTGTTGAGGGCATTCCTAAGCAAACCTTTGCTTTGGAGGATGATTGTGTGTCCTGTTTAAAGGGTAAACAGCACAAAAAGTTTCACAAATCCAAACAAGTTAATTCCATTAAAGCACCTTTGGAATTACTTCATATGGATCTGTTTGGACCCGTTAGCACGAAGAGTATTGGGGGTAAGTCGTATTGTCTGGTCATAACAGATGATTACTCTCGCTTCTCATGGGTCTTCTTTTTGCGTACAAAGGATGAGACATCAGATCTTCTGACCTACTTTTTCGATCGTCTTGAGAACCTGTGCAGTTTGAAAATTAAAAGGATACGTAGTGACAATGGAACGGAATTCAAGAATAAATGTCTTGAACTATACTGTCTACGTAAAGGGATTGTTCATCAGTTTAGTGCAGCAAGAACTCCACAGCAAAATGGGGTTGCTGAGAGAAAGAATAGAACAATAATTGAAACTGCTCGCACTATGCTGTCGGATTCTCATCTGCCAATCACCTTCTGGGCAGAGGCAGTAAACACGGCATGTTATGTTCTCAACCGTGTACTGATGAACAAGAAAAGAAACAAAACTTGTTATGAGTTATTTAATAACCGGAAACCAAACCTTAAATTTTTGGAACCTTTTGGATGTCCTTGCTCCATTATGATAACAAAGGATAAGGTTTCAAAATTCAGTGAAAAAGCGTTTGATGGCTTGTTTCTAGGTTTCTCGGTTAACTCTCCTAACAAGAGGGTCTTCAACAAGGATACTGGGAAGATTGAAGAACATTTTGAGGTAAAATGCTTAAAGTATACGGAGTCTCCTAAAGGAAAAGGTCCGGATTGGTTGTTTGAATATGATCATTTGTTCAACTCATTCAACCTTCCTAAATTAGTTGAAGTGGACCAAGTTGTAACTCTTCTACATGGGTTACATCTTAGTCCTGATAACTCTTCATATACACCTTCTTCCAGTGTGACTCCGGATACTATTCAACCTCACCAATCTTCTCCTTCGGCTGTTCCTGAGAGTTCTTCTGATAATCAACCGCCTGAAGCTTCTCCTGCTGGTGTTGATGATATGAACGCCTCTCTTCCTAATTTTGAAGAAGATCCTATCGCTCAAGAGGTTGAGCTAAACAATTTGGAAACAAACCTCACACCTGATCCAATACCCATCTCTCGGATTCACAAGAATCATCCTATTGAGAATATTATTGGAGATCTGGATTCAGGTATTAAGACAAGAAGCTCATCAGCAGTGATTGGACATCTGGATGCAGATGTCTCCTCTGAAGATCCATCAAATTCTGATGATCTTGAGTGTTTAAAAGCTGATGTTGAAGAATGCTTCTTATCCCAAATGGAGCCATCAAAGATAGATCAGGCTCTAAAGGATTCACATTGGGTTGCTGCTATGCAAGAGGAGTTGCAACAATTCGTGAAGCTGCAGGTTTGGGATTTAGTGCCACTTCCCAAAGGTGTACACCCAATTGGAACTCGTTGGGTGTTTCGTGTTAAGCGTGATGATAGGGGAGTGGTCATTCGCAATAAGGCTAGGCTTGTTGTGCAAGGGTATACACAACAAGAAGGTTTGGATTATGATGAAGTCTTTGCACCTGTTGCCAGGATGGAATCTATTCGTATATTCCTAGCCTACGCCACTTTTAAGGGGTTTCGCGTCTATCAGTTAGACGTAAAGAGTGCGTTCCTATATGGAAAGGTGGCTGAAGAAATATATGTTCGACAGCCTCCCGGTTTTGAAGATTCTAACCATCCAGACTTTGTGTGCAAGCTTGATAAGGCTCTTTATGGTCTTCATCAAGCTCCGCGTGCATGGTATGAAAGGTTGGCAACGCACCTTATTAAGAATGGATTTGAGCGTGGTACCATCGACAGCACTTTATTCATCAAGAGAACTGGCAAAAGTCAATTGCTAGTTCAAGTTTATGTGGATGACATAATCTTTGGTTCAACTGATGAATCCTTATGTCGTCACTTTGAAGCGATTATGAAATCGGAATTCGAAATGAGTGCGATGGGGGAGTTGAAGTTCTTTCTTGGGGTTCAGGTTGATCAATCCTCAAAGGGAACCTACATTCATCAATCTAAGTATGTTAACGATATGTTAACACGATATGATTTGCATGATTGTAGAGAGTATGGGACTCCTATTCCTATAAACCACAATCTTGGACCAGATGAAGATGAGGAACTCTGTGATGCAAAGTTATATCGGTCGATGATTGGATCTTTAATGTATCTTACTGCATCCCGACCTGATATAGTTTTTGCTGTCTCCTTATGTTCAAGATATCAGTCCAAACCCATGCTTTCACATCTGAAGGCGGTCAGACGGATTTTCGGATATCTCAAGAATAGACCTACTCTAGGTCTATGGTATCCAAAGGAAGACATTTTCTCTCACAGCTTTCTCAGACAGTGATTATGGTGGCTGCAGTTTAGACAAGAAGTCTACGTCCGGAGGATGCCAGTTTCTAGGCTCACGTCTTGTTTCTTGGCAATGCAAGAAGCAGACTACAGTCTCAACTTCCACAGCGGAAGCTGAATATGTAGCAGCTGCTAGTTGTTGCTCACAAATTCTGTGGATACAACACCAACTTCGTGACTACGGTTTACTCTTAACCATGACTCCTTTATTTATTGATAATACTGCTGCTATCTGTATCACTAAAAATCCCGTACAACACTCTAAAACCAAACACATAGAGATTAGGTTTCATTTTATACGGGATTGCTTTGAAAAGCATTTGATAGACCTTGTTCGAATTGAAACTGAGAAACAAAATGCTGATCTGTTTACCAAGGCCTTCTCTAGAACTAGATTTGACCAACTGATTGACATGATTGGGTTGCGCTTCTTTCAGGACAAACTGTAAACTGTGACAAAACTTTTCTGTTGCTTATTTCTTTAATTCTGCATACAGCTGTTCATCTGGCAATAGCCACTCTTTATGTTTCTTAACATTAAAGAAAAGCATTATTGCAACATTTATAAAAGACGTTTAGTTGTGTCTGTAAACAACTAGGGAAATGATAGTACATTAGGAGACACTCTTCAATTGACAACATTACGTGTTATCCTTGATGTATCAGTAGGTTTTTCATGTATATGTTATACTTGTCCTTCTAGACATCAACCTACTTGCACGATGTATTGGTAGACATTATCATACTCATTCTTCATCATCTAAGAAATCTCTTAATCTGTGTATGATCTTTCGTGATGATCATCATATGATGTATGACAATGCGTCTTAATTCTTATGTGTTAGCTTGCCATGCTTCTATTAACTTGAGTTTGTATATGACAACATTTGGGGAATTATGCTGTATGTTTCCTTTGTTGTACGTTTGTACAGACCTGGTCTCAGTCAGTATACTTTCAAAAACACTGCAAACTTAAGTCAAAAGTACTTTCAAATCTTATAAAATCAAAGATTGCTTACGTGGTCGCCAAATGGTTTGACCAAGTTTGATTTTGCAAGCACCTGAATCAAGTGTATGTCGCTTTGTTGTACGTAAGTACAGACCTGTCACCGCTGGCTTGATTCTTAAAAATGTTGAATTCAAATGCTTTCTCTAATCAATCGAAGTTCTGAGCATGACTTGATACTAAGGGTATATCTATGTGAGATTCACGGAGATTTATTCACTCTAATAATAACTGTTAAGTTTGAAGGTTGAGTATGTTACATGTTTAAGTGGATTAATAATACCGATAATCGTCCTGTTCCTGCTTGTCTCTTTGGCTAGTAAACTATATGTGATAAACTTAAATTTGGATCTCTATACTAATAATCAAATTAACATTTAACGTTGTCTTGCGAATCTGTCTTTCTAATATGATCCCTAATAAGACCTCTTCTATTTCGTCTTGTTTTATTTTATTGATGTAAAAAAAAAAAAAAAAAAAAAAAAAAAAAAAAGGAAAAGATATGTTGAACAGTATGCTGTGTGTTATTTAATTTTAAAGTTTATATAATTTTAATTTTTATCTTATTTTACTTTATTTTGTCACCGATTACTGTTTATGTTTTGAATTTAGCGATATTGTTTATATTTTTAGCGATATTGTTTACATATTGGCGATATTGATGATCTCTAGCGATATTGTGGTATCGCTGATTTAGATATGTGTGTAGCGATATTGTTTAGCGATATTGTCTAGCGATATTGACAATATCGCTGAATATTTAAATTTTATATAAACAAATATCTGTCACTGTATTCGATACACTTTCAAACCCACCTAGCGATATTAACTAGCGATATTGTCTACGTATTTAGCGATATTGCAAGTTTCATCGATTTCTCTTTCGTTTTTCGTCCAAACTGAAATTAAACCACATCATTATGTTCGTCTTTGCCGTTTACAACGATTGGTATGTGCCCATTATATTTTATTTCAATTTTTATACCAGTTTGTTTAACTTTATATTCGGGTTACTGTGTTATCTGTGGTTGCGTTGTATCTGTTGTGTTAGTGTGTAAAAACTAATAAAACTCGTACCCTGCATATCATAGATAATCGTAGTATAGTTTGTTTGGTTTGGATCATGTTTTTCTTTGAAAAATTTGATATTTGCCCGTTCGCTGATGTCACAGCGATATTGTGGGGCGATATTGCAATATCGCCAAAATTAGGGTTTTGATTTTAGCGATATTGGCCCCAATATCGCTTAAATTGGATTAATTTCCAATATTGCCGATTTCAATCAGACTTTGTCAATTTTGTCTGATTTAAGCGATATTGCATTCAATATCGCATAAATCAATTTATGCGATATCAGTGTCAATATCGCCTAAATCAGAAAGGGCTTATTGGGCCTGGCCCAAACTTTTGCTGAACTGGTCCAGTTTTCAGGTCTAATTGAATTTGTGGCCTGTTCTCGATCCGATTACTCACTGCTTTTGAGTTTTTGTGTTTTTTATTGACTTGTTTTGCAGACATGGAAGATTTCGCGCAGTTTGATCTCAAGTGTGACGTTCGTCACAATATTACTGCTTTTCTAGACGGATCCAAAGACTCTGCTGAGCCTTTTCGTCCTATGATCGCATTTCTACGAAGGTCACGTATATTTACTGCTATTTCGGCTTCCACGACCATATACAGAGACCATATCGGTCAATTTTGGCGGAATGCTGCTGTGAACAGTGATTTGGACTATACAAGACTGATTTCGACGGTCCACGGACGTCAAATCATTATTTCAGAATAGTTGATTCGTGATGTTCTTCAGTTTGAGGATCATCCCGATATGTTGATCCAGTTCTCGCACGAATTTATTGTGGGTGCAATGGATCGTATGGGATATGCTGGTCCACATTCGGATCAGTATCGCAAGGGAAATCTGACGCGTGTCTGGAGGTGGCTTATGCACATTTTTATCTTGTGCCTCTCCAATCGCAAAGCTGGGTACGATGGTGCTAGCTTTCGCACGGTCTCTGCAATGCTCGCCCTAATCTACAACAAACCATATAATTATTCGGGCTATATCTTCAGGTCTATGGTTGATAATGCTCAACTAGGGGATAACAGATGGTATATGTATCCCCGATTTTTACAACTGATCATCAACCACGAGCTTCCGGGATTGGCGACTGATGCCACCCGCATATACAGGCAGACTCCGATGTCCAATCGGATATTTGGGGTCATGAGCTCTAATGGAAAGGGGGTTCCAATTCCCCCTGATACGCCTTTGTTCGGTCATATTCTTGACCCGAACTATCAACCACCGGCCAACGACGGATACTTAGATCCGGTGGTTCGTCAACCTGAATTCTCTGATGAAAATCTTGCAGACGTCCCTGTACAAGCTACAGAAGACCCTCTTGAGGGTGTTTATGTAAGTGTCACATCACAAGGTGACTTACATCGATTACATGTCCACGGGGACACATCTGAAGGGTCGTCTGACTCTACGTCTTCTGGTCCTCCTGGTGGCATAACCGAGAGTGACTCTGAGGGTTTGGTCCCGCCTCCTCACGAAGTTGAACATCTGAGGCGGATCAACCCTCAACGATATTTGAGGATTCAGAGACGCATTGCTGAAGGAAGGCAGCATATTCCTCTTAAAGACAAAAGAGTGAGGACTGATGCTGAAACAGAATATGTGCCTCCTCCTCCCAAGAAGTCGAGGATTGCACGGGAAGTTGCTACATCCTCCAGGCCACAGGATGCATTGCGGGTGGACATTCCGGTTCAACCACTCCCCTCGGTTATCCAAGAACTGATACAAAGGCTGGATACCATGCAACATACCCTGGATGCTCAAGCTGCCGTCATCCAAGTTCAAGCTACAAGAGTTGAAGCTGTTGAAAAAGAAAATGCGGAGCTTAGGTCTAGGGTTGTTCTTTTGGAGTCACAAGTGGTCGTTTCGGGGGAGATAAGTGATAGGGAAAGACCAAATGTAACTCCCCCTGAAACAGAAAATGTAAATGTTGAATCAGGTAATGAAACGGCACCACGTTTAGATTATTTCTCGTTTGAGGAAATACCTAGACAACCAAGACCACTGGCTGTTGACTATTCGGATGCAGATTTGACTTATCTTGCACGAATGGTCAACAGATCTGAGTTTGAAAGGGAGGATACACCAGAAGCAGATTCATATTGTGAGACTGAAGATGAAGCTTTCGATGAAGATGAATTTTATTATGGTGCTCCCATTGTTGAGTCTGATTCATCCGAAGAAGAAGATGATGAATCAACTGATGACTCGACGGAACCTCAGGCTGAAATGCCTGAATCTCCAAAGGTTCCTGAAACCGCTGAAGAAAGAGCGGCTCGTCTGGCTTCCTGGTGGCCACAAGGAAAAGAAAAGATTGCACCTGTCACGTGCAAGTCTTATAAGGTTAGGGGAAGATATAAAGGATTAATCAAGAGCTGGAAGGTTCTGGACTTGAGGTTCGCAATCAAGAGAACCGATGGCGTTCAGTATTTCAAGTTCTCATTCAAGAAACTGAGCTCCCTGCCTAAAGGATAATTAAATAGGCTTGCTCAGTTACAGCTGATAAATCCAGACAGAAATACTCGTGCAGACTTCATCCAGAGTACAATTCAAAGAGAAATCCGTACTAAGAGATACAGTTTTATAAAGCCGACGTTGGGTAAACGAATCTATTACAAGAACCGGCTAGATCCTGCTACAAATCAGCCTTTAATCAGAATGCTCTATCCTAAAGCTGATTGTGTAAAGAGGATCGTTCTGGAATCAGTTCCCCTAAATTTTCTAAGAAGATTTCACTATTGGGAATTTGACAGCCAGACTGGAGAAGCTGTACTGGTATTTGTGCCAGAAAGTGTTGAACCTGAGAAGACTTCTCTCTATGGGTTGAAAAAGACGCAGTTTAGAGTTTTTGATCCTATGAGCTTGATAAATCTATCAAAGGAGGATATGAGGAAGCTGTTCGACAACAAGATAAGGTATTACAGAGGTAATCCGACGAATGAAAAGCTTGCTCAACAATTCTTGTGTTTTGTTTTACATTTGTCTATTAAACGTTCAAGCATAATCTATTGAATTCCGCTCTTTAGATTGTGTAATATTGATTCAGTGTGTAAGATCAGCCCTTCTGGGATCCTACAGTATTTGAAGAACAAACTGAAGATCTTTAGCTCGTTGCCGAAGATAGAATTGAAGGAAGGGAAATTAAAAAATTTGCCCCAAAAATGGAGATTATAAAAAAATTTGCCCTTAAAAGAAATACATATACTCAAATACCCCATCTGGTCGCAAGTCAAGTCGTTACTTGCGACTCGTTGACTTGCGACTCCGATCTCGTTCACTTGCAACCTGCGACTTGGTAACTTGCAACTGAGAAAGCGACTTGACCACGGTTGTTTTACCCAAACTTGCGACCCGATTCAAAATTTTGCGACCGCCAAACCCTTTTTGCGACCCATCCTTACTCGTTCCACTTTCTATATACAAACTAAACCACCACTTGACCACCGGTCAAACTGTAACCCCCCCCCCCCTTGTGATTCAAAATAGCGATTTTTGCGACCACCAACCACCGACGCACCACTATCTCGACTAAAGAAGTTTTTTAAAGTTTCTTCAAGGTTTAACATGTCGAATACTCAGGTATGCACGTTTTATTTTTCAAAATTTCAATGAAGCATTTCATCGAACAGTTGGTGTGAGTGTAGTTTTTTGATAGTTTATGCAATTAAATACTTAGGTATTGTTATATTAAAGTTATAGTAGTGTTTTGTTGATGTTAATGATGATAATGGTTGATAAAAATGAAAAAACACAAAAAAAAATATTCGGTGACCGGGAACCGTAATCGCGATCGAAACTTGCGACCCGGACACCCTATTTTGCAACTCATGATAGAGTCTTGCGACCGTTCACCCTAGCTTGCGACCCGTTCACATATTTTGCGACCCGGTGACATATTTTGGGACTCATGGGCTGTTTTGACTTTTTAATAATTATTTTTGACTTGGTGGAATTGGTTTGACTATGTTTGAGGTATGCTGACCTTGTTTGATTGTTTTCAAGTATTTTGAGTTGTCTTGACGTTGTAGACTTTGTTTAACCGTAATTGACTTTGTTTGTCTTTATTTTACTACGTTTTGCCTATCTTGCGACCCGTTCACATATCTTGCAACCCGGTGACATGTTAAACTGGCCTAGGGCTATTATGACTTTTTTTATAATTATTTTGACTTTGTGGAATTGGTTTGACTATGTTTGAGCTATGTTGACCTTGTTTGACTATTTTTCAAGTATTTTGAGTTGTACTGACTTTGTGGACTTTCTTTGACCGTAATTGACCTTGTTTGTCTTTATTTTACTATGTTTGACCTATGTTCACTATTTTTAAAGTATTTTGAGTTGTCTAAACTTTATAGACTTGTTTTGATCGTAGTTGACCTTGTTTGCCTTTATTATACTATGTTTGACCTATGTTGACATTTCTAAAGTATTTTGAGTTTTGTTTGACTTTATTCAATATTTTACTTTATTTGACTATGTTTGACCTATGTTGACTTTGTTTAAAGTATGTCATCTTTATTTTAATTGTTTTAAGTTTTGATTGATTATTCTTTCAAGAGTTAGTCAACGCAAAGTTGACATTGAAGAACCAGCTGAAGGTTATTAAGTTGTTTAAGCGATGGTTGATAGTTGAGCAGGAGAAAATATTTAGAGAGACATGTTTTGGGCCTTGGTTGGATTTGAGGTCTTCGGATAATGACCCAAGTTATGTACATCATATACTCTTGTTACAATGTGATCCTCATGTGCTAAAGAAGACTCGGCATGAGGCCGAGGAGTTGTGGTTTAGGATCATGCTGGGTTATTCTATACGATTTGGTAGGAGGGAGTTTTGTCTAGTGACTGGATTTCGGTTTGGATCCAACGTTGAGATGGTGAAGTATATTCCTTCGGAGGTTCGTGAGACTATCCCAACTTTTAAAGAGCGGGTATTCCCGGATTTGGGCACGAGTGTATATTTGAAGGACATTGAAGACAAGGTTTTAGATCAAGTGACGTTTATAGGGCCGAGTAGAATGAGCGACGAGGATTGTGTGAGATTGTGTATCATTTATCTAGTAGAGCTGGGTTTTATGGGTAAGCAGTCGCGTCATCTAATTGAGCATGATTTTATGTATTTGCTAGGGGATTTTCGGGCAGTTAACGAGTACCCTTGGGGTTCTCGTATTTGGTATAGAACTTATGAGCAGCTGAACCAGGGTTTGGGGACCCGTCTCAGTCAGGCTGGGATGAAGTACACATTGAGCAGTTTCGTATGGGCATTTAAGGTAGCATCAACATTATTTTATTATTATTATTATTATTATTATTATTATTATTGTTAATAGTACCGTATAGATTTTTATATAATTTATTAGAATTGTGTTAATTTGTTGTTCGTTTATTGTTTACTAGATTTGGATATGGCGGGCTTTTTACCGTCATTAGGATACGATTGCAATAAAAAAGGACAATGATGGAGTTCCTCGGGCGATCTATTGGGAAAGAAGAAGAATGGTTACCAAATGGACAGAGTTTGTAGAGCTATTGCATATACCGGTAAATGAAGTACTTTAATCAAATGTTCTTAAATTATACTTAGATAATGGACGATTGTTGATGAAAGCATGTTGAGATTAAGATGAAATATTGTTGGTTTGTCAATTTTATAGAAAGGACATTTCCAATTTTTGTTTTTAAAACTGATTGGTATTTTATTAGTTATAACTGCAGGCGGATACCGACAAAAAGCATCAACCAGAGAGGACCCTGAAACCCACCAAAACCGAGTTAGAGTGTCCTTGGTGGATTGACAGCGCTCGCTTCTTTGACCAGCAGATAGGCGGTGATGATCGGCCGAAAAAGAAAGCGCGAATCAGTCATGAGGAGGTGACCACCTTACCCAAGACGGTAGCCACGGGTACACGGAGTCCTAGCCGTCACACCTCTCAGCCGGTGTTACAGGAGGAGGTGACGACCTTGCGACAGACGATGGCCACCTTACAGAAGCGGGTGGATATGCAGGAGGCCAGTATTGTCATGTTACTAGAGCGGATGCAGACTATGCAGCGGGATCTCCAAGCGCTTCAAGTATTACTTTTCATGTCCAAGATGATTTAAAATTATACCATAATTGGTGAACATCTAGTAACATGTATTTTTCACTCAGCAGGGCCAAGATGATGTTGATTGATATGCATCTGACGTAGGTCCTGTTTCTGACACATGCCTGTATGTATCTGATACACGGCCCGATTCTATGGCCCATGTTTCTATGCCGCGTATTTTTAAGTTGCGTCGTAGTATTCGAGAAAGACGAACAGCCTGGCGTATGATATCGCCGTTTGTGACACAGGGTGCGAGGCGAGCTATGAACAAGAAGTTTGACTGTACCACGGTTCATCCAGAGGAGGAGTTACCGAGTAGCCTGGCGTTTGATTTGGGTGCCGATGATAACCAGGTGGTTACCGAGAGGGTGGTTACTGAGCCGGTGGTTACCGAGCCAGTGGTTGATATGGTTATTGAGCCACCTGTCGAGCAGGAGGAGAGGCCACCTGTTGAGTAGGAGGAGAGGCCACATGTTGAGCAGGATGAGTTACAGGTTCATCGTGATTATATACAGGAGTTACTAGCCACTTTAGAGAACCCGGATAATTTCCTTCTCACTCCTCCGCCTCCACCACCTCCTCCAGGAAGTTCGGGTAGAATCATTGTTGGACCAGCCAAAGTCAGCGAGTTATATGAGAGTGGTGGTTTAGTGCGTTGTTTGTGGATCCCGAAGATTTGTTTGACCCGAGAGTTTTGGGGACGATTGACTGGGCATGAGTTCAGTGGATACTTAGAGAATTTAGTAAGAATCTAACTTCATTAAATTTAAATTTAGTAAGAATCTAACTTTATTTTATAATGTTTTTGCTGATTTTGTTTTCTTCTTTAGACAACATATTGACGGTTGGGTGTTCCATTTATTGCTTTGGAGACGCATGATTGAGTTTAGGCCCAGTCAGATTCAGGTTCGCAAGCGATGGACGATTATGCCCATAGGGTTTCTTGATATTATGAAGCATTTCACGAGAAACAATATGGATGAAGCAAAGAAGAAGAAGAAGAAAGAGGAGATTGAGAGGAAGAAGAAGGAGAAGGAGAAATAGAAACTGAAGAAGAAAGAAGATGGTCGGGCGGATTACGCTTATTGTAAGGGATTTGCAGATGGTACCCGGGACCCATACCCACCATGGTGGGAAGTTGATTATGTAAATAACTAATATATTTTTTTCAGCTAATAAATATAGTTGTAATTTTCAGTAAGTAACTAATACGTTATACTACGCAGTACTGTTCCCCTAACACCTCAAGAAGACCGATCACTGGGTGCTTATGGTATTGGATCTTATTACGTTTAGCGTAATGGGATATGATAGCTTTATTGATTGTGGTCGACACGATGAGCGACTGGAGTTCGCTGAGGTTTTAGGTGATTACCTTCAAGGATATTTGCGCGCGATTAATTATTGGAAGAACAGTTTGTATGACAAATCCTTCTCGAGAGACACCATACAGTTGTTGTTTGAGCATGTGGAGGATGTGCCTCAGCAAGACGGCCCACTTGGTGATTGTGGAGTGTGGGTGTGCATTAATATGGAGAAGGTGGTCTGTAAACTAGACCATTGGGTGACTGAGTCGACCTACGAGATAGCCGTCGCTTACAGATTGAGGATGATGGACACATTTTACAATGTTGAATAAAATAAAACACAAATAATACAAGATACATAACATTGATAAGTAATACATAATCATCACATAAAGCTAAAAACAATACAATCAAGGAGAATTTAAATTCTCAGTTTAAAACATTGAGTCGCTTGAGATGTTTCGGTCTTTAATTTTGATTTTGCTCTTGATTTTGATCTTGATTGACTCGGCTCGTCTATTCTATCCAAAAGAGATCTGCAACCAGATCGACTATGACCAATTTCCTTGCAACGACTACATTGTTGTGTTGATTGTCGTTTCTCTTTCTCCTCTCCTTGCGAAGGAATACGAGCACGGCCAGGTGGACGACCATATTGCCTCCTTATAAGGACCGGCGGTAAGACAATCATAAGATCACCTGGATCCACCCATTCTGAAGGATGATCCATTAGGTAAATACCCTCCGCATAGGCAGCTCGATACGTCTCTGATGTGAAATAAGTCTCTGCATAGCAACTGACTTCGTCCTAATTGAAGTGACGGGCCACTGCGATAACGTGTCCACAAGGTAAACCCGACAACTGCCATTGCATACAACTACATGTTCTTGTTTCCAAGTTAACTGTCGCATTCTTTATTCCATCTAACACCTCAAAAATGAAATTTGTAGATGGATTGACATTCCATCTTCTAGATTTCCCGTTTCTTTTCCCGATCTTGTGCTCAACATATGGTGTGACAGTCGTCGTAAGTCCTTCTCCAGTGTGACAATGTTTGTAGTACCACTGTTGTACCCAAGCTCAAAAGTACTCCAATAACATTGTGATAGGGAGCCTTCTTGCATGTATGGTCAACGCGTTAAGAGACTCAGCACTGTTAGATGTCATTTAAGCATATCGTGGATGTATAGCATGATGCTTTGACCATCTGTCTTTTCCAACGTCTCTAAGCACACCAGTTGAGGCTGGTAAACGTCTACAAATGACATCAAAATGATGATCAAATCTGATTTACGGTAAGACTTACACATTTTCCAGTAATGCCACTCAAAGTACTTGACCCTAGAAGATTTGTGTTTCAAGTTCATCAATAAATGACGACAGCATAAGGCATGAAATGCCTCTCAGAAGACTTGTGAAATAGCGGCTGCAATTGAAGGGGCCCTGTCAGAAATGATAGTCGGGTTTTCAATCCCACCAGCAGATTCAAAAGCATCACGTAAGTTTGCCAAGAACCACGTCCAGTGGTCTACCGTCTCCCTTGGCCCGATGCCATACGCTAGTGGCAAGATACCATTATTGCCATCCATTGCTACAACAACTAAGTTAGTACCCAGGTAACCACCTTTCAAATGTGAACCACCTATCATAATTACTGGACGCGTATGGTTAACAAATGTACGTATCTGCAAAGACAGTAAATGTTAAAATATCAATTATGAAAAATTATACATAATTTAAAACAAAATATAGTTAATAAAAGCTGCACCAATGGACATGTAACACATTAAAAATCTATCTTTCTCATCTGTAATAATATTCGTTGTGCTCCCATTGTTTTTTAGCTTTAAGTTGTGTAGGTAAAGGGGTAGCACCCGAAATGATTTTTTGACGCTACCTCTCAATAACTCTATTGCGTAACACTTTGCCCTCCAAGCTTGCGTGTATGATAGGTTGATTTTAAAACGGGCAGATATATCAAGTTTAATCTCTTTGCCTTTATAAACACGTCCTTCCAAAGTCATCAACTCCTTCAAGATGTGACTGAGCACTTCTTTGCTTGCATGTTTGTTATTGTTCATAATTTGAGTGCGAGAATAAGTGTGAACATCAACAAACTTCCTGAATTGGAAGTTATTGCTATCTTTGATACGTGTTGCGATTATCTTCCAGCTGCAATTAGGCAATATACAGTACGCTATGTACCGACTCTTTTCTGACTTATTAGGCGTAATCTGAAAACCCTCTTCGACACACTTAGTATGCAATTGTAAGAGTAACTCCTCCTTAGTTTCAAATGTTTGTCCAAGTTGAACCCGGTAAGAGGGTTCATACATGGTAACTGGTCGTTTTATTTCTTCTCGATCATTCTCGCATAACAAAGGAGGCATATTCCAAAATGTATCATTTTTTGGTGCTTTCATCGGTATTTCTTTTTCATATGTGTCTCTCGGATCCGAAACCTCATCATCATCATCATCATCATTATCCTCAACAACATCATTAACAAATGCATTATCAATATTCTTGACTTTTGGGACTTTTTCTTCACCATAATGATCATAATCATGAGGATGATCATCAGGAACCTCCACATGATATTGTGAATTATCTTGATCATGGTGAACACCCTCTTGATCATCTCGGGGTAGTTCAACTACCTTAAAATGTGTGTTTTGGTTGATTTGTGTTGGATATGTGTTATTTATTGAGAATTCTGGAGCAGCATGATAATGATATTGTGGAAATGATTGAAAATATGGTGGTGGTGGTTATGGTTGAAAAGGAAACGAAATATGTGGCAATGTTTGGTACTGTTGATTTTCAGGTGGTTGATTATACTCTTGTGTTTGAAGTTCTTGAAGATGTTGTTGAAAACCACTACTGCTACTGCTAGGGTGATTGCTCCCCATACCCGAAACATTTCTTACAATGTTAATAACGTAAATTTCTATTGGAGCATTGTTAAGATTGTTATTAATTGCATGGCACAAAAACTCCCCAAAGTCATCTTCATCATCAGTAATATCTATTACATATTGATTCACCTTATATTTCATATGAATTGGTGTATTAAGTGGTAGACCAACCTTCTTTAAAACACATTTTAACAAAACTTTGTATGTCAAAGGGTTTTCGGGTGCAACATGGAGTTTTAAAGGAACTTTATAACAATCTACCGGCAAATACATTGGCATGTTGCTAATATATTCAAAATGTCCTCCGGAACAAACATACATCTTAAACTTATCAATTCTTTGACTCATATTTTTGTTGAATTACAAACAAATCGCCTAAAACGAGTTAGAAACTGCACCTTTAAATGCTTCAGAATAATGTCTTGCAATCCTTGTAAATGTTTGCAATTCCTTATAAATGTGCTAAATTTCTTGTATTCGGTTACAGATAATTAACAGAGACTTTGTGGTTTGAGAGAATATGTTTTTGAATGAGAAAGAACTGAATTTCGGGTGGGTTTTAAAAAAAAAATGTTATCCAAAAGAAATCTAAAAAGTACAAAAATCCTAATCCAAAATCTAAAAAATCCTATCTAAAACTTTATCCGAAATGGCTCGCACTTCGGAGTCCGGTCGCAAACCACGATGATCGGGTTGCAAAAATAGATGAACTGGTCGCAAGTCATGATCAACTGGTCATAGTTCAACCTGGTCGCAAGAATCATGATGGCGGTCGCAAATATTTGAAATGGGTCGCAAGTCTACGGGATTGGAGTCGCAAAATCGGGTCGCATGTTCGCAAGTGAACGAGGTCGGAGTCGCAAGTCAACGGGTCGCAAGTAACGACTTGACTTGCGATCGGAGGGGGTATTTTAGTATATTGATTATTTTTAAGGGCAATTTTTTTTATAATCTCCAATTTTGGGGCAAATTTTTTATTTCCCTTGAAGGAACTGGCCTGGCTAGACTTGGTGAATATTGGAGATGATCCTTACGCTCGCACCTTAGAGAGAATCGTTAAGCGTGAAGAAAGATCGAACAAGTTTGAAGACTTAAAGCCAAAGCCGGGGAAGAGAGTTCCTGATCTAACTAGGATTGATCCAATTTCTAACAAGCCGTGGATGAAAATGGTCTACGGACCAGTCAAGTGCTTGAAGAGGGTTTCGTTGAAGAAAATGTCACAGGATGTTCTAGCAAATCTCAAGTGGTGGTATGTTGATAGTCAAACTGCCGAAACAATTATGGAGGACAGTGAAAAGGTGTTGTTGAGAGTGTACGACAGTTTACATCTGGTAAACTTGTCCAAGGACGATCTGATGAAGCTTCATGCAAACAAGATCTTGTACAGAGATAGTTGGAGGTATGAATGCCGAAGATATCAGAAGGTGGTGAAGGTTTGCATTGAGAAAGGTCTATGGGCAAGGAGTCAACAGAGCTGATCGAGAATCAAGATCGACTACAACAAGAAGACTAAAGACAAATAGAGCTATTGTCAAGGGGGAATCTGTTGGTACATGTTGTGTGACAACAACTTCTTATTTGTAATAGTTAGTTTTGTAATTTGTTTATGTTGTTAATTAAATGAAATATTTTGTTATGTATTTTTGTAGGTTCGTAGGAACTTAGGGCAGGTACGAATACAGGTAGGTTCGTACGAACTTAGGAGCTGCTAAGTTCCTACGAATTTAGTTGTCTATAAATATAAGTTCGAAATTATTCATTTGTAACGTTTTGAAAACTGAGTTTCAGAATACTAAGTTCGAATACTCTTGTAATATTGTCTCAAGTTCGAATATAATAAAACTTATATTCCACAAAGCTTATTTCGTGTTATAAACATACTTACAACACTCGTTTAGTTAGCGTTTCGTTTATTAGAGGATTCCGCACTCTAATACACATTATTACCTCGTGGATCAGTTCACAAGGGGCTTTCATACTGCATATTGGTGTTTTCAATTTGTAGATCATGCTTTTATGTTTATGCTAAATCTTATATAAGTTGTATTGCATTTTGACGTTTGTTTACCTTGTTACTGCATTTTATATATATTGCATATTTAGTGTTTTTGTGTTTGTAGATTATGTTTTGTATACAATATTTTGGTATTTTATATTTGTATATTTTGTGTACTACATATGTGGTGGTCTGTGTAAAATATGCATATTTTATGTACTACATTTAATGTTTGGTAAAAAAAAATGTTTAAAGAAGAAAAAAAAGTTAAATAAAAAGTTAAAAGATTTGAAAAAACGAAACATTTTGGAAATTCTTTTTGAAAAACAAAGTTGCAAGAATTTGTCAGTGGGTTGACAGATGATAGTGACTGGCGGCCGGTGACGATTGATGTTAGGAGGTGAGAGTTGATGGTGGGTGATTATGGGTAGAAATGGGTGAATGATGGAAGAAGAAATGAAAGTGAAAAGATTATAGCATAAATAAAGTAAAGAAAATAAAAATAAAAATAAAAATCATTAAACTGGCACGAAGCTCTCTAATTTAGGCCGAACCCGCTCTCCCTTCCCTCAAGCAAGGGCCTGCTCTCCTTCGCTCATTAATAATTCCCAAACTGGGGAAATTCAATAGGGAAAAATGTTAGGGTTTGTAACAACTTTCAAACACACTCACTCAAGATCATCAATTTCTTCAATCACAAACACAATTTCGAAACAACAACCCCAATTTCCATCGATCAAAACCCCCACGTTTTCAAATTTAAACTCGAATTGGAAAAAACCTAGGGGTTTCAAAGCGTCATTTTCTTCAGAAGATAACGAACAACTGAGAGAAAAATCAAACGGTAATGGAGAACAGGAAGATGATGAATTGAAGAAAAAAGGAGGTGGTGGAGATGAACGGCCCCGATTCAATTTGAAATGGAGCGAATTGTTGTTTGACCCAGATCCGAATAATGTAGTGGCAGTCGGGTTAACAGGTGTCTTAGCATGGGCAAGTGTACAAGTATTGTGGCAACTGTCTGTTATATCGTTTGCTATATTGATTGCTGCTGTTAAGTATTCTTTAATTGCTGCTATTCTTATTTTCATTCTTATTACTTTGCTTTGATTTTGTATAATTTTACATGTCTCCTATAATATAATGCATAGTTTGATGAATTATTACAGTAAATAGGTTTTTTGTTCTATAATAAAATGTATTGGACATATATATAGATGGATAGGGATAATGAACTTATATAGCTTTATGTATTGAACATATAAGTGCTGTTTGGGCTAAAAGATTAAAAATTTGTAGTTTTTACCCTTGAACATTTACCTATGTACATTAAATAACTTACTAGCACATACTTTATGTGCTGCTACCGGCACATATGTCTTTTGGCCATATGATATCTCGAAACTTTAGTGAACAAGTAGTATGAATTTTGAGAGCCATGACTCATACAAAGAAAATGTTTGAAAATCCTGAGCTACCTTGCTACTTTTGTTATACGATGTCACCTACCTACAAACTATATGTATTTTACTCGAGCGTTTTCGAACTTGAGTGCTATCAAACCGGGTTGCTGCTATCCTGCATACATTTATCCTTCGTATTAGGGCTTAATTTAGATTATTTCCATGCTGCCTTATGTTTATTATTAGAGGTGTTAGTTTAGACTTAGTTTACTTATTAACGGATTCATGTTATTTTTATTTTTAACAGATAAAATAAATAAAACAGCTGCAAAGAAACATGTCAAATGTGTACATCTCCTAAATCATTTCATAAGAAAATAATGAAAAATGATAGATATACCTGATTACATAAGCCTAAAAGTAGACCTATCAAGGTGAACATAACACATGGCAACTTGAACCAATAAAACAGGGAGAGAGAATATATATCAATCAATAAGAACATTAGGTCTTCTTTTAGGCCTAATTCAATCAGGCCTATTTATCATTGCTAGAAAATAAATATAGTAAAAAAGAAAGATCTTGCTACTGATAGAATACAATTCTCATTATGATCATATTTGACATTATTTGTGTCTTAGACATTTTTAAAATTCTCATATTTTACATCAACCCAACCCTTTTTGGTACAAAAAGATTATTCACTTTAACCCGTATTCATTTTGAAATGTTACCCACTTTCTCTTACCCTCACATTTTGACCCCTTTAGATAATACATCAAAAATCTGTAAAAGTTTGAACTAACTGGGGCGAGAGAGTTTTGGCCATCACTCGTGTTGGTATACACCATGGATGGTGTGATGTTTTCTTCACCAAGATCTCTCAACCTATTAAGCTTGGGCAACACTACCTTGCCAAGATCAGGTCTATCTTTACGCCTTAACTCAGCGCATTGAATTGATAATTTTGCGAATCCTAATGATTCATCGAGTGGCCAGTCAGATACACTAGGGTCTAACATGTCTGCAAATATTCCTCTATCGATTGCCCTTCTAATACGATGAGCCAAAACCATGGCTGGATTAGCTGTAATCAACTGTAACAGCATGATTCCTAATAAACATCAGATTTGACACCTAACATCCCAGTTTGTTGATATTCTGGGTCTATATAACACATGGTCCCGGCTGCTGATGTCATTCTATACTGAGTGACATCTTTGTTTAGTGATGCTGGCAGTAGCCTAGATAGTCCCACATCACTTATCTTGCTTACGAAATTTTGGTCTAAAAGAATATTGCCAGGCTTTAGGTCATGATGACTATTGGTTCCAGTTTTGTCTGGTGGAGGAACAAGATCCCTGTTGCTATTTCTGCGGCGATTTGGAACTTAATTTGCCATGATAAAGGCGGAGTGTTACCTCTTCTTAGCAGACGGTCTTCTAAACTACCATTAGCCATGTACTCAGTAGACCAAGCAACCATATTCCGGGCACGCTCCAAGTAGTAGAACCATATTCGGATGTCACATACAACTTAATACTTCAACCTATCATAAAAGAATCATGGAAATATTAATCGAGTAATGATACATGTGCCTAATTAAATAGGCATAAAAGAACGATTTATTAGTTGATCTATTTTCTCTTTCAATCTTATACATTCAACTTGTCAGCTCACACTGTTAGGTCTATTTAGTTAGGTTTATTTATCATTTTCATATTTATATTCTACAATTTTTCCAAAAAAAATATAAAGAAAAAAACCCTCATTCTCGATGTCTTTTACCTCTTGCTGAAACTGTGATCTTCCTTGAGCAACATTGGGTCGTAAAACCTTGATGGCAACAAGGTTATGATCAAGCTGGCCCTTGAAAACGGGGCCATAACCTCCTTCGTCCATTTTTCTGGACTCTGAAGAAATCTGTTGCTTTTAAAATCTCGTCAATTGTGTATCTTTTGTACTTAAAACTGGTTTTGCTGCATATTATCTGACTCTTGTTGCTTTTCTTCGGGGTGCTCAAGTGCTTGTTTCTGGGATTCTATCTCTGTGATTCTGCTAGAAGCTCGTGCTTTTGCCATTAATGCTTGGTATCGTTCTTTTTCCACAACTTCTGGTGCTTCCTCTTCGAATCTTTGGGTCTATTTGCTTCTTCCACCCCAGATTGTCCAAGTTCTCCTGCCTGTTTCCATTAACAAAATATAATCTCGTTCTTTAACATAAGAAAAAAAAACAAATTAAAATGGATCTTCTGTTTTGCTGTAAGTGCATCTTTACAGGCTGAACTGTACATCTCCATTCTTTTTTGGAGTTCCATCTTTAGTCTTCTCATTTCATTATCCACGTCATCCTTTTGCAAAATATATAATTTAGTGATGATGTTTTATTTTAGAAACGTATTGTTGTTTGAAAATGGAAGTATTTTGCAATACCAGCGTTCGTGTTGAAGGTGATACTTTAATACTGTTAACTGAGGCTGATGAAAACATGGAACTCATATCAGCTCCTTTGGTGAATGGTGACTCGAAGCCATGTTCTGAAAAGGTCAAAATTTGTGGAGTCAAATCGGCACTAGACTTGTCATAAAACATTGGATCAGTAACAGACATCGGATCACAACTTGGCCTTCCTGAGTTCACAAATGATAAATCTGTGTCTGGTTCAGAAAGCTCTCGACACAATAGCCTTGAATTCAACCCTCTCCCTCTATTAAAAGGAGACCAGCATCACATATTACAATTGGCTTTCATTAATCTCTTATACAGCTAACATGACAAAGTTCTGGGTAACAGGTAAAGAGTCATGTTTAGACACGGTCAAAACGGGTCGGTTCAGTCAGGTAAACCCACAAAGAAATATTTCCCATTTTCTAAACTTTTTCTTTGGTGCCACATTAGTTTGTAAAATGATTTTGTAAGATTTGTTTGTAACTTTAGCATTTCTGATGCTTTAAACATGATTAAAAAACCTATATGATTACTACAATAATCCAAGTTTTTAATTCAAGCTGTTTAGAAGGTCGTATGAACAAAAAGAATGGTTTTGGACAACTTTCAACCTGTTCGACCCATTTTTAACTCAAATTAGCTGTTCATAAGTAAATGGGTCTATATTGACACCTTACCTGATTGAGTCGGTGTCTTCTGGTACCGGAATTCGCTTCTTGGGTGTCTCTTCTGGCTCTGTTTACAAGTTCTTTGTGTCATTACAAAAGAAAAAAAAGTTCAAAAAAAACTATAAACTCTTTTTGGGAATTGGTTTTTCAAGAGGATATAAATAACTGACATTTAATGTTAAAGCTATTCTTGCGGCTTACACTTGCTATTGGTGTTAGATTGCTCTTCAATTTTCTCACGTAGAGGGGATGGAAACGGGACTGACCGTGAAGATTTCTTGGCTGAAGATATCTTTGATTTTGAAATGACATAAACAGTGCAGAAATCAGGAATAGATTTCATACATGGCTCGGCACATCAGAACTCCTGAATCTGAAGTCATAAATGTTTTGATGATTATTACAAGCAAACATCGATTTTATGTCAACAGAAATAGCACTAAAAGAAGATAAACTTCTGACCTGATAAAACGATGTTCCGATGAAAGCTCCAAGGACCAAATACTCATTAGCGGCAGAAGAAGCATATTCTGTTAATGCTTTTGCTATGTTTTTATCTCAAGTATACCATCATAACACTGTATCTGTAGAGATATGAACATAAGCATAACACCCCCAAAAAAGCGTGTTTAATAATATATTATACTTAGTAAATCGTGTATGTACTTCTTTACAGGTACAAAAGCAATGGAAGGTGAGGAACTAGTCTCTTGTTTGCTTCTCACTTTGTTGCTTGCTTGCAGTAGATACATCAATACCTCCACCTGCACTCACAATTCTACTAGTTATCTCATTAACTGGACTTGTTTAAAAGTGGCTAAAACTTGACTCAAAAAAATGAGATGATAGTATTTCACGCTCTACAATTTTGAAGAGTTGTTTCAGGCTTACTATTTTGATCCGTTTGCCATAAACTTGTCAAAACTTCAAGACATTTGCTAAAATTAAATGACTTGAAAGAGACTTGAGAGATACTTTTTGTAAGCGGAAGGGTTAAAGAAAAACTTTTTATAGGATGACTTGAGATTATATCAAGCCTTTCAATAATGGTGATGTTGCACTGCAAAAAAGTGAATTTAGAAGAGCATTGCTATGGTATATATGTCTTGAATATAGGCATATAAACATGCCTAATCCTTTTATTCTCTTACACATGAATTTCACTTGGGCCACTCTCATCCGATCGTCGGTTAAAACTGATAGAACCGACACCGATAGCACTGCGTCGTCGGTTTTCTTCGTCGTCAATCCGACGCTCCGTCGCCAATTATTTATTATTCTTTTGTTTCTCTGTGTAACGGTTAAAAAAATAAAAAATTAATATTTGGGAAATCAAGGAAGGCAACGGTCGGATTTTTAAAAAATCAAAGTATATATATATTTTTAATTTTACTCACTAATTCATACACAATCTTTACTATATATATACCTACTCCAAACAACTATAATTCACTCCAAAAACAACTACTTTACTCTATAATTCATACGTTTACACACTCATTTCATACTCAAAAACTACATACCACCATACTCATTTCATACACAAAAACTACACTATCACACCCATTTTATACGCAAAATGTCAAACAACAAAAACAAAAAAATATCTTCATCAAATATATGCTAAGATATATGGAACAATTCGATAAACACTCAAATCCCAAACGTAAGTTCACCATCCGGTTCTTCGTCCGCTCAATCAAATTTTCTGACATCGTCTCAACAATTCGGGTTTGACCAATACGCACCCATGGGAAACCCTTACACTCACCAAGGTGGTACCAAACACAACAATATTCACAAAACTCACACCTACAAAATCCATACTTCGAGAACCCATACCAACAAACAAATTTCTCCGTTCCTAACACCGTAGTTGAAGAAAGTGAAGACGAATTTGAAGTTGAAACCCAAGTCGAAACTCAAAAAGACATGAAGCAAAAAAGAAAGCAAGTTCGGTGGACCGACAAGGAGGCACGAATTTTAGCCGAACGGTGGGTACATTGTTCCAAAAATAGTGTCCAAGGAAACTCGAAAAACCGACGGGAGTTTTTGGAAAAAAAAAATACAAAAAGACTATAATTGGTTAGTCGCCGAAAAAAGTAACGTTAATCAACTTACGGGCAAATGAAACAAACTTGCACCCGACGTCAGAAATTCAACACAATCTACAAAAACTATTTTGAGCTTCACCCTCAAAGCGGTGCGCGAGATGAAGACGTTTTAGAAGCCCCCCGAAAGCACTTTAAGCAACAAAACAACAAAGGTAAATTCATTTACGAGTGACGTTGGAATGTACTAAAACATTACCAAAAAAATTTTATGTAGCTGGGTTAATGAGCAACAAACATACATTCGAACCTGACCCGGAACCCATCAATCTTGAAGGGGGTGATTTCCAACCGGAAGCCCACGAGGAAGTTAAGAAAACTGCTTGCCTTCAATTAACCACAATTCATACAATTATCTATAATTCGACCAAAGGTTAACTTTCAAAGCGTTGAATTTTCTTTGTAAAAAAATTACTGAAGCGTGCATTAAAAAAAGAGCTAAAAATGATCAAAGCAGCTCGGAAGGATGTGTTAAACACGTATGGTTCAATGTTTCCGACACAAGATGAAGATTCGGACACAGACGAACATGGAGCCGAAGACGAAGAGTCGAGTTCCGATTAGACTACTTTTTAATTATTTTAATGTTTTTTATAGAAAATCTAATGTTTTTTTAATTAATGTAATATTTATATTTTAATAATTGTGTTTTAAATATGTAAATTAAAATTTGACCAGTGACTGATGGCAGTGGTCAATCAGTTGTTAATCAGTTTTGAAAAAAGCTGACGTAACACTAAATTGGTAGAAACTGATCAGTCAAGGATGGAAGGAAAAGACCTTATTCTATCTCTTTGCATTTACCAATCATATCATACATTTTCGACATCATACATCATTTGGAATTCTCAAATTTGCATATATATTAGATTCATTGAAAGAGATTGATAAAAACAGAAGAATTGCCTGCAGCAGGGGCTTTTCGAATGACGTGAATGAGGACAGCGGTTTGTCCAAGTGTAAGAAGATTTTCGATTGACCATTTGAGCACATGTTGGCTGTATTTGTCTCTGTCTATGGCTACCGCCAACATTGCAGTTCATTTCCTCTGCATTCTGTCTCCCCCCCTACTTCCATTTTTGGGTAGCCACATTGTCTATTTTCTTTCTCTAATGTTGTTTGGTATGATCACATTGATGATCTTCCATTCTTTTTTATGTTTAGCATTTCTAATTCTTTTTTATTTTTTGTTCTTTTTTTTTTACCAATTTTGTCAATAGTTTTGGCAACCAAGATAATAGGACGGATGATGTTTCGAAAATAACATAAAAGCAGGCTAGTCAGAAGCCACACTTTCTTTGTGGGCAACAAACATCAAGACCTTAAATCTCTCAAATATTTTCAAAGGATTAAGATCCACCCGAATTTAGGAACTTATAAGAATAAAATATTTCACCAAGATAAAAAGAAACAATTAAGGGTGCATGTGTACCGAGATAAACTCGAACTCCAGCTGAAAATATAAATCGGTTTGAACTGTGTCTCCCACGTTTTAAAAAGAAAGGACTACATCTTCAACTTGGGTCAGTAAAATTAAATTAAATCTTTCAAACCAGGTTTAAATCGAACCCTCTGTAAAATAACAGGATTTATGTGAATCAATGATTGCTAGAAATGCAAATTGAGAACACTAACAATATTAGATTCAATTATTGACAGACAATCTATACCCACAAGCACCAGAAATGGGAAGAGGCTAAAAAATATTCAAATTAAACAGGATAGGAATAGCCACGGAGGTAAGTTGAATCAACACCAGATTCACGAGTCAATGCCACCCGCCCTGTTCTTGCTACCTGCAAATAAAGACCAAGGGTTTGAGTCTAAATAGCACTGCCTCATAATCAGACTGATCACTTTGGTACAGTTTTGAAAATGAGCTTCAGTGACGAGTCAGGTTTTGAGGTTCATGGTTTCATATGTTAGCCAAACCAAGCTGTGTCCATTAAACTAAAAAAATGTCACATTCAAACAGAAAGAAACATATTTGGAGATAAAGGACTATAACAACGAACCTCACAAATTCCACAGGGCTCCAACAATCTCTGCAATGCAACCAACTTATTTATATCTCCAGTAACCTGGAAAGTACAAGAAAAAACATTTATTGATGAAACAAAATTAAAGGATTAAAAAAAGAAGAGTAGGATCATGAAGAACATCCGGTGGTTGATTTAATGATCCTATAAAGATTTACAATGTGCCAATGATGAATGTGTTATAGAATTTGTTCTTTAATCGGTGGTAGTAAATATTACAAGAGAAAAAAAGTGATTCAGTATAGTATTAACTCAAAACGTAGATGTTAGTATTTTCATGGGACACGCAAAGTGATTTCTTAGTGTCATATATAATTATATATTATATATTCACCTCAAGCGTAATTGTGTGATCGGACACATCAACGGCTTTAGCCCTAAATATGCTTGCAATATCAAGAACATTGCGTCGGGCTGTAGCATTCACGGCAACCTTAATCAGCATTAATTCTCTCTCAGCAAATGGCATGGACGTTAGATCGATAACCTGACAAATATAAAAGATTTGTCAAAGTGAGTAATGAACCAGCTCAACAAGTACAAGGTTTCAACCAGCCAAATGGGTAGAGGTGGCAAAACGGGTAGTACAAGTAAGGGGTCAATGTGGTTTATTTTTGTATGCGTCGGTGGTTTACCCAAAACACATTTGTCAAATAACTTCCACTATAGAAATATATAGTAGGTCAAATATCATTACACAATGTATATTATTTCAACAACAGATTTAACTATCAGAATAAATTGTTTGATACATAACACTTTTTGTCCAATTCTCCTAGGGAATTAGTGTGTTAAATATAATAACAAAAACTGTATCATGCATTGCGCAACGTCAACCAGTTTGATTTGTTCGAACCATTTGACCGGTTCTCTTTATAGCTGGTTTTCTAGACGTTACCCACTTGACCTGTTAGAGATATAGCATTACCTGAATCTATCCATTCATAAAACTAAATGGGTCGAAACTGTCAACTCTACCAATGGGTATTAAGGGGGGTAACTTGGTGTATGATTAAGATCATTTCTACTGCTGAACTCATAATAAATGAAGCATTTTCTAATTAACTCACATCATGAACATCTATCAACTTATATAGTTGTTGCACCAACTTGCTAATCGACTCATCTGTACCAGGGACAACAGTTGTGATGCGGGAACGCCCCTCTACTTCTGCATGACCAACTGCTAGACTCTGATAGATTCCAAACACCAAAAGAATTTCTGGCAGTTATATATATATATTTACGAAAAGTGATTAAGTAACATTAATACTATAGCAAATATACCTGAATATTGTAACCTCTACGAGCAAAAACTCCTGTTACTATATTGAGAACCCCGGGAGAGTCATTTACAACCATAGACAATGTATGTGACCTGAGCCCGCTTGTCTAAAAGCACCAGAATAAAACTATGTAAAATATCTTGCAAGTAATCAGTCTTTTCAGTAATTAGTTTTTGGGAAATAGGCATTGAACATAAGATCTTACATCTTCCTCATTAAGAACACCCCAATGTGCATCAAGAATTTGATTGAATGGATAGTCATCAGTTTGTTCTACTGGATAAACATCTCCCTTCACAGACAAACATAGTTTACAATTAGTAAAAGCAATAGTGCAATACGTCGCCTATAAGAAAATTCAACATATGGATGTGCAGCCTGAACAACAGCGTTCAAGAAAATGGTGATTTTCTATATTACCCAGGTTAGTGTCAGCTAAAGCATAAAGGTGGCAAAATCGCCAGGCCAAGCTGGTTTTGGTAATGGGTCGGCACAGATTCAGGCCACAACAAGTACTTTTCATTACAATTCGAAACCGGTCAGATTAGTTGACCCACAAAAAAGAGTTTCTTGATTTTCTAAAACAAAATAAATAGCTACAAATACATGGCAAAATTAAAGGTGGAAAGAGAGATAAATTATGCACGCCATATGTGATGCATTATATATTTGTACGAGATAGGCTTGTTTTCATGCTGTATATCATTACTCTTAATTGTTATATTATGATATTTCACTTCAGGTCAACTTCGACCCAATTGATTTGCTCCAATTTAAACCAATTTTCAAATTCACCAATAACTCATTAGAGGTAAAGTATGAACTGAATTAATCCATTTCTAGGTAAATGGGCTGAAATTCCCATCAGGAGTCAAAATGACGAGACTTACCCCAACTGACGTATCAGTTTCTTGATATTCTGTTCTCCTTTTGGCCTGAAGAAGTGTTCTGGTGTTAATTTCTTCAAGGTCTGGATATGAAGCTGCTGAAAATCGCCAGAAAGGAGCATCTTCACCCATTTTTTCTCTTCTCAAGGCAATCTATGATGCATCAAAGATAAGAAATAACAACTTTCATAAAGAGATACGAAGGAACAGTAAAAAGAACTTCACTCATTACTTACCTTCCCAGTCCTAGCAACTTCTCGGATCCCGAACTTGCTTAAATTTCTTTGCACTGCAACCATTTTTCCTGGGTCACCAGTTACCTGGATTCCAAAGAGTAAACAAATTTAAATTTATCAATAAGTTCATGGAACAAATGCAAATTAAAATCACCTAACAGTATAAATAAATTATTAAACACAAATACATAGAGATCCAAAACTCATTCCATATAAATTGAACAAAAAATAGTAAAGTAAAATTTCAACTTCCATCACCTCAATTGTTAATGACTCCTGTGAGATATCAACAATTTTAGCTCTAAAGATGTCCACCAACCACTTAACCTGAAATTAAAGAACATAAAGAACATGGTAAGATAACAAATTCTCATACTGAAATTTTTGGCAAAATTAGGGAGTGATTGGAAGTTCTCTTCAAACTGATTTCACAATTTTGAGTAATTAGAATCAGATAACAAATGCCATAAAAGAGGTGGTAGAAGATAGGGTTTAGATGTGCTTTTGTTGTTTGAAGTTGTGATATCATGATAATAGATTATTCTAGTTTATGGAAAATTATGATCATTTAGGAAAGGGTAAATGAAGCGAAAAGGTACCCAACGTCATCAAATTTCTCATATCCGGCATGTCAAGATTGGGATCTTAACTACGATTTGCAAGATTGAGACCATAAGATCGGATGGGGATCTTAAGATCCCACTAAAACCTTCTCGTTTCAAAAATAAAGGTTTTAATTCATATCAAATACTAAATTATATTACAAATGAACGAAAGGTTCAAGAACATCACAATAATTTAGTAGTAATGCAATATAGCTAATCCTTTTAAACATTTAATTTAATAAAACAAATAAAATAATTTGATTATCTATAACCATCTAATGCGTATCAACTATTACTATGAAATAAATTAAATTTTATTATTAATATTTTATTTAGGGATATTTATATTTATAATTAGGAAAGTATTATTAGTATCTAGTTTAATTAAGTGTTAGGGAATAAGCAAGATAAACTCTATAAATCGGGCTCTATAATTGTAATTGAATTATGATGAATATTATTGATTAATTGGTGATTTAATATCAATGGAGAGTTAGTTTACCTCTCGAAAGTACATTGCGGGAGAGTTGATCGACCTCTCAAACGTCGATTAACCTATCTTAGTTACCCTTTTATTTGGTTAGTATCAATTGGTATCAGAGCGATTCGATTTTCAGATAAAAAAACTGTTCACAAGTAATGTTCATTGCTAGAAACACTGCTCACATCAGGTACTGTTCACGCAAGTTAATGTTCATCTACAATATTTTTATTTCTACTACTTGAATCAATGGCATACATAAGGTCCAACATAATGGAAGAACATCGAGCCAGTATGCAAATTTACTACAAGATTGAGAGAGAGATGGCCAGTTCTGAACTAACAATGGCAATATCAATGGCAACTTGCTGAAAGGTGGGAATGATGAAGGTGAGGTCGGAGAATAAGAGTGACCAAGAAAACAATCTCGCGGAACTCAATTTCTCGAGGATCCTACTAAACCTACGACAGTGGAGAAAAGTGACGATGATGGTAGTAATATGGACACGAGCGATCGCGAACAGCAACGTTGCTGATATTGCTGCTAGTTCTGTGCTTGGAAAAATAGAGGGTCGTGGAATTAAGGCTAAGATACATTGGTTGAATAATGGGCAACATGAACCCTCTGGTGACTCGTTTTTCCAAAAGCTAGAGAAACTTTTTCACAGGCAGAAAGTTGGGCCTACTACTGGTTATGATTGGGGGCCTCGTTATGGTTAGCCTACAAGGAGACAATTTCCAAGAATGACTTGGGATCCCGGAGTCAAGAATGTTCAAAGAACACCTTGAGGATAAGGTATTTTTCGGGGGTCGGAGTAATGATACGTATCAATAGAAATTAAATTTATTATTAATATTTTATTTAAGGATATTTATAATTAGAAAAGTATTATTAGTATCTAGTTTAATTAGGTAAGTCTTAGGGAACAAGCTAGGTAAACTCTATAAATGGGGCTCTACAATTGTAATTAAATTATGCTGAATATTATTGATTAATTGGTGATTTAATATCAATGGAGAGTTAGTTTACCTCTCGAAAGCAAACTGTGAGAGAGTTCATCGACCTGTTGAACATCGATTAAGCTATCTTATTTACCTTTGTATTTGTTTTTATCAAGATACGAGCATGTGGTTCGTATCACCATCCGTTCACAACTCATAAGGAGTTTTAAACCCTAGCCTAAACCATCAACATTTATAAGCGAATGCTACAACTTTGTTTCATATTAAAGGCTACTTATTAACTAATATAAAATAATGGTAATTCAATAATGATTATGAGAAAGTGTTAGAATTGTGTATAATACAAAAAAATAAAAACTACTGATTGACTGAATGTTCCAAGTAAATTTTATTAAGTAATTAAAGTAATAAACTATATAGCTAACAGTCGTCTATGGCATAACGTGTAAGAACCAAAATAAAAGTTGATGAGTGGACGAATAATCAATTTAAGGTATTGTTTTATAAACTATAAAATTTGAACGTCGTGAATATATATGTTCAACTGGGACTTCGACATGCTTGTAGAGCTTGGACTATGTGCCATTTAAAATATACCCATCATTCAACAAAAAAAGAATCTTGAACTTGCCTATAGGTAGCATCGGACTGATCACCAATCCTACAATCTTACAGACAATCCTACGTATGATCCTACCGTCTTAGTGATCCTAGTACGATTTGGCAAGATCTTGGTTAGTGATATCGTAGGATCGTACAATCCTAAGAGCAAGATCTCGATTTTAATAACCTTGATTTCTGATACTCAAATTTTTTGTAACATTAAGATATTCTAGATTTTTAACCACTAAATGATGGACCTTGTTTATCTTTTCTTGAAAATGTAAGGTATTTATGTTTTTTGGATGTTAACAAGGGTTGTTTTGGTGGTGTGATGCTTCAAAAGGTAAAAAAATATATATTTTTGACGGTAAAAATAAAAATATAATTATCTAGTCCCACAACCATTGAGAAAGCATCTTTTTTGTTTTTGTTTTTGGTGTCATGATGCTTCAAGAGTGAATCAAATTCCTTTTTGGTGGTACGAAAAACTTAGATACCTTAAATTCATCAAAAAAAGTTGAGTGATCGAAATGGGAATATTGGTAAATTTTGCTACCTTTTTGGGCCATTTACCCTTTAAAAAAGCATAACAATTAAAATGATCAATATGGTCATTCTCATGGAAAAGAATATAATATATCTTCTGAGATGGAAGTTAAAATATCTCATAATAGGTAAAATAAAAAATGGGGCATGTAGTACATTATCTTCAACCGATTGATAGTAAGTTTTATTGTAGCTTATATCACTTTCATTGTTGATCCCTAATTGCAACTAATATATGTAACTGATTTTTGTGATATGAATAGTTCAAAAGGGCAAATAGAAACACCCTCTTAATTGGATATTTTCATCACGATGAATCAGAATATGGAGTATGTAATAGCATTTTGTGGAAACATGAACCAAACATAGCATAATTACCTCCAAACGGTAGCTTGGGTCAGCATTGATCTTAATGAGCATCAACTCGCGTTCTACTTGTGGCTCCTTTGAGAGATCTTCAACCTGTTTAAAATGCTCAACTTTTAGGAATTACTAGAAACCGTTATCGAAAATTAACTATAATATCAAAACAAAAATCAACCTTCAAAACATTAACAAGCTTTAAAAGCTGTTTCATGACTTGCTGCAACACTCTTTCAGTTCCAGATACAACTATTGTAAAAAGAGCTTTGTCCTTGTTTAAACCAACAGCAAGAGACTCGATATTATATCCCCTCCTTGCAAAAACTCCTGCAATCCGATTTATCATTCCACTCTCATCACCAACAAATACTGAAATCGTGTGGCGCCTCACCCTGAATTAAAATATCATAACATCATAATCTTAATCTTAATCTTAATCTTACATATAATATAACATACAGATTGATGATGTCATCTTCTTATAAATAAGCTTTCAATTGACTAATCATGTCCTTTTATTATTGAAATTAGGAATTTGCTAAATGTAGCCCTTAGGGCTATGGATAAGAATTAACTTCCAACAAAATTTAATTAAAACAAATTAGCAAAAACACCCTTGTAAGTCAGTTTCTAGCTACTAACATTGATCTCCTTCTACCTTTTTCCCTTTACTTTTATTTTACTGAGTATTTGTTTCTTTTTGACAACATCAACAGCGATACCTTCATGAAATCATGCAGCCAACAACAGAAACATATTGTGATTTTTAAAATTTTAATAGATTATGAAAACATGCAATAGATATAACTAATGTATATAGATGGCAGTAATAATCATGTTGATTTCTATTCGTGGATTCCTGCAACTAATGACTGTTACTTGGAAAGTTGAAATTCAGAGGTTCTTACACTCAATTTGCGGTTAGTTTTTGCATACGAATTAAAAAGGGAGGGGAACTAAATTTAGATTGACATTTCAAAAGGATTACAGTATGTGGGCAATTACTTGAATTTTATTTTTCCTTCCTTTCTTTTTGAAAAATTAAAGTTAGTTGGAAATTAATCCTTAACCATAGCGCTAAGGGCTACACTTGGCAAATTCCTTAAAAACTATTATTATTAGTATACACACCAGATGCATTCTAGATTGTGTTTCATCAGATTGAATTTTATGCAATCAAATGCACAACCATAATACTTGTCAATTTGTCCATTTTAATGCTTCAAAGTTTTATCAAACATTTAAATTGAGATATAGTATTGTCATATGACACAAACTATGAGTTTTAAATAGTTCTAACCGATATTTGAACCTTCCTCTATGAACATTACATATAGTGCATATACGTACAGTATAATATATATACCGTATATATACACAGTATCAATGTGTATATCAGTATAAATAAATATATATAAATCAATTAACAAATAGTAGCAATAATTTAAAAAAGGACAACTAAAATTCAAAGAATGAACGTTTTTTTTTAAATGTGCGTTAGTTAATTGAATGAACTTACGTAGGTCGAGGCATAGATGGAGGTGAATCAACGGGTGTGGTAACCGTATTACTGGCTGCTTGCACGGAGAGTTTTTTGATGTTAAATTTTGTGGATTTTGAAGAGAGAAGGGGTGTGGAGATGGAATCTAGGTTTTTTAATGATGGTAGTTGATTGGGAGACAGTGTCGTTCGACTGTGAAATAGGGCGGAGTACGTTGACATGGCGGCCGTCATTGCACAAGAATAAAGAGGATGTGAATTCAGAGGTGCAATTTTGGTGATTTGGGTAAAAATGACTACCTAAACGATGCTACAGCCTACCACGACTGAAAATTGGAGTCCACTATTTCTATAACTTTTTTTCTAAAATCAATTATATTTAATTAAATTAATTAATTAAAACTAGTTTATAATCCGTAAATTTACAGGACTATTACATAATTTTAATTCTATTTTGACTTTAATTTCCTATTTTATTTTATTACGTGACTTTTTAGTTGATATATTTGTGTGGTTGGCATTACATAATTGTTTTGAATGACCAAAAATACACATATGTTAAGTTGACCAGGTATGATGAAATATGAGTAATTAAATATCTTTTTAAATAATATTAGTACCCTACGTACAATTTGTTTTTTTTTTGAACAACGAGAATTATTAACAACACTCTAGCAAGAAGCTATAGAACACCACAATTACAACATAATAAGCAAAGTACTATGTAACCAATCTTCCCAACTAACATTCGATTTACTTCTAGTATTACACCAAGTATACGACCACACAATCTCATCGAAAATAACAGCTTTTATAGGAGACTTCCTACCGAAAATAACCTCATTACAAACTCTCCAAATGTACCACCATAACACATATAAAACACCTTCCAATACTTCTTTATGCTTACACCGAATTTTGAGACCCAAATACCATGACATCCACTCCTCATAAGACCCAAATTCCATCAGACCAATGTCCCACCATATCATAATCTTACGAGCTAAACTCTTTACCGAAGAATAAGCAAACATCATATGGCTGGTAGATTCAACATACGAACCGCATAAGGGGCATATAATAGACTCAATGTCCATTCCTTTAAATCTAATCTTGTAGGTAATATCTAGCCTTACCTTCCAAGCAACAAAATTGATTTTACCCAGAACCAATGAAATCCAGCAGACCTCTGGCAATCTAAAGTCATCTAACACCTTTCTAATCGATGCAACTTAGAATTCTCCCGAGCCCTCCAACGACCAAACCCACCTATCTTGAGAGTGAAGTAAGATTACATATAATAACTTCAAATACGGATCATTAAACTGCTCAGTTTCAGTACCTCCCTTAGGCAATCGACGGAACGAATCACACAAATTATTAGGACCATCTTGTTTGCAACCGATACATTTTTACTCAGTTCCAAATTATATAAACGAGGATATTGATCTTTCAAAGGACAATCACCTAGTTAAACATCATCCCAAAAAAACGACTCTTCACCATTTCCCACCTTATTTTTACAATATCCAAGAAGATCAATACCTTGTTACTTTAAGTGAAACACCTCCCGAACAATATCTAACCAGATAGAAGAACGAGAGACTTTTGGCATTCTGAGAAGATGACCATTATCACCATGAATCGCTTTAATGAAACGAGCCCACAACGAAGAAGTTTGAGATCGAAAACGCCAAACCCAAATTCAGGCACAATTAGACAAAGGTCAAAATATTATTAGTATGTAGGTCTCGATCAAGCCAAAAGACAAAAGCAATATGTCTCGATCAAGACTATGTACGAACACACAAACATTAGATAAATTAATCAACACAAATCACAAAAACACAAACTTTAGACATCGAAATTGCCTGAATTTGTTGACTATAGCATAAATTACATTCATGTGTTCACATAAATTTTCATTCATGATGACTCGACTTGATCCATATAACCAAAACTCAAATATCATTAACGACTAAACTAACATTTTGTAATTGTGACACCCCAATTCTACGGGTATCCTCTTTGCCTTTAGTACAATTGAATAAACGCTCATATTTTATTTCATCATAACTTGATACATACTTCATACATATTTATTATATAAGCGGAAAAAGCGTAAAATAAAAAGTCTAGTTTATTTAAACAGTAACACTTCACTGGTCCCTACTCCTTGGCTCCTGAGATACATACATGAATAGGTAAGCTTTAAGCTTAGTGAGTAATTATGGTTTTGACATATAGCATAAACAGTTAATGCAAAAATAATAATTATAATCTTTCATGCTTTAAACTTTTTGAGATCTCATAGCCACATGTAAGTAGGCGCGTTCTAGGAGGTTGGCTGTGACAACTGTCACCAAATCAGGTTAGACAACTTTGACTACTAAACCAACGATCGTTGTCTAGTTAAACTTATGTGCTTACTTGATTCCTGAAACATAGAAAATGAGAAATTCTAAGAGTTAAGTGTGTTATCCATCTTATTACCTCTAGTTGTATTAGACTCGAGGAAATCCTGAACTATTCACGTTTACCAAAACGTTAGATTAATTTCTCTTAACATGTCCTTAAGCATTGTAGATACCTACCGGGGACAATATATTGGTGATTAAGCCCATAAATAAATAAATTAAGTCAAAAGTGTTATGTTCTAATAATAATAATGATAACAATGCAAGAATATAACATAATATAATTTATTTTTTTTAATAAAAAAATGAAAGAAAAAAAAAAGAATTAAAAAAAAATAAAATTATTATTTTAATATTAAATCCGGCCCAAATAAGAAAAAAATAAAAAAATTCAAATCCTTAATCTCCTTTATTCAAATTTAACCTAAAAATATTATTCTAACTTTTCTAAAAACCCTAGCCTATTTTCTTTTTCTCTCCTCTTCTCTTTGGTGAAATTCTCAAAGCCCCAGCCTCACACCATTGTTGTATTCATCAAACTCTCAAGAAACAAGATCAATCAATTTTCTCTTTAAAGCTTTCAGTAAGTATTCTTATTTCACCATTTAATTGATCCTTCTTTTGATTTTAACGTGACTTGAATTGATGAGAATTAATTATGATTAAAAGCATCTAAATAACATTTTAAACATAGATTTGATGACATTATGTTAGATATATAATTATAGATATGATATTCTAGGTTAAAAGACATTGTTTGGGCTAAATCAGAATCTGGACATAATTTTGTATCCACTTTGGAAGGCCATATCTTGGTCATAAAATGGAGTTTTTATACGAATTTTGAGTCTATATTTAAGTTCTGTGAGTCTACCTTCAGTTCCAAGTGGTTTCATGTCAAACGGACAAGTTTAGGTCATTCAAAAGGTTATTGCAAAACAACTAGTCGAAACTGTATTTGCTGATCAGATTTTTAGTCGACTTTGGGATACCATAACTCACTCAATTTTTTGAATTAGGTGATAATATTTTTACTGGTATAAATTCAATATGTCTACTCATCCATGTAAAAATTTCATAATTTTTTGATTCTTTAAAGTATTTTAACAAAAATAAAACTTTCTGTTGCGCCAGGAGAATACTTTTCTGAATAGTTGGTGTTATGGAATTTTATTAAAATAGTAAAGAGTTAACAAAAATTTTGGAAACATTTCTGAGAAAACTTAACACATTTTAGGTTATGTCATTTAAATTTGGAACCCTAACTCACTCATTTAAGGTACTTGAAAAATACATAAGGTAACCCTAAAATTTTGGATAGAAAATCAAATCTATAAAAGTAAGGGCAAATTACCAATTACTTACACCAAGGACTTAAGGGCATACAAATTATTATTTTTGAGGGATGCTTCATTAGGAATACAAAGTTTGGTCATATACATTCCATCAATTATGAGTTACAATGGGAAGGATTATAAGCCTTGTCCATGTGTAACTTACACGTTTCTTTTATTTATAGATTAACTGCTCGGATAATTGTGCACTTTGTTTCATCTACTAATAAGGTGAGTTTCGTGGCCCCTTTTTCTTTTTATATATCTTGGGGGAAAATGATACTCAAAGGCTATTTCAAATACTTATGCTGTGATATCATTTTATTTCTTTGGACAATTCGTGTGTTTTTAATTGCGTATGCGAGCATTAGTGGTTGAGGTGTACATGACTATGATATATATTAAGCCAACTGTTTAGCTCCAGCTGGTAGGCAACATGTTTGGAAATCTATTGTGTTGATGACTATGTTGATTATGTTCGGGTTGAACATTCATTATGTTGGGGTTGAACATTCATTATGTTCGGGATGAACATTCATTATGTTCGGGATTAACATTCATTATGTTCGGGTTGAACATTCATCATGTTCGGGATGAACATTCATTATGTTCGGGTTGAACATTCATTATGTTCGGGTTGAACATTCATATGCACTATATGCTGCTACGCTATTTGTCACACCCCGATTTCTGGTGGGAGCGCGACGTGCGCGGATCACGAACAAAGATTACAATGAACGACTTCTAAGAGAGTCGCTAAACAACACCCTTAAATTACATAGTCTTAGCAACACCATTACAAACTTTAACGAATAACTAGCTTGATTCAAATTGACAAAGTTCATGCTAAGTCCTTCCAAGTGAATGCAACTCTTACGTCAAAAAGTGCGACACAACTACATAGCGCCTTAGTTACCTGAGAATACATGTTAAAATACGTCAACATAAAGTTGGTGAGTTCATAGGTGTGAGCATTTGTAAAGTAGACCTGTAGTTACGTGATTTCAAGTTATTTTGTCTTACCACAATATCAAAGTGTATTACTATTGTCATAAGCTCATGAATCAAAACCTTAACAATTTAGTTGCCTCGCAAGTGTTCTATTCACAACACTCGTAGTGGGTCAAATGATTATGCGTCCGTTTTTCGAGTTGGCGCGACCAACCCGGACGGGGGTGTCAACCCAATAGATCTATTCACAATATTCACGTTTAAGTCCATAACTAACAATTCATGATAGAGGCCCATATAATTTGAATAGTGGAAACTTATGCAATACGTCACAGTTTATATGTACTTGTAACCACAAAAGAAAAAGCATGTATTCTCACCCCAAAACATATCAAAGCGTTTAAAATAGGAGCTATGAAACTCACAGTTTGAGTGTGAGCGTACAGATGGATATAAGCGAGTGTTGACTGGGTCTGACTCATATCCAAGTCCTAAAATCACAAGGTATCTAATTAGTTTATCAACTAATATGGTTTGTCAGGATTGCTTAGCTAGTTAATTAAATTACAAAGTGCCGTTAAGTTTGGAATTTCTATTTAATTTACGTTGCCAGTAATTGTTCGAGTTGTGAAGAAAATAATGGAAATATATGTATACAACATTTAAAAATTACCAAACTTGATATGAAACATGAAATATAGTTCACACATTTTCTGAGAAAATTTGGGGATTTTTAGACTTATGGATTATTTATAATCATTTTATGTCTAAAAAGTGGGATAAATATGGGAAATATATTCACGAAAAATTCTGGAATTTTTACCAGATCAGTTTCTACCCATTTTTAGCTTTGTGTAAAACTTTCAAGTCGTTTTGAGCACTAGAACTTTGGTTCCCAACATTATGCGTTTTAACAAAACGTAAATCGGAAAACATATCCGAACACTTAAAAAGAGTGTGAAATTTTGAGGATACAGAAAATGATAATGGAATTTTCCCATAATTATTTGGTGTTCAAAAGTATTTTTCATGATTATTTCACCTTTCATAGGCTTTATTTGCATTAATTTAGGAAAAATACTTATCTTTTTCCAAAAATTCCCATTTTTCTTTTCAAGACTCTTTTCATGATTTAGTTACTGAGAAAAATAATCCCCAAAATTTTAAGACGTTTTATCTAGCACTTATGTATTTTTGAATCATCACAACACAAGTATTTGTAATTTATAAGATTACAACAATGCATGATGTTCATGCATTTTTTTAAAATATAAGGTCAACAAGATAAATTACCATCTTTTTATTCTACTGAGATACACTTGTTAGGAGTCTAATTTTTTTTTTTGAATTTACTAAACACCTTAAGCCTCATGAACATGTATCACAACAAGATTGCTCACAGGAAGGTAGCTGTTTGCGCATCTGTTTTGTGTGATACATTTGGAGGTTGAATACTCCATGGATTTGAGTAAGACTAGTGAGGTTTTAAAGGTAAGACATTAAGCTAAATTCCAGAAGAAAAATCAAGATTTTTGGACCATTATTGACTGAGTTATGGTTGATCAAAGTGGGATCAAAATCTGGACAGATTACATAGAAGACAAAAGTGATCTTTTTGGTGTGTTTTCACTAACAAACGATTTTTAGACGTCATCCAATGATTGAGGCCTTGTCTTTTATGCATGAACATGTGTTTTTCATAAACATAAACATCTTTTAACAAGGATTAAGATCTAGCTACGAATTTTGGTGCATGCAAGCTCAAAATTGGGTTTTTGGCTCTTTTTCAAGAACACAACTTGCAACCAAGCTTTTAATCTTATTTAATCCTTTAAATCTTTGTTCTAACACATTCTTGGTGTTAAAATACATCCAAGATGTGTTAGAAATGACTTTTAACCATTAAATCTATTCAACCTTGCAAGAACATGAAAATAGTTACAATAACATCAAAAAGTCGACTTTTTCGGTTTGATTCTTGGTTTGATCATAGGTTACCCTTCTTTTACACATGAATGTGTATAATGTTCAACCTAAAAACCATCAAACCTTATATGGGGATTTAAGCCATGAAAGATGCATGAAATCCATGAAATAAACATAGTAAAAGTAGGAAATGGAAGCTAGGAAGAATGATTTTACCTCAAAGTTTTTGTATTTGTGTAAGAACACTTTTAAGAAGATGATTTAGGGATGAATGTTGGCTGAGATTTAGTGTGTGTTTATAGAGAATTGTGTGTGTTTTTCTTGAGAGAAAAGAGAGGAAATGATGGAAAGAAAGAGTGTGGAAATGAATAAAAGTCTTGCATGGAATCTTAGCTAGTTAGTGGAGAAATTTGAGTGGAAAAAGGGGGGGGGTGGAGGTCCGGTTTTTGGCATCAAAAATGAGTTATTACTTTTATTTTTTTGTTAAAATATCATATATATTATTTGTGTTATTTATTTGTATTAAAATCTCACAAGTCTTGTACATTTCAAGGCTTTAATTGTGTTGTTTTATTCTTAATATAAGGGTTATAAAAATTGATGTTCTAAATTTCTTTAATACTTCAAATTGTATTTAGATTGTTTTATAATAGGTGTTCAAGTATTAGTTTGTCGGATTCGAGTTTCATTTATTCTATTCGAGTCGCGTTTACCGAGTTACGGAATTTCGGTTAATTCCGATTTTTGAGATATGATAAGTATTTTGTGTTGATGAATGAAATTAGATTTCAATTGTATTATTTGGCACTTTGTAACCTAATTTAATGTTGTTTACGGTCTTAAAGTCCACTAAGCAATCTCCTAAAACGTTATGCGATTTCCGTAACTCACGATTTCGGTACTTAAGGAGTTGTAATCTAGACTTTTTACTAGGATTTTAGAGTGTTGTAAACGAAATTAGATAGACTAGGAATTTAAGTGCGTTAATGACCTGAGATTTTTGACAGTTGTCACACTATTATTTTAAACTATTGTCCCACTCATATTCTATGCACAACAAAATGCAATTATTACTTAAACCTACGAGCCCACCAACATTATGTTGACATTTTCGAGTATTCATTTTCAGGTTATAACAATAAGAATGCTTAAGGAGGATAGAGTCTTTACATAGCTTTAGTGAGACTTAAGACTCATGAATTGTTTCTTCGAATAAATCACATTAGTACATCTCAATGGATTTTTGATGTTTTCTTTGGTTTTGGAGATTGTTGAACTTGTCCTGAGTTGTGGGATTTTATGACTATATGACTATGTTTGTGGTGGTATTGACTAACCACGATACAAGTCGCCACTTGTGTCGGGAGTCGTCATGACACTTTGTATTTATTTTTCATTTATTGAATTCTCTATTATTTTATATCAATGTGTTATGACGATCTTCTCCGTCACGCCTCGCGTTCCGCCTAGGCAGGGTGTGACATTGGCTAACCTCAGGATCCACAAAGGGCTGTCCCATAAGGTTCGTTTGCAAGACGTCCCTTCATTCCATACCCCATACGTTGGGTATCTAAATGACCATACTTACATGAGAAAAAATTTCATGATAACATACTATAAACATGATCTTTAACATACAAAATAACTTAAACATGGCAAGCTAGTATAAAATTTGTTATCGCACGTATGCATCCCATTTAAATCACATAACTACTCACCTTGCTTAGATCTTAATACTTACTTAGGACACTTGCTTATGATATTTACTTGCTTAGGACACTTACTTATGATCTTCACTTGCTTAGGACTATGATTATTCACCTTGCTACTTGACGTGTTTCTAAGTTTTGGATTTAAAATAATGAACTTGTTAAGCTTATATTTATAGTGAAAGTCTTCTCCTTATTTCTTGACAAGTATTACATCTACTCTTCCTAGCTTTGCATTGTAATAATGGTTCCCAAGTTTTGCTTAAGAAGGTGTTCTTATTGAGGCTACATGTGACAATCGTCAAAAATCTCAGGTCAATAACGCACTTAGATTCCTAGTCTATCTATTTACGTTTACGACACTCAAAAATCCTAGTGAAAGTCTAGGTTATGACTCCTTAAGTATCGAAACAGTAAGTTACCGAAATCGCGCAACGTTCTAGGAGATTGTTTAGCGGACTTTAAGACCGTAAATAACATTAAATTAGATTACAAAGTGCCAAAGAAAATAAACGAAATTTAAATTCATTCATCAACACAAAATATTTATCGTATCGCAAAAACCAAAATTTAATCGTAAATTCCGTAACTCGGTTAACGCAACCAAAAACCGCATAATTAACTCGTTAACGTCAATTGTAAATGAATCAAATACATTATGATGAAAATTATAAACTTATGAAATAAAGTTTTACAACTCAAACTCTAACTCTTAAAACATCACAATTAAACTTCACATCTTATATACAAACTTACACAATTTAATTATGTAACAAGTTAACTTTTATTTCTTTACATTTAACAAAATTAAAATGAGTAAATAACCCCTCCACCACCAAAAATCTGCAGCCCTCCCATCTCTTACCCACTAACAACCTCCACTAACTCAATTTGATTCCATGCAAGACATATACACTTACACACTCTTTCACTTTCATCATTTCCTCTCTTTTCTCTCAAGAAAACACACACAAACACTCCCAAAACACACACTAAACTCCAGAATTTCCAGCCCCCTTTTCATCTTTAAATCACCATTTCAAAGGTGTTCTTACACAAATACAAGAACTTTGAGGTAAAATCACTCTTCCTAGCTTCCATTTCTTACTTTTATTGTGTTTAATTCTTGGATTTCATGCCTTTTTCATGGCTTAAATCCTCATAAAATGTTTGATGATTTGTAGGTTACACCTTATACATATTCATATGTAAAAGAAGGGTAACCTATGATCAAACTGAAAATCAAACCGAAAAAGTCGACTTTTTGATATTATTGTATATATTTTCATGTTCTTGCTAGTTTGAATGGATTAAATTGGTAAAATATGTTAATGTTTATGTAAAACACATGTTCATGCATAAAAGACAAGGCCTCAATCATTGGATGAGGTCTAAAAATCGTTGGTAGTGAAAACACACCAAAAAGATCACTTTTGTCTTCTATGTAATCTGTCCAGATTTTGACCCTACTTTGATCGACCATAACTCAGTCAATAATGGTCCAAAAATCTTGATTTTTCTTCTGAAATTTAGCTTAATGTCTTACCTTTAAAACCCCACTGGTCTCACTCAAATCCATTGAGTATTCGACCTCCAAATGTATCACACAAAACTGATGCGAAAAAGCAACCTTTCTGTGAGCAATTTTGTTGTGATACATGTTCATGGGACTTAAGGTGTTCAATAAATCTAAAAAAAAATTGTTTTAGACTCCAAAAAAATGTATCTCAGTAGAATAAAAAGATAGTAATTTATATTGTTGATCTCATATTTTTAGAAAATGCATGAACATCATGCATTGTTGTTATCTTGTAAATTGCAAATACTTGTGTTGTGATGATTCAAAAATGCATAAGTGTTAGGTAAAATGTGTTAAAATTTTGGGGATTATTTTTCTCAGTAACTAGATCATGAAAAGAGTCTTGAAAATAAAATGGGAATTTTTGGAAAAACATAAGTATTTTTCCCAAATTAATGAAAATAAAGCCTATAAAAGGTGAAATAATCATGAAAAATACTTTTAGACACCAAATAATTATGGAAAAATTTTAGTGTCATTTTCTGAGGAAAATGACACTATCCTCAAAATTTCACACTCTTTGGATGTGTTTTGATAGGTTTTCCGAATAACGTCTCGTTAAAACGCATAATGTTAGGAACCAAAGTTCCAGTGCTCAAAACGACTTGAAAATTTTACACAAAGCTAAAAATGAGTAGAAACTAATCTGGTAAAAGTTCCAGAATTCTTCGTGAACAATTAATATTTTTCTCATATTTATCCCACTTTTTAGACATAAAATGATTATAAATAATCCATAAGTCTAAAAATCCCCAAATTTTCACAGAAAATTTGTGAACTATATTTCATGTTTCATACCAAGTTTGGTAATTTTTAGATGTTGTATACATATATTTTCATTATTTTGTTCACAACTCGAACAATTACCGACAACGTAAATTAAATGGAAATTCGAACTTTAGCGACACTTTGTAATTTAATTAGATAGCTAAGCAATCCTAACAAACCATATTAGTTGAGAAACTAATTAGGAACCTTGTGTTCTTAGGACTTGGATATAAGTCAGACCCGGTCAACACGCGCATACATCCATCTGTACGCTCACGCTCGAACTGGGAGTTTCATAGCCCCTATTTTTAAACGCTTTAATATGTTTTGGGGTGAGAATACATGCTTTTTCTTTTGTGGTTACAAGTACATATAAACTGTGACGTATTGCATAAGTTTCCACTATTCAAATTATATGGGCCTCTATCATGAATTGTTAGTTATGGACTTAAACGCGAATATTGTGAATAGATCTATTGGGTTGACACCCCCGTCCGGGTTGGTCGCGCCAACTCGAAAAACGGACGCATAATCATTTGACCCACTACGAGTGTTGTGAATAGAACACTTGCGAGGCAACTTAATTGTTAAGGTTTCAATTCATGAGCTTATGGCAATAGTAATACACTTTGATATTGTGGTAAGACAAAATAACTTGAAATCTCGTAACCACGAGTCTACTTTACAAATGCTTACACCTATGAACTCACCAACTTTATGTTGACGTATTTTAACATGTATTCTCAGGTAACTAAGGCGCTATGTAGTTGTGCCGTTATGTCGCACTTTTTGATGTAGGAGTTGCATTCACCTGGAAGGACTTAGCATGAACTTTGTCAATTTGAATCAAGCTAGTTATTCGTTAAAGTTTGTTATGGTGTTGCTAAGACTATGTAATTTAAGGGTGTTGTTTAGCGACTCTCTTAGAAGTCGTTCATTGTAATCTTTGTTCGTGATCCGCGCACGTCGCGCTTCCACCAGAAATCGGGGTGTGACACTACAAATCTGGACAGCAAGGTTACTTTCCTAACAAATCACTTTCAAGAGCTTTTGTTCATGAAATTCTTGTGGTTGTTGATGTCTATATGTAAGCTACTTGTATTATAATTATACTTTAATTACTTAATTAAGTCCATATAATTTTTTTTAGACGTTAGCTTTATTAGTGTTTATAGGCTTTGTTAAGTTTGTTAGGCCTAGTCCACATATATTGTATCTAGAATAATCCAAAGAGATTATATATTGTAGTTGTTAATTAATGAACAGTCAAGCCAATTTATATTTCTAATATGGTATCTAGAGCAAATACGATCCCTTCCTAATTCCTCTCTAATCTCACGTCTCTTTTTCTTCCCCTCTACCTCAATTGAGACCTGTGTAAACAAACCCTAGCCTCCTTCTAATGGCTACAAACAATGAAACCCCTCATTCTGATAAACTTATACCGTTTGGAGTCACAAATATCTCCAATAATGTCTCTGTCAAACTCAACCTAGAAAAGATGAACTACTAACTCTTGGAGTTCATTCTTTAAAATCCACCTTGGGAGTCTTGGTTTAAAGAAACATATTGAAGATGCTTCCTCTAGTTCCACAGATCTAGAATGGAGTCGCCTTGATGACCTTGTTAAAGTATGGATACTAGCTATGTGCTCGGTATCTCTACAAGATCAAGTGGTCACTACTACAGGTAATGCTAAGGACTTATGGGATCATTTAAAGGAACTGGTTCATGATAATGAAGATGCTTGGGCACTTAGTCTCGATAACCAACTTCGTTCTATTAAGATTGGTAATCTTTCTATACACGCTTATTTTTCTCAAATACAAAGTATGGCGGATCATTTAAAGAATCTAGGTGGTACGGTTACAGACGAAAATTTAGTTTTTTATACACTAAATGGGTTGGACTCACGTTACAAACAAATAGCCAAAATAATTCGTCATACTAAGCCCCTTCCCACGTTTGCTACAACTAAAAATATGTTACTTTTGGAAGAAAGTGAAGTGAAATACGATGAGTCTATGGCAAATATGGCAAAAACATATGTTGATTCGTCACCCTCATCACCAACTGTCCTCTTAGCATCTAATAACATTAGAGAGAACCGTAGTAACAGCTCTAACACCTCCTCAAACAATCCCACTAAAACAAATGGACCATTAACTACTCAATTTTGCAACCATTTTCCTAAGGGTACGTGTCGTTTCGGGGATAAATGTAAATTCATTCATGATCATAGACTTAAAAATAGCTCAAATAATGCTTCAGGGACTAGCAATATGGCTAGAATAGCCACTGGTGTAGCAAGCAGGTCAAACCAATTCCACACGTGGGCCTCCCCCATGCCTTATAACTCCAAGCCCAGTAACAATCAACCCCAATGCTTAAAGAACTTGGCCCAAATTCAGTCACCCAACCCTTTACTCCCTGTCCAAACTGCACTGTTGGCCCAGCAGGCCCAACTGACCCAACAGTCGCAGTTGGCTCAACAGGCTCAACTGTTAGCCGCAGCCCATCAGACTCAGCAGGCCCACCAGGCCCAACAGATAGCCTAGCCGACCCCTCAGTTTGGGTTCACATCCTACTCTCCTTCGTCTACTGTTGGGATTTTAGGTCCGGCCCCGTCCATGTTCCCGACTCAAGAAACTGTGCTTCCAAGTGCCTCTAGCACCATGACTTTACAGGATCCGACATGGAATATAGATACAGGTGCATCTTCTCATCTCAACTCACATACAAGTAATTTAAATACTATTTCTAATCAACGTTTATATCCATCTGTTTGTGTTGGTGACGGTAAATTAATACCTGTAACCAACACTGGACATAACATCTTACCTACTCTTCAACGTCCTTTGTATTTACATAATGTTCTTATCACCCCTAACATAATTAAAAACCTTATTTTTGTTCGTCAATTCACTAGATATAACAATTGTACTGTTGAATTTGATGCTTTTGGTTTCTTTGTGAAGGACTTCTTGACTCGCCATATCCTCCTCAGATGTGACAGCTCGGGGGATCTGTATCCAGTCACTCCACCCTCACCCATTCCTCATGCTTTGCTTTCTATTAGTCCAACAACGTGGCACCAACGCCTCGGGCATCTCGGTGAAGACGTGCTACGTTCTCTTGTTTCTCGTCAGCTTATTTCTTGTAATAAAGAGAAGTCTCCACATATTTGTCATGCTTGTCAACTTGGCAAACATGTGATATTGTTCAAACTCTACTGTAACTCGTTGTTTTGAGATTGTTCATTATGATATTTGGACTTCTCCTATTGTTAGTTCTGGTGGTTTTAAATATTATGTGTTATTTCTTGATCATTATTCTCATTATTTGTGGATTTACCATTACGTACCAAATCCGAAGTATTTCAAAAATTCTTGCATTTTCGTTCTCATGTAAATAATCAATTCAAATGTGATATTACGGCTTCTCAGTGTGATCATGGTGGTGAGTTTGATAACACCAACCTCCTTCAATTATTCGCTCAACACGGCATTCAATTTAGATTCTCCTGCCCCAAAACCTCCCAACAAAATTGTAAGTCAGAAAGGATGATACGAACCGTAATAATATCATACGCACTCTTCTTTTCTAAGCTCACCTTCCATCAACTCTTTGGGTTGAAGCATTACATATGGCTGCATACCTACTAAACCTCCTTCCCTCCACCGCCATTCAAAATGAAGTACCATATACCAAGTTATTCTACAAACAACCCGACTACTCTCGTTTACGTGTTTTTGGAGGCCTTTGTTACCCACACCTTTACCCGCCACACAAACTTGCTCCTCGTGCTACCCCCTGCATTTTTTTGGGATATCCCGCTTATCACCGTGGGTATCGATGTCTAGACCTTTCCACTAACAAAATTATCCTTTCTCGCCATGTAACATTTGATGAACTTCAATGTCCATATGCCTCCATAACATCCCTTAATCCACCATCCTATACTTTTCTAGACCCTCAACCCTCACCTATTATTCGTTATGCTATATTTAACCCAAACCTAAACACAATGACACAAGACACCCTTTCGGCCCAATCCACCACTCCACATACTAACTCACCTTCGGCCCAGTCCACTTCGACTCCCACTATTGGTCACACAACCCAATCCGGCCTAACCATACTTCCGCACCAACCCACCATTCATTCTGCCCAAACTACTTTGGGCTCCAATACCATGCACGAAACCACTCGAACTCATCCTATGATCGCACGTGCTCAAGTTGGCACAATCAAGCCTAATCCTCTCCGTAAATCTCCCGCTCCTGCTTTGTCTGATTCTAATTGGCGAGATGCTATGTACAATGAATATAATGCCTTAATTAGAAATAGTACTTGGATTCTTGTTCCGAAACCACCTGATGCTAATGTGGTTTGGTCTATGTGGTTGTTTCGGCACAAATATCATGTCGATGGTTCATTGAGCAGGTATAAGGCTCATCTCGTTGCTAATGGACGTAGCCAACAGTTTGGTGTTGATTGTGATGATACATTTAGTCCGGTTGTTAAGTCGACCACCATTCGTACTGTTCTCAGTCTTGCATTATCTCAGAATTGGCCTATTCATCAACTTGATGTTAAGAATGCATTTCTTAACAGGGATCTTTCCGAGACAGTTTATATGTACCAACCACCTAGGTTTGCCTAGATTTCCACATCATGTTTGTCGATTACAACGGTCTTTATATGGTTTGTAACATGTACCTCGTGCTTGGTTTCAACGGTTTGCAAAATATGCACTACGAGTTGGGTTTTCTTCGAGTCGATGTGACTCGTCATTATTTATATATCGGCATGGTTCAGAGGTTGCATATATTTACGTTGATGTTATTGTACTGACAGCTTCATCTACAGATTTACTTCAGCGTATTATCTCTTCTGTTATCAATAATATTTTAGATTGTAAACCTTGTTATTGAAATTAACCATGTGACTAGTCTATTAGTATAAATAGCTAGTTAGTGGTAATCATTTGTAAGTTTTCCAAGTTTAATAGAAAAACACTTCCAAAGGAAACTCTCTCAATTATCATTGAATCATCATAAGAATTTGATTCAAGTTCAAAAATGGCGGTTAAATAGTGATTTGAAATGTTTGAGCTAGATTCAGTGAAAATAAACCGATCAAAGTACTCCATTAGTGTTAAGGAACATACAGAGATCAAGTTCAGAAGTTAATTCCAAGATTTGATCATATTCGAATTAGGTGTTCATCTGTTCTTCAAGACTGACGAACAGATACCTGCGACACTAATAGCTTCTGCGACACTGTTTCTGCGACACTAATAATACTATCGCACTCAGGTTTCTTTTCATTTATGGGACACTATCAAATATTATCGCACTCAGGGTTCTCTTCATATCTGCGACACTGTCAAATACTGTCGCACTCAGGTTACTTTTCATTCCCACGACACTATCAAATACTGTCGCAGAGTGTATTTGTGCGACACTAAAAAAAAAGTCTTTTGGAGAGAAAATTTTTCGATTTTCAAAATTTGGATTTAAGCTAACCATTGAGTAATTTTGGAGGGAAAATTCTTACGGATAAAATTTGAAATTTTTGATCAACATTTCTTAAAGAAACAGATTCTTTAAACACTTCAAAATATTTAATCTTTAAAAGATCCATTCAAGCAACGATTTTATGATATTTTCGTATATTGCTAAAGCTAGGGAGAGATACCACGACATTTATCGTGTTCACCCAGAGCCAAATTTTATGACACAATTCGATTTAATAGAGTTTATTACCTTGTTGGAAAATGAACTTCAAGGACATTACCTTAACGTAAAAGGGTTGAAAAATGGAGTACTGAGAAGTCAGCTGAAGTTAAGAATCTTCAAGAACAAATTGAAACACTTCAGGCTGAAAATGAGAGACTTAAATCAAAATTGGAAAGTGAAGAGTTAGAAAGTGTGAATCAGGATTGGGAAGTGAAGTATTAGGAAGAACATGCTCAAGTAGTCAAGATGTCAACAGAAAAGTCAACTGCTTTGCATCAAGTCAAGCTTCTTGAAACTCAAATGGAAACATACTCTGAGGTACACTCTAAAACTCTAACTGAGTTGTCAAAACAAAATAAACTCAGAAATCGAAAAAGTTGATAACCTGAAAAGGAGCTTGCAAATAATCTTGATATCTTAAAAACTGTGAGTCGAGAAAGGGATGTTTTTAAGTTTCACATTGATGAATATATAATTACTAACGAGAAACTTGAAAAAGAAATTAGTCCTTAAAAAAGGAAATTCTTGAATGTTCATCACATTGTAAAGTAGCTAAAACAGTTGAAAATCCTGTCAAACAAAGGTATGACCATGCAATTGCTGAAAAATTGAGATTAGAAAGCAAGATCAAAGAACTTCAAGATAAATTGTTTAAACGTGGTCAAACAGATCAAACCATTTTTCATAATAAACCTAAGGATATCAAATTCTATAATCCAAGAGAAGGATTAGGTTTTGAAAATCCCTACTAACTACAAAAAACTATTTCTAACGTACCTACCTTGTATAACTACGGTGACATGGGAAGTATTTTAAAAATGTTTTTTGTAAAAACAACTAATGAAGAAGAAGTTATGGAGAACTTTAATAGAGCTAAAGCTGAAAATGCACAATTTTCGTTCAATTATAGAGTTAAATGCGAGTTATGGCACAAGGAAAATTCCTCTTTCTAAGGATTATTTTCTAGGTTGTTCAACACCAGTTGTTGATCAAGATGAGGTTATGGAACAAGTGGTTAAAACAAACCTTTATATTCCAAATTTAATTTTGGAAAATAAAATTTTTGATCTTGAAAAACAAATAACCACTCTACAACTAAATTTTGATCAAGAACAAACAACTCTCTTACAAACTATTGAACAGCTCTAAAGTACTTCATCTTCATCTAGTTCAACATCATTATCAAAATCTACCCATGAACTTGAATTTGAGAAAACCTTAGGAAAAAAGTTTGACCAAAAGAAAGCTTTTAATGTCAAGAATAGTTTGAAACCTCAAGTGAATGTTCCAGTGAAGACTTACACGGATAAGTCTTCCAAACCACTTTCAAAAAGGATTTCTCAGTTCACCAATTATTCTTTGCAAAAGAATAAGAGGTATTCTAAGAAATCACACTCAACTGGAACATTTACTCAGAAGAATTTTCATCGTTCAGATTCTTATGCTTTCAACACTTTACGTAAATCGGTTTCTTAATTTCCAAAGAAAACCAAAGTTTGGAAACCGAAACAAAGATTTTCTGAACAATCTTCCCAACCAAAGTCATTCAACTACTCAAGATCGAAGATGTTTGCTCTTGCACCACAAAATGTTTCTTATCCGGTGCAAAGAAAGAATGATTTTGTAAACCCTATTCCCAAAAGATTTCACTCACCGTTGATTCCACGAAACTTATTTCCAAGTGAAACACCGATTTTCAATTCCAAATGGAATTCAATGTCTTTAAACCAAATAGATACAATTTATAAATGATTTTCTAAGTTTTCAAAACCCATTGGTACTGTGCTTAAATAGGTTCCAAAAGTTGTTGTCTAAATTTCAAAAGGGATTTGTGAACACATCGGTTCATAACTCGTTCTTCAAATGAAAATGGGTTCTGAACATTTCAGTTCAAACCCGTTTTACCTAAAAGAGCTCAAAAGTGACATTCCTTTTCTTTGAGAAAAAGTCTAAATGATTTTGGAAAAGGTTTTCATTGTTTCAGATCGAGCTCCCGTCATACTTCTTTTTGAGAAATGTATACTATATTTGAGGGGGAGCTCGCACAATATCAAAAGATAACTCACCTTCATATGTTGTTTTCTTACAACAATTATGCATATGTTAAGGGGGAGTGTGTTTTAAAATCAAAAACTTTCAAGTGTTAATCTTTGTCATTATCGAACACTTTGAAAGCTTTTCAAATAATTTTGGTTCTTCTAACCTTGGAAGGAAATCATACCAAAGGCATCTAACCGAAGTAGTACCACATATCACAACTTTGTGATATAATGATCAATACATGATCAATTGTTGGCAAATGCTGCAATCTGCACTGAGTTTTATAGATTTCCAATATCTCCTACGATCCACCAGAGCCGGATGGATCTACCACGGGAGCCACCTTCCATAATTTAGGATCCAAGGGTATTTTAGGTCTAACTGAGAGGGTTGGTGGAGATAAAAGTGCAGATCAACATACTTTCAATAATGCCAAATGAAAATGAGGGACGAGTTGAAAAATGTGAGAGGTTGAGTGAGGAGTGTGTGAAAGGGTTAAAAGAAAAAAGAAAACCCTCACTAAACACGTAATCACCGGGTAGCCACATCTACTATCGGATTTCATTCATTGATTTCTGATATTGAAGAAGACATCATGGACCCAGTGATGCAATGCACATTACCCTCCTAGCCACTCTAGTACTTCTTAAAAAGTCCTTGTTTCATTTTGTCACAGAGATTTAGCACATACTCTATTGACATCTCGTTTGGAGATTGTTAATATTGAAACAAGAGGACAATCTGCTCCAGTCCCTGACTTCATGTCATGCACTTATTGAGTCTAGAGCCTAATGATATAAAAATATTTTTAGGAAAAAAAGTGTATTTTTACACACCATGTCTAAGTGACATTATGCATATCTATGTGATATTGCTGGAACATTCACAATGATACTTGAAATGGTATTCACAATGATTGAATAGAGCCTAATGATATAAAAATCTGCTCCAGTCTCAATTGATTCATTTAATGTTTTCAACTGATGTGTAAACTGGTAATCTATGTGATGCATGAGTTATAGTGTTTTTATAAATGTGTTTTAATCAAGTGAATTGTTGTTTTACCCATTGGTTACAAAATTAATGCTTTTCATGGAGTTTATGATTATTTTTCCGCATCATTATCCCTGATAATTGATTTGATAGTATTTCTTGAAAAGTTTCGATTTGTCACGTTGGAAGGTTGTTACTTAGATGGTTTGATGGAGTCTACTATTCTTCAAACACCCTGTGCTACACCATATTCATGATTTTCACGATGTATCATAATCATCATGAAGGGGGAGAAAAGAATTAGTGTTTGAAGATAGTAAAGAAAAGAGTTAGTATTTGAAAGATAAGTGAAGAATAAGTTTGTATTTTGAAAATGGTATATGTTTAATGAAAGATAAAGCTTCAATGAAGAACTACTATCATCTTTCTATAAGTTTGGGAAAATATAATTTGTTTGAGGGGGAGCAAGTAAGAATATGAAAAGGTTTGAATTAGAAGTTGAAAAGGCTTCAAAAGATGAAAGGATTATTGATTTGAGGGGGAACAAGTAGATTAGTGATTTGAGGGGGAGCAAGATAGGATTCAAAAATGGTTCAATTAGAAAGTGAAAGCTCCAGAAGATCAATATTCAATTGAGGGGGAGCAATAGAAGAGAAGCTTCAAAAGTATTAATGAAAGATCAAAATTTCAAAGATCAAATCATAAATCTTTCATACATTGGAATCAATAAGTACAAAGAGGATTCATCCGCAACAACCAGGTGGAATATACTTTTAGGATTAAGATAAAGAAAAGGTGCTTTCAAAGAGTGAGTTTTCAAGAGAAATATTCTAACAACACATTCAAGATTAGAAGTTGCCGTTGAAGATCAAGAAAAGGATTTGTCTTCAATTTATCTTCGAGAATTAACTTCAAAGATAAAAGCTGAGACAAGATAATCAAAAAGTGCGCTTCAACATAGTTTCAGCTTTCATAAGATTCTCAAAGTTTAAGCTTAAAAAAAACATACATGAATTGAAGACAATCCAAGCAAAGTTTACAATCAGGGGGAGATTGTTAGCAATAATATTTTAGATTATAAACCTTGTTATTGAAATTAACCATGTGACTAGTCTATTAGTATAAATAGCTAGTTAGTGGTAATCATTTGTAAGTTTTCCAAGTTTCCAAAAGTTTCCAAGTTTCCAAGTTTAATAGAAAAACACTTCCAAAGGAAACTCTCTCAATTATCATTGAATCATCATAAGAATTGCTTGAATATGTTTATGTCACACCCAAAATTTACAAGTATAGTAATTATGCGGAAGCTTTCGAGGCGTGACGAGGATCGAATAACAATACCTCGAGAGCGTATGATTATCGCAGAACATTTATTATATTAAGATGCCAATAATAGTTTTACAACATTAAGGTAATTTAAACGGTTAAAAGAGAAATGTTATTGAATACATCATTTCAACAAAATACAAGTTTCGGGATTTCATAAATAAAACTACAAGTCAATTAATACATAATTAATCCCATTGTTTTAATTCATGCTAAAATATGTTTATATTTATGTAAAACACATGTTCATGCATAAAAGACAAGGCCTCAATCATTGGATGAGGTCTAGAAATCGTTTGGTAGTGAAAACACACCAAAAAGATCACTTTTGTCTTCTATGTAATCTGTCCAGATTTCGACCCTACTTTGATCGACCATAACTTAGTCAATAATGGTCCAAAAATCTTGACTTTTCTTCTGGAATTTAGCTTAATTTCTTACCTTTAAAACCCCACTGGTCTCACTCAAATCCATTGAGTATTCGACCTCCAAATGTATCACACAAAACTGATGCGCAAACAGCAACCTTTCTGCAAGCATTTTTGTTGTGATACATGTTCATGGGACTTAAGGTGTTCAATAAATCTAAAGACTCCTAACAAGTGTATCTCAGTAGAATAAAAAGATAGTAATTTATCTTGTTGATCTCATATTTTTAGAAAATGCATGAACATCATGCATTGTTGTAATCTTGTAAATTGCAAATACTTGTGTTGTGATGATTCAAAAATACATAAGTGCTAGATAAAACATCTTAAAATTTTGGGGATTATTTTTCTCAGTAACTAGATCATGAATAGAGTCTTGAAAATAAAAATGGGAATTTTTGGAAAAACATAAGTATTTTTGGACACCAAATAATTATGGGAAAATTGACACTATCCTCAAAATTTCAAACTCTTTGGAAGTGTTTTGATATGTTTTCCGAATAACGTCTCGTTAAAACACATAATGTTAGGAACTAAAGTTCCAGTGCTCAAAACGGCTTGAAAATTTTACACAAACCTAAATATGGGTAGAAACTGATTTGGTAAAAATTCCAGAATTTTTCGTGAATAATTACTATTTTTCCCATATTTATCTCACTTTTTAGAAATAAAATGATTATAATAATCCATAAGTCTAAAAATTCCCAAAATTTGTGAATTATATTTCATGTTTCATACCAAGTTTGGTAATTTTTAGATGTTGTATACATATATTTCCATTATTTTATTCACAACTCGAACAATTACCGACAACGTAAATTAAATGGAAATTCGAATTTTAGCGGCACTTTGTAATTTAATTAGATAGCTAAGCAATCCTAACAAATCATATTAGTCGAGAAACTAATTAGAAACCTTGTATTCTTAGGACTTGGATAGGAGTCATACCCGGTCGGCACGCGCATTACATCCATCCGTACGCTCACGCTCAAACTGTGAGTACACATCCCCTCTTTTAAACGCTTTACTTAAATGTTTTGGGGTGAAAATGTCACACCCCGCTAAAGAAGAAACACAAGATGTAACAGGACAATGATTTCATAATCGAAAATTACAAAAGATCACCGTTCAACGGTCTACAATAAATACATTACATAAAGTCTTACAAGCGTTTACAGCATAAAAGTAATTAATCTAAACATGCGATTACATCCAAAAGAGACAAAATTCTGTAACGCTATAGCAGCATAGCTCATATAACAGGTTTAGCTTCAATAGACAAGTTGTGACTATTTCCTGAAAAGCATGTAAAAATAAACAGGTCAACTATGAAACATAGTTGGTGAGTACACAGGTTTTGCGTAAGGAAAGACCCTTTTCAAGAGTTTACAAAGTTTAGTTTAGAAGTTCCACGTTACTACGTGATTAGTTCACAAAAGTAATCTGTTTAGTACCGAGGCTCATATAATGATGAAAATCATCCGATAATTTCATAAGATCAATTTTTAGGATGGTCAAGCGCTATTGCGCGGATAATTATAAAAGTAATTCATTAAAACAAGGCTCATTTAAGAGCGATACCCATTTGATAGTTAGATTCATTTGTGAATCGATGTTTTGTTTGCAAAAGAGGTTTATTTAAGTACGAGATTCATTTAGGAGTGATTCCCTTTGGAACTCAATTAAAAGTCGTAATTCGTTCATAACGCCACGCTCATATTTTCAAAGAAATGTTCAATTCACTTTTATAAAACTCAAGATATAGTGTTTAATAAGTTCAAGTTATGCTTATAAAACTCATATTGTAGCATTTAATAGATTCAGGTTACGTTTATAAAGTCAATGGATCATCAAATCAATATCAAAATGTTTATAATCTCAACGGTTTATTATGTCGAAGTTCATAAGAATGCGAAGCGTTATTATGAAACCACGTCTATCATTGTCCACAACCACAATGATTTATAGTGTAAAACTCAAGTTTTAAATTTATGGTTTTAAAGAAGTATTGTTTCAAATGACAACGTCTTTGTAATGTTCGGGTCGGAAGGTTTATAGTTTCAAAGAAATATCGTTTCAAATGACAAGGTCATTGTAAAGCTCGGGTCGTAAGTTTATAATTTCAAAGAAATATCGTTCAGATGTCAAACTCATTGCAAAGCTCGGGTCGTAAAGTTTATAGTTTAAAAGAGATATCATTTCAAATGACAAAGTCATTGTAAAGCTCGGGTCGTAAAGTTTATAGCTTCAAAGAGATATCGTTTCAAAAGTCGAAACGTCATACGTTTATAGTCGCTTATGAATTTCTATGCTATTGCATTTTTGTCTATAGTCACAATGAATTATTATGCTTGAGTCCACAACCAAACCTACAACCGATAAACCTTTGCCCCAAAGAGAAATGCCCTATCGTTGGCATTTAGGATGATGGGATGCACTCACGTGGCCGCGTGAGTGGGGAGGTGGTCTCGCTCCCAAATAGTACTATTCATATGCATCATTTGGCTCATATAGAGTTAATGGTTGTGTAGATATACCGGGGACTTTAGATACGATAGAAAACAAGCATAACCTAACGTATTGAGGGATTCCACACCTCAATACCTTAAAGATAATCCGTTATCGAACCAAGATCTAGCGACCTTACAAATGTCAACGACCAAAGGTTGATATTAGTAATGGAAGACAAGACTCGGGAAGTACTTTAACTTCCAAAGTCTTGGTGGTTCAGCAAATGGACGGTTCCTATGATTGGTCTACTCAGTCTGAGCAAGCTCTTATGGCTGAAATAGATGATCAAGAGAAACCTGCTGAATCTACATCCTATATGCCAACAGCTGATGAATTCCAAGTTAAGGTGCATGAGGTTGAAGTCAAAGAGAGTGATGAAGATGTGCTCTACATCAACTCAACTGAAGAGATGAGTCATGATGAGTTTGTCGCATATATGGCTGATGTTTAGACAGACAAGAAAAGAGTATGTCTTGACCTTCTTACTCTTGCTGATGTTTGTTATTTAGTTACTGATTTACAAACTCAGGTTAGTGTATTTGCTGAATCTCACAAAACTTTGACATATGAACTAGAAATAGTTAAAAGTGATGTAAAAAGGTTAAGTGAGGATAAACTAGCTTTAAAAGAAAAGATTCAACTTGATGCTTCTGATATAACAAGTCTAAGTGACATCATAAATGAACAATGTGTTAAAATAGATGGGTTATATTTGAACTTGAATGAGTTAAACCAAAATATTGCTAGTAAGGATAAGGAGTTATCTGAGTCTAAGATGAAGTTAGTTGAGCTTAATCGTAAGTTTGAATGCTATAGGACATCTTCCTTAACTTTAGATCATATTATTAGCTCACAACGTAGTGTAAAGGATTTGACTGGTTTAGGTTACACTGATGTACCCCCACCTTTTAATTCAAATTACTCTACTACTTCTATAGACTTAGAAATGCCTGATGTGAATACTGAGCCTGAGGAATTTTTAACCAAAGAGTCTGAGCTATCTAAAACAAAGAAGGATGTTGTTAAAGACCCATCATCTGACATTAGTAAGAACAAATCATTCCCTAAAGCACATTTTGTCTCGAGTGGAATGATAGTTGATACTAATGTAAATGATGAGGTGATTAAGGAACAAAAGGATTCATCTTTAGTGGTTTCAAATCAGACTAAGAAGGAGAGTGGAAAAGTAGTTAAGTCACGTAAGCAGATGTCTTGCTTCAAGTGTCACCAAAAAGGACACGTGTCTTCTTGTTGTCCTAAGAAGAAGTTGGAAGCACCACATAAGCAAGTGAATAACGATAAGACATCGAATATCTCTAGTGTGAGTATAGACAGGTTAGGTACCAAACCAGGTATTGGTATTAAACCTGTAAATATTCTTAAAAGAGATGCCTCACACTGTGTCTCTCCACCTAAACCTAAACGGCCTGAACACTTTGTTAAAGATCAATTACCGTCGAGGTTTATGACCCTTAGTAGAAACCATAGTCATTATGAGAATGGTTCTACTTCACGTACACATGGGATTAACTACGGGTATAACTATAATCGTAACCAAGGACAAAAATCCCAAGGTTATGTGTCAGGGAGGGTTGGAAATAATTCATCTTATAGACCCAAGACCACTGATCATCAACAAGCTCATACTACTTCGAAAGTGACCAAAGCTCCTAATGGGAAGGATGGTTACTTTAAAGAGTTAAAGTTTGTAGATGATAAGGGACAAACCAAGACCGTAATGGCTTGGGTCCCTCTTGAGAACTAATTGTGTACAACTTGTTTGTGCAGGAGCAGACTGTGAACAACGACAATTGGCGGTACGTTGACAGTGGCTGTTCTAGGCACCTGACAGGAACTCGAAGTCTTCTGAAAGACTTGAAAGGAGGATTGAAACAAGAAGTGCACTTCGCTGATGATAAAGGATGAATAATTACTGGGAAAGGAAAAGTCTCGAATGGAACTTTGACTCTAGAGGATGTGAATTATGTTGAAGAACTAACGCACAACTTAGTGAGTGTTTCCCAAGTCTGTGATAAAGGTCACCCTATACTTTTCAATGAGAAAGAGGCCTTAGTCCTGAAGCCAGGTTTTGTTATTCCCGAAAAATGGATACTGATGAGGGCTCCAAGGAAGAAGGACATTTATGCTATCAACATGAGTGCTCCTATTACTTCAATGGAGTCTACATGTCTCTTATCCAAGGCTTCAGAGTCAGACTCACTCCTATGGCATAGGAAAATGGCACACCTGAACTTTCGAAAAATAAACTATATAACCAAAAATGGGTTAGTTCTGGGTGTACCATAGAAGAGTTTTGCATTTGAAGACAAGTGTGTACCTTGCATGAAAGGAAAGCAGCATAAAAAACCACACAAATCTAAAACTGTAAATTCTATTTCCTCGCCTTTTGAGTTGCTACATATGGATCTCTTTGGCCCAATAAGCAAGAGAAGCATAGGTGGCAAATGGTACTGTTTGGTTGTCACAGATGATTTTTCTAGATTCTCTTGGGTGTTCTTTTTGGGATCTAAGGATGAAACTCCTGGTATTCTTATGGAGTTTTTAGATCTAATAGAGAATATCTATAGAACAAGAGTTAAGAGAATTCTTAGTGACAATGGAACAGAGTTCAAGAATTCAACGTTCAATATATTGCTTAAGCAAAGGGGTACAACATCAATTCAGTGCACCTTATGAACCTCAACAAAATGGTGTTGCTGAAAGGAAAAACAGAACGTTAATTGAAGAAGCTAGAACAATGCTTGCAGATTCAAAGCTTCCGTCATCTTTTGGGCAGAAGCGGTGAATACTGCATGTCATGTTCTCAATAGAGTTCTTACGGTTAAAAAGCAGAACAAGACTTGTTATGAGCTTTTAAACAATAAGAAACCTAACTTAAAAGGGTTTGAACCCTTTGGAGTTTCATGCACTTTGTTGAAGACTAGCCATCAACCAAAATTTGGTGAGAAGGCTGGAGAAGGATATTTCCTAGGTTATGTGCCTAACTCACCAAACAAACGTGTCTTCAATAAGTCTACGGGACGTGTGGAAATCGTTTATAACATTGAAGTTACGAGCTACACGCGTGACCTTCATAAGGGATTAGATTGGCAATTTGATTATTCAGATCTCTTCAAGTCATTTAAAGTCCCTATCAGTGACTATGTCAGTAATTCAGAGATACCTGAGCATTTATTGTCTGGAGATGAAGATCTCACTTCCTCTCCAACATCGAATGTTCAAACATCTGGAATTAGGACTATGGTTGGTTCTGATGAAGTTTCAACTATGGAGTCACAACAACCTCCAGTTGATATATCTCAAGAGAATGTAGCTTCTGAAATTGCTGTGGATGATATTCTTCCTCCTCTGAGACAATTAAGGATTTCTACTACTAATGATGTTATACCACCATTGGAGGAAATTGATACTAACTTAGGAGCTGATACACCAGTTGAACCTATATCTTAAACGAGATTGAATAGGATTCATCCGATTGATGATATCATCGGTGATCCAAATTCTCCTGTTCAAACTCGGAATCAATCGAAAGCTAGTACATCAACTCACTCAAGCTTGTATGCTGAAATGAAAGAGACAGAGATTACAAATCTATGTCTATATTCGTGCTTTATCTCACAAATTGAACCTAAGAATGTTCAAATAGCTTTGAAGGACAATTCGTGGGTCGAAGCAATGCAAGAATAACTGTCTCAGTTCTCAAAATTTCAAGTTTCGGAGTTGGTTGACCTACCCGTTGGAGAATATCCAATTGGAACTAGATGGGTATTTAAGTGCAAGAAAGATGATCAGGGAATCGTGATTCGCAATAAAGCTCGTCTAGTTGTTCAAGGTTTCAATCAACAAGAGGGGATTTGTAGATCCCTAGATGATCTTTTAATCAAATCGTCACTAACAATCAACCCACGTCCGGAATTTAATGGATTGAAACAAATATAAAGTACAAATAATCACTAACAAATCAAGAATCACTTTATATTTGCCTTTATCAAATTCTTAGAGAGAAATACAGCAGCTAAAATCGCAGAGAAAAATATGTGAAAAGTCTCACCTAATTACAAAGTAATTAAGGGTATTTATACTAATCTGGCCGACTTATGCGACATAAGCATTATGTCGCTAGAATCACTAATGCGACATAAGGTTATGTCGCTATTACAACTAATGCGACACAAGGCTTGTGTCGCATAACACAGAAAATGTAATTCTAACTAACTCAATTACATTTAACAAACACAATACAGACTCAACCAACTGACAGACACACTAAGATGCATCAACAAAATCCCCCGTGTCTTCAGCTTGGTCTTCAAAATCTTCATTTAAACCCAGCCTGTTGGAAATACACCGCCAGCATGTATTCCATGTGTTACACAAACATTGACAATCCGCTGAAATTGAAATGCGATCTTCTTATTCACAGCATTCCTTTCATTGAAGCAAATCGGATTATCAAATAGTTTCCTCAAGTCTTTTGATGACAAGTTTATCAAGCTCATAGGATCAAATACTCGAAATTGAGCTTTCTTCAAACCGTACAGCGAGTTCCTCTCAGGTTGCTCCGTATCAGGAACAAAAACCAAAACTGCCTCACTGGTGTTAGCATCAAGTTCCCAGTAATGAAATCTTCTTAAAAAGTCAATGGGAACCGCTTCCAGAGGAATAATCTTCAAACAGTCAGCCGGAGGATAGCACATTCTGCATATCGGCTGCTTGGTCACTGGGTCTATCCTTTTCTTATAGATATACCTAGTTCCCAAAGTCGGTTTGATGAAATTGTATTTCTTTGTACGTATATCTCGCTGCAAAGTGGTTTGGATAAAATTGGCACGGTCATCTCCAGACGGATTAATCAAAGAGAGCTGAACAAGACGATTGACTTCTCCTTTTGGCAGAGTGCTCAACTTGGTGAATGATCTCTTGAAATACTGGATACCATCTAGTCTCTTGATCATAAACACACCATTGGATACCTTCCAACTCTTTATCAACCCAGTATACACCCCACGAACCTTGTATGATTTACAAGTTATGGGTACCTGAACTCCAGTTTTACCATGAGGCCACCATTTAGCAATTTTCTCAGCTCTTGTTTCAGTAGTTTCAGTTTCTGGAGCCTGAGTCTCTGACGTTCCTTCAACAGGTGTCTCGGATGCCTCTTCAGTTTCATCTTCAGAAGAATCAGTTTCAATAGTTAGGGCATCATCATATACCTCATTTTCACTTAACCCTTCCTCTTCAATATCAACATCATCATTTACCTCAAATTCTTCATCCTCAGAATCCGAACTGACTTGGTTTACCATACGTTGTATAAATGAGAGGTCTACACATGAATAATCAACAACCAATGGTCTCGGCTGGCCTGGTATGTCGTGCACAGGGAAGTAATCTAAATTGGGCATTTCATTATCTTGATTAATATTTACATCTTCATTTACAGACTCAGACCCCGGTTCTATTGGTTCTATAGTTGGACCAGAGGGAACAGACTCCCCCGGACCAATTAACCGGGTCTCAAACTCCCTAAATCTATCTTCTAAGTCAGTAATCCGGGAGGTTTGAGTCTCTATCAGTGCAGCTTGAGACTGAATGAGTGAAGCTTGATCGTCCACAGTCTTTTGCATCGCCTCCATCCGCGCTAACAATTCCTTGATAATATCCGGATGAGGTTGCACTGGAGTCTGTATTTCGGAAGGCCCTGCAGAAGTAGAGGTGCGAGGACGACTAGATGTCGGAACATCGTCAGAAACAATATAAGTGACATCCTCACGGGGCCTTTTGCCCGTCGACCTAGGAGGTGAGGGGCAGAACTCATCAAAATCCCTAAATATATCATCAGATGAAGGATCGGGATGCAGAGATTGTTGCGGTGCTTGAGTTGGTGGTTGTTGGAGAGGTGCCTGAGGAGGTGGTGAAAGCGGCCTTTGAACTGGAGCCGGATCCTGAAACTCATCACCCTCCGGAGGCACATAGGCCTCATTGATAACATGACCAAACAACGGCACATCGGGTGGGACCGGTGCGCCCCGTGCATACTGACCGGAAACCACAAAAATACGGGTATTCATCGGCGTCTGGCGAAACTGGTGGTGCGGAACCACCGGTAAACCCGGGAGCAAGTGATTGATCAAAAGCTGAACAAAACGTGGGTATAAGGCCCACTGTCCATCCCCTGGCTGGGCGTTGTCTACCAAAATGCGAAAAATATAACCTGAAAAGTTGTACGGTTTGTTGTAGACAAGAGCAAGCATAGCTGACGCTGTAGAATAGCTCATTCCATCTAAACCAGCCTTCCTGCCAGACAGGCAGACGATCATTATGTGCATCAGATATCGCCAGACCTTGGTGAGAAAGGCCTTGCGATATTGATCACACTGGACGCCCGGATAACCCATCCGAGCCATAGCACCCGCAATAAAGGAATTTGCAAAGGCAACTGGCATCTCGGGATCGTCAGGAAATTGAAAGAAATCCCTAATGACTTGCTCGGAGATGATGATTTCGCGATCATGAACCCGAGAGATGAGCCGGGTAAACGAAAGATCCGTGTTGATAAGTGCATTAGTCCAGAAATCCGAGACATGATCACGGTAGATGGTGGTTGTGGCCGTGATCGCAGTATAAATCCTTGAGCGACGGAGAAAAGTAATCATCAGGCGATACGACGCCGCCGATTCTTTTTCATCGTCGAGAAAAGCCGTGACATTATGTCGCGGTTCCCAAAAGTAAGCGTTCACATTTAGAGCAGCCATATCTGTAAGAGCATAACAAACTTGGAAGCCATTAGATAGAAACACTTTTAAAAAGGTGACATTTTTGAAATAAAAATGTAATGCGACACAAGACTTATGTCGCAGAGCAGAAGAGCGACATAACGAGTTGTGTCGCAGTTTGCAAATAAATCAATTAAATGATTTGTAGCGACATAAGAATTGTGTCGCAACATATATGAGCGACATAAAGAATAACCTGCGACACAAGGGTGTGTCGCAGGGTTCTCAACAAAGATGGCGACATAAGTGGCGACACAAGGACTGTGTCGCATATTATGGCAACAATATTTTGCGACACAAATGTTGTGTCGTAGAAGGCAATCAAGGGTTTTAAAATAAGTAATTTAAGCTTTTTATATTTGTGACACTTATAAACGAAATTTAATAAGAAAGACAAATATAAAGGAACAACAAATAAAAACGATATTAGTTGTGTCTATGTAGGGATCATATTAGAAAGACAAGTTCGCATGATAATATTAAATTTTAATTTGATTATCAGTATAAATGTCTAAATTTAAATTTACCAAGCATAGTTAACAGACCTGAGAAACAATCGGTAACAAGACGATTATCGATATTGTTTTTCCACTTAAACATGTAACACACTCAACTTCAAGGTAAGCAATTATTGTTAGAGTGAGTAAGTCTCCGTGAATCCCACAATAGATATACCCCTAGTATCAAGACATGACCAAAACTTCTATTTGTCAGAGAAAGGATATGAATTCAACATTTTTAAGAATCAAGCCAGCGGTGACAGGTCAGTACATACGTACAACAAAGCGACATAAACTTGATTCAGGTTTAAGCAAAACCATACTTGGTCAAACCGTTTGGCGACCTTGTTAGGTGTCTTTGATTTTATAAGACTTTTTAAAGTGTTTTGACTTTTGTTTGCTTAGTTATTGAAAGTATACTGACTGAGACCAGGTCTGTATAGACGTACAACAAAGGAAACAGTCAGCATAAGTCCCCAAATGTTGTCATATAAAAGCTCAGGGTAATAGAATCATGACAAGCTGATACATAGGAATTAAGACACATTGTCATACATCAGATGGTGGTCATCACAAGATAATAAACACGAATTAGAGGTATTTCTTAGTAACTCAAAGAGGAGTATGAAAATGCCTACCAATACATCGTGCAATGATACGAAAGTCTTTAAGGACATGTATAACATATACAAGATAAACCTACTGATATATCAAGGAGAAAACGTAAGATTGCCGTTTGAAAGGATGTTTCCTAATGTACTATCATCTCCCTAGTTGTTTACAGACACAACTAAACGTCTTTTGCAAATGTTGCAACCTTGCGTTTCTTTAATGCTAGGAAGCACAAAGAAAGGCTATTGCGTTAATTTTTTTTAATCATAACATAATAAAGGTCACAAATATTACTGTTTGATTTGAAAGAAACGTAACCCTATCATGTTGACAAGTTCATCGAAACGAGCACGGGAGAAGGCTTTTATGAATAGGTCGGCATTTTGCTTAAGGGTATCTATTTGGACCAGATCAATTAGGTGTTTTTCATAGCAATCACGAATGAAATGAAACCTAATTTCTATGTGTTTGGTCTTAGAGTGTTGGACAGGATTACGTGTAATTGAAATAGCAGCAGTATTATCTATATGAATATGAGTCATAGTTAAGAGTAAACCGTAATCGCGCAACTAATGTTGTATCCAAAGAACCTGGGAGCAGCAACTGCCAGCAGCAATGTACTCAGCCTCTGCGATTGAGGTAGAGACTGTCGTTTGCTTTTTGCACTACCATGAAACAAGCCTAGGTCCAAGAAATTGACAGCCACCAGAAGTAGACTTCTTATCCATATTGCAACCACCATAATCCGAGTCCGAGTAAGCAGTGAGCACAAAGGTTTTCTCATTAGAATACCATAGACAAGAGTTGGTCTATATTTGAGATAACCGAAGATCCGCGTAACCGCCTTCATATATTTGATTCAATCCATTAAATTCCGCACGTGGGTTGATTGTTAGTGACGATTTGATTAAAAGATCATCTAGGGATCTAAAATTGGTATCAGAGCCATTAATCTAAGGATTTTGATGGTATCAAATTGTTTTGGGATACCAATTGTAGATCCCTAGATGATCTTTTAATCAAATCGTCACTAACAATCAACCCACGTGCGGAATTTAATGGATTGAAACAAATATAAAGTACAAATAATCACTAACAAATCAAGAATCACTTTATATATGCCTTTATCAAATTCTCAGAGAGAAATACAGCAGCTAAAATTGCAGAGAATAATATGTGAAAAGTCTCACCTAATTACAAAGTAATTAAGGGTATTTATACTAATCTGGCCGACTTATGCGACATAAGCATTATGTCGCTAGAATCACTAATGCGACATAAGGCTATGTCGCTATTACAACTAATGCGACACAAGGCTTGTGTCGCATAACACAGAAAATGTAATTCTAACTAACTCAATTACATTTAACAAACACAATACAGACTCGACCAACTGACATACATACTAAGATGCATCAACAGGATTGACTACAATGAAGTGTTTGCACCTGTGGCTAGGCTTGAAGCAATTAGGTTATTCTTAGCATTTGCAGCTTCAAAGAAAATGAAAGTTTTTCCGCTGGATGTTAAGAGTGCCTTCTTATATGGCAAAGTCAAGGAGACGGTGTATGTTTCTCAACCACCGGGATTTACTGATCCAAAGTATTCAGATAGACTATATCGTCTTGATAAGGCCTTATATGGATTACATCAAACACCAAGAGCGTGGTATGAAACACTATCTACTTATCTTCTTGAGAATGGTTTTACAAGAGGAAGAATAGATAGTACACTCTTTGTCAAATGGAAAAAGAGAGACTTTCTACTTGTTCAAGTATATGTTGACAATATCATCTTTGGGTCATCTGACGAAAAGATGTGTAGTGAATTTGAACAAGTCATGAAGAATAAGTTTGAGATGTCCGCTATGGGAGAACTGACATTTTTCTTAGGATTGCAAGTTGATCAAAAGAAAGATGGGTATTTCATTCATCAAACTAAGTATACAAATGAACTACTAGAACGACTCAAGATGGATGAAGCTAGAATTTATCACACTCCCATTCCGGAAGCTCATGGAATTGGTCCTGATACATCGAGTGATAAAGACATGGATCCTACTCTTTATAAGGCCATGATTGGATCACTAATGTATCTTACTGCATCGAGGTCTGATATAATGTTTGTAGTATGTGTCTGCGCAAGATATCAAGCTACTCCTAAAGAGTCTCATATGCAAGCTGTTAAACGAATCCTACGTATCCAACTGATGGAGACTTAGATTTTGTGGCTTACACTGATTCTGATTATGGAGGATGCAATCAGAATAGAAAGTCTACAACTGGTGGATGTCAATTCTTAGGAGGTAGACTAGTGTCTTGGCAGTGCAAGAAGCAAACCTCAGTCGCCATTTCTACATGTGAAGCTGAGTATGTTGCTACTGGCAGCTGTTGTTCCCAAGTTCTGTGGATACAACAGCAACTGCGAGATTATGGGTTAAATTTGACCAATACTCCAATGATGATTGATAACGAATCCACCATGTCAATTACCAACAACCCTGTAAAGCACAGCAAGACGAAGCACATTGATATTCGTCATCATTTTATCAGAGATTGTGCTGAGAAGAACCTGATAAAGTTAGCTAAGGTTCCATCTGTGGATAACTTAGCTGCTTATACACCAAAGCATTCGACAGAGCTCGATTTGAGAAATTGGTGCAACTGAATGGAATGAGAAATCCAGAGTGATTAGTCTTCCATAGGGTTCTTATGTAATAGTTAGTAGTTTCTTTGTTTTATTTTAAAAAAGGGAGAAGGAGTAGGCGTATAGCATTCATTTGCTTGTTACCTAAGGGGAATCGCCTCTGATAAAAATGTTTATCTGCTGGGAAATGATAGTACATTAGAAGAATAAGTTTAATAATAATAAGTAAAAGTCTTAAGTTAGATATGTTAGTAGGTTCCAGTTAGTTACATTAACTCTACATCTTTTCAACCAGGCTTTTACTTATATTTATTTTGGTATACACCTTTCTCCACATGTTATTACTTGCTTTGAGAAAATAAATCTAGACAACTTCATTATATGATGTGCTGGTAGGCAAATTCTGCTATGATTTCTGAGCATATAATAAGCAATAATTCTTCTGTGTGTTATCTCATGTGATCTGTTATATGATGTATGACATAAGTCTTAATTGATGAATGAAAGTCTAACCATACACTGTTATCAAAGATCTATGAATATATATCAAGACAAATAGTAAGAATTATGGCTATCTGCAAAACTACTGGTGACTTTGTTGTACTAAGTACAGATCTGAAACTTTTAGTTTTGCCAATAGTCTCAAACTTGTTTTGTTTATACTAAGGGATCTTCTGTTGTACTAAGTACAGATCTAGAACCACTAGTATATTCAAAACAGGTTTGATGTTTGTCAATTTTAAAAATCACTCAACGGTATGTTATATGCTTCGAACAGAACATCATTTAGTAACCTCTACCTTGAATATGAAAGATACAGTGTTATGTGCTACTTGATTTCTCAATATGGCATATTTTGGATCACATTAAGTAACATGCATACCAACAATAAAGATTTGCTTGGTAATCTGTGTAGACTTTGTTTATGCGGATCATAATACCGGTAATCGTCTTGAACTGTCTATGATAATTGAACGTTTCATTCTTATGAATCACTTGTTCTTGATTACTGTAAACGAACGAATTATATTGTGTGGAACAAGGTAACCAAGTTATACTTTCATAAATATAAGTTGATAAATGGTTAAGTTGTACTTTTTGTGTAACTCATTGTGAATTTCATGAGGTATGCATACTAACAATCTTCTTAGATTTCTTAATCAACTATTGGTTCCGCATTTTCTTTCTAATATGATCCCACTGCAGATAAATTTTTAACGCCCTCTCATAGGTTGTATTTCATTTATTTTCGTTTATTTGTTCACTTAATAAAAGGTACTTGATGCCAATGTTTATCATGAATATTTATCGTTTTTATATTATTTTTCTATTCTTATTTTATTAATTTATTTTACAAAACAAGTGAAAAATAATTTTATTTTAGACTTGTTTATTCTGTGGGATTAAAATATGTTTTCTGGTCAAACTTGCGAATTGACTTTTTAATTTGCGAATTGACTTTTTAATTTGCGAGTTGAGTCAATCCTGCGAGCCGAGTCACCTAATATAAAAACTTGCGAGCTCACAAGTCCCACACACACATCTGCGAGCCCGCATGATTACACCTCTGCGAATTGACTTTTGCGAACCGAGACAAGTTTACACTTTTTCAGTAATTACTTGCGAGAGTAACGACGTTTTGATTCCGTAGACTTTATACACTTCTACATTGTGAACGTATTGAGGTATAAATCATAAGATTTCACCGTGTAATTAACGCAATATTGACATTTTTATAAATGAGGGTTTCATTTTTAAATTTACTCAAACTACTACGATTTAATGTTCAAACTAACAAGAAACCTTAGGGTTTATGTTAATCAGAGTATATAGTACAAAATGGCATAACTTGATTGACCTAAAACTTGCAAACATTACATTTTGAATCTGACGTCATATTCGCAGTTCATCTTGTGAGTTGAGTTCAAAACTCAACTCGCAGCCCGGTCTTGCGAGTTGACTTGCTTGCGAGTTGACATGCTTGCGAGTTGACTTGTTGACTTGCGGATTGAGTTGTTCTACGAGTTGACTGCTTTTGCGAGTTGACTTGCGAGTTGACTAACTATTTAAATTTAAGAACTCTCGATTAATTACTTGATTAAGAGTTATAAGTTAATATGTTATATGATTAGTCGTGTCGACTTAAATATGAACACGTAAAATCATACACTCTTTATTTAAGACTTAAGACTTCTCGTAATAAGTTATATATATTTTTACAAACTTGAGACTTTTTGTGACAGGTTAAGCAAACGGTTAAACCTACTGACTATATATATAATTAACGACTATAATTGTTAATTAAGTTTCATAACTTAATAGTTCAATTACGAGTCGTAGATTATATAAGTTTATCAATATATGTTAAACTAATTGTCTGACATTTGTGTGATTTTGACATTACAGATATGGCTAGACAGTTTGCTGCTCATCACAACGTGTTAGTGGACTTGGACGTCACTGCACGAGGTGCCTCTCGTGTTGCTCGAGTTCTCTCATTTTTGGCACGGTGGAGGATTCGATATGCCATAACCGAGTCGCCTGCACTGTCACAGGGTTTATTATCCCAATTCTGGGCTAATATTGAGTATGATACAGTTGTAAATCCTCCGGTCATTAGGACGAGGATTAATGATCGCCCTATCGTCTTCTCTCCCACTGATCTTCGTAACATCTTACAGTTGGGCACCGTCGAACAAGAAGATGGACCCACTGTGTTTCCATCGGATTTCATAGAGGGAGCATTGACACGAATGGGATACGTCGGACCCATGAGAGGACGTCAGTTCCTCAAAGCTCTGTTGTTCGGCGAATAGAGATTCTTATGGCATGTCTTGGTCACTATTTTTTGTCCCAAGAAGGGAGGATATGATGAGCTGAGCCCTTCCCTATTATCAGTCGTACTGTCACTGGTTTACAACAAACCATATAGTTTTTCAGATTATATTTTCGGGGAACTTGTTCGACAGATCTTGGGGGGTGTTAGATCATAGTTTATGATCTATCCAAGATTCTGTATGCTAATCATTCGGGCTAATCTCCCTGATTTGCTGGTTATTCAACAAGATATTCATGTGGATACTATTGGGCTTCGAGGTTATAATGCGATGTTTATGCATACCTCGCGACGTTTTGTGATGCAGCCCCAGTTGACTGAATTATTTGGTTTTCTGATCGATCCTCAGTATGTAGCGCCACCGAATCACGGTTGGCTTGATGTTGATGTGGTTGCAACTGTACCTGAGCCACAAGAGCTGATTGAGGAGGTTTTGGATCAGGTAAACCAACCTGGGCCACAAGTGGATCCTGAAGTTGCTACACAGCTGGTGCAAGATGTTTTGGTACAACATGATGATGCCACTGATTCGATCTTGAGAGACGTAGATCAATATTCGGCTTAGGGTCCGAGTACTTCTGGACCGACTCCATTTGCTGAGCTATCTGGTGATGCTGGTCCATAGGGACGAGATGGAGAAGCTGCTTCTGCTTCTGATTCTGATTCTGAATCTGATGATGATGAGACTCGACCATCTGGGTCTGTCTCCGGGATTTCAGCCGGCATGATTCGTCAAGGGTCAAAGTTGATTATGGACCCGGCACTTAAATTAAAAAGAAAAGCCGCTGATCAAGATCCTGACTTCATTCTTGTTGAAGAAGATGAAGATGAAAATGAAGAGGAGGAGTCGCTTGTCCCTCGCCCTCGCAAGCTGTCTAATCAAACAGCTTCAACCTCTGCAGCTCCTACTCAATCAAGTTCTACGCCCTCTGAGGCTGAAATGATTGCTGCTTTGGTTCGCCCATCTTCGCATCCAACCACCAAGTCCAGCAGGGTTGCCACTCGCCTTTTGACGGATGTAGCTACTGAGATAGCTAAGAAAATGCAACCACTTGCTCCCACGCCAACACCAGTCACTACTGCTGCTCCGTCCTCCACGCTTACGACTGAGTCTGAACGCATTATCAACTTAGAGTCTAGGGTTCGAGAATTGGAGGCTCTCACCAACACCTTGGCAATTCAAGTTCTGTCCTTGTCTGAAAATGTGACTGAACAGAATAAAGCTTACTCATTGCTGATCAAGACCAACTCTACGTTGTTAGATGATATAGCTAATAAGCAACGACAGCACGACAGACTTGAACGTCTTGTTATGAGCATATTTCAGGACAAGCCATCTCAGGGGGAGTTATTGGCTTATCAGGAGTCCTGCAGACAAGACGAACTAGCCAAGAAAAGCCGACATGATGAAGATGATGATCCCTCGGCTTAGAAAGATAGTGAGTTGGTTGGTCCCTCAACAACAAGTCAGCAAGCTAACATTCAGGGGGAGTCAGGTGTTGGTGGTGAAGCTGATAAAGACCCAACTGGTGCTAGTGAAGCTGCTGAAGAAGGTGAAGCAAGTTGAAACAACACTTTGTATTGTAATATAATTGTGTAATTAAGATTTTTGAACTTGAATGTGTAATACATTAATGTTTAAATTTTATAATTTATGAATGTTTGTATATTATAAGACTTTTGAAATCTTAGATTGATTCAGGGAAATCAATGAAAGGATTTATGATATTAATATACTTGTGCATGTATTTCTTTAGGTCTGGAAATGTTGAACTTATCCGATTCTGAAGGCGATATGCCAGATGAAATAGACGAGGACATTGATTTTGATCTAGAGGAGGGAGAATTTGTACCTCCTGAAGATTGGACCTCCACTTCTGATGTTGGGCTTGATGAAGGTGTAGATCTTGATGCCAATATTGATGAACATATCGTGAGCCCATCCAAAACCAAAGTTGTTATTCAGGTCGAAGATGGAGAAAGATTTGTTGATTTAGATGAAAATCTAGATGAATCAACTAGTTCTGAATCTGAAGATGAGCTTCCTGAAAGACTCAGAAACAATCCAATGTTTAGACCTTTGAAAAGGAAAAAGCAAAAGATTGGGATGTCTGAGGTTGATATTACTCGAAAGAAAGTACCAAGAAAAGGAATCATCGGATGGTACTACGACGCTGATCTGAAGCTTTTTGCTATAAAAAGATATGACGGAGTTCAATACTTTGAAAAGAAGCTTGCAGTCTTCAGTTCTTTGCCTCGGTTTGAAATTCGCGACTTGGCTAGATTAGAGTTGAATAACCCCAGTAATGATCCTTTTGGAAGATATGTAGAAAGAATTATCAAGACTCAGGGTCGGTCAATGAAATTTCAAAGAATTAAGCCAAGAGTCGGAAAAACTATCAAACTTAACGAAAGAAGTGAAAGAACAGGAAGGCGTCGAAGAATGAAAACCTATCCAGCTGTCAAATGTGTGCAACAAATACCACTGAAGACAATGCCACAAAATGTATTAGGAAATCTTAAGAATTGGCACGTGGATTCAGGATCTGGTGAAGCTGTTATGGTTGAAGCTGATGATGAGGTTGAAGGAGGAGAACGAGAAATTTTGAAAGTCTACGACCATCGACACCTGATGAATCTGTCGAAGAAGGACCTGTTAAAGTTAAATGAAAACAGGATCTTGACGACTGAAGCATGGGGTGATCTTGCACGAGATTATCAAATGATGGTAAAGACTTGTGTTAGATTGAAGATACATATGGGAAGTAAAATTTACAAGTAAAGACCAAAGATAAAGATGAAGATAACGACGCTAGAGCTATTGTCAAGGGGGAGTCTGTTGGGACATGTTTTGTAACAACAGATCTAGCTTGTAATAGGATTGGTGTAATTATTATCAAGTTTGTACATTGGTTTAGATTTGTAAATATAAGATATTAGTTTGTTATTATTATTTGTTAAATATAATAATATTAGTCAAGTAACGAATACAAACTAATGACTGAATTGCAAATTGAGAACTCAAGTCGCAAGTCATAAGACTTGCGAGATGAGATCTCAATTTGCAGCCCATCTCAAGTCGCAGGCTTAGACCTGCGAAATGAGAATCTGGATTCGCAGAGTCTCTACTGCGAGCTAAGATCTGGGCTCACAACCCATCTGGACTCGCAAGGCCCATGGGCTGCGAGTTGAGTCAACTCACAAAGCCCATGGCCTGTGAGTTGAAATGAATATAAATAGAAATGCTTAGGTCATTTCTTGGGATCCGTGCCTTACATCACTCTCAGTCATTATTACACACACACCTCGTTTTCTGTGCCCAGAACATATTAATATATTAAGAGGTTAGGTTTTGAAGGATTAACTTTTGTTAATTATCAAAACAAAACCTTTAATTATATAGATAAGTTATATAAACTTTAATCAAACGTATTGAGGGATTCCGCACCTCAATACTTTAAGATAACGTTGTTATCGAACCAAGATCTAGTGACTTACAGTTGGTTTTATGACAGTGAACTCAAACTGTTCATAATTAAAAGATTTGATGGAATTCAGTATCTAAGGAACAAATTGAAGGTCTTTAGCTCGCTGCCGAAAATAGAATTGAAGGCACTAGCCTGGATAGACTTGGTGAATCCTGGAAATGATCCTTACGCTTGGACTTTAGAGAGAATTGTTAGGCCTGAAGGAAGATCGAATAAATTCGTTGATTTGAAACTAAGGGTAGGTAGAAGAGTTCCTAATTTGACCAGGATTGATCCCATTACAAACAAGCCATGGATAAAGATGGTTTATAAACCGGTCAAGTGCTTGAAGAGGGTTCCATTAAAGAAATTGCCACAGGACGTTCTGGCAAACCTAAAATGATGGTATGTGGATAGTGAAACTGCAGAGGCAGTGATCTGATGAAGCTGCATGTCAACAAGATTCTCTACAGAGATAATTGGAGACACGAGGGCCGAAGATATCATAAAGTTGTCAAAGTGTGTGTCGAGAAAGGAATCTGGGTTGGAAGTAATCAGAGTTAATAAAAAGATGCTCTGAAGAAGAAGAAAAGACTGAAGACTAATAGAGCTATTGTCAAGGGGGAGTCTATTGGTACATGATTGTGACAACAACTTCTATTGTGTAATAGTTTAGCTTTTGTAATTAGTCTTTGATATTTATAAATGAATATTTTGTGTTATGTTATTTATTAATGTTTGAATGGATATTTTAGTTATGTATTTATGCAGGTTCGTACGAACTTATGTCTACTACGAACTTGCAGGTAAGTTCGTACAAACTTAGAAGCTGCTAAGTTCGTACGAACCTAGCTGCCTATAAATACAAAGTTCGAAAATATCATTTCTAAACTTTCCTACGAACTGAGATCAGCTATCTAAGTTCGAATATATCATCCTAGTTCGAATACATACGAAGTAAGGGATTATTAGTGAGATAAACGTGTTTTAAACACTCGTATCATTTCCTAGAGTATTCCGCACTCTAACAAACGTTGTTGCCCCGTTGGATCCGTTCAAGGGGAACCTATAATTATTTTTTGGGTATTTCGGTCACTTGTGACTCTACATGCATGTTTCTTTCTAAAAAGAAGTATGCAATGGAGCTCCTACTCGGACTCCGGTTGACATGGAATCCAAGCTTGGTGCTGACGGGGATCCTGTATCTTACCTTATATCCCAGTCTTGCAGGTGGTTTATAGTATCTGACGTTTACTCATCCTAATATTTCTTATGCTGTACAACAGGCTTGTCTATATATGCATGATCCTCGAGAGACTCATTTTTCGGCTCTTAAGCGTATTCTCTGATATGTTCGTGGTACGTTGGACTTTGGACTTCAACTATATGCATCATCCACTAGCTCTCTTGTGGCTTATTCTGATGCAGATTGGGCGGGTTGCCCCACTACTAGGCGTTCTACTTCAGGTTATTGTGTCTTCTTGGGGGATAATCTACTCTCATGGTCATCTAAGCGGCAACACACTCTCTCTCGATCTAGTGCTGAGGCTGAGTATCGGGGTGTTGCTAATGCAGTGGCTGAAACTACATGGCTTCGTAATCTTCTTCGTGAACTTCATATGCCACTGTCATCTGCCACTCTTGTTTATTGTGACAACGTCATTTGACCGCCAATCTTGTTCAACATCAACAGACCAAACACATTGGGATTGACATACATTTTGTTCGTGATATGGTTGCTCGTGGTCATGTTCGTGTTCTTCATGTGCCATCTCGTTACCAATATGCTGATATATTCACCAAGGGGTTGCCGTCTGCTTTATTTGAATATTTTCGTTCCAGTTTGAGCGTTCGGTCCTCTCTCGCTCCAACTGTGGGGGAGTGTTAGACGTTAGCTTTTATTAGTGTTTATGGGCTTTGTTAAGTTAGTTAGGCCTAGTCCACATATATTGTATCTAGAATAATCCAAAGAGATTATATATTGTAATTGTTAGTTAATGAACAATCAAGCCAATTATATTTCTAACAATTTTAAGATAAACATCATTATAGAAACTTCATTGCTTTTTAACTAAATAGAGGGCTGTTACAGTAATGATCTCAATGAAGACACTTATATTTTAATGGGTCTCACCCAGGTAGCCTAAAAATATGATAAATGTCAAAACACTTGATAACTATCAGTACTCATTATTACAAATATGAATGAATACAATGTAATACTTGAAATTGTATGTTTGGAACTTGATTCGATAAACGTGACTTGAAAAACATAGATAATAAATGTTGTCCTGGAGGAACACCGTTGATTTCATATAGTTAAAGTGAATTAATCAGACTTCTTATAACTCCATGCAACAAATAAGAATCAAGCAAAAACTGTAATGAAACGCGTTAGGAACAATAATAAATCAATGATTCTTTAAATTGATTAAATTTTCCAAATACCACCATCCATTTGCTAACACCTTTCTTCTTGATATCTTGAACCATCTATATTGCTTTTTTTTAAAGCATCTTGGACTTTGGCACCACCTGCATTAGTTAGACACTGGAAAAGAGATTCTCCGACAATTGAAAGACATTGTAGAGCATAATTAAAAAAATCAGCAAACATTAAAGAAAGAGGCTTCCAACCATGTGTACATTGATAATAAGTAATATCAAAGAACCTATGATTAAAATTCAATGGCAAATACATAGACATTTACGGACCTGTTTTTCCTGATAAACTATGATTGAAATTCACATAATAATCCCTCTTACATATAATCTGATCAAGCAAAGAAGAAAAAGCATTGAGGAATTTTATCAAATGCTTGGTGAAAAATATAAATCTAATACAAAGCTCACATCTTATATTAGAAAATCCATAAATAAGATTATGCTTCATGTGTCAACTGTGGTGACACTACCTTTCCATATGAAAAGTAAAGGTGCAATTTTATCTTCCATTAGCAACAAATGTATACTATACCAAGAGAAAATAAATATAAGTAATCTTAAGTTGGCAATTGGTACCTAATATATAAGGAAAAATAATGAGGGAAAAAGCAATAAATTCATCAGCAACAGGGATCTTCTTTGAGTATTTCGTTGAGACAATAGGAACACTGACCCGAAAACCATTACCCTTAGTCTGCTGGCCCAGCTGGAGCAACAGATCCATCAGCAACAGGGACCTTATTTGATTATTCCATTAAGACTTGAACCTAAGTTCAAAGAATAAGTTAAAATCAACCAACTTTCTGTTCCAAATTATAGATTTACATTATCAAAAACGGGTCTAACCGGTCAAATCAAAAAATTTAGATATCCTCAAAGAGCTAACCTTTGAGATTGTTAAAGTTGGGCTCCACTGCTCATTCAGGATATCAAAGCAAATGCTATAACTGCTGTTAATGAATGGGTGGAAGACCTTAGTCCTAAATGCAACCTAAATAATAACATATATGATCAGTTACCAAAACTGTTATGCAATATCAGTAGAAAGAAAAATAGTCCAAACGACCAGGGTCTACATTTCTCAAACTCTAGCATTTGTAACATCATTATAACTATGCATAACTATAACCATCTAAAGTGAAGCTAGTATGAAACTTAATATTCAAAACTAAACAATAGACGTCTAAAAGTAAAAACCGCCACTAAAAGTAGCCCAGAGTGTAATTCTAATGCTTAAAACGTCGTTATTCATTTTTTCCATAAGATTATATTTTTATCATAATAGTATAACATTTGTAGATATTTCTTATCCATTAGTTTATTTATAGAAAAAAATGTGTCTCGGGTCAATCAAACCATATCTAGTGTTACATGTTATCCAATTGTCACGAACGACCCTTTTGGCCACATTTACTCCTAATAAATTCAAATAAACTCCATGGTCTTCTTGTATGCACTTCATGCCACGTGGCAACGACTTTAAATTGTTGAGCCTATTGCCACCCGTTTTTGTTTCTTCTGCATTTTTTGAGGTACAGGAACTGAAACTGGTTTTGAGTCGCTCATTTCATGAACCCTTCGAGCAAGCTGGCATAACAACAATTCAATCATTCTCAATGTAAGCCCCTAGTGAACTGATCCACGGGGTAAATTCATTTGTTAGAGTGCGGAATCCTCTAATAAACGATACGTTAACTAAACGAGTATTGTAAGTACGTTTATAACACTAAATAAGCTTTGTAAAATATAACTTGTATTATATTCGAACTTAAGACAATATTACAAGAGTATTTGAACTTAGTTTGCTGAAACTCAGTTTTAAAAAACGTTACAAATGATAATTTCGAGCTTGTATTTATAGACAACTAAACCTACTTGTAAGTTCGTACCTACCCTAAGTTCGTACGAACATACAGGTTCGTACGAACCTACCAAAATACATAACAAAATATTTCATTAATTAACAACAAAAAACAAATTACAAACTAACTATTACAAATAAGAAGTTGTTGTCACAAAACATATACCAACAGACTCCCCCTTGACAATAGCTCTATTTGTCTTTAGTCTTCTTGTTGCAGTCGATCTTGATTCTCGATCAGCTCTGTCGACTCCCAGCCCATAAACCTTTCTCAATGAAAACCTTCACCACTTTTTGATATCTTCGGCCTTCATGCCTCCAACTATCTCTGTACAAGATTTTATTTGCATGAAGCTTCATCAGATCATCCTTGGACAAGTTTATCATCCTTGGACAAGTTTACCAGATGTAAACTGTCGTACACTCTCAGCAACTCCTTTCCTTCACTGTCCTCCATAACTGCTTTGGCAGTTTGACTATCAACATACCACCACTTGCGATTTGCTAGACGTCCTGTGGCATTTTCTTCAACGGAACCCTCTTCAATCACTTAACTGGTCTGTAGACCATTTTCATCCACGTCTTGTTAGTAATTGGATCAAACCTGGTCAAATCAAGAACTCTCTTCCCCGGCTTTGGCTTTAAGTCTTCAAACTTTTTCGATCTTCCTTCACGGTTAATGATTCTCTCTAAGGTGCAAGTGTAAGGATCATCTCCAATATTCACCAAGTCTTGCCAGGCCAGTTCCTTCAATTCTATCTTCGGCAACGAGCTAAAGATCTTCAGTTTGTTCTTCAAATACTGAATCCCATCATATCTTTTAATTATGAACAATTTGAGTTCACTGTCATAAAACCAATTGATGATGCCTTGATTCAGCTCGTCCGATCCTCTGACCCTGATATCTCCTTTATACTTGATTTCCAGTTCTTTTTCTATCTTCATGAACCACATATTCTTCAGATCTTCTCGTGATGGCTCAATTTGTTCATCTTCTAAATCAACTTCAGGAGTTAAATCCTCATCTATGTCAATCGCTTTCTCACCACCAACTTCATCCTCTATAAACACTTAAGTAACAGTTTGCTTAGCCACAATGTATTCATCAATATTAGCATCAGCATCTGGTATAACCTCATCATCTGACTTCTAATTTGCAACCTCTTTACTAAAGATCTCTCCTTCCTTTAACTATGACCCATCGCTATCAAACTCATAAAAAAAAAAACAAAACTTAGATAGTATCGGTCTTGGTAAGATTCACTTGAGTTTCCTCAGTTCCGCTCCCACCTTTCTCCTGACCGGACTCCCCTTGAGTTTGTGCTGCACCCTGCCCTCTAAATGAAGAGCTAGGCATATCACCTTTTGGTGCACTAGAATCATTGTCCTTATCTTGGTAATTTTGTTTTCGGAGCTCGTCTCCTCTACAGCGCATCATCTCCCCCTGATATGGCTCTCGCTTCATGATACGATAAATGAGCATTTCGTTGCGCAAAACCTGTTTCTCTAATCTTTCGTTGATGGCGGTCAAATTATCGACACGGATCACCTGACTCGCGACTACAACAGTCAAGGCAGTGACCATATCTGTCAAGCTTGTGACCCGGTCTTGAAGATAAGAAAGTTTTGACAAGTCAGCAAGACCGACCGCCGGGGTGGAGACAGACGATGTAGCTTGAGCCGGAGGTGGAGTGGTAGCTGGTGGTGGTATTGGAGTTGGAGTTGGTGTGACAGTTGGTGCTGGTGTTGCTGTAGTTGGTGGTTGCATGGTGGTTGTTAGGGTTGGAGTTGTAGAGACTAGGGGTTGAACACGTTCCACGATGACCACTCCTGTAGGCCGACTTCGTTTTGTCAGCCTTCTAACAAGTGGTGGAGCGTCATCATCATCATCATCATCGTTCAAGACATAATCATCGTCCTCTTGAACTCTTCTTGTTCCTTTATCTTGAGCAGACGGACCTCCTGAGCGAGTATCAACTTCGGAATCATTCGCCTCGCTCACCGTCACTTCACTGTCATGCTCACTCTCATGCATACTAGCATGATCTAGAGTCCGTATTACCTTATCCCATGAGTGCATGTATCAATGGCAGCAATATCCGCCTTAATGCCAGCTTGTGGACCAGTGACAGACGCATCCACATGAGCTGCAACATTTGCAACTTCAGCACCGTGAAGTACTTCGTACACAACAGCCTCGACAATATCAGCAGCAATTGGCGCGCCCTCTTGGGGATTCTCAATCTGGTTCAGAATATCCTCAAACACCTCGTGCTGAACCTCAGCCACCACTTCTGGTGGCACTGAAATATTAGCAGGAGCTTGCGGAGGTGATTCTAGAACATCTTCTTCACCCGCTCCTTGGGGCTATGGCACATCCCACCAACCATCATTTGGTGACGGCACATATCTAGCATCTAATATGGCCTAGAAGAGAAGTACATCCTGAGGCTTGTCAGCAACAAGTCGACGACTGCTGTGACTTAGGCAATGCCCAAAATTTTCTTATCTATAGAGGTCAGATGCACCACTGGATCCACAGCTCGGAGATTTGGAATTAACCCGTTAATGATCATCATTATGAAACGCGGATATAAGATAAATCTATCTTTCACACTCCCTTTAATTTGCTGCACTATCTCATCAAAAAAGAATTGAGAGAAGCAGTAGGGCTTGTTATAAACCAGTGAGATCATCCCAGACTGCATTTTATGGTTCATAGTATCGAACCCGACTTTCTTTGGGCCGAAGGACACCAACAAAGTATGCATCAAGTACCGCCACTGCCCGAAGAGAAAGCTCTTGGTGTACTGGGTGTGGGTGACGTCCCCAACATAACCCATTTGCTGGAAAGCGCCAAGACGCATCTCTAGTGGAAATGAGGTCGGGCCATTCTCCTGAGCTTCCGTCCCCAGCTGGAGAATTATCCGAAGATACGCGGCAGTGAACTCAATATTAACTCCATTAACAATAGAGCGGATGACCAGTAGTGCTGGTCGGCAGTCATACACCGCGTTCGCCCAGAATTGACGGAGATACTCGATCCTCAATGTCGGCAAATGGTTGAGAGCATAGAAGACCCTCGAGCGCATCAAAAAGTCCAAGATGCCTCGGAATTGCTTAGTAGCGGGTGGGATCAGCCAAATCAAACGAGATTGCTAGGTTATGCTTGTTGTAAAATTGATGCACTTGATCATCCATTCTACACACAAGACAAAAACACACCAAGAATAGATAATAATAATGTTAGTTATAGACATTTATTAATTTAGAACCGTGCAATGAAGATCCTACAATTAATACAAGTTATAATACATTATTTATTAAATTTTTTTTTTTCAAAAACATGAAAGTTCGTACGAACTTACAACCATGTGTAGGTGCGTACGAATTGGCTAGGTTCGTACAAACTTAGTAAGTTCGTACGAACTATAAGTTCGAACAGACAAACAGTTTTTCAAAGTTTGAAAATATGGCAATTAAAACATGATCAGGCACTTGAAACAAGTGAACCTAGTGCGTTTAGTGGAAATAAATAAGTAACAACAACTTTTCACCACGAACATATTCTAGATTTTGATTTTAAGTTAGTTTTAATAAAACCCAAATAAAATCCAATTTTGATTATGTTTAACGGTTCAAAATGTATATAATTTACTTACAAAGATTAGGAATATGATTTTGACGAAGTTTAACGGTTTAGAAACTTCAAAAACGGATCAAAATTCGAATTTCAGTTTGAAAATGATGGAACAATGAGTATGTTCGAATGTTCGCAGGTAAGTTCGAAGGCCCCACAAGTTCGAATGCTTTGGTAAGTTCGAAGGGTTTTGGAAGTGTGAGGGGTTTGAATGGTCAGACCCTTTTATACCCGTCCGGGTCTAAGTTCGTACGAACTTAGAACTTAGAACTTACATTCGAACTTGGGCCCTAAGTTCGTACGAACTTGTACAAACTTAGCCTAAAAACACGAAATTTTCAAGTTAAAATCGTTATGCGATAACCTAAGTACTTAGGCACTTAATTGATCAGGTTTTGAGCGATTAATCTTAAAAAATGTAAGAAATTCCTGAAAACTAAGAACTTTTATTAAATAAATAAATTAAACTAATTTAAAATTTTAAAGAAAATAAGATTATGAACTTGTTTAAATTTTGAAATGTACATTCTTTTTGGGAGTGTCACTGATACAAAGATCAAATTAGCGATGATGAGTGCAGTACACAGTTAGGAATTGAATTTATTCCATTGTTATTATGTATGTAAGTTATAGTTCACGAAGATTATCGGTATTGTTGTCCACTTAAGCAGTCAACACTCAGAATTTTCAAGTACACGTTTAGTTATTGTGCACGATTAACTATGTATCTCACATTTGATATACCCTTACAATCAAGAAGGTCCATAATTCCATGTATCGAATGTTTTAACATTATGTCATCTTTAAAGTCAAGTCGTTTTATATTTTTGAGCAATGTACTTTGGTATATGTTTTTAGCTATAAGAAAAGACTAGGGTTAGAGACAAACAAATCTAAAATCAAACCAGAGATGACAGGTCTGTACTTTCGTACAACAGAGCGACATAGTTTGACTAGAGACCTTGAAAACGGTATTCATGTTTCGTGGTTGAGTTTGCTCTAGTATTAGGATACACTGACTGAGTCTAGGTTAGCATGTTTCAAGATGTAGCAAAGGAAACAGTAAGTGAACCCCCCAGATGAATTGGTTTATATTTATCCAATAACATGTAATCAGGTACAATCTATCTTCTAAGAATTAAGACTTAAGTCGTACATTAAAATAAAGATTTCACAGAAAAATCGTATTATTTAATATAGATTAAATACTTGAAAACCGTTATATCGTATGCCTACCAATACATTGTATAGTGACGCTATTAATTACGTTGATCTTAAGGTACATTTTATGTGTATGTACTATATCTAAAAGCCACACATATAATATGTTCTAGGCATGGGTAATGTTTTCTTCATTTCTTTGCAATTGTACAGTGACCCTCAACTTTTAATAAGTTTTTGCAAAGATAAAAATAAAAATAGAAATAAAAATAAGCTACAGCTAGACAAAAGTTCTTAAGGGAAATAACTTATTCAGGATTACGTATCCCATTCAGTTGGATTAATAACTCAAAATGAGACTTATCAAAAGCCATAGTATAAAGGTCGGCCAGATTATCATCAGTGGGAACCTTAACTAATTTAATCATTTATTTTTCAGCACAGTCACGAAATAAATGATGTCTAATATCAATGTGTTTCGTTTTACTATGCTTAACAAGATTATTAGTTATAGACATGGTCGACTGATTATCTATCATAATAGGTGTATTTGAAAAGTTTAAACCATAGTCGCGCAACTGTTGTTGTATCCACAAGACTTGTGAATAACAACTACCAGCTGCCACATACTCAGCCTCACAGGTTGAGATGGCGACCGAGGTTTGTTTCTTACATTGCCAAGAGACAATGCGACCACCTAAAAGTTGACAACCACTAGTGGTTGATTTCCTATTCAAGTTACATCCTCCGTAGTCTGAGTCTGTATTGGCCAAGAAGTCAAAATTGCCTCCGGAGGGATACCAAAGACTTAAGTTAGGTTTTTCCTTCAGATAACGCAAAATTCTCTTTGCTGCCTTCATGTGTGACTCTTTTGGATTAGCTTGGAAATGAGCACATAAGCAGAGGGCAAAAATTATATCAGGCCTTGAAGCAGTTAGATACATAAGAGAACCGATAATAGCCCGATATTGAGTCGGATCTACATCTTCGGTACCCTCCGTGTCTGGTCCAAGATTGTGATTATGGGGAATCGGAGTGCCAAATGACGAACAATCTTCCATGTTAAAACGTGAAAGCATTTTATGCACATATTTCGACTGATGGATAAAAAATCCTTCCATCTTTTGATCAACTTGTAATCCTAAGAAGAAGTTTAGCTCCCCCATAGCACTCAGCTCAAACCTTCGCTTCATCACCTACTCGAAATCTCTGCACATGTTTTCGTCAGATGACCCAAAGATGATGTCATCAACGTACACTTGTACCAATAGGAAATCACTTTTCTTCCACTTGATGAACATTGTGCTATCTATTTGACCTCTTTTGAACCCATTTTCCAAGAGATAGGTCATAGTGTCTCATACCAAGCTCTGGGTGCTTGATGCAGTCCATACAGAGCCTTATCCAATTTATATACTCTGTCTGGATAATCTGGATCACTGAACCCAGGAGCTTGTTAGACAAATACCAGTTCTTGAACTTTCCCATATAGGAAGGCACTCTTGACATCGAGCTGATAGACTTTGATCCTTTTTATGTTCAGAATATGCTAGAAACAATCGAATTGCTTCCAACCTTGCTACTGGTGTGAACACGTCAGTGTAGTCTATCCCTTCCTGCTGATTAAATCCTTGAACAACTAGCATCGCTTTGTTCCGTGTAACTATTCCTCTATCATCTCTTTTGCACTTAAACACCCATTTGGTGCCTATTGCAAACTATCCCTTTGGTAGGTCAACTAGCTCCCATACTTTGAGCTTCTCGAACTGTGCAAGCTCCTCTTGCATTGCTTCTACCCAGGAGTTATCCTTGAGAGCCATCTGAACATTTTTCGGCTCTACTTGCGATATAAAACAGCTATACAAACATTTATGCCTTATCCCGATTTCTTGGATCGATACATAAAGACTGGTGCTGTCAAATATGCCTTTACGCGTCTTCATACTTGAACTCGGATCACCAATTATGTTATCAATTGGCTGATACTTGTTCACTCGTGTCGAGACTGTAGTGTCAACTGGTAAATCAGATCCAAGATTCGATCCAATCTTCCCCGCAGATGGTACTTCTTCTTTAAAAATTCCTTGCATAGAATCTATCACCTCTGAAGAGAATGGTAGTTCATTTGAACTTGGATCAATATCATCAATTGGTCCGGCAACTATTTCTTTTCCTTTACCAGTTGAATCTTCTAAACAGGGAACACTGGATCTTGGTGCAAAACTATTGTCTTCACCATCATCCAATATTACATGTTCTAATCCTAAAGTTTCAACATCACTCAAGATAGGAAGATTAAACGATTTGAAGACAGTGTCATAATCAAATAACCAATCTGGCCCAGTTTGAAAAGCTGGAGTGTAAGATGTGACGTGTATGTTGAACACAATCTCAACTCTACCAGAAGTCTTATTGAAGACCCTTTTGTTTGGAGAACTGGCTTCATAACCGAGTAAAAATCTTTCGTCTGCCTTTTCACCAAATTTTGGTTGATTTTTGGTCTTTAATAAGGTACACTGAACACCAAAAGGTTCAAGACCAGTTAAGTTTGGCTTTCTACCGTTTAGAAGCTCATAACACGTCATGTTATGTCTTTTGACGGTTAAAACCTAATTTAATACATGACAAGCTGTATTCACTGCCTCCCCCCAGAAAATGACAGGTTGCTTTGAATCAGCCAACATTGTCCTTGCTGCTTCAATCAACGTTCTATTCTTTCTTTCAACGATGCCATTATGTTGTGGATCATAGGGTGCACTAAACTGATGTTATATTCCTTTGCTTAGGCAAAAGACGTTCATCACCGAGCTTTTGAACTCTAAGCCATTGTCACTTCTTATCTTCTTGACCCCGCTACCATATTGATGTTCAACTTGGGTAAAGAATGTAATCAGCATTTGAGCTGTTTCATCCTTTAAGCCCAAGAAGAATACCCATGAGAATCGCGAGTAGTCATCAGTCACAACTGAGCAGTAATGTTTACCTCCGATACTCCTTGCATTCACAGGACTGAACAAATCCATGTAAAGGAGTTCAAATGATGAGGCAATGGAGTTGAGTCTTAGACTTGTGAGGTTTCTTGTGTTGTTTCCCTTTTGGACACGGCACACATCAATCCTCTAACTCGAAACGCTGCAATATTGCACCTTGCACTAGTCCATTTTTTACTATGAAGTTCATCTTTCTGAAGTGCAGGTGTGCCATCCTCCTATGCCACAGTTGTGAGTCACTCTTAGAAGCTTTGGATAGCCAACATGTTGACTCCTGTGAAGATTCAACGATATCCATGTCCATCACATAAGTGTCATTCTTCCTTGGTGCCCGTATGACTATCCACTCTTTTGGTATAACAAACCCGGGTTTCAGAATTAATGCCTCTCTATTTGTGAAATGAACGGGATGTCCTTTATTATAGATCTGAGATACACTCATGAGATTATGCTTCAGCTCCTCAACATAGTTGACTTGCTCTAGCATAATTTTCCCATTCGTGACATTACCTAATCCCATGATCTGTCCACCTTTTGCTCCCGCGAAGTTAACATATCCTCCTTTCTTGTGCACGAAATCTACAAGATTCTACCTTTCCCCCGTCATATGCCTGGAGCAACCACTATCAACATACCACCAGTTAATAGCTCTTCTGGTTAACTCTTGCACAAAAATTGAAAACAATTAGTCATTAAGGGGGACCCAAGCCACCACGGTCTTGGGTCGCCCATTCTCGACAAGTGTAAACTCCTTCAAATATCCGTCTTTCTTATCAAGTGACGTGGATACTTTGGGAGCTGCATTCATTGAGGAATGGGAGGAGCTACCACTAGGCTTTCGCTCAGGAGACTTTTGAAAAAAGTCTCGAATTGACAGGTTTAGGGTTTGATGCAGATCTAACCCTAGATGGATAGTTATAATTTGAATTATTATAATTCCTATTATTACTACTTTGGTTAGAAAAATGATTGTTTGGGATTTGAAAATGCTGTGGAGTTTACGAGCTTGATGATTGTCCATGTGAGCTTCCTGAGACAAGAGTAGTGCTCCTTGAACCATCACTACTCGTGAACTTCACAGATTTTGAAAGTGGTTGTGATCTTTGAGAACTTGAAGTTCTTTTAAACCCTAACCCATTTCTACCTGAATTGCCAGCATTTTCTTTAACATTCATTTTAAGTTCTCTTATCACACCCCGATTTCTGGTGGGAGAGCGACGTGCGCGGATCACGAACAAAGATTACAATGAACGACTTCTAAAAGAGTCGCTAAACAACACCCTTAAATTACATAGTCTTAGCAACACCATTACAAACTTTAACGAATAACTAGCTTGATTCAAATTGACAAAGTTCATGCTAAGTTCTTCCAAGTGAATGCAACTCCTACGTCAAAAAGTGCGACACAACGACACAACTACATAGTGCCTTAGTTACCTGAGAATACATGTTAAAATACGTCAACATAAAGTTGGTGAGTTCATAGGTGTAAGCATTTGTAAAGTAGACCCGTGGTTACGAGATTTCAAGTTATTTTGTCTTATCACAATATCAAAGTGTATTACTATTGCCATAAGCTCATGAATTGAAACCTTAACAATTTAGTTGCCTCGCAAGTGTTCTATTCACAACACTCGTAGTGGGTCAAATGATTATGCGTCCGTTTTTCGAGTTGGCGCGACCAACTCAGACGGGGGTGTCAACCCAATAGATCTATTCACAATATTCGCGTTTAAGTCCATAACTAACAATTCATGATAGAGGCCCATATAATTTGAATAGTGGAAACTTATGCAATACGTAACAATTTATATGTACTTGTAACCACAAAAGAAAAAGCATGTATTCTCACCCCAAAACATATCAAAGCGTTTAAAAATAGGGGCTATGAAACTCACAGTTCGAGCGTGAGCGTACAGATGGATATAATGCGCTTACCGACCGGGTTTGACTCCTATTCAATTCCTAAGAACACAAGGTTTCTAATTAGTTTATCGACTAATACAGTTTGTTATGATTGCTTAGCTAGCTAATTAAATTACAAAGTGCCACTAAAGTTCGAATTTCCATTTAATTTACGTTGTCGGTAATTGTTCGAGTTGCGAACAAAATAATGGAAATATATGTATACAACATCTAAAAATTACCAAACTTGGTATGAAACATGAAATATAGTTCAAAAATTTTCTGTGAAAATTTGGGGATTTGTAGACATACAGATTATTTTTAATCAATTAATGTCTATAAAGTGTGATAAATATGAGAAAAATAGTAATTGTTCATGAAAAATTCTGAAATTTTTACTAGATCCGTTTTAACTCATTTTTAGGTTTGTGTAAAATTTTCATGTTGTTTTGAGCACTGGAACTTTGGTTCCCAACTTTATGTGTTTAATCAAGACGTAAATCGGAAAACGTATCAATTCACTTCCAATGTGTGTCAAATTTTGAGGATAGTGTCAATTTCTGTGGAAAATGACACAGGAATTTTACCATATTTTTTTTGATGGCAAAAAGTATTTTTCATGAATATTTTTCCTCTTTATACACTTTATTTGTATTAAACTAGGAAAAATACTTATGTTTTTCCAAAAATTCACATTTTTATTTTCAAAGTTCTTTTCATGATATAGTTACTGAGAAAAATCATCCCCAAATTTTTAACACGTTTTATCTAATATTTTTGTATTTTTGATTAATCACAACACAATTATTTTTATTTTTTTGTTAAAATATCGTATATATTATTTGTGTTATTTATTTGTATTAAAATCTCACAAGTCTTGTACATTTCAAGGCTTTAAATTGTGTTGTTTTTATGCTTAATATAAGGGTTATAAACATTGAGGTTCTAAATTTCTAAAATACTTTAAATTGTATTTTAGATTGTTTATAATGGATATTCAAGTATTAGTTTGTCGGATTCGAGTCTCGTTTATTCGGTTCGGGTTGCGTTTGCCGAGTTACGACATTTCGGTTAATTTTCGATTTTTGTGATGTTTTTGTTGGTTAAAGTGTGAGTCATGAAACTATATATTATAAGTTTATAACATTCATCAAAATGTATTTGATTCGATCACGATTGACATTTGCGAGTTAATAAACCGATTTCTAGTCGTGTTACCGAGTTACGGAATTTCAAGTTAAATTCCGATTTTTGGTGATATGATAAATATTTTGTGTTGATGAATGAAATTAAATTTCATTTGTTTTCTTTGGCACTTTGTAACCTAATTTAAAGTTGTTCACGGTCTTAAAGTCCGCTAAGCAATCTCCTAAAACGTTACGCGATTTCGGTAACTTACGGTTTCAGTACTTAAGGAGTCGTAACCTAGACTTTTCACTAGAATTTTTGAGTGTTGTAATTATAAATAGATAGACTAGGAATCTAAGTGCGTTATTGACCTGAGATTTTTGACGGTTGTCACAGTCTCCCCTAGTTAAAATGAATTTCGTCCCGAAATTCAACTGGGCATGCTGGGAGTTTCAATTCGTGAATAGATTTACCCTTAATCGGACAAATACTTGTTACGTGTCCCTTCTAATGGCACACAAAGCACGAACGTTTCACTAAGGCTTTCTTCTATAACTGTTGGTACATTTAGTGTGTCTGTCACTTGGTCTAGATTTTGAGTTGTAATTAGGTAGTCAAATTCTGATGTATCCAGCGACATTGACATATCGCTATTGCGATATTGGCAATATCGCCTAGGTGATATCATCAATATCGCCTAGCTGATTAGGTGATAGTATAAATACCTAATTAGGGTTTCGGTTTTGCAGCTGCTATTGTTCAACACATACGATTTTGTGTGCAGCCTGTGGTATTCTTTGGTCAGCTTCTGTAAATTGCAATTGGTTCTTTGATCAATATAATTGATTTGTGATTGTGTGTTTTGGTTTTGGTTTATAACGTACAATTGATAGCTATTGAATTCCGCGCATTAGTTATTGAATATTGATTTTGTGTTTAAGGTCTGTCCTTATTTCGGTCCTACAATTGGTATCAGAGCCATCTATCCATTGGATTAGTGGTTTATTGAATGAATATTTGTATGTTAACCCTATTTTTGATTAAATCGTCGATTTTGGTGTTCTTAGGGTTTACAGCCGTTTTAGCGATATTAGAAGCGATATTATTCTAATATCGCCTCTAGGGTTTCAGCGATATTACTTGAATTGTACTCATTAATTTGAGCGATATTACCAGCGATATTGCCTGGTATCGCCTAATTAATTTTAGCGATATTATTCTCAATATCGCCTGTGGTATCGCCCTTTTAGTTTGATTTATAAAAAAAAAAAAAAATTCGGCAATTATCAAAATTTGAATTTGAGCTTCCCGTTGCCTAATTCTAGTTTGAGAAAATTTTCATTTTACTCAAGCAAAATTTGAAATTTTTGGAGGGAAAAATTCGTTCGGACAAATTTGAAATTTTCAATCAAAAGTCAAATCTTTAATCGTTATTAAAATGACTACATTACAAGCTGTTAATGCAATGTTGAAACACAATGCTGAGGTTGGTAGTGCAAACAAACCTCCATTCTTTGCGCCAGGAATGGAATATTCTGAATGGCGTGGTATATTTCTATCCTTCGTTGCTTTTACTAACCCTGAAATGGAGATACCTTTAATCGAGCGCTACGTTAGACCGGTTGCAGGTGGAGAACATGTGGGTATACCTCCTCCAAAAACCATTCGTTCAATGACTGCTGAGGAACGTAAGGCATGGGAATGTGAACGAAAGGCTCACTCTGCTATAACTATGTCTTTACCTGCCGATGCTATGAAGATGTTCAAGCACCATGATAAAGCTTATGATCTGTGGAATGGTATAGCTGAAAGATGTGGAGGTACCACTGAATACAAGCAAATTAAGCTGGAATTTGTAAAGAAATAGTATGATCTGTTTGATATTCAGAAGAACGAGACGGTTAAGGACTTGTTCTGTAGATATTCACGTCTTGTGAATGAGCTGACTGAGGGTGGACACAAATTTAGCTCTACGGAGGTCAACAAGAAACTGCTAAATGCTCTACCTCCTTCTTGGGAAACTCGAGTATTAATGATGGAGAGTGATCCAGACGTATTGGCAATGTCTTTGGATCAACTTATTGGAAAATTAGAAACATGTGCTTTGGATATCCAAAAGAAAAGCACAAAATCTAGCTCTTTGCTTCCTGATAACAGTAGTTTTGGATATGGAAGTACAGCTCTTCTATCTGGGTCGTCTACTTCTGAATCTAAACCTAATTATTCTTTGGGTAATAATTCGGCAGGAACATTTTCTTCTTTTTCAACCCAACCATCTTCTTCTGCTACTGCATCACACAATGAGCATGCAGTAATCTTCAATGCGTTTTTATCATCATATGATGATTTTTTATCGAAGAGGATTAGCTCTGTAGATCTTACCGATGAAGACTTTGCTCAAGTTGATCCTGATGAGCTAGAGAGAGTGGATCTTCGTTGGAACATGGCTATGCTTACCAGAAGAACGAAGACCTATTTGAAGAGAACAGGAAAGAAATCTCTTGAAGACGTCACTGATCAAACGAGCATGGGTTTCGATAAGTCCAAGATCAGATGTTATAAGTGTCAAAATCTGGGACATTTTGCTCGTGAATGTGAGAAGAGTAGACAACCGTCTACTGGATTTACTAAATCTTCTCCTTACAAGAAGGAAACTGAGGTCGCTAAGGCTGCTCTACTGATGGACGATGAACCATATGATTTTTCTGCTATGGATAACGTAGCTCTTATGGCGGATGTCCAAAATGAGGTAGACTGTGATTCTTTTATTTGTAATTCTTGTATCAAACTAACTGGTAAAATCAACAGGTACATAGTAGATAATGATCGTTTGAATACAGATCTAACAAGTCTTATTCAAGCGAACAGAGTGTTAAAAGATAATGAAATAAATCAAAAGACACTTATCGAAGAAAAGAAAGAGTTGAAAGCTATGATCTACAGCAAACAAGATGAAATTGATAGCTATTTAAAACTAATTGCTCATCTTAAAAAAGATCTTGCTGCTGCTCAAGCTGATAATATTGATTTAAAACGAAAACTTACAAATATTTCAACATCTACTCTGGTCTTTTCCGACATCCTGCAAAGTCAAAGGACTGATACAAAGAGTAAGGCAGGAATTGGTTATCACAACCAACCTCCTCCCTCAAACTTGAATCAGCCCAGTCTCTCACAGGATGAAATAAAAGATTATGTCCCTTCTGTTCTCAAGAAGGATACAAACCCTGTTGTGAAACCAGTTATTGTCAAAGCAGAAGAGGTTACACAGCCTAATCTTGTTAAGGCTGTTGATGTCAAGCGACATGAGTTGCTTAAAGTTTTACGTTCAAATAACAAGGAGGCTGAACTTATTAAGCCTAAATTTGAACCAATCATGTTTGCACCTTCAACAAATGTTGAAAAGGTGGTGGAAGTGGAGGATGTAACTCACGAGGTTACAAAGAAAGTTAAGAAGAATAACAACAAACCAGAAAATTTAATACTTACTTCCGAAGGTAGAGGTCAAATATTTTCTAAAAAGATTTCCTCAACTGCAAATACATTTACTCCTTCATGTTCACATAAGTGTTCATGTGCTGTAAATGTACCTGAAAACAAGCCTCGTAAGTCACCTCCTTCACCGAAACCACTGTCGAGTGATGACCAAACTTTCCGAGAGAGACGATCATGTTTCTATTGTAAGAAGCAGGGTCATCTTATTAATCAGTGTCCGGTGCTTGCTAGAAAATGGGCATCACGAAATGATCCACGTCATCCTAAATATAGAAACTTTCAGAGATCAAAACAACGTGAGTCATCTAGTAATGTTAAAATTTCAAAGGTTAATAACATTATACCTTCTCAACCGCTGGTTAGAAATTTTGATGTAGTTAATCAGCAATCATCCAATGTTAAGCAGGTGTGGAAACAAAAATCCACAAACAAAACACCAATGAAATCAAGTGACCTTTTAAAATATCATAAACTCGTTGATGTGATGATTATGGACGCTAGCGAAGCCGGGAAACGGACCGCAGCGCAACGACTAGGACTCGTGTCGGAGGACTTTTGAGCGTGAGCTAATGGACACCCCAAGACTATCAAGGCTTGGGTGTCCCATAAAATCTAATGTTTCATTGTTTGTGATTATTGAATTCCGCGCATTAGTTATTGAATATTGATTTTGTGTTTAAGGTCTGTCCTTATTTCGGTCCTACAATAACCACTCCTGTAGGGCGTTGTCTCTTACGAGCCCTAAGGACAAATCGTTCATTGTCGGAGTCATCACCAGATGACCAGGTCCAAGAGGATGAAGATGAGGACTATGTTCCCGGGGGAGATGATGATGATGACTCTGGCAATGAATGATTTGTCCTTAGGGCTCGTAAGAGACAACGCCCTACAAGAGTGGTTATAGAAGAAGGTGGTGAAATTCCACAAACTATAACTCCCACACCACCACCCGCCGCTCCATCTACCGTACAACCACCAATCATCACACAGACAACAACTCCAACAACCACTACACCATCAACAACCGTCACACCACCACCAATTACCACTCCACCTCTAGCTCAATTTACACCGTCCGTCTCCAACCCGGCTGCTCGTCTCTCCGATCTGGAAAAATTTACACATCCTGAAGGCCGGATCACGAGCTTATCTGATATGGTGACCTCCTTGATTGTTGTTGTTGCGAGTCAAGAGATCCGTGCTAAGAACTTAACGGATCTCAATCAACGATTAGTGGAGCGACATGAAAAATTAGAAGAGATTGTTGACGACAATGAGATCCTTCTCTATCGGTTGAAGTGCAAGGTAGCTCAGGGGGAGATGGCCGGATGCAAGGAGGATGAGTTGAGAATGAAGAGGGATGAAGACCGAGACGATGATCCCAATGCACCAAAAGAAGGTGAGCTGCCTAGCTCTTCAACTAGAAGGCTAGTGCCACAGGCTCAGGGGGAGTCTTGTCAAAAAGAAGGAGGGAGTGGAACAGCGCAAACTCAAGTAAATCTAACTGAGTCTGACACTATTGAAGCGTTGCTTGGTTTGGACGACTTTGATTGCGAAGGGTTAGAGTTAGAGGAAGGAGAGATCTCATGTAAAGAGGTTGCAGATTGGAAGTACGATGAGGAGGTCATACCTGAACTGATGCAGATATTGACAAACACATCGTGGTTAAACAACCTGTTACTGAGATTGTATTTGAAGGTGAAGCTTGTGAGAATGTGATAGATCACAAGGATCTAGAGTCTGAGAATGATGAAGTCCTTGATGATGAATCAAATGCTGACAAAGAACCGTCCAGAGCTGAATTGAAAACATTGTGGTTTAAGAAGACTGAAAAGGAACCATAAATTAAGTATAAGGGTGATATCAGGGTCAAAGGATCGGGCGAGCAGAATCAAGGCATCATAAGTTGGTTCTATGACAGTTAACTCAAATTGTTCATAATTAAAATATATGATTGGGATTCAGTATCTGAGGAACAAACTAAAGGTGTTTAGCTCGTTGCCGAAGATAGAATTAATGGAACTGGCCTGGATAGACTTGGTAAATCTTGGAAATGATCCTTACGCTCATACTTTTGAAAGAATCGTTAAGCGTGAAGGAAGATCAAACAAGTTCGTGGATTTGAAGCCAAGGGCAGGAAAAAGAGTTTTTGATCTGACCAGGATTGATCCCATTACAAAAAAGCCGTGGATGAAGATGGTTTATAAACCTGTCAAGTGCTTGAAGAGGGTTCCATTAAAGAAAATGCCACAGGACATTCTAGCTAACCTCAAATGGTGGTATGTTGATAGTGAAACTGCCGAGGCAGTAATGGAGGATGATGAAGGAAATGTGTTGCTAAGAGTGTACGACAATTTACACTTGGTAAACTTGTCTAAAGATAATTGGAGACACGAGGGCCGAAGATATCAAAAGGTTGTCAAGGTGTGTGTAGAGAAAGACATGTGGGTTGGAAGTCATCAAAGCTAATTAGAAGATGCTTAAAAGACAATGAAAAGACTGAAGACAAATAGAGCTATTGTCAAGGGGGAGTATGTTAGTACATGTTGTGACAACAACTTCTATTATGTAATAGTTTAGTTTGTAATTAGTCTTTGTTATTAATAAATGAATATTTTGTCTTATATTATTTATTAATTGTTGATACATATCTGTGTGACAATCAACTTGTTTAGAAATAGCTTGATTTAGTATTGTGCGACTTTAATTTTAAGTTCTCAGACTTGCAAAATGTGACTTTATCATAAAGTCGCAGGTTAAAGTCGCAGGTCACAAGTCGTATAAATACAACAGCATCTGTGTTTTTCTGTAGCGTTTTTTACACGAGTTCATTTTACACAGATAGTTGAGAGAGAGTTGAGAGCTTCTGTAATCGTTATTGAATATCAATATATAAGAAGTGATCATTTGATTCAATCTCGTTCTTTCAAATCATAATCAATTAAATTCGGATTCTGCACGGTTTAATTGATGATTCGAATCAGATCCAGAGCAACCGGACCTACATGTGGTATCAGAGCCAATAGGTGATTCGAATTTGTGAATGAATCAAGCTTCAATTTGAAAGAAAACTCAAAATGGGTTCCTAAAGTTGTTGCTTAAAATTAAAGAATCAAGAGGAGCAAAGGTAGAAGAAAAGAAAAAAAGAATTCTGCTGTTCAGGGGGAGTAATTATGAAATTTGGTAAACAGGCAGATTCTTATTTTTCAAGGGTCACAACTTTCAAAAGAAAAAGTTGTTGATTCCTGTGATAAAGAAATGGAAGACAACTCTCTCTCATTGAAGTTGAAGATTACTCAGATTAATCGAATTGAAGATTACTCTTAGATTACTCTCTCATCAAGCTGAGGATGAAGATTACTCTTTCATCTAGCTATGATTGAAGATCAATCAAGATTAAAAGATTTCTACAAGTTGTTGTCAAGGGGGAGTTTGTTGATACATATCTGTGTGACAATCAACTTGTTTAGAAATTAGCTTGATTTAATATTGTGCGACTTTAATGTTAAGTTCGCAGACTTGCAAAATGCGACTTTATCACAAAGTCGCAGGTTAAAGTCGCAGGTCACAAGTAGTATAAATACAGCAGCATCTGTGTTTTTCTGTAGCGTTTTTTACACGAGTTCATTTTACACAGATAGTTGAGAGAGAGTTGAGAGCTTCTGTAATCGTTATTGAATATCAATATATAAGAAGTAATCATTTGATTCAATCTCGTTCTTTCAAATCACAATCAATTAAATTCGGATTCTGCACGGTTTAATTGATGATTCGAATCAGATCCAGAGCAACCGGACCTACAACTATATTATTATTCATAATATATCACTAGTGTTGACGTTCAATTCTTTATATATATGTTTATATATATATATATATTGTCTCGATTATATTTGATTCAAGATTCACGGTTTCATTAACTTGGTTTTTTAAATTTGGGAGTTAATACTCCAAGTAATATAATCAGGACATATATATTCATAGACTATATTTTTATAACGCTATAAGTTATATAATTCACTTATCATTACTCGATATAACTCGTTATAATTCCGTTTTTAAAATTTCTTGATTTATACACTTATCATTACTCGATATATATTTTTAAAATAAAGTCCCCTGATTTTCAGGAGGTACTTGATAGTCCTCATAGTTTTAAAATGGCATTTTTAATCCTTGAGTGTTCTATTTTGCCGGTTTAAGTCGAAACGTTCGTTTTCTTCGATTTTTAACGTATAAGTTATATCGTTGAGCTATTTTCTTTGGATTTTCACTCGAGGAAATTTTTAAGTTGTTAGTACATGTACTTTCTGATTTTACACCCTTAGACCCCAAAGTTTCCGATTTTACTATATTTGACCTAAAGTTTGGGTTTATCGGCTTTTTAACCACACGAGACTTGTTCTTAACGCTTTAAGTTATAAATTACACTTTAATATGTTTTAACTTATTTATTTTATCATCTCAGCCCATACCTTATGAATTTTATACGTTTAGTCCCTATAGTCTCATTTATCTCATTTTTAGTCTAAACTTTCCGTTTATCGACTTTTAACCATACAATTTTTGATCTTATCATTATAATTCATAAATTAAACTTTATGATACTTAAACTTACTGATTTTTATAGTCAAGGTCCATAAGATATGGTTTTTACATCCTTGGTCCTTTTTAGTTTTCATTTGTCACTTTTCAACTGATTCTGTACTTTTTAGTCCTTCTTGTGCTATTATTTTGACTAGTCAAATGGGCTTAGGTTGTTATAATTTTTTTTTATCATAAGTCCCCCTATGTCTTAGGTTTACAGAAAAGTAATATCCATAATTTTTGGACACGTAAAACAGATTCAAAAATAATTATTCTTACACAAAGGTCCAACAGTTACTTTTCTGGACAGTTGGTGAGAGAATCGTTTGTTCACTGAGTTATACTTATTTTCATGAAATGTGATCATATTACTTTTAAAGCTAAGACTAAATGTGACCTTTAGAAAGAGGATTCACGTCATTTGGATATGTGGTTTAGAAGTTATGGCCTTCTAAAGTTAGGTTAGATTCTGTCTTTAGAGGGCAGTTTGTACACTTGTTTTTATAAATTCGTGTTGGAGTACCAAGACTTGCCCAAAATACATGAGACCAGTTGGGTTGGCAAGCTAACTCTTTAAACTTGATTTTAGACTCCAGAAACACTAAATTTCGTTAATTTATGACCGAGTTATTTACTTCCAAAGTTGACCAAAGTTTCTGTCCGTTTTTATATCTCTTGTTTTGGAGTTTGTTTTGGTTTCTTTCAACAAGTTCTTTTTATTATTAACACATATACATGTTTATAAGTTCATTTTTAGTATGAGTGAACATCTAACACATATAAACTAGTATATAAGTATTTAAATGAAGAACTTAAAGAGTTTATGGTAGTAGTTTCCTTACAATGCTTTAAAACGTGGATTTGAGCAAGATGAAGGTTTCATCTCTTTGTGGATGACTTCCTAGCTTTGATTCCTTGTGTTTAGTTTATTTTTCTCTTGAAATGAAATGGAATTAGGATGTGTAAGTGTTTCTTGGTTGAAAGAGTGAAAAATGAGGGATTTAGAGGTGGGTTCATGGTGGTGGAGTGGTGGTGTAAGGGTGGTTGTGTGGTAGTTGTTTGAACAAAAGAAAGGGGAGGGCTTGCTGTTTTTTTTACCGTGAACTAGAGGAGCGAAAAGAGAGTGAGAGTGTTTGATTTTTTTGTGAGTTAAGTGTGGAACTGAATGGAAAGGGAGTCAAGGTAAGGCGGTGTGTGGAGACAATGAGGGATGGCATGCCATGTTTGATCAAGGGTTGCACAAAGGGGGTCCTAGGGGCCTCCTTGGCCGGTTTTTCCAAGGGGAGGGGGAAGGGACCCCTTTTTGGTTTTCTAAATTGTGATTAAAGTTAGATATTGTGGTCGTTAAGCGTTAATCTTGATTACTTAATTGCTTATAATTAAGGTAGTTTAAGGTTAATCAAGGTAGTTTAAGGTTACTAGAGTATTGCTAGTTGATTACAATAATATTCAAGCATTCATGGATACTTCACTAGATTAATTTCATAAGTTGATTAGTCGTTGCACGTTTCTTAATTCACGTGAACATGTTTATAGGTTTGTAAAGATTGTCATGCTATTTCTTTAGCATCATTATCACAATAATTATAACTACTATTATAATTGAATAGATTTACGTCACTTATAAAATTCGATCACAACATTCGGGTGTTTCGGTCTTTACCGATTGTTTTGTATAATTCTTAGGAATTATGAATGTATCCTGTATTGAAATAGATTGCATTTTATATGAAATTGCAAAACTTGTGTTATACTTGATTTGTCAATATGAATTCACATAGTAAATTCGGGGATTTAGCCTAAATGCACGTAATAAGATTATACGGAAATTACCTAATTTTTAGGGTTGTCACAAGGTAGCTCAGGGGGAGATGACTGGTTGTAAGGGAGATGAGCTCAAGAAGAAAAATGACGAAGACAAAGACGATGATCCCAATGCACCGAAGGAAGGTGAGCTGCCTAGCTCTTCAACTGAAAGACTAGTTGCACAAGCTCAGGGCGAGTCTAGTCAAAAGGAAGGTGGTAGTGGAACTGAGCAAACTCCAGTGAATATGAGCTAGACCGATACTATTGAATCATTGCTTGGTTTGGACGAGTTTGATATTAATGGATCAGAGTTAGAGGAAGGAGAAATCTTGAGTAAAGAGGTTGCAGACTGGAAGTCAGACGATGAGATCATACCAGTAACCGATGCTGATATTGATGAACACGTCGTGACAAAGCAACCTTTTACTGAGGTAGTCTATGAAGAGGAAGCTGGTGAGAAAGTGATAGACTTAGAGGAGGATATAACTCCTGAAGTTGAATAAGATACTTAATAGATTGAGCCATCACGAGAATAGTTGAAGAGACTGTGGTTTAAGAAGATGGAGAAGGAACCAGAGATTAAGTACAAGGGAGATATTGGTCAGCGGATCGGGCGAGCTGAAACGAGGCATCATTAGTTGGTTTTATGACAGTGACCTGAAACTGTTCACAATAAAAATATATGATGGAATTCAATATTTGAAAATAAACTAAAAGTTTTTAGCTCGTTGCGGAAGATAGAGTTGAAAGAATTGGCTTGGATAGATTAGTGAACATTGGAGATGATCCTTATGCTCAAACTTTAGAAAGAATTGTTATGCGTGAAGGATGATTAAACAAGTTTGAAGATTTGAAGCCAAGGGAAGGGAAGAGAGTTCCTGATCTGACCAAGATTGATCCTATTACAAACAAGCCATGGATGAAAATGGTTTACAAACCAGTCAAGTGCTTGAAGAGAGTTCATTTGAAGAAAATGCCACTGGACATTCTTGCTGATCTTAAATGGTGGTATGTTGATAGCAAAACAGCTGAAGCGGTGATGGAGGACGTGGAAGGAAAAGAGCTGCTAAGAGTTTATGACAACTTACATCTGGTAAACTTGTCTAAAGATGATATACTGAAACTTCATGTAAACAAAATTCTCTAGAGAGATAGTTGGAGGCATACGGGTAGAAGATATCAAAAGGTGGTTAAAGTGTATGTTGAGAAAGGATTGTGGGCTGGAAGTCGAAAGAGCTAAACGGAATCAAGATCAATTACAACTAGAAGACTCAAGACAACTAGAGCTATTGTCAAAGGGGAGTCTATTTGTACATCTTGTGTGACAACAACGTCTAGTTTGTAATTAGTCTAATTTGATAATCATTGTAATTGTTAACTTTAGTTTTACAGGTGTATTTTGTAGGTTCGTACGAACTTAGAAGTAGGTAAGAACTTAGGAAGGCCTACGAACTTCGCTAAGTTCGTATGGCTTCAAAGTTGGCAAGTTTTTACGAACTTAGGTGCTTATATATACACAAGTTCGAAAGATTTAGTGGTGTGAGTTTAGAACTGAGTTTCCAGAGAAGCTAGTTCGTATACTTTGTGTATTTGAGTCTTAGTTTGAATGTAATACAAGTTTATGTTCAATAAAGCCTAAATTGTGATCTTTACATATTCGTTATTACTTGTTTGTTATCGTTGTGTTTATTTGAGGATTCCGCACTCATATAAACTAGTTTACCTCTTGTATCCACACACCAGGGAACTTACAATAATTGTCTCCATTTAACTAAGAGTGCTCTGTTTTTTCCTATTCGAGAGTCTTCATCTTCAGAAGTTTTGGCTAATATTTATGTTAAAGAAGTGGTTGCTAGGCATGGCATACCGATTTCTATCGTCTCAGATAGGGATACCCGTTTTACTTCGAGATTTTGGAGGAAATTTCAAGAGGATATGGGTACTCAGTTGCATATTTATACCGCTTTCCATCCTCAAACCGATGGTCAGGCGAGAGAACCATTCAAACCTTAGAAGATATGTTGCGGGCTTGTGTCATTGACTTTGGTGGTAGTTGGGGAACCCATCTTCCCTTAGTGGAATTTTCTTAAAATAACAGTTATCATTCCTCGATTAAGATGCCACCTTATGAAATGTTGTATGGTAGATAGAGCAAAGAGAATTGGGTGGTACGGATATTATTCAACAGACAACAGAAAAGATAGGTATGATTCGTGAACGGTTAAAGATGGCTCAAGACCGACAAAAGTCTTACGCAGATAAAAGAAGGATACCGATAGAGTAGTGGGGGACAAGGTAATGCTTAAAGTATCGCCATGGAAAGGTATCATCCGTTTCCAAAAGAGAGGAAAGTTGAGCCCAAGGTATATTGGCCCTTTTAACATTATGGCTAAAGTAGGAAATGTAGTTTATTGTTTGCAATTACCGGATGAGCTGAGTGCGATACATAATACTTTTCATGTATCTCCGCTTCGTAAGTGTTTAATTGACAAAGCTGCTTATGTACCTATGGAAGAAATGCAAATTTTTGATAAGTTGAGCTATGTAGAGGAATCGATTCAAATTCTCGACCATAAAGTCAAACAATTAAGAAATAAGAAAATTACCATGTTCAAGGTTCAGTGGAAACATCAAAAGGGTTCTGATTCACATGGGCACCGGAAGATATGATGATGTTGTACTACCCAACAGTTTACCACGATTGGTTCGTGAGGACACGAACAATATTAGGGGGGAGAGTTGTAACATCCCGAGACACGTGGTATGGAGTATGGAGTAAAATTGAAGAAATGCAGAATTTTAGGATTTTCTTGCCGTAGGGAGATCACTCTTCTCAACGAGAGGTTTCTTATCAAACGGGAGAAGTTCGTCACAGGTTTATCAACTTATTTTATCCCGTCGGGAGATCATGATTCTAAATGGGAGAGTTTGGTTTGTCCGGGAGAAATTGATTAGAAAATTTGGATGAGATTATCTCCCGCCGAGATGTTGTTTCCTGCTGGGAAGTGATCACTTTTCCAGTTTGTGGGTGACGGGAAGCCTGTGCTCTAACGAGTGGGTTTGTGAATCTCTCGCCAGGAAGTACCATATCCCGCCGAGAGGCGTTCATGTTCTAGAGATAAAACGGATTTTTTACTCATTCTAAATTAGGCAAAACTCTTCTTCACTATTTCAATTGTGTTAATGAGATTTATTTGGGCCGAAAAGGAAGGGAAGAGCAAGACTTCAATCACATTCAAGGTTCTTTTCATCTTCATCAAGTAACTGCTTGCTCCCATGTTTACCCGAATGTGAGGAAATTGGGAAATTGGGGATTTATATTGTAGCATTAGTGAAATAAACTTTGAGTAAAGTTTATATGATGTTGATTTGGTAGTTCTAAGTGCTAGTTAGTAGTGTAAACTTGGTTAGGGTATAAATTGCTAATTTGGGCGATGTAATGCCCAAAACAAAAAATAGTGACTCACAAAATTATAAGGGTCACTAAATTGAGAGTCTAAGCTATATGATTTTGATAAAAGGAGGATTTAATACATAGTATTGAAAATAATTGTTCACTATTATGAATTTATGGACTAGTTGCACTATAATATGGTTGGTTTGACTTTTGAAAGTCAAACTGCAGTTATCTTTTGATTATGATGGTGAAATGGGTAACAGGGAGTCTTATGAGATAATTTTTATGCTCAAAATGTAATATTAAACTATTATGTAACATGTAACAGGTGCTAAGGAAGTGGAATCGATTGTTGGAGGATCATCATCGTCTAAACCAGAAAGTGAAGTATGTAGGAGTAGTATAAGTAGATTTGGATAAGTAATTTCATATTTTTCATATGAGAATGAGTATTCATGTGTTTAAATGTCTGATTATATCGTCTACAATATTTTAGTGGAGTTTATCAACTTTGTGATGAAGGTATGTATGAAACTATGTTTTATAATTGTTGAGTGCCATATATATGTTAAATGATCATATTTGTTGATTTTATCGATTGATGTGTACAAATTAGTCTAATGACAATTCAGTAGTATGATTATATCAACAGACTAATTACTTCAGCAGTATAATTATATTCAGCAGATCACTTGACACGGGTCCGTGGAATAAGGGTGTCTAAGGTCCCTAGCCTGTTCATCAGTAAACTTGCCTAATATGAAATCGAGTAGAAATTTGATCCTGAGTAATTGATGTGTTTGTGGAAATCGTATGAATCAGAGAGTGTCTTTGATGTTAAATTATTTATTTGACTTTCTATGTACTTACTAGCTTTATGGTTACCTGGTAGATACTCATTATTCTTGTAGGTACAGGTGGGTCGGGAACTAAAGAAGATCGGGGAAAGGGCCTAGCTTAGATGATAGTGTGGATCATTGCTTGTACTAATTTCAAGCATGACTTGAATTTCTTAAACTCGGTTGTGTATCAGCTTTATACTTCTGTCCCAAATTTTTGATTGAGTGTCACTTTGTGTAATCAAACTGTTGATTGTAAAAACTCGATTAAGTGACTTTGCTGATTATTAAATACACTCCTCTTTTTGGAAAATTTGAACATTGTAGTTGAAACATGTAATTGAAAAAAAAAAAAAAATGGGGCCTTACACGATTGCACCTTGTTGGTTCAAAATTTTGACATTTAAATCATGCATTCCACACGTGAAGCTTCAATTTTGTTGGATCTAATTCTGTGATTTCTGTGTAATCCGAATATATGTATATATGCGTATATATATATAAATGTAGTCAAATGCTTGTATATTAATTTATCATAATCAGTTACACTCTCAGACTCTCAATATTGCAGATACAATAAGCACACTTACAAATTTCTGCTCAATCGCTCACTTACAAATGAGACTAAGTCATGTATTTATACTAGACATGCTGCTCTGCGACAGACCCTGCGACAATCCAGGATTGTCGCAAATACACTAACTGCGACAATTAATAATTGTCGCATGTTCACTTCCTAAGACAGTTTTTGATTGTCGCAGCCTTTTGTATTTTTTCTTCTAAGAATTGTCTCACTTCTCTTTTAGACTTGTACATATGCAAATCTTATTTTATAGTTAACAAATTTTATCCTCAAAAAGTTTTTCATTTTCTTTTAAAGCCTTGTTTGCTTGTTTGAGTTTATCAACATCGAATAACAAACAGTGATTATGATCTTGATATTTGTTGAGTTTTTCAAGTAACTCAACACAATTAGGTTCCCTTGTGACGGATCAACGAGGTACTCAACTATATTAGAGTGCGGAATCCATTAATATAGATATAAACAATAATCAACGAGTTCAAACGAATACGTAAAGAATACGAATATCAATCTTTATTGAATATAAACTCGGTTATATTCAAACTAAGACAAAAAGATTTAGAAACTCATGAACTTGCTCTGAAAATACTATGAATATATATTGACTAAGTTATGAATATATATTGACTAAGCTATGAATATATAAATAATCACTCTTTTTAAAACGTACGAAGCTATGAATATATATTGACTAAGTTCGTACGGGCCAGGGAACTTGTCCACTTCGAAGCCCATACGAACTTGTTTAAGTTCGTACAATCTTCTAAGTTCGTACCTAATTCCTAAGTTCATACGAACATACATACTCAATTAAAAAAAAGATAACAATTACAATGATTATCAAAATGACTAATTACAAACTAGACGTTGTTGTCACACAAGATGTACCAACAGAATCCCCGTTGACAATAGCTCTAGTTGTTTTCGATCTTGATTCTGTTCAGCTCTTTTGACTTCCTGCATACAACCCTTTTTCCACACAAACCTTCATTACCCTCTGATATCTTCAACCTTCATGTCTCCAATTATCTCTGTAGTTTCATGAATGTTAGTCCGAATGCTCTGGATCTAATTCGAATCATCAAGTAAACCGTGCGGAATCCGAGTTTAATTTATTTATGTGATGAACGGGATTGAATCAAATGAATAACTTCTTGTATATTGATATTCAATAACGATTACAAGTGTATAAAAAATTATCTCAACTCTCTCTCACAATTGAATCTGTTACAAATACGCTCTCATGAAAAACTCTAACACAAAATGACATTGTGCTGCTGTATTTATACTAATCAGCCTAGACCTGCGACTTTATGGTTAAAGTCACATTTTGCAAGTCTGCGACACTAAGGTAGTGTCACATCTAGTGTCGCAAATATACAAATTCAAGCTAATTTCTAACAAGCTGATTATCATACAGGTATGTATCAACAAATTCCCACTTGACAACAGCTTGTAGAATTCTTTTAATCTTGATTAATCTTCAATCTTAGCTTGATGAGCGAGTAATCTTAGAGTAATCTTAGAGTAATCGTCATTCTTAGCTTTGATGAGAGAGTAATCTTCAACCTTAATGAGAGAGAGTTGTCTTCTATTTCTTTATCACAGGTACCATCAACTTTTTCTTTTGAAAGTTGCGACCCTTCAAAAATAAGAATATACCTGTTCACCACCAAATTTCATAATTACTCCCCCTGAACAGCAGAATTCTTCTTTTTCCTTTCTTCTACCTTTTCTCCCCTTGATCCTTTAATTCAAGCAACAACTTTATGAACCCATTTGAGCATGATGCCAATGGGACTCTCCTTTTTCGAAAGCCATTTGTAAGTTGTATCAATATAATCCAAAGAAATTGAGTTCCATCTGAAATTGAAACGCGATGTTTCATATCTAAAAACTTTTCGTGGAACAGATGTTGGTAGAATTATTTTTGTGGAGAAAGGAACAAGATCTCTTTGTATTTTCACCACTATATGACGAGAAGGTGCAAGAGCAAACATTTGCTTTCTTGAATATACGAAAGATCTTGCTTTACCAGATCCTGATTCATTCGGTTTCCAAACTTTTGTTGACTTTGGAGATCTTGAAACCGATACGGAATCACAACAATCAACCTTATGATGATCAAAATTTCTGGTTGATTGTAATTTCTCAGAATACTTTTTATTCTTTTGTAAAGAATAAATAGTAAACTATGAAATCTTTTTCGCACAAACCATTTTTGAACATGGTTTGGAAGATTAGTCGGGTAGTCACCTTGACTTGTTGTTCACTTGAGTGAGAGAGTTGAGGTTTGGTTAGATGCTCAAATTCTAAAATCTATTTTTCAAGTCCGACAATTTTTGAACGCATTTCTTCACTTTCACTTTCCATGGTAAGTATTTGTAGTTGAAAAGCTTTAATCTCTTCTTCCTTCTTTATCAGCTTCTCATGTATCCCTTTGTCTGGACATTTCTTCAACTTATCACTTCTTGCATCGCGTTTAGATTTCCCTTGTTTAGAAGCCATAATATACTCATTAGTGATGATGTGATTTTCAAGCTTGACATCATATTTGTTAATCTGTTGTGTTGGCACATCACATTCTTCGACTTCATGAACAATTTCAACAAACTCATCCTTTATCGGTATTGATGTATATCCGATACCAGCTTTGGATTTCATATCCTTTTTCTGAGAATGAATCAGTTGATCTAACCTCAAGGAAGATGCTTCAAAATTTGAGAGCTTGCGTTGATAGGTTAAAACTTCACTTTGAGCTTGAGCCTTTCTTTGTGAAGTAAATTGATTTCAATCTTGTAACTATTGATTTGAAACTTTAACTTTCAAATCATGCATTTCAACGCTTGGATCTTTTTGAATTTGCTGTTTATCTTTTCTTCCGAAGCTTTCTTCAAGTGATCTCCACAATTCATAAGATGTATCTTGATATTTGTACATTGGAATTGTACGTTGTGCCACATCGTCTGGTACACACATGATAATCTCTCCATGTGCTTTCTTGTCGTTGTCAAAAGCTTTTTGTTCCGCAGCTCACATTTGACTAATGAGAGTTGGTCTCTCATATTGCTTGGTAATAGGAGTCCACAAATCAGAATCGATGTATTCAGAATCGATGTAATCAATATATTCTTTAAAATTCTCCTTCCAACTATCATAGTCTTTATAGAACACAGCCTTCAAATGCTCTTTAATTCTCGTGTACGCCATTTTCCCTCCAATTTTTTTTTTTTTTTTTTTTTTTTAAGTTCGCAGAGATAAAGTCTCTGAAGCTGAAATGCGAACTTACTATTATGCGAACTTGATATGCAAACTTAATAGTTTCTCACACTAAGGTCTCACAATAAGGTCGCAGATATAAAGTCACAGAAGCTGATAGTGTCGCAGGAACTGTTCATCGTCTTCACCAAATCTGAGCTTGGATCAAAACTTTAAATTTAAACCTGCAATTGATTCATGTATGATCCTCAACACTAGTAGAACATTTTGATCGGTTGAATTGATCAAATTCAATCTCAAACTCCTTCTATTTGAATTTAACTGCCATTTTCATTCAAATACCCATTTTGACTTTTCTTTCAAATTGAAGCTTGATTCATTCACAAATTCGAATCACATATAGGCTTTGATACCACTTTGTTATCCGGATGCTCTGGATCTAATTCGAATCATCAAGTAAACCGTGCGGAATTCAAGTTTAATTGATTTATGTGATGAACGAGATTGAATCAAATGAATAACTTCTTGTATATTGATATTCAATAACGATTACAAGTGTATACATAATGATCTCAACTCTCTCTCACAATTGAATCTGTTACAAATAAGCTCCATTGAAAAACTCTAACACAAAATGACATTGTGCTGCTGTATTTATACTAATCAGCCTAGACCTACGACTTTACCTGCGACTTTATGGTTAAAGTCACATTTTGCAAGTCTGAGACACTAAAGTTAGTGTCGCAAACATACTAGATCAAGCTAATTTCTAAACAAGCTGATTGTCACACAGATATGTATCAACAATGAAGCTTCATCAGATCATGTCATGCACCCTCAACAACTCTTGTAGGTCAATCTTTTCAGCTTCCGATTCACCTTCAAGAATTTCATCTTTTTCAGATCTTAATTCCTCTAGGTCTATCGTCTTTTCTCAAGATTTTTGATTCACCTCTAGAAGTTTCATCATTTTCTGAACTAAATTTCTCTAGGTCTATCACATTTTTCTCTTTCCTTTAACTTAGACTCATCACTATTGAACTAGTCAGTTCAATGGTATCTGTCTCTGTTAGATTTACTAGGGATTTATCAGTATCAGTACCACCTCTTTGTTGGCTAGACTCCCCCTTAACCTGTTCAAGCTTACAAAGTTGTTGATGCAAGACCTGTTCAAGCTTACAAAGTTGTTGATGCAAGAGTAGAATGTCAGAATCTTGATAAGTCTTAGAAGTTAAGTTTAGTGTCTATGTGACACTATCTGCGACTTTATTTGTAAAGTCGCAGGTGCGACTTTAGCTTATAGTTGCATAACAGTAGTGTTGCAGGTCTGTCTATAAATAGGCTGTTATGATTTCATTTGTATGTAAGCTTAAACGTGAAACTTAGAGCATATTGTAATGAAATATATCAGTGAGCGTCTGTAATCATTCAATATCATTTGATTATCAATATAATCGGGTTATTTAGATTGCGTGTTCAATTCAAACCGTTTAATCACTTGATTGTAGGATTCCGTACTCAATTAAGTGTAATTGTAATCTGATCAGTACGTATATGTGACCTACAAAAGTCTTCCAGTTGAAGAGCTACGCAACTCACCATCTTTTGGTGTACTGCTCCGTACCAAGTCTTCCAGTTGAAAAGTTAGGCAACTCACCATCATTTGGTCACCATCATTTGGTGCACTTGAATCATCGTCTTTGTCGCTATCTCTATTTCTTTCTCAACTCATATTCTTTACAACCAATCTTCTCCCCCTGAGCTGTCGCGCGCTTCAACAAGGGATTTATCTCCCCCTAAGCGATGGCTAGTTCATATGGTGAGATAGTTGTAATATGTGCGGTTGGAATTGTTGTTGTAATTGTGGGTGTGGTGGTGGTGGTGGGTGTGGGTTGGGCAACCTGCTCACTAATGACAACCTCACTAGATCTTCTTCTTGTGCACCTTCTAGTTAGTACCGAGGTATCACTATCAGAATCATCATCATCATCTTGCAATGTATAATAATCGTCTACATTCAACTTATGGTTTGCCTTTATCCATAGTAAAACGAGACCCGGAGTGAGATCCAAGTATTTTTAGATCGAGATTCATCCAAAGGTGGAGTATCATCTTCATCATCACTTTCATCAACAGTCTCGGCCTGTTCACTCGCAACCCCAATAGCATCCTCGAACTTAGATATTCTAGCTTCAACACTTAGTAATACCTATGCTTTGAACTAATCGTGTTCTAGTTGTTTCTCCAATCGTAGAATAAAATAATCAAAAGTAATTATCTCACCATCTAGTAAGAACTTAAATGCGTACAACTTAAAACGTAATGCAGCCATTATACGACTTGTATTCAATCATATATGGTTGGGGCAAGCCGTATATGGCTTGCGTTCAACCTTATACCGTCGGTGCATGCCTATACGGTATGTGTTGGGCCCTACACGGGTAGTGCAAGCTGTATTCGTGGGGTCGTTGAGTTGTGCGCGGGATCATAATTGTTTGTAGCTTGTTTTCGCTCTAGAATCTTCGTTATTCGTCCATTTTCATTGATTTCTTTTTGCATTGTCGTCGTAATATGCTAATTATCAAAATAACAAAAATAAATGTAATATTTCGATTAAAAATTTAATTATTAAATGAAAATGGGTAAGATAACTTGTGTAAAAACGTGACCTTTTACACGTTATCAGTCGTTGGTATCCTTTTCTGATGTCCACCCATTCCCATCTCATTTTGTCATGACTATCTGTTGGGAAGTCCTTCACTGAGTTTAGTACCCCTTGCGCTTGTGCACAAATTGCCCAGTTCATGATCAATAGATAGCTCATCCTTATCTATTTAATGTTGATTGTAGGATCCCAGAAGGGCTGACCTTACACACTGAATCAATAATCAAATACTAATGCGCGGAATTCAATAGTAATTGAGATGAACGTTTAATTAACAAATCAAAACAAAACAAAAGAGAGTTGCATCAAAACCATCAAATTGCTATTACTGATCACGAATAATAACAAAGGCTGCACACACAGATGTGTTGTCAAAAGCCGGAAATTCTCAAAAAAAAAAAAAAAACTTTACAAATGAAACCCTAAACAAATTTATATAATTATCTATTTTAGGCAACTAAGCGATATTGACAATATCGCTTATGCGATATTGACAATATCGCTTGAGCGATATTGACAATATCGCATGAACAGTAGTTGATCTAAATAATTACAACTCGAAACTTAGACCAAGTGACAGACACACTAAATGCACCAACAAACTCCCCCGTGTCTTCAGCTTGGTCTTCAAAAGGTTTCAGTCTTCAAACCCATCCAGCGGGAAATTTTCCACCCGCGTGGATTCCATGGGTGACGCAGATATCGACAATTCTTTGGAATTGTTGAGCAAGCTTTTCATTCGTCGGATTACCTCTGTAATACCTTATCTTGTTGTCGAACAGCTTCCTCATATCCTCCTTTGATAGATTTATCAAGCTCATAGGATCAAAAACTCTAAACTGCGTCTTTTTCAACCCATAGAGAGAAGTCTTCTCAGGTTCAACACTTTCTGGCACAAATACCAGTACAGCTTCTCCAGTCTGGCTGTCAAATTCCCAATAGTGAAATCTTCTTAGAAAATTTAGGGGAACTGATTCCAGAACGATCCTCTTTACACAATCAGCTTTAGGATAGCGCATTCTGATTAAAGGCTGATTTGTAGCAGGATCTAGCCGGTTCTTGTAATAGATTCGTGTACCCAACGTCGGCTTTATAAAACTGTATCTCTTAGTACGGATTTCTCTTTGAATTGTACTCTGGATGAAGTCTGCACGAGTATTTCTGTCTGGATTTATCAGCTGTAACTGAGCAAGCCTATTTAATTCTCCTTTAGGCAGGGAGCTCAGTTTCTTGAATGAGAACTTGAAATACTGAACGCCATCGGTTCTCTTGATTGCGAACCTCGAGTCCAGAACCTTCCAGCTCTTGATTAATCCTTTATATCTTCCCCTAATCTTATAAGACTTGCACGTGACAGGTGCAATCTTTTCTTTTCCTTGTGGCCACCAGGAAGCCAGACGAGCCGCTCTTTCTTCAGCGGTTTCAGGAACCTTTGGAGATTCAGGCATTTCAGCCTGAGGTTCCGTCGAGTCATCAGTTGATTCATCATCTTCTTCTTCGGATGAATCAGACTCAACAATGGGAGCACCATAATAAAATTCATCTTCATCGAAAGCTTCATCTTCAGTCTCACAATCTGAATCTGCTTCTGGTGTATCCTCCCTTTCAAACTCAGATCTGTTGACCATTCGTGCAAGATAAGTCAAATCTGCATCCGAATAGTCAACAGCCAGTGGTCTTGGTTGTCCAGGTATTTCCTCAAACGAGAAATAATCTAAACGTGGTGCCGTTTCATTACCTGATTCAACATTTACATTTTCTGTTTCAGGGGGAGTTACATTTGGTCTTTCCCTATCACCTATCTCCCCCGAAACGACCACTTGTGACTCCAAAAGAACAACCCTAGACCTAAGCTCCGCATTTTCTTTTTCAACAGCTTCAACTCTTGTAGCTTGAACTTGGATGACGGCAGCTTGAGTATCCAGGGTATGTTGCATGGTATCCAGCCTTTGTATCAGTTCTTGGATAACCGAGGGATGCGGTTTTACAGGGGTAGCAACCCGCGGTGTATCCAGAGGCGTGGAAGAGGAAGAGACCAGACGAGCTGCCTTAGATTTCTTTGGCGGTGGAGGCACAAACTCGTCAGAATCTTCAGAAGAGTCACGTACCCGCTTATCTTTCTGCGGTACGTGCTTCTGGCCGGCAGTTATTCTTCTCTGTATTCTTAAATATCTCCGAGAGTTAGTGCGCCTGATATGTTCAATTTCGCGAGGTGGCGGAACTAAACCCTCAGAGTCACTGTCAGTGAATCCGCCTGCAGGCTCAGGCTCAGAAGAATCGGAGTCAGTGGACCCCTCAGAAGTTTCAATGTTTTCATGTGAGGTATGTACTTGACCCTGCACATCAACATCGACAAAAATACCCTCCAAAGGGTCTTCCGCAGCTTGTATGGGAACATCGGCAAGATTTTCCAAAACTGGTGGAGGAGCAACGGGATCAAGATATCCCTCGTTCGCCGGCGGCTGATAATTCGGGTCAACGATATGACCGAAAAGAGGGGTATCAGGGGAAATCGGAACCCCTTTGCCATTTGAGCTCATTACCCCAAAGATCCGATTGGACATCGGGGTTTGACGATAAACACGGGTGGCATCAGTTGCCAGACCCGGGAGCTCTCGATTGATCAATAATTGAATAAACCGAGGGTACATGTACCAACGGTTGTCTCCAAGCTGTGCATTGTCGACCATAGCCCTGAAGATATAACCAGAGTAGTTATAGGGCTTGTTGTAGATAAGGGCGAGCATTGCAGAGACCGTGCGAAAGCTAGCACCATCGTACCCAGCTTTGCGATTGGAGAGGCACAAGATAAAAATGTGCATAAGCCACCTCCAGACACGCGTCAGATTTCCCTTGCGATACTGATCCGAATGTGGACCAGCATATCCCATACGCGTCATCGCCCCAACGATAAACTCATTTGAGAAGAGAATCGGCATATCAGCAGTATCGTTGAATCGAAGTACATCTCTGATAAGTTGTTCAGAGATAATGACTTCGCGTCCGTGCACCGTTGAAATAAGGCGGGTATGCTCCAGTGCGGAATTTACAGATGCGTTCCTCCAGAATTGCCCGACGTGATCACGATAAATAGTATCGGACGCCGTGATTGCCGTAAGAATTCGCGAACGGCGCAGGAAGGCAATCAAAGGTCTGAAGGGCGCAGACGACTCCTTAGAATCATCCAAGAAAGCCGTAATATTGTGACGATTGTCACATTTAAGATCAAACTGCGCGAAGTCTTCCATATCTGCAAAATTAACACAAAACACAAATCTCGAAAACAGTTAGTGATTTTAATGAAAACGGACCAGAAAAATAAGTTAGAAAACAAAACTGGGCCCAATATCACAAACTGTTTTGGGCCTGGCCCAATTCAATTTTGGTTTAGGCGATATTGAACATAATATCGCTTAAATTGAAATTCAATATAGGCGATATTATCACAATATCGCGTAAATAAAAACAATTTGAATAATGTCGCTTAGATTTTGCAATTTTTGGAAATTAATCCAATTTTAGCGACATTACACAATATCGCTGCTAATATCGCAGGATTGGAAATTGATTTAGGCGATATTGTCACAATATCGCTTAAATAAAACGACATTGAACAATATCGCCTGGCATGAGGCGATATTGGAAATTAATCCAAATTAGGGCGATATTGAGTAATATCGCTCTCAATATCGCTTAAATGTAAGCGACATTGCAATATCGCTTAGGCGATATTGCAATATCGCCCCACAATATCGCACGCACACGGCACAAAACCCTAGGTTCGAAAAATAGCATGAACGGATGATCAAAGGGTTATAGCTTATCACATAGGCAAAGAGCAATACAAAAATGCTTTTTAAATAAGTTTTGACTACAGTTCAATCGGGAAACACATGAAATTCGAAATGTATACTAAAACCGAATTGAAACTAGCCAAACAAGCATCAAAAATAAAAAATAAAACGTTAGAAGCATACCTATTGATGTAATAAACAAGGGTGATCAACAAGAAGTGAGGGGATTGAAGTACGGAGCAAAAAATTTGAAAAAGAATGACAGAGTCTGCAATATCGTGAAATCGTCACAATATCGCACTCAATATCGCGTGATTCTGAAAACGTATGGAAATCAGGAGTGCACTGTAGTATATATAGGGCTTCCTGATTTTAGCGATATTGGAAGCGATATTAACAATATCGCATCAATTCAGACTCACTAGGCGATATAGCAATATCGCAGGCAATATCGCCTAAATTGAAATTGCAATAGCGATATTGAAATCAATATCGCTATTAAATCAATTTCAAAAGGTAATATCGCATACAATATCGCATAGACTCAAATCCAAACAATAAATTGTGACAAAATTAAACTATTTTAATTAAAAAATAAAACAAATTAATATAAACTAAAATAATAAAAATAAAAAGAATAATTAAATTTAATTTAATTTTGGGGACAACATTAAGTAGGTTGATTTAGGAATCATATTAGGATAACAGAATTGAACAATAAATTTTAGATTTTGATTCGATTATCAGTATATTGATCCGACTTTAAATTCATTTAGTGATGCAAAACATATCTTGATTGTACTTTGCAACAAAATGATTATTGGTATTGTTTATCCACTTAAACATAAAGCAAATGCATTTTGGAGCTAAGGTATTTATTGTGCATGTGAATAATATCATATAGTTTTAACAGAGATATACACCTAGTATCAAAACATGATCTTTAAGCTTTTATAACTTAGAGATAGTATACAAGGTGAACATTTTTAAGAATCAAGTCAGCGGTGACAGGTCTGTGTAAGTTCACAACAAAGCGACTTAACTTGATTCAAGGTTAAAAGCAAAACCAAACTTAGGTCAAACCTTTGGCGACCAGATTATGTATCTTTGATTTTATAAGATATTTAAAGTTCATTGACTTTAGTTTGCTTAAAATTTTGAAAATATACATGCTGAGACCAGGTCTGTATTTTCATACAACAAAGGAACACAGTAGTATAGATTCCCAAATGTATTTCATATAAAATCTCAGTTTAATAAAAGAAAGTCAAGATGATATTTTGGTATTAAGACTGAAAGTCATACATCTCATGATAAACACCAGATGATATTAATCACAATTTTAAGGGTTTTTGTTAATAGCTCAAAAAAGTATAAGTTATGTCTACCAATACATCATATAATGATGTTAATGCATTCAAGAATATGGGGAACATATACTAAATAAACCTACTGATACATCAAGGATAAAACTTAAAATTTTAAAGTTCAAGCATGCATCCTAATGTACTATCATTTCCCTAGTTGTTTCAAGACACAACTTAACGTCCAAATGTTGCAATTTTGCATTTCTTAAATGTTAAAGAACATTAAGAATGGCTATTGCCTATTTTTTTTTTTTTTTTAATCAAACAACATTAGAAGTAAACAAGATAAAATCATTTGTCACAACTTACTGTTTTAATCGAATGAAGTGTAAGCCTATCATGTCAATCAATTGGTCAAACCTAGTTCTAGAGAAGGCCTTGGTAAACAAATCAGCTTTTTGTCTATCAGTTTCTATTTGAACAAGGTCTATCAAATGCTTTTCAAAGCAATCCCGTATAAAATGAAACCTAATCTCTATGTGTTTGGTTTTAGAGTGTTGTACGGGATTTTTAGTGATACAGATAGCAGCAGTATTATCAATAAATAAAAGAGTCATGGTTAAGAGTAAACCGTAGTCACGAAGTTGGTGTTGTATCCACAGAATTTGTGAGCAACAACTAGCAGCTGCTACATATTCAGCTTCCGCTGTGGAAGTTGAGACTGTAGTCTGCTTCTTGCATTGCCAAGAAACAAGACGTGAGCCTAGAAACTGGCATCCTCCGGACGTAGACTTCTTGTCTAAAATGCAGCCACCATAATCACTGTCTGAGAAAGCTGTGAGAGAAAATGTCTTCTCTGTTGGATACCATAGACCTAGAGTAGGTCTATTCTTGAGATATCCGAAAATCCGTCTGACCGCCTTCAGATGTGAAAGCATGGGTTTGGACTGATATCTTGAACATAAGGAGACAGCAAAAACTATATCAGGTCGGGATGCAGTAAGATACATTAAAGATCCAATCATCGACCGATATAACTTTGCATCACAAAGTTCCTCATCTTCATCTGGTCCAAGATTGTGGTTTATAGGAATAGGAGTCCCATACTCTCTACAATCATGCAAATCATATCGTGTTAACATATCGTTAACATACTTAGATTGATGAATGTAGGTTCCCTTTGAGGATTGATCAACCTGAACCCCAAGAAAGAACTTCAACTCCCCCATCGCACTCATTTCGAATTCCGATTTCATAATCGCTTCAAAGTGACGACATAAGGATTCATCAGTTGAACCAAAGATTATGTCATCCACATAAACTTGAACTAGCAATTGACTTTTGCCAGTTCTCTTGATGAATAAAGTGCTGTCGATGGTACCACGCTCAAACCCATTCTTGATAAGGTGCGTTGCCAACCTTTCATACCATGCACGCGGAGCTTGATGAAAACCATAAAGAGCCTTATCAAGTTTGCACACATAGTCTGGATGGTTTGAATCTTCAAAACCGGGAGGCTGTCGAACATAGATTTCTTCAGCCACCTTTCCATATAGGAACGCACTCTTCACATCTAACTGATAGACGAGAAAACCCTTAAAAGTGGCGTAGGCTAGGAATATACGAATAGATTCCATCCTTGCAACAGGTGCAAAGACTTCATCATAATCCAAACCTTCTTGTTGTGTATACCCTTGCACAACAAGCCTAGCCTTATTGCGAATGACCACTCCCCTATCATCACGCTTAACACGAAACACCCAGCGAGTTCCAATAGGGTGTACACCTTTGGGAAGTGGCACTAAATCCCAAACCTGCAGCTTCACGAATTGTTGCAACTCCTCTTGCATAGCAGCAACCCAATGTGAATCCTTTAGAGCCTGATCTATCTTTGATGGCTCCATTTGGGATAAGAAGCATTCTTTAACATCAGCTTTTAAACACTCAAGATCATCAGAATTTGATGGATCTTCAGAAGAGACATCTGCATCCAGATCTCCAATCACAGCTGATGAGCTTCTTGTCTTAATACCTGAATCCAGATCTCCAATAATGTTCTCAATAGGATGATTCTTATGAATCCGTGAGATGGGTATTGGATCAGGTGTGAGGTTTGTTTCCAAATTGTTCAGCTCAACCTCTTGAGCGATAGGATCTTCTTCAAAATTAGAAAGAGAGTCGTTCATATCATCAACCCCAGCAGGAGAAGCTTCAGGCGGATGATTATCAGAAGAACTCTCAGGAACAGCCGAAGGAGAAGATTGGTGAGGTGGAATAGTATCCGGAGTCACACTGGAAGAAGGTGTATATGAAGAGTTATCCGAACTAAGATGTAACCCATGAAGAAGAGTTACAACTTGGTCCACTTCAACTAATTTAGGAAGGTTGAATGAGTTAAATAAATGATCATACTCAAACAACCAATCCGGACCTTTTCCTTTAGGAGACTCCGTATACTTTAAACATTTTACCTCAAAATGTTCCTCAATCTTTCCAGTATCCTTGTTGAAGACCCTCTTGTTACGAGAATTAACCGAGAAACCTAAAAATAGACCATCAAATGTCTTTTCACTGAATTTGGAAACCTTGTCCTTCGTTATCATAATAGAGCAAGGACATCCAAAAGGTTCCAAAAATTTAAGGTTCGGTTTCCGGTTGTTAAATAACTCATAACAAGTTTTATTCCTTTTCTTGTTCATCAGTACACGGTTTAAAACATAACACGCTGTGTTTACTGCCTCTGCCCAGAAAGTAATTGGCAGATGAGAATCCGACAGCATAGTGCGAGCAGTTTCAATGATAGTCCTATTCTTTCTCTCAGCCACTCCATTTTGTTGTGGAGTTCTTGCTGCACTAAACTGATGAACAATCCCTTTACGTAGACAGTATAGTTCAAGACATTTATTCTTGAATTCCGTTCCATTGTCACTACGTATCTTCTTAATCCTTAGACTGCACAGGTTTTCAAGACGGTCGAAAAGATAGGTCAGATGATCTGATGTCTCATCCTTTGTACGCAAAAAGAAAACCCATGAATAGCGAGAGTAATCATCTGTTACTACCAGACAATACGACTTACCCCCAATACTCTTCGTGCTAACGGGTCCAAACAAATCCATATGAAGTAATTCCAAAGGAGCTTCAATGGAATTAACTTGTTTGGATTTGTGAAACTTTTTGTGCTGTTTACCCTTTAAACATGACACACAATCATCCTCCAAAGCAAAGGTTTGCTTAGGAATGCCCTCAACAAGATTGTGTTTCACCAGATAATTCATTTTCCTAAAATGAATATGACCCATCCTCCTGTGCCACAACAATGAATCCTTCGAAGAGGCCTTGGTTAGAAGACAGGTGTGTTCCTCAGCTTCCACTGTCCTCATGTCCAAAACGTAAGAGTTCTTCACTCTCGGTGCTCTAATCAAGATCCATTCCTCGGGAATCACAAATCCCGGCTTCAAAATTAAACATTCCAAATCTGTAAACGCAGCAGTGAACTTCTTGTCGCAAACTTGAGAGACGCTTATCAAATTGTGATTCAACTCCTCGACAAAATTTACATCCTCAAAGCTCACTAGTCCATTTGTAAGAGTTCCAACTCCTGTAATGGTACCTCCAGAATCACCAGCAAAGGCAACATGTCCCCCATTGAAAGGTTTAACATCAGAAAGCAGGGAGATATTGCCTGTCATGTGTCGCGAACAGCCACTATCAACGTACCACTTGCTATTTTGACCTGATGACTGTCACAACACAAATAAAAAGAATGTTAGTTTGAAATGGAGACCCAAGCCTTTATAGACTTGGGTACTCCTGAAACCTCATCAAATATTATCACATCAGTTAAGATTTTGTTTTTCAAAAAATCTTTATCTTTTGAAGATGTGACAATATTAGTTGAAGATTTATTTTCTACAACTTTTTCTTTCCAAAATTTTGGAGAGACCAATGGTTGCTTTTTGCTAACGTCAACCTTTCTAATTAAAGATTTAGTAGGTGTAACGTTATTAGCTTTAGAGATTTGAGCATTTTGAAATAATCCAGTTTGTTTTGATTTTTGAACAGTTCGAACTCTGGATTTTTGTGGATTATTTCGCGATGCCCATTTCTTAGCAAGCAATGGACATTGATTAATGAGATGACCTTGCTTCTTATAGTAGAAGCATGATCGTCTCTCCTGAAAAGTTCGATCCGAGACAGATAGTGGTTTTGGTGAAGAAGAAACCGTACGAGGTTTACTCTCAGATACCTTTACTACACATGAGCACTTATGTGAACATGTTGGGGTAAAAGCTTTTACCTTTGAAGTAATCTTTGGAGAATGATTTTTGATTAACACTTTATCATTATAAGAGTTCTCCTGGATTACTGATTTCCTTTTAGAACACATTTCATCTCTATCTTCATTAGTAAAAATGAAGTTTTCAGGTTTAAAATTATTCTTTTTAACCTTTTGATTAACCTCATAAGTTACATCCTCAACCTCAACCACTTCTTCAACATTTGTTGAAGAAATAAACTTAATTTGTTCAATTTTAGGCTTAACAAGTTTAGCCTTCTTTGAAATCACAACTTTAAGCGGTTCAGTCCGCTTACCATTAACATCCTTAACAGTGACAGATTTTTCAACATCAGCCTTAAGAGATTTGGGCTGATTATCACTGTTAACATTAACTGGTTTAACAACAGAATCATTTTCCTTCTTAAGGATAGAAGGAACATAGTCTTTGATTTCATCCTGACACAGAATAGGCTGATTCAGATTTGAGGGAGGAGGTTGATTGTGATAACCAATTCCTACCTTACTTTTCGTATCAGTCCTCTGATTTTGCAGGATATCAGCAAAGACCATTGAAGATGTTGATATATTTGCAAGCTTACGTTTTAAATCAACATTTTCAGCCTCTGTTTCAGCTAGTTCTCTTTTAAGATGAGTAATCAGTTTTAAATAACTGTCAATTTCATCTTGTTTGTTATAAATCATAGCCTTTAACTCTTTCTTTTCTTCAAACATGGTTTTTTGATTAATTACAAAGACTTTTTCATTTTGTTTTAAAACGTTGTTTGCTTCAATGAGATTGGTTAAATCTGTATTTAACCGATCATTATCCACAATGAGCCTGTTGTTTTTACCAGTTAACTTTAGGCAATTATCACAGAAGAAGGAATCACAATCTACCTCATTTTGAATACCCGCCATAAGAGCTAGGTTTTCTTGGTCACCCATGGCAGAAAAATCATAAACATCTTCTGCTTCTATCATAATAGCAGCCTTGGCCACTTCGGTGTCTTTCTTATAAGGTGAAGGCTTAGTGAAACCAGAAGGTGGTTGTCTAATCTTCTCACATTCTTTTGCAAAGTGCCCAAGATTTTGGCACTTATAACACCGGATCTTTGATTTATCAAAACCCATGCTGGTTTTGTCAGACACATCTTCCAGAGATCTTTTTCCAGTTCTTCTCAGATATGTCTTAGTCCTTCTAGTCAGCATGGCCATGTTCCAACGTAAATCCACTCTCTCCAACTCGTCTGGATCTACCTGAGCAAAATCCTCATCGGTAAGATCTACCGAACTAATTCTCTTAGAAAGAAAATCATCATAGGATGAGAGAAATGCATTGAAAATAACTGCATGCTCATTTTGAGAAGCAGTTGCTGATGAGGATGATTGAATTGGGAGCGAAGAGAATGTTCCAGTTGAATGATTTCCAGAAACATGAGATGATTTAGTTCCGGAAGTAGATGGCCCTGATAGAAGTGCCGTACTGCCATACCCAAAGTTGCTATTATCAGATACCAGAGAACCTGACCGTGTGCTTTTCTTCTGAATGTCTAAAGCACAGGTTTCCAATTTTCCAATAAGCTGATCCAGAGACATAGCAAGGACATCTGGATCATTCTCCATCATCAAAACTCTTGTTTCCCAATGAGAAGGCAAAGCATTTAACAACTTCTTGTTAACCTCTATAGTACTAAACTTATAACCTCCTTCAGTCAATTCATTTACAAGACGTGAATATCTACAGAAAAGATCCTTCACCGTCTCATTCTTTAGAATATCAAACAGATCGTATTGTTTCTTTACTAGCTCAAGTTTACTCTGTTTGTATTCAGTAGTACCTCCACACCGTTCAGCTATCCCGTTCCATAAATCATAAGCTATGTCATGTTGTTTGAACATTTTCATAGCATCTGCAGGTGATGCCATGGTGATAGCCGAGTGAGCCTTTCTCTCACATTCCCATGCTTTACGTTCATCTACAGACATGGAACGAATTGGTTTTGGTGGAGGAATACCAACATGCTCTCCACTTGAAACGGGTCTTACATATCGTTCGAGAAGTGGTATCTCCATCTCGGGATCGGTGAATGCCACAAAAGATAGGAAACGACCACGCCATTCAGAATATTCCATTCCAAGAGCAAAGAATGGAGGTTTATTTGCTGACCCAACCTCGGCATTGTGTTTTAACATTGCATTGACTGCTTGCAAAGTAGACATCTTAGAAAGTATTAAATTTGATTAACTTTTGAAAAATAATGAGAAATTAATTTAAGACTCTAAAGCGATATTGACAATATCGCTTAAATCAATTAGATAAATGAGCGATATTGTTGATATCGCTAATAATATCGCTAATTAAAGCAAAAGTCAAAATCAAACAAGAACAGGCGATATCACAGGCGATATTGCAGTAATGTCGCACAAATCAACCAGGCGATATTGGGTTAATATCGCTAAAATCAATTAGGCGATATTGAACTAATATCGCTTAATGATATCGCTCAAATTAATGAGTAATGTCGCTTTCAATGTCGCAGAAACCCTAATGGCGATATTGAGTTCCAATATCGCTAAAACGGCTGTAAACCCTAAAAACACAAGTTTCGAAGATCAAAACAAGTTTTAGGATTGAAACCAACGAACAAAGATCCAGAAACTTAAACACAAGCACTAAATGATTAGTTTAACACTTAAAAACACTCAAAAGGACAGAAATTTTTTTTTTTTTTTTTTGTTTTAAATTAAACGTAAACGAATATTGATTCAAACCAAATAATCCAATGATTAAATGGCTCTGATACCAATTGTAGGATCCCAGAAGGGCTGACCTTACACACTGAATCAATAATCAAATACTAATGCGCGGAATTCAATAGTAATTGAGATGAACGTTTAATTAACAAATCAAAACAAAACAAAAGAGAGTTGCATCAAAACCATCAAATTGCTATTACTGATCACGAATAATAACAAAGGCTGCACACACAGATGTGTTGTCAAAAGCCGGAAATTCTCAAAAAAAAAAAAAAAACTTTACAAATGAAACCCTAAACAAATTTATATAATTATCTATTTTAGGCAACTAAGCGATATTGACAATATCGCTTATGCGATATTGACAATATCGCTTATGCGATATTGACAATATCGCTTGAGCGATATTGACAATATCGCATGAACAGTAGTTGATCTAAATAATTACAACTCGAAACTTAGACCAAGTGACATACACACTAAATGCACCAACATTGATCTTATCAAAAATTGTGCTCACTACCATATCTTGAGCGACCTCTACCTCTATAGTTATCGTATCATCTTGAGTGACCTCTACCTCTAATCCAATTCTCTTATTGGTTCCGGTCAAAAGTAAATGCAATATGAAATCTAAGAGATTTCACTCATTAGCACAATTAGTACAACAATTGAATAAGTTAAATAAATCACAATACAAATGGTTCAACGATTAAACATCATATCATACGCATAACAAAATCTAAATATCATACGCATAACAACATCTAGGGTTATTAGCCTAGATGAACATAAAGGAATTAGCCCATTGTCAGGGGTTCAGTCAAATAGATAATAATACTGCACGTATAATTCATAATCGGTTATAAAGATGAATTAAACATAAACTAATAAAGAGTCGAATGAAAAGAAACAAACTGTAACTTCTATGATGATTAAAGAGTTGATGAATTGCTTATGGTGTCCCCAAAAGCTCTCCAAATACTCTCCAAAACGGCTACCCAACTCTGTCTAAGGATGATCCCCCCTATTGTTGTTTAAGTGAAGATTAATATAAGAAATCATGCAACTGCCACCAATTCCCGAGTACTCGAAGTACCTGGCAGGTAATAAAGAATCCCACCCGGTTGAGTAGCTTGGTTCTTAGTTGGAGTCAAAACTGGAAGTGATGAATACCTGACGGGTAATGCTACTTCCCGGCGGGTAAAAATCAAAATAAAAATCTATTTCGCGAATTTCAAGTTTGCATGACTAAGTACCCGTTTGGGGATCAGGTACCCGACGAGTAACCTTGCTTCCCGGTGGGTAGGTGACCTGGACAAAATAATTTTCATCTTTACGCCCAAAACCTGTAAGGTCGCTAGATCTTGGTTCGATAACGGATTATCTTTAAGTATTGAGGTGCGGAATCCCTCAATACGTTAGGTTTTAGCTTATATAACTTAACTATTAATTAAAGGACTTTGTCTTGATTATTAACTATGTTAATCACTCAAAACCTAGCCTTTAATACAATAGTAAATATATCTGCACGAAAAACGAGGTGTGTGAATATTTAATGCTCTATGTAATTATGGCACACATATCAATAAATGAGCAGCATTATTTTATTTATATTTGTTTCAACTCGCAGGCCATGGGCTCTGCGAGTTGACTCAACTCGCAGCCCATGGGCCTTGCGAGTCCAGATCTCAGCTCGCAATACATAAGTCTGCGAATCCAGATTTCATCTCGCAGGTCCATGACTTGCGACTTGAAATTGGACTGCGAATTGAGATCTCATCTTGCAAGTCTTTTGACTTGCGAGTTGACTTCTCATTTCGCAATTTTGACTTTAATTCGAATTCGTTACTTGTTTAATTATATTTAACAAATAATAATAACAAATTAATATCATTTATTTACAAGTCTAAACCAATATACTAAATAATAATTACACTAATCCTATTACAAGCTACATCTGTTGTCACAAAACATGTCCCAACAGACTCCCCCTTGACAATAGCTCTAGCGTCATTATCTTCATCTTTTGTCTTTGGTCTTTACTTGTAAATTTTACTGCCATATGTATCTTCATTTTAACCCAAGTCTTGTAGATCCCAATCTTGAATCTTTTAATCAAATCGCATGGAGAAGACAATCACAAGAATATATAGCAAAAACAAAGTGGAACAAATGCAATAAATAATACTTTATATTCCCAAAAACCCAAATATTCTCTCTCTATCAATGTAGCAGCCAAAATACAGAGAATAAGGTGTGTGTGAAAGTCTTACCCTAAATATCTCTAACTTTGATATTTATACTAAACAAACTGGCCGTTTTGCGACACAAGCCTTGTGTCGCAAAGATCACTATTGCGACACAAACACTGTGTCGCAACTACAACTCATGCGACACAAGCCTTGTGTCGCAGAATACAGAAAATGTAATTTTCACTAAGTCTATTACATTTACAAACACAGTACAGACTTGACCAACTGACAGACACTCTAAGATGCATCAACAAGTCTTCACCATCATTTGATAATCTCTTGCAAGATCACCCCATGCTTCTGTTGTCAGAATCCTATTTTCGTTTAACTTCAACAGATCCTTCTCCGATAGATTCATCAGGTGTCGATGGTCATAGACTTTCAAAATAACTCGTTCTCCACTTTCAACTTCATCATCAGCTTCAACCATGACAGCTTCACCAGTCTCTGAGTCCACATGCCAATTCATCAGATTTCCCAAAATGTTCTGTGGCATTGTCTTTAGTGGTATTTGCTGTACACACTTGACAGCTGGATAAGTCTTCTTTCTCCGTCTTCTCCCAGTTCTTTGACTGCGTTCCTTTAATTTGATCGTTTTTCCGACTCTTGGCTTTATCTTTTCAAACTTCATTGATCTACCCTCAGTCCAAATGATTCTCTCCACATAGCATGCATAAGGATCATCACTGGTATTTATCAATTCTAAGCGTGCCAAGTCTCGGATTTCAAATCGAGGAAGAGAACTGAAGACCTTAAGCTTTTTGTCAAAATATTGAACTCCATCAAAACGTTTAATAGTAAAAAGTTTCAGACCAGAGTCAAAATACCAGCCGATGATTCCTTTCCTTGGAGCTCTTTTTCCAGTAATGTCAACTTCAGACATCCCAATCTTTTGCTTTTTCCTTTTCAAAGGTCTAAACATGGGATTCTTTCTGAGTCTTTCAAGAAGCTCATCTTCAGATTCAGAACTAGTTGATTCATCTAGATTTTCATCCAAATCAACAACTCTTTCTCCATCTTCGTCCTGAATGATCACCTTAGTTGTAGATGGGCTTACGATGTGTTCATCGATATTTGCATCAGGATCTACACCATCGTCTAGCCCAACATCAACACCGGAAGTCCAGTCTTCTGGAGGCACAAACTCTCCTTCTTCTAGGTCAAAATCAATGTCCTCATCTATTTCATCTGGCATATCGCCTTCAGAATCGGATAAGTTCAACATTTCCAGACCTATAGAAATACATACACAAGTAATCATTAATATCATAAATCCTTTCATCGATTTCCCCGAATCGATCTAGGGATTTCCTTATTAATCAATAATAATTAATATTATAAATTCTTTCATCGATTTCCCTGAATCAATCTAATAATTTCCTTATTAATTTCTTTGTGTATTTGAAATACATTACATTATATATACTTATAAATCTTTCATCGATTATCATAATCAATCTAAGATATCAATAAGTCTTATAATATACGAACATCATATATTATATAGTCTTATAAATCTTTCATCGATCATAGTCAATCTAAGATTACAAAAGTCTTATAATATACAAACATTCATAAATTATAACATTTAAACAGTAATGTATTACACATTCAAGTTCAAAGATCTTAATTACAAAATTATATTACAAATACAAGTGTTGTACTGTTTCAAATAGCTTCACCTTCATCTGCACTACCTTCTTCAGTACCAGTATCAGGACCAGCACCAGCTCCACTTCCGCTTGCTCCTGCAGACTCCCCCTGAATAATAGTCTGCTGACCCGTCGTTGAAGGACCAGCCAGCTTACTATCCTTCTAATCAGTGGGATCATCGTCTGTATCATCTCTTCGTTTCTTCGCCAGCTCATCTTCACTGCAGGACTCCTGATATATCAATGTCTCCCCCTGAGATGGCTTGTCCTTCAGGAAGCTGGTAACCAAGCGATCAAGTCTATCAATCTGCCGTTGCTTGTCAGCTACATCATCTATCAAACTGCTATTGGTCTTGATGAGCAGTGAATAAGCTTTATTCTGGTCAGTCACACTCTCAGACAGTGACAGAACTTGAGATACCAAGAAGTTGACGGTATCTTCCAACTCTCGTACTCTGGACTCTAAACTGGTTATACGATCAGAATCAGTCACATGTGAGATGGATGGAGCATCAGTAGTGGTTGGTGGAGTTGTGGTAGCAGGCCGTTGCATTTTCTTAGCTATCTCAGTAGCTACATCCGTCAGAAGGCGAGCGGCAACCCTGCTGGACTTGGTGGTTGGATGCGAAGACGGGCGAACCAAAGCAGCAACCATTTCAGCCTCAGAGGGCGTAGAACGTAATTGTGTAGGTGCTGCAGAGGTTGAAGCAGTTTGCTTAGCCTGCTTGCGGGGGCGAGTGACAAGTGACTCCTCCTCTTCATCTTCATCTTCTTCAATAAGGACAAAGTCAGGATCTTGGTCAGCGGCTTTTCTTTTTAACTTTAGTGCCGGATCCATAATCAACTTTGATCCCTGACGAATCATGCTGGCGGGAATCTCGGAGACAGACCCAGATGGTCCAGTCTTGTCATTATCAGAATCAGATTCAGAAGCAGAACCAGCTTCTCCATCTCGCCCTGATGGACCAGCATCACCAGATGGTGCATCAAGTGGAGTCGGTCCAGAAGTACTAGGACCCTCAGCCGAATATTGGTCTATGTCTTTCAAAATCGGATCAGTGGCATCGTCATTCTGTGCCAGCACCTGTTCCACCACTTCTGCAGCAACTTCAGCATTGATTTGTGGGCCAAGTTGGTTGGCCTGATCCAAAACATCCTCAATAAGCTCTTGTTGCACAGGTGCATGTGCAACCTCCGCCACATCAACATCAAGCCAACCATGATTTGGTGGCGCCACATACTCAGGATTGATCAAAGAGCCAAACTGTTCTATAGGCTGAGGCTGCAAGCCAAAACGACTCGGCTTATGCAAAAACATTGCATTATATGCACGCAAGCCGATAGTATCCACATGAAGATCCGCTTGAATAACCGGCAGATCAGGGATAGCAGCTCTAATGTTCAGCATACAGAATCTCGGATAGATCATAAACTGTGATCTAACACCCCCCAAGATCTGTCTATTGAGTTCCCCAAAAATATAATCTGAAAAACTGTATGGTTTGTTGTAAACCAGTGACAGTACTGCTGATAAAAGAGAAGTGCTCAGCTCATCATACCCTCCTTTCTTAGGGCCAAATATCGTGACCATGACATGGAGTAGGAATCTCCATTCTCCGAATACCAGTGCCTTGAGGAACTGACGGCCTCTCATTGGTCCGACATATCCCATTCGTGTCAAAGCTCCCTCTACGAAGTCAGAAGGAAATACAGTGGGTCCATCTTCTTGCTCAACAGTGCCCAAATGTAATATATTGCGAAGATCAGATGCAGAGAAGATGACCGGGCGATCATTAATCCTTGTCCGAATGACCGGAGGATTCACAGCTGTATCATATAGTAGAACTGGGTGAGTATATCCTTGGACAGTGCAGGCGACTCGGTGATGGCATATCTAATCCTTGATCGTGCCAGAAATGAGAGAATCCGAGCAACTCTAGATGCTCCACGAGCGGTGATGTCCAAATCCACAAGTACATTGTGGTGAGCAACAAATCGTCGAGCCATTTCTGTAATATCAAAAATCACGCAAATGTCAGACAATTAGTGTAACATATATTGATAAGCTTATATAATCTACAACTCGTAATTGAACTATTAAGTTCTAGAACTTAATTATCAATTATAGTCGTTAATTATATATAACATCAATAAGTCTAACCCTTTTACTGAACCTGTTACACGAAGTCGCAAGTTGTAACATAAAATATAACTTATTACTAGAAGTCATAAGTCTTATATAGTAAGTATACAATTTTACGTGTTCACATTTAAGTCGACACGACTAACCCTAGACCATTTTAACTAATAAACACTTAATTAGTTAATTAATCGAGAGATCGTATATTAAAATAAAGTTGTCAACTCGCAGAACAAGTCATCTCGCAAGTCAACTCGCAGAGTCAACAAGTCAACTCGCAGACTCATCTCGCAGAGTCAACAAGTCAACTTTCAAGTCGATTCGCAAGTCAGCTTGGAGCTCTACTCGCAAGTCAACTCGCAAGTCAAACAAGTAAGTCATCTCGCAAGCCTGGTCTGCGAGTTGAGTTGGATCTCAACTCGTAGGATGAACTGCAACAGTGACATCACAAATAATTTTTAATTTTGGCGAGTTGTAACACAATCAGGCTATGTCATTGTGTTCAATACACTCCGATTAACATAAACCCTAAGGTTTCTTGTTAATCTAAGCATTATATTAGAGATTTTTGTAATTTTTAAAATCAAAACCCTCATTTTATTTAAAATGTCGATTTTGCATAAATTACACGGTGGAATTCGTTGATTTATACCTTAAAATGATCACAAAAATAAGATGTATAATATCTATGGAGTCAAAGGTCCAATCCTCGAACAGAAATTTTGAAAATGAAATGGAATATGGTCTCGGTTCGCAGAGGTCAATTCGCAAGCAATTGTTCAACTCGCAAACGTATTTTTGACTTGTGAACTCGCAAGGCTTTATACCTGTTGACTCGGCTCGCAGAAAGACTCAACTCGCAAGTTTAATTCAACTCGCAAGTCTAGTTCAATTCGCAAGTCTAAGTCAACTCGCAACTTTTGTCCAAAAATACATTTTATTTAAAAAAATGTAATTTTTAAGTTCAAAAATAAACAAGTCCAAAATAAAATATTTTTCACTTGTCTTTCTTAGAATAGCGTGCACATACAAGTCTAAAATAAAATATTTTTCACTTGTGTGACAACCGTCAAAATCTCAGGTCAACATCGCAATTAAAATCCTAGTACTTTTAATTTCTTTTATAGCACCCTAAAATCCTAGTGAAAAATTCTAGGTTCGACTCCTTAAGTACCTAGTCCGTAAGTTACTGAAATCGCGCAATGTCTTAGAAGATTGCTTAGCGAACTTTAAAGTCTTTAAGGAACATTAAATTAGGTTACAAAGTGCCAAAGAAAACAAATGAAATTAAATTTCATAAGTCGTCACAAAATATTTATCATATCACAAAAATCGGAAAAATTTCAGTAAATCGGTAATCACAACCGTAAATCGATTAATTAATTCACAAAAATCATTATAAGTAAAATAAATACATTATGATGAATGTCATGAACTTATAAAAAATAAAGATTCGTAACTCGAATTAAACCTCAAAGAAATCCCAATTAAACATCTATAAACTCACAAAACTAGTACAAATTAATTATATAAATTTTGAGACTTTTATATAACACATTTTATAAAAAAAAAAAAAAAAAAAAAATTAAAATGCAGCCCCCCCTTTGAAAAATCTGGCCAGCCCCCCCCCCCCCCCCCCACCCCACTTTTGTCTATTCCACTCCCCCACTTCTTGTTACTTGCACACACTCTTCCCCAACACTCACCATCATTTCTCTCTTTCTTTTCAAGAAAACACACACTAATTCTCTCTACACTCTCCAAATTTCCAGCCATATTTTGAATTTATAATCTCATCTTGAAGGTGTTCTTCCATCTAAATCAACCTTCTAAAGGTATAATCATCATCTCTAGTCTCCATTCTTATTGTTTCTTACTTTAAGTCTAGTAGAAACACGGATTTTATGCCCTTTTCCATGGCTAAAACCCTCAATAAAAGGTTTATTAGTTTGTAGGTTCCCTTACACTTGTTTAAGTGTCAAAAACTAAGGGCAACCCATGATCAAACCGAAAACAAACCGAAAATCGTCTTTTTCTTTGTGTTTTGATGTTATTTACTAGTTCTAGTTGGAATAAAAAGTTTAAACTACTAAGAATCATATCTAACACATCTTGAATGTATTTTAACACCAAGAATGTGTTAGATCATAGATTTAAAGGAATAAATAAGATTTAGAACTTGGTAGCAAGTGATATTCTTGAAAAAAAGCCAAAAACCCGATTTTTGGGCTTGCATGCACCACTTTCGTGTCTAAATCTTATTTTATGTTAAAGTATATTTTTATCTCTGTAAAAGTACATATTCATGCATGTAAGACAAAGCCTCAATCATTGGATGAGGTCTAAAAATCGTGAGATGTGGAAACACACCAAAATGATTGCTATTGTCTTATATGAATCTGTCCAGATTTTTGACCTCAGTTGAGACGACCATAACTCAGTGAATAATGGTCCAAAAATCTTGATTCTTCTTCTGGAATTTAGTTCAATGTCTTACCTTTCAAAGCCCACTGGTCTCATTCAAATCCATTGAGTTTAAGACCCCCAAACGTACCAAACAAAACTGGTCCGCAAACAGTAACTTTTCTGTTAACATGGTGTATTGATATTTTTTTTAGGGGTCTTACACTATTCAAAAACATTTGAGAAAATTATTTTATATTCCTAACACACATATCTCAGTTGTATAAAAAGATAGGATTTTATTATGTTGATTTAGTATTTTTAGTAAATGCATGATTAACATGCATAATCTAAGTCTTGTAAATGCATGGAAGATGTGGTATGGTGAATGTAAAATTCACAAAATATAGATAAAACGTGTTTAAAATTTGAGGATGATTTTTCTCAGTATCTATATCTTGAAAAGAACCTTGAAAATAAAAATAAGAATTTTTGGAAAAGCTTAAGTATTTTTCTAGAATTAATGTAAATAAAGTCTCTAGAAAGCCAAATATTCATGAAAAATACTTTTTGACATCAGAAAAATATGGGAAAATTACTGTGTCATTTTCCACATAAAATGACACTATCCTCAAAATTTAACACTGATTGGAATTGTTTTGTTATGTTTTTCGACGTGCGATTTGCTAAAACACATACGATTGGGAACCAATGTTCCAGAGCCCAAAATGGCATGAAATTTTTACACAAACTTAGAAATGACCTAAAACTAATCTAGTAAAAATTTCGTAATTTTTCAAGAATAATTACTATTTTTCTCCTATTTATCTCACTCTTTTGGTCAAGAAATGATTAAAAATAATCTGTAAATCTAAAAATTCCCAAATTTTCACAGAAAATTTGTGAATCATTTCCCATGTTGTATACCAAGTTTGGTGATTTTTGGAATCTATTTTCAAGCGTTTACATTATTTTAATCACAACCCGAGTTTTTACCGTCAACGACAAATCAAACCCAAACGGCACTTTGTAACATAAACAACTAGCTAAGCAATCTTAACAAGCCATCTTAGTCAAGAATCTAATTAGCAACCTTGTATTCGTAGGTCTTGGATAGGAGCCACTTTTGGTCGAATCGCGCTTTACAACCCTTTCCGTACGCTTACTAACGATTGTGAGTACTCAGCCCCTATTTCAATGCTTTAATTCAATATTTTGGGGTGAAAAGCATGCATGAATGACTTGAATGATTTTATTTACTTGCAAATAATATGTTTATGATACTTGATTTACGATGTTGTGAATACTTATTGATGCCACATGATTATATGCTTGGTTACTATCATACCTAAAGTCCCCGGTATCTCTACACGACCATTAACTCTATATGAGCCAAATGATGCATATGAATAGTACTATTTGGGAGCGAGACCACCTCCCCACTCACGCGGCCACGTGAGTGCATTCCATCATCCTAAATGCCAACGATAGGGCATCACTATTTGGGGCAAGGGTTTATCGGTTGTAGGTTTGGTTGTGGATTCAAGCATAATTAATCATGGACTTTATAAACCATAATGTATTAAAACAATGATTTCACAACGCATGACGTTCTGATGTCTTCTTTGAAACTACCAACTTGTGACACGAGCTCTAGGATGACTTAGATATTTAAAACAGTTTCTCATTGAAAATCATAAACACAATGATTTGAACCTTACTCTGATGTTGTCAATTAAAAACACTCATTCTTGGAGATTCATTGAATCAAAATCATAGTATTTAAAGGGTAAGTCATGGCGGTCTTGACGATTATAGGCATGGCCTTAAGGCGATTTGAACCATCTAAAATATGAACGTTTTGACATTAATAAAATAAAAACCATCATTTTACGAACTTTACTTGAATCTATAAAATGTTAGCAAATGAGTCTTACATACTAAATCACTCTTATACTACACTTATCTATCGTCAAGACTTGTATACACATGAACAACAAATATTATTTCCGTCCTATGAGCTCGACACCGAACACATTTTACTTTACTAATCCCGTATGACATTTTACATCTCCATTGAACTTCAATAACTTCAATGAAGGTCTATCTTTTCATAAAACCTGAGTACTCACCAACTATGTTTCATAGTTGACCTGTATTTTACATGCTTTTCAGGAACTTGTCACAATCTGACAATTGAAGCTAAACCTGCTATCTGATTTTATGTTCTATTAGCGTACGGAATTTATGTCTTTTGGAATGTATTAGTACGATTCAGATATTACTTTTGTATTTGGGAATATTGTAAGACTCTATGTATTGTGCTCAATGTAGACCGTTGAACGGTGATGTTTTGTAATTTTCGATTATGAAATCATTGTACTGTTACATCTCGTGTTTCCGCTTTAGCGGGGTGTGACAACTTGTGATGTAAATCCACGAAAATACGAACGACAAAAACATAAAATAAAATAAAATTAAAAGAAGATTAACTAAAATAAGAAAAATACGAATAAATGCATAAAAATAAAATAAAGTGACAATGATTCATAATAAACATTGGTATCAAGTATCCTTGTATAAATGAAATACATAGACGAAAAATAAAATACAATAAAATAAAATAAAGACATCCTAATCGAGGGCGTTAAGAAATTATCGACAGTGGGATCATATTAGAAGGAAACAGCGGAACCAATTGTTGAGTAATAATCTAAGAAGATTGTTAAGATGCATACCTTATGAAATTCACAATAAGTTACAGAAAAACTCACAACTTAACCATTTGTCAACTTATATTTATGAAAGTATAACTTGGTTACCTAGCTCCACAGAATATAACATATTTATCAAAAATGAAGCAATTAATTATCGCAAATAGTTCAAGACGATTACCGGTATTATAATCCATATAAACAAAGTCTACACTGATTTTCAAGCAAACTGTTATTGTTGGTATGTGTATTACCTAATGTGATCCAAAATACGACATACTGAGAGATCAAGTAGAACACATAACACTGTATCCTTCACTTTCAAGGTAGAGGTCACTAAATGATGTTCGTTTCGAAGCATATAACATACCCGTGAGTGAATTTAAAATGTGACAAACATCAAACCCGTTTTGTAGATACTAGTGGTTCTAGATCTGTACTTAGTACAACATAAGATCCCTTAGTATAGACAAAACAAACTTGAAACCATTGGCAAAACTAAAGGAGTCAGGTCTGTACTTAGTACAATAAAGACACCAGTAGTTTTACTAATAGCCATAATTCTTATTATTTGTCTTGACATATTTTCATAGATTCTTGATAACAGTGTATGGTCAAACTATCTTTCATCAATTAAGACTTATGTCATACGTCATATAGCAAATCACACGAGATAACACACAGAAGATTTATAGCTTATTATATGCTCAGAAATCAAAGCAGAATTTGCCTACCAATACATCATATATTGAAGCTATCTAGATGTAAAAATTTTTAAGCAAATTATAACGTGTGGAGAGAGGTTTATACTAAAATAAAGATAAGTAAAATCCTGGTTTTAGAGATGTAAAGTTAATGTAACAAACTTGAATCTACTAACACATCTAACTTAAGACTTTTACCTACAATTATTAAGCCGATTCCTCTAATTTACTATCATTTCCCAGCATATAAACACTTAACCTTTTTATCGGAGGCGATTCCCCTTAGGTAACAAGTAAATGAATGCCATACGCCTAAATCCCCCTATTTTTTTTTAGATAATAAAAGAAAAATGACTAACTATTACATAAAAACCCTATGGAAGACTAATCACTCTGGATTTCTCATTCCATTCAGTTGCACCAATTTCTCGAATCGAGCTCTGTCGAACGCTTTGGTGTATAAGTCTGCTAAATTATCCACGGATGGAACCTTAGCTAACTTTATCAGGTTCTTCTCAGCACAATCTCTGATAAAATGATGACGACTATCAATGTGCTTTGTCTTGCTATGCTTGACTGGATTATTGGTTATAGAGATCGTTGATTCATTATCAATCATCATTGGAGTATTGGTAATACTCAACCCATAATCCCGCAGTTGCTGTTGAATCCACAATACTTGAAAGCAACAGCTGCCAGCAGCAACATACTCAGCTTCACATGTAGAAATGGCGACTGAGGTTTGCTTCTTGCACTGCCAAGATACTAGTCTACCTCCTAGGAATTGACATCCACCAGTTGTAGACTTTCTATTCTGATTGAATCCTCCATAATCAGAATCAGTGTAAGCCACAAAATCCAAGTCTCCATTAGTTGGATACCAAAGTCCCAGCTTAGGCTTCCCTTTGAGGTAACGTAGAATTCGTTTAACGACTTGCATATGAGACTCTTTAGGAGTAGCTTGATATCTTGCGCAGACACATACTCCAAACATTATATCAGTCCTCGATGCAGTCAGATACATTAATGATCCAATCATGGCCCTATAAAGAGTAGGATCCACGTCTTTATCACTCGATGTATATGGACCAATTCCATGAGCTTCCGGAATAGGAGTGTGATAAATTCTAGTTTCATCCATCTTGAATCGTTCAAGTAGCTCATATGTATACTTAGTTTGATGAATGAAATACCCATCTTTCTTCTGATCAACTTGCAATCCTAAGAAAAATGTCAGTTCTCCCATAGCGGACATCTCAAACTTGTTCTTCATGACGTGTTCAAATTCACTACACATCTTTTCGTCAGATGACCCAAAGATGATATCATCAACATATACTTGAACAAGTAGAAAGTCTCTCTTTTTCCATTTAACAAAGAGTGTACTATCTATTCTTCCTCTTGTAAAACCATTCTCAAGAAGATAAGTAGATAGCGTTTCATACCACGCTCTAGGAGCTTGATGTAATCCATATAGAGCCTTGTCAAGACGATATACTCTATCTGGATACTTTGGATCAGTAAATCCCGGTGGTTGAGAAGCATACACCGTTTCCTTGACTTTTCCATACAAGAAGGCACTCTTAACATCCAGCTGAAAAACTTTCATTTTCTTTGAAGCTGCAAATGTCAAGAATAACCTAATTGCTTCAAGCCTAGCCACAGGTGCAAACACTTCATTGTAGTCAATCCCCTCTTGTTGATTGAAACCTTGAACAACTAGACGAGCTTTATTGCGAATCACGATTCCCCGATCGTCTTTCTTGCACTTAAAAATACCCATCTAGTTCCAATTGGATATTCTCCAACGGGTAAATCAACCAACTCCCAAACTTGCAATTTTGTGAACTGAGACACTTCTTCCTGCATTGCCTCGACCCACGAATTTTCCTTCAAAGCTATCTGAACATTCTTAGGTTCAAATTGTGAGATAAAGCATGAATATAGACATAGATTTGTAATCCCTGTCTCGTTCATCTCTGCATACAAGCTTGAGTGAGTTGATGTACTAGCTTTTGATTGATTCCGAGTTAGAACAGGAGAATTTGGATCACCGATGATATTATCGATCAGATGATTCCTATTTAATCTTGTTGAGGTTACAGGTTCAACTGGAATATCATCTTGTAGGTTAGCACCAATTTCCTCCAATGGTAGAATACCGTCATTAGTAGTAGATATCCTTAATTGTCTCAGAGGAGTGAGAATATCATCCACAATCCTTTGAGAAGCAATTTCAGGATCTTCACTCTCTTGAGGTATATCCACTTGAGGTTGTTGTGACTCAATAGGTGAGACTTCATCAGAATCAACAATAGTCCTAATTTCAGACGTTTGAACATTCGATGTCGGAGAAGGAGTGGGAACTTCATCTCCAGACAATAAATGCTACGGAATCTCTGAATTACTGACATAGTCACTGATAGGGACTTTAAATGACTTGAAGAGATCTGAATAATCAAATTGCCAATCTAATCCTTTATGTAAGTCATGTGTATAGCTCGTAACTTCAATGTTATAAACTATTTCAACACGTCCCGTAGTTTTATTGAAGACACGTTTGTTTGGTGAGTTAGGCACATAACCTAGGAAATATCCTTCGTCAGCCTTCTCACCAAATTTAGGTTGATGGCTAGTCTTCAACAAGGTACATGAAACTCTAAAGGGTTCAAACCCTTTTAAGTTAGGTTTCTTATTGTTTAAAAGCTCATAATAAGTTTTGTTCAGCCTTTTAACCGTAAGAACCCTATTGAGAACATGACATGCAGTATTCACCGCTTCTACCCAAAAGATGACCGGAAGCTTTGAATCTGCAAGCATTGTTCTAGCCCCTTCGATCAACGTTCTGTTCTTCCTTTCAGCAACACCATTCTGTTGAGGTTCATAAGGTGTGCTGAATTGATGTTGTATCCCTTTGCTTAAGCAATAGATATTGATCGTTGAGTTCTTGAATTCTGTTCCATTGTCACTACGAATTCTCTTAACTCTTTTTCTATAGATATTCTCTATTAGATCTAGAAACTCCATAAGAATGCCCGGAGTTTCATCCTTAGATCCCAAAAAGAACACCCAAGAGAATCTAGAGTAATCGTCTGTGACAATCAAACAATACCATTTGCCACCTATGCTTCTCTTGCTTATGGGGCCAAAGAGATCCATATGTAGCAACTCAAAAGGAGAGGAAATAGAGTTCACAGTTTTAGACTTGTGTGGTTTCTTATGCTGTTTTCCTTTCAAGCAGGATATACACTTGTCTTCAAATGCAAAACTCTTCGGTGGTACACCAAGAACTAACCCATGTTTGGTTATATAGTTCATTTTTCGAAAGTTTAGGTGTGCCATTTTCCTATGCCATAGAAGTGAGTCTAATTCTGAAGCCTTGGATAAAAGACATGTAGACTCCATTGAAGTAATAGGAGCATTGATGTTGATAGCATAAATGTCCTTCTTCCTTTGAGCTTTCATTAGTATCCATTTTTCGGGAATGATAAAACCCGGCTTCAGGATCAAGGCCTCTTTCTCATTGAAAAGAACAGGGTGACCTTTATCACAGACCTGGGAAACACTCACTAGGTTGTGTGTCAGTTCTTCAACATAACACACATCCTCAAGAGTTAAAGTTCCATTTGACATTTTTCCTTTCCCAGTAATGACTCCTCCTTTATCTCCAGCGAAGTGTACTCCCTGTCTCAATCCACCTCTGAAGTCTGTCAGTAGACTTCTGGTTCCTGTCATGTGCCTAGAACATCCACTGTCAACATACCACCAATTGTCGTTGTTCACAGTCTGCTCCTGCACACACAAGTTGTACACACTTAGTTCTCAAGAGGGACCCAAGCCATTACGGTCTTGGTTTGTCCCTTATCGTCTACAAACTGTAACTCCTTAAAGTAACCATCCTTCCCATTAGGAGCTTTGGTCAACTTTGAAGTAGTATGAGTTTGTTGATGATCAGTGGTCTTGGGTCTATAAGTTGACTGATTTTCAACCCTCCCTGACATATAACCTTGAGATTTTTGCCCTTGGTTACAATTATAGTAAGACCCGTAATTAGTCTCATGTGAACGTGAAGTAGAGCCATTCTCATAATGACTATGGTTTCTTCTAGTGAAATCATTTTCATGATGACTATGATTCATTGAAGTAGAACCATTTTCATAACGACTATGGTTTCTACTAGGGGTCATAAACCTCGATGCCACTTGATCTTTAATAAAGTGTTCAGGCCGTTTAGGTTTAGGTGGAGACACACAGTGAGAGGCATCTCTTTTAAGAGCATTTACAGGTTTAATACCAATTTCTGGTCTGGTACCTAACCTGTCTGTACTTAAACTAGAGATGTTCGGAGTCTTATCATTATTCACGCGCTTATGTGGGGCTTCCATCTTCTTATTAGGACAACAAGAAGACACATGTCCTTTTTGATGACATTTGAAGCACGACATCTGTTTTCGTGACTTAACAGTCTTAGCAGTCTCCTTCTTTGTCTGATCCGAAAACACTGAAGCTGAGTCTTTGTGTGCTTTAATAACTTCAACATTTACATCAGTATCAACTATCATTCCATTCGAGACAAACTGTACTTTAGGGAGTGATTTGATCTTACTTAAGTCCAATGATGGGTCCTTAACAAGATCCTTCTGTGCTTCAGATACGTCAGACTCTGGAATTACCAAATCCTCAGTTTCAGGATTCGCATCTGTCATCTCTACGTCAATTGGAGTAGTAGTGTAATTTGCATTAAAAGGCGGAGGAACATCAGAGTAACCTAGGCCAGTTACATCCTTCACACTACGTTGTGTGCTAATGATTTTATCTAAGGTCAAAGAAGATGTCCTATAACCTTCAAATTTACGGTTTAGCTCAACTAACTTCATTTTTGACTCTGAGAGCTCCTTATCCCTAATAGCAATATTTTTATTTAGCTCATTAAGGTTCAGATATAACCCGTCTATCTTAACACATTGTTCATTAATTATGTCACTTAGACTGGTTTTATCAGAAGCATCACTCTTAATTTTTTCAGTTAATGCTAACTTGTCTTCACCTAACCTACGAACATCACTTTTAGCTAAGTCTAGTTCAGATGTTAAGGTTTTGTTAGATTCAGCAAATACACTAACCTGAGTTTGTAAATCAGTAACCAAATAACAAACATCAACAAGAGTGAGAAGATCAAGACATACCTTTTTCTTGTTTGTCTGAACATCAGCCATGTATGCAACGAAGTTATCGGGACTCATCTCTTCAGTTAAGTTGATGTAGAGCACATCTTCATCCCTCCCCTTGACTTCCATGTGTGGCACATTAGCTTGAGGTTTCTCAGCAGTTGGCATGTATGAAGTTGATTCAATTGGTTTCTCTTGATCGTCTATCTCAGCCATGAGAGCTTGCTCAGGCTGAGTGGACCAATCATAGGAACCATCGATTTGTTGAACCACTAAGACTTTGGAAGTCAAAGTACTTCCCGAGTCTTGTTTTGCAGCGCCAGTATCAACCTTCGGTCGTTGACATTCCCTGGCAAAGTGTCCGTAACCTTGGCAGTTATAACACTTGACCTTGGATTTGTCGAACCCAGGTCGATTTCCAACAACTCTTCTACCCGTACGTTTTAGGAAATTCTTAACCCTCCTTGACACCATAACAAGCTGCCACTGGAGGTCCATTTCCTCTAAGTCATCCGGGTCTACTTGATCATAATCCTCATCAAATTGTGCAGGATCATTAATCTTCCCTTGTATGTAATTTTCATAGGAAGCAACGAACGAAGCCAGCACAGAAAGTTGTTGTTCTGAGTTGACTTCTCAGAAGAAGTATTCTTACTTCGTTTCTCGCTTCCATCTGAAGCTATAAAGCATAGATCCTCGGTAAACATTTCACTAAGTTCATCAATTTCACCAGCAAATAGTGCAGTGGTCGAATTGGATGAAGCATTTGAGATACTAGTCTTTCCATGGTATAAGCCTGGATTCTGTAGATGATCAGAATCTGTATCTCTAGTTTTCTTGGAGAAATCATAACCCCTGAGCTTGTCAATTGCCTGCTCTAGGGTCATAGTGCCGTACCTTTCATCATTATCTTTGAGCATGATACCATACATTTCCCACTTTGAAGGCAAACCCTCAATAAATTTGTCGGTTTTTTCCTTGTCATTGTAGAAAATTTCGTGGTCGTCAAGCTCACTCAATAGATGATAAAATCTGGTAGTGTAGGTGTAGATGTGACACCCGACACTTTAGGGTAATGATTACCTTAAACTAGAACTCTAATTTCGTGTATTTAGTTCTTTATTAGGCTAAGTACTTGTGATTACTTGCAACTATTTGTATATATGTGTATATACACTTACGTAATTGTTTGAATTACACCTTCGTAATTATTCGTAATTTCGCGAAACAACCGGACTTGGTCCGACTATTTATACGACATTGGTGAAAACTTTTCATAGATAACGTAATCGTATTTTATAGTTAAAATAGTGGTTATATGCCTTATATTACTATTTCAAATAATAACACCCGAAATATACTTTTGTAACTCAATTTAGTATTTTAAGAATACTTACATATCCCGAATATTATTCACAAATTAAAAATATATACAAAAGCTTAACGTAAATTATCAACTTTTTAAAATCACAAATTAACGTTTAAACGAACGGGGAACGAAACACGAAGTCGAGAAAACGAGTCACGAGCCCGAAACACCTTTGGGCCAGGCCCAACTCGGTCTAGGCTAGTCCAAGAAGCCCACCCCAAATAGGCCCAAGCCCACCCCACAAAAACACCTCCCTAACCTCCATTTTCACACACACACAAGCCACATTTCTCTCCTCCTTCTCTCTACACTCTCTACTCTCTCTCTCTCTCTAAAAATCTGCCACCAACAACCACCTCCTCACCACCATCAACCACCACTCCACTACCACGAGCCGCCATCACACTTTCAAGAAAAAGTCAAGAATTCTCACCTTCCTCTCCCTTTGATCGGTTTTTCAATCTTGTAAGGACATCTAACTCGTTTATAATACTTGTAGTACATCTATAAACATGTTGAAATGCTCACTTAACAAAGATATGTCCAAAAGATTTCACAAAAACCGTTTTCATAAGCTTAAAACATGCAAGAACTTTACATGAAGTCCGGCCAGAAACTTTGTCCAACTTTGGGAGATGATATCTCCCTCAAAACTTAACCAAAATGAACGATTCAAAAGGCTAAAACTAAGTTTAAGAAGTTAGCTTTCATTTGCCACTGGTTTCATAATTTTTGGAGCTCGTTTGATACCAGAAATAATTTTTACAAAAACATATAGACAGCCTGCGAAAAAGGCAGAAAAATTGTCCCTCATTGTTTTAGTCATAACTCGAGATTTACGTGTCCAAAAGACTTGAAACCACCGCCAAAATTTCGGAAATTTTGTTGAGAAGAATAGTCATAGAGATGACCATGTCCCAAATATGCACGCATTCTGCCCAGAAACTCGATCTCCTTGCATGTCTCCTGATTGGATACTTTTTGACCTCTGTGGAAATTTACAATTTTTATAAATACTTAGACTTGTCTAAAAGTTCTGTAAAAATAATTTTAAGTACCTAACATACTAAGAAACAACATATATTTTTCTTGAATTTTATCTCGAATATTTGAATTACGAAATAAAATCTGCAAAACTGGTCTGTTTCTGACCCTGTGTCGCATAAGCTCAATAGCCAATAGCGACACAACCCTTGTGTCGCTATAACATTCGAACCGTCACATTTTGCGACACAACCCTTGTGTCGCTATAATAATTGAACCGTCACATTTGCGACACAACCCTTGTGTCGCTCTATCATTCGAACCGTCACATTTGCGACACAACCCTTATGTCGCTAGTCACATTTGCGACACAACCCTTGTGTCGCTATAACATTTGAACTGTCACATCTGCGACACTAAAATTGTGTCGCCAAAACCACATTAGCGACACAACCCTTGTGTCGCTGATGACCAAAAATCAAAACATTTTTTACTAAAGAAATATAAGTCGACCCCAGCCAGGGGCCTTGCCCCTTGGACCCCACCAGGGGTTGCCACCCCTTGGACCCCGCCACCAGGGGCACTACCCCCGGACCCCCGTCATTCGTAGGCTTTGCCCACTTACCACACTAATCATCATTATGTTTTCACAAACTTTCACCAACGGGTCGTACACGTTTTCAATAAAGCAAACAAGAATGGACATACTAGTTAAGTGAACTACTAGCGAATAGGTGGGCATTAACCCTCCACCTACATGATTGGCTTAAGTGGACATTAACCCTCCACTTATACAATCACTATAGATGGTCTTTTGAGACATCTACTTACACAATCTTATACGTCTAGGGCGTTAGAAGATTTCTCTTGGGAACACCAGTTGCTTGCTATTTGTTATTTGCTAAATAACATATTAATCTCAGGTGAGTTTCATAGCCCCTTTTTCTACTATTTCCACTCAGGGATGAGAATACATACAACTGCTTTTAACAACTGCTATTTTTATGTGAACGCAAGTACAAAACACGATATATTGGTTGCATGAGTTATTTAACTAATCCTGAAAGTCCCCCACACATAGTTTGTTAGTATCGTTATAGCGTGAATGTTAATGAATAGTACTATTTGGGATTGACTCCCCCCGTCCGGGTTAGTCGCACTAACTGGTCAAACGGACGCATTATCATTTGTTCTTACGAGTGTTGGATTAGGCACTCGCAGGGAGGCACCACGATCGTGGCACTTAATTGTGACCCGACACCACAGTTAAGCTCGAACTATGGGCTCATGGCAACAATATACACCTCTTTTACATTTTTGTAATACATTACTATCATTGTTGGATGATACAAACAGGAAATCTTGTGTTCCACACGTTCCATACAATGTAATATCAATTGTTTTCAAACCTATGAGCTCACCAACTTTATGTTGACTCTTTTAGTATGTATTCTCAGGTAACCAGCTGCAGTAGGATGCTTTGGAAGCAATAGCTCGAGTCGCATATTTTGAAACAACCAAGGAATTAGATTGCATTTACTATATTTTGTAAAAATAGTTATGTAATTCTACGTATCGGATGCGAACTCCTAGCTTTTATGTAAACACTTTGAAGTTTGAAATGTAATGACTTTTTTTGAAAACGTCTCATATAGAGGTCGTTTGTTGTAACTCTTGTGTTGTGATATTTGATTTGGTCGGCGCCCCTTTGACTCCTCATACCTTCCGCTGCCACGCGTCTTGGGGGTTGCGACAGTAGATCCCTAGGATGATCTTTTAATCAAATCGCTTAATGGAGATAATCACACGAATAGAATATAAAGCTTAAAACAATGAACAACAAATCAATAATAATACTTTATATTTCTTTATCAAATATTCTCAAGAAAATACAACAGCCAAAAAACAGAGAATAAGTGTGTGTAAAAGTCTCCCAAAAGTCTCTCTCTAAAACCCTAACATTTGGGTATTTATACTAAACAAAATGGCCGGATTATGCGACACAAGCCTTGTGTCGCATAGATCACTATTGCGACATAAGAACTATGTCGCAACTGCAACTAATGCGACACAGGCCTTGTGTCGCATAACACAGAAAATGTAAATTTAACTAAGTCAATTACATTTACTAACACATTACAGACTTGACCAACTGACAGACACACTAAGATGTATCAACAAACTCCCCCGTATCTTCAGCTTGGTCTTCAAAATCTTCAATCAAACCCAGCCTGCTGGAAATACACCGCCAACGTGTATTCCATGTGTTACACAGACGTTGACAATCCTTGGAAATTGAAATGCAATCTTCTTATTCACTGCATTTCTCTCATTAAAGCGAATTGGATTGTCAAACAGCTTTCTCAAATCTTTCTCTGAGAAATTTATCAAGCTCATTGGATCAAATACTCGAAATTGAGTTTTCTTCAAATTATACAACGAGCTCTTCTCTGGTTGCTCTGTCTCAGGCACAAATACAAGAACTGCCTCACCGGTGTGAGCATCCAATTCCTAGTAGTGAAATCTTTTTAGAAAGTCCAGGGGAACTGTTTTCAGAGGAATCTTCTTTAAACAATCAGCCGGAGGATAACGCATTTTGATCAAAGGCTGATTGGTGACTGGATCAAACCGTTTCTTATAGATAATTCTGGTTCCCAGCGTGGGTTTGATAAACTTGTACCTTTTGGTACGAATCTCCCTTTGTAGAGTAGTCAGAATGAAATTGGCACGATCATCATTTGACGGGTTAATCAAAGAGAGCTGAGCAAGACGATTAACTTCTCCTTTTGGCAGTGTGCTCAGCTTGGTGAATGATCTTTTGAAATATTGGATACCATCTAACCTCTTGATCATAAACAACCCGTTCGATATCTTCCAACTCTTGATTAATCCAGTATACGCTCCACTGACTTTGTACGATTTGTAGGTAACCGGCACTTGTTTTTCATCTTTTCCGTGCGGCCACCATTTTGCGAGTCTCTCAGCTCTAGTTTCGATAAATTCAGATTCAGGAGCAGGAGCCTCAGATGTTTCTTCATCTTGAGTCTCAGATGCATTTTCAGTTTCATCTTCAGAGGAATCTGATTCAATTATCGGAGCATCATCATAGAACTCATCATCATTCAATCCTTCCTCTTCCACATCAACATCATCAGTTTCCTCAAAATTTTCATTTTCATCATCAGAATTGACTTCATTTATCATGCGTTGTATAAATGAGAGGTCTGCACAAGAATAATCGACAGCCAATGGTCTCGGCTGGCCTGGAGTGTGGTGCACAAGGAAGTACTCTAAAGTAGGTATTTCATTATTATGTTCAATAAGTACATCTTCGTTTACAGACTCCGACCCCGGTCCACTTGGTTCCATTGATGGACCAGAGGAAACAGACTCCCCCGGACCAAGTGACCGGGTCTCAAACTCCCTAAACTTAACCTCTAAATCAGTAATCCGGGAGGTTTGACTCTCAATCAGTGCAGCTTGAGACTGAATGATAGAAGCTTGATCGTCCACAGTCTTCTGCATTGCCTCGATCCGTTCCAAAAGTTGCTTGAGAATATCTGGGTGGAAAGGGGCATAACTCATCAATATCCCTAAAAATATCATCAAATTGAGGATCGGGATTGACAGCCTGTTGTTGTTGTTGAGGAGGTGGTGGTTGTTGGAGAGGTGCTTGTTGTTCAACAGGTGCCTGAGGAGGTGGTGAAAGCGGCCTTGGAACAGGAGCCGGATCGTCAAAGTTATCACCCTCCGGAGGCACATAGGCTTCATTTATAATATGGCCAAACAACGGCAAATCGGGCGAGACCGGTGCGCCCCGTGCATAGTGACCGGAAACCACGAAAATTCGGGTATTCATCGGTGTTTGGCGAAATTGGTGTTGCGGAGCCACCGGTAAACCTGGGAGCAAATGATTTATCAATAATTGGACAAAACATGGGTATAAAGCCCACTGTCCCTCCCCAGCCTAGGCGTGGTCGACCATAATTCGAAAAATATAACCCGAGAAATTGTAGGGTTTGTTGTAGACCAATGCCAGCATGGCTGATGCAGTAGAATGGCTGATGCCATCGAAACCAGCCTTACGCCCAGATAGGCACACAAGCATGATATGCATAAGATACCGCCAGACCTTTGTGAGAAAAGCCTTGCGGTATTGATCGCCGGGAACACCCGGATAACCCATCCGAATCATGCCACCGGCGATAAAAGAGTTGGCAAAAGTCACCGGCATTTCCGAATCATCCGGAAACTGAAAGAACTCCCGAATGATCTGCTCAGATAGAATGATCTCGCGATCGTGAACCCGAGAGATGATCCGGGTAAACGGGAGATCCGAGTTAATAGCAGCATTTGTCCAGAAAGCCGTAACATGATCACGGTAAATAGTTGTGGTGGCCGTGATTGCATTATGTATTCTTGAACGGCGAATAAATTCGATCATCGGGCGATACGGCTCCGCCGATTCTTTCTCGTCATCAAGGAAAGCCGTGACATTATGTCTCGGTTCCCAGAAATAAGCGTTTACGTTAATATCTGCCATAGCTGTAAGAACAAAGTAAACTAGGAAGCCAATAGACATAAACACATTTTTTAAAGATTGACATTTTTCAATTAAAAATGTACTGCGACACAATCCTTGTGTCGCAAGATAGCACAACGACATAACGAGTTATGTCGCAGTTATGCAATTAAATCAATTTAATGATTTTCAGCGACACAAGAGTTGTGTCGCACAACAGATCAGTGACATAAGATAGCGTCATAGAGATTGTGTCGCAGAAAGACAACGATATAAAGCTGAACAGAAGCTGCGACACATCTGTTGTGTCGCAGCATGTGTCGCAATGATGAACACGATGAAACCCATATTTTCATATTTGAAAAAAATTGGGGGTTTCGTGTTTAAATCATCCCCGAGGGTGCACAAGCATAGTAGGAACATTATACAACAATTTATACACGCAATTAATCATTCAAAGTCAGAGAATTTCGGAAAACTAGGAGAACCTAAAAAACCGAAATTATAAATTCAAATGTTATCATAAATATGCAATAATAATGAACAAGATTTTGTACCTATCGACGCGTAAGAGTAAGTAGAACAAGAAACAAGCGAAGAAACGAGCAGAAATCAACAGAAAAATCACAAAATAATCGAAGGATGCGTCAGAGATGTTGTGTCGCAGGGATCCAATTTTGTCGCTGGATTTCAAATTTTGTGTCGCTGTTAATTAGAAACTAATTACAGCGACACGAGGGTATTTATACCCCTGACACAAGGCAGCGACACAATGATGCGACACAAGCCTTGTGTCGCTTTGTGAGCAACACAAATATGCGACACAAGCCTTGTGTCACAGAAGTCAATCAAGGGTTAAATTTTAATTTTTTATTTGTGACACTTAGAAAAGAAATTTAATAGAAACAGATATATAATAATAAAATAACATAAAAGAACGTTTTGAGAGGTGTCTATTTAGGGATCATATTAGAAAGACAGACTTGCAAGACAATGTCAAATTTTAATTCGATTATCAGTATAGTTGTCCAAATTTAAATTTATCAAGCAAAGTTAACAAGCCTGAGAAGCAATCTATAACAAGACGATTATCGGTATTGATTGTCCACTTAAACATGTAACACACTCAACTTCAAGCTTTAGCAATTATTGTGAGAGTGAGTATGTCTCTGTGAATCCCACACAGATATACTCCTAGTATCAAGACATGCCCAAGACTTCGATTGGTTAGAGAAAGTATTTGAATTCAACATTTTTAAGAACCAAGCCAGCGGTGACAGGTCTGTACTTACGTACAGCAAAGCGACTTAAACTTGATTCAGGTGTAAGCAAAACCAGACTTGGTCAAACCGTTTAGCAACCTTGTTAGGTATCTTTGATTTTATAAGACTTTAAAGTGCTTTGACTTTTGTTTGCTTGGTTTTTGAAAAGTATACTGACTGAGACCAGGTCTGTACGGACGTACAACAAAGGAAACAGACAGCATAAATCCCCAAATGTTGTCAGATACAAGCTCAGGTTAATAAAAGCATGGCAAGCTGATACATAGGAATTAAGACACATTGTCATACATCACATGTTGGTCATCACAAAAGAATAAACACAGATTAAAGGATTTCTTAGATGCTCAAAGAAAAGTATGAGAATGCCTACCAATACATCGTGCAATGATACAAATGTTTGTAAGGACATGTATAACAGATACGAGATAAACCTACTGATACATCAAGGATAAAACTTAAGATTGACATTTGAGGGGTATCTCCTAATGTACTATCATCTCCCTAGTTGTTTACAGACACAACTGAACGTCTTTTGCACATGTTGCAACGTTGCTTTTCTTTAATGCTAGTAAGCACAAAGAGTGGCTATTGCATTACTTACCTTTTTTTTTTTTTTTTTTAAACAGTAAGCATAAGAACATAACATAATAAGGTCACAAATATTACTTTTGAATGGGAAAGAAACGTAACCCTATCATGTTGACTAGCTTATCGAAACGAGCACGGGAAAAGGCTTTGGTGAACAGGTCGGCATTCTGCTTAAGGGTATCTATTTGGACCAGATCAATTAGGTGTTTCTCATAGCAATCACAAATGAAATGAAACCTAATTTCTATGTGTTTGGTCTTACAATGTTGGACAGGATTACGTATAATACATATAGCAGCAGTATTGTCTATATGAATAGGAGTCATAGTTAAGAGTAAACCGTAATCGCGCAACTGGTGTTGTATCCAAAGAACCTGGGAACAGCAACTGGCAGCCGCAATGTATTCAGCCTCTGCGGTTGAGGTAGAAACAGTCGTTTGCTTTTTGCACAGCCATGATACGAGCCGTGGTCCAAGAAACTGACATCCACCAGAAGTGGACTTCTTATCCATATTGCATCCCCCATAATCCGAGTCCGAGTAAGCAGTGAGCGCGAAGCTTTTCTCATTAGAATACCATAGACCAAGAGTTGGTCTACATTTGAGATAACCGAAGATTCGCGTAACTGCCTTCATGTGAGATACCTTCGGTTTAGCCTGATACCTTGAACAGAGAGAGACTGCAAAGACAATGTCCGGACGCGATGCAGTGAGATACATCAGAGAACCAATCATAGATCGGCAATCTTTTTCCGGACAGTCCTCTTCATCTTCCGCTGGACCAAGGTGATGATTCAGCTCTAAAGGCGTCCCATAGGATTTGCAGTCAGTCAAGTTATACCGCGTAAGCATATCATTGACGTACTTGGACTGATGAATGTAAATCCCTTTAGCAGACTGTTCGACTTGTACGCCCAAGAAAAAGTTCAGCTCCCCCATTTCACTCATTTCAAATTCTGACTTCATGACACAGTTCATCCTTGGTAGAACCAAAGATGATGTCATCCACATAAACCTGTACTAATAACAAGTCCTCCCCTGCATGCTTAATGAAGAGAGTATTGTCGATCGTTCCTCGTACAAAACCATTCTTTAGAAGATGAATCGCAAGCCGCTCATACCAAGCTCTAGGAGCTTGATGAAGACCATACAACGCCTTGTCCAGCTTTCAGACGTAGTTCGGATGAACAGAGTCTTCAAAACCAGGCGGCTGTTTAACATAGACCTCTTCAACCACTTGACCATATAGAAATGCACTCTTAACGTCAAGCTGGTAAACCCGAAATCCTTTGAATGAAGCGTACGCCAGGAAAATGAGGATGGATTCCAAATGAGCAACCGGGGCAAATACTTCATCGTAGTCCAAACCTTCAATTTGAGTGAAGCCCTGGACCACTAGATGTGCTTTGTTGCGAATTACCACGCCCTGATCATCCTTCTTCACACGATATACCCAACGAGTGCCAATTGGATGAACACCCTTGGGTAAAGGCACCAAAGTCCATACTTGCAGCTTTTTGAATTGTTGAAGCTCTTCCTGCATAGCCTCAACCCAGTATGGATCCTTCAACGCATCAGCTGTCTTCTTCGGTTCTACTTGTGAGAGAAAGCATTCTTCAATTTCTGAAGCAAGACAAACAGGATCAGTGTCGGTAACAGGAGACGACGTTAACACAGATTGTTCAGCAGCAGCAATCTGTCGTCTCGTTAAAACACCTTTGTTTAAATCACCAAGAATGGCATCAACTGGATGTGACAAACAAATATTCAGCAGCAGCAATCTGTCCTCAGGAATATTGAAAGAATCAAACAGTGTTTGATAGTCAAACATTTTCAGGTCCCTTCCCCTGAGGGTTGTCAGTGTAATGGAAAAAGGTGACTTCAAAATGTTCTTCCACACGCTTGGTCACTAAGTTATACACACGTTTGTTTGGTGAGTTATTAGAGAATCCTAGAAAAACACCTTCACAAGATTTCTCACCAAACTTAGCAATTCGTTCCTTGGTGTGCATAATAGTGCATAGGCAGCCAAATGGTTCAAGAAACTGTAGATTAGGCTTTCTGTTGTTGAACAATTCATAGGATGTCTTGTTCTTCTTCTTAACCATTAACACCCGATTCAGAACGTAGCAGGCCGTATTCACAGCTTCGGCCCAAAATGTGATTGGAAGCTTAGAGTCAGATAGCATTGTACGTGCAGCCTCAATCAAAGTCCTATTCTTACGTTCTGCAACCCCATTCTGCTGTGGAGTCCTTGCGGCACTGAATTGGTGTTCAATACCATTGCTCAAACAGTACAGCTCCATAATCGAGTTCTTAAACTCTGTACCGTTATCACTCCTTATCTTCTTGATTCTCAACTCACAAAGATTTTGCAGTTTATCGAATAGATAGATGAGAATCTCAGGCACTTCATCCTTGGTCTTCAGAAAATAAACCCAAGAAAATCGCGAATAATCATCTGTCACAACTAGTCAATACGAAGCTCCTCCCAAACTCTTCTTTCTGACTGGCCCGAATAAATCCATGTGAAACAGCTCCAAGGGCTTCTCAGTTGAATTGGCCAGCTTCGGTCTGTGAGACTTCTTGTGTTGCTTTCCTTTCTGACAAGGGACGCAGTGATCATTCAGTCCAAAGGATTGCTTAGGGACACCTCGCACTAGATCATTCTTGATCAGGTAGTTCATCTTGCAAAAGTGCAAGTGTCCTATACGCCTGTGCCATAATAACGATTCCTTCTCGGGAGCTTTAGATAGAAGACATGTGAGCTGTGTAGTTTCCAAAGTACTCATGTCAAGAATATACGTGTCTCACTCCCGAGGTGCCCTCAGTAGTACCCATTCTTCAGGGATTACAAATCTCGGCTTCAATATACAACACTCAGTGTCTGTGAAAGTAGTAGTGTACTTTTTATCGCACACTTGAGAGACACTGAGAAGATTGTTGTTGCAATTTTTCTACAAAATTCACCTTCTCAAAGCTTACCATTCCATTAGTAAGCGTACCCTGACCAGAAATAACTCCCCCTTTATCACCAGCGAAGGCCACATAACCTCTATTGTAAGCATGAACCTCAGATAAAAGGGAAACATCACCGGTCATGTGCCGAGAACAACCGCTGTCGATATACCATTTACTATTCTTTACAAATTCATGTTGCTGCGGCACCACAAACAAGGTAAATTAGTTAGAAATGGAGACACAAGCCTTTATAGTCTTGGGTACTCCAGTAACATCATCAACAATGACCACATCAGTCAAAACTTTGTTTTCAAACAGTTTAGAATGTTTGACTGATGAGGTATTGTCGGATGTAGAATCTTTGCAAGATTCTTTAATCTTCCAAACCTGCTTTGGTTTGGATGCTTGCGAGTCAACAACTTTGAGCTTTAAGTTTTGCAAAGTATTTTGCTCAACTTTGTTGACTTTGACAACTGGGACAGGAGTCTTTGAGCCTTTCATTGAAATAGACTTCTTTGAAGGATTCTTAAATTTTGAGACTCGCGAAACCTGTTTCCCATACTGTTTCTTCGCAAGCACAGGACAATCATTTATCAAATGACCTTGCTTCTTGGAGTAGAAGCAAGATCGATGCTCAACACTTGATTGAGATTGAGGAATAAATAGATGAGTTCGACCAAAAGAAGCATGTGTTGAACAATCACATTTACGTGAGCATTCAACAAGAGATGCTTTAGAAGAATTTTTAGAAGATTTATTTAATATAGTTGGTTTAGAAACAATCTTCTTTTGAGGTTCAGCCATAGCTTTACCTTTTCCTTTTGTTATAGCCTGTTCATTTCGTTCGATAGTAATTATATGATTTTCAGGCTTGACATTTTTCTTAACTGGTCTAAACTCTTGATCAGTTATGTCCTCAATTTCAATTTCCTCTTCAGTAATACGAGGAAGCACAGAAAGAGCCTTTCCTAACTTAGGCTCAACTATATTCTCAGACTTAATTAGCTCAGTCTGATGAATCTCAGCCTTAACAGGCTTAACTTTCTCAACCTTTTGAGTCTTACTTGTTTCAGACTCACTAGTATTAGCCTTAACTAGCTCGGGCCTACTAGTTTCAGGTTGTTTTGATGCAGTGATGACAGTTTCAGCCTTAACTAGCTCAGGCTTACTTATCTTGATGCTAACAGCAGATTTGACAGGTTTAACATCTATCTTTGTAAAGATAGGCATCAAGTCATTAACATTATCCCTAACAGGCATGGGAAGATAATCCTTAGGAGGTGGGACTTGATGAAAACCAAGTCCTGCCTTACTTTTGGTATCGGTCCTCTGTGCCTGTAGGATTTCATCAAAGACTAGAGAGGAGACCGAAAAGTTTGAAAGCTTTTTCTTTAAATTTAGAACTTCAGTTTGAGATTCAACAAGTTCTTTTTTAACAGATGATAGCATATCAACATAGTTACCAATTTCATCTTGTTGTTCAAAAATCTTAGCTTTTAGTTCCTTTTTCTCTTCCAAAACAGCTTTTAACTTTTGCCCACTGGCCTTATCACTGTCTCTTAACATGTTATTTGTTTCATTTAAATTTTCGATGATAGTGTTAAGGCGTGTGGTATCCTCTCTATACCTGTTTAGCTGGTTAGTTAATTTAATACATGATACACAAGATAATGGTTCATCATATACCTCATGCACTTCAGCCATCAATGCTCATTCTGTATCATCATCATCTGGGTCAGACCATTCCCAAGCATTGTTGGAAAGCAGTAGCGCAGCGGAAACCATCGCCTTTTCGTCAGATCTGGCCTTCTCAGATAAATTGGACTGAGAGGGTTTAGATAAACCGGAAGGTAGGTTCTTCTTTCGGTCACATTCACGAGCAAAGTGTCCATAGTTGTGACACTGGTAGCATTTCACCTTGCTCTTATTAAATCCCAGACCCTTCTCTTCCGGATCAGTGACGTTCTTCCTCCCAGTCTTCTTTAAGAAATTCTTGACGCGTCTTGTGAGCATAGCCATGCTCCACTTCAAGTCCATTCGTTCGAGCTCTTCTTGATCAATTTGACTGAAATCTTCTTCAGTCATATTCACAGTGTTGTTCTTGTTGGATAGGAAGTCATCATACGCTGACAAGAAAGCGGTGAAGACAGCTGCATGTTCCTCAGCAACTGCAGGAGATGCTCCTTTAAAGTTGGAGTAAGCACCACCCCCACCAGAAGAGTTGGTGGTAGTATATCTAAACCCACCGGATGTATTTGGAGCACCAAAACCCCCAGAAAAGAATGCAGCCCCAGCAGCTTGAGTCACTGCAGCAGGAACATCCACACCATATAACTTAAGATTCTGAATATGTGTAGTAGCCTTGGTCTCCTTCTTCTGCATGTCTAGGAGATCAACAACAATCTGTCCAACCAAATCATCAAGCTCCATATCCATGATATCTTCATCTTTCTCCATTAGCAGCACTCGTGTATTCCACTTTTTGGGTAAGGAACCCAAAAGCTTCTTGTTAACATCTGTTTTGTCAAGAGTGACACCTCCCTCGACTAATTCACTTACAAGTTGTGAGTATCTGCTGCACATATCTTCAAGAGACTCAGTAGGCAGCATGTCAAAAACCTCAAACTGTTTCTTGACCAGATCTAGTTTGTTCCGTTTGTATTGATTACTGCCACCACATTTCTTTTCAAACGCCGTCCATAAGTCATATGCGGTTTTGTGATGGCGTAGTTGTCTCAATATCTGTTGAGGTAAGGCCATGGTGATCGCAGAGTATGTTTTTCGTTCAGTATCAAATGCCTTGCGTTCCTCAGGAGTCATTGATTTAATGGACTTTTCAGGAATTGGTCCATTAAATATACCAGTTCGAACAGGGCGTTCATATCGTTCCTCTAAATAGATCAGCATTTCAGCATCGTTGAACGATAAAACGCTTCAAACCGTTGACGCCAGTCCAAATAGTTCATACCAGTAGTGTACATCGGTGGCTTATTCGTAGAACCCACCTCACTATTGTGCTTTAACATTACCCCAACCTGTTGAAGTGATGTTGATGTAGAAGCAGACATGGTAATGGGCTCGAGAGACTTTTCAAAAATTTCTGAAAACTGAAGAATGCGACACTAACATTGTGTCGCAGAGGTTATGTCGCAAATGAAAATAACAGCGACACAGAGGTTATGTCGCAACTGAAACAACTGCGACACAGAGGTTATGTCGCAACTGAAATAACAGCGTCACAGAGGTTATGTCGCTGAAACCCTACAGCGACACAATTTTATGTCGCAAGCTTGTGTTGCAGAAACGGCGCTGTCAGATGCCAAAAACCTCAAAAACGAAAATTTTCGAAACCTAAACGTTTTTTATCGAAAAACTTCGTAAACACTGACTTTCTTAGGTTCAAAAACTCCAATCTTCAGCTCCAAAACACTTTATAATGAAGATCAAACACCAAAAAAATGTTAAATAATCAAAATAAGTATTAAAAACTTACCTAAACGATTTGATACCACCAAAATCCTTAGATTAATGGCTCTGATACCAATTGTAGATCCCTAGGATGATCTTTTAATCAAATCGCTCAATGGAGATAATCACACGAATAGAATATAAAGCTTAAAATCAATAATAATACTTTATATTTCTTTATCAAATATTCTCAAGAAAATACAGCAGCCAAAAAACAGAGAATAAGTGTGTGTAAAAGTCTCCCAAAAGTCTCTCTCTAAAACCCTAACATTTGGGTACTTATACTAAACAAAATGGCCGGATTATGCGACACAAGCCTTGTGTCGCATAGATCACTATTAAGAACTATGTCGCAACTGCAACTATTGCGACACAGGCCTTGTGTCGCATAACACAGAAAATGTAAATTTAACTAAGTCAATTACATTTACTAACACATTACAGACTTGACCAACTGACAGACACACTAAGATGTATCAACAGTAGGCTTCAAGGTCCTCTTCTCTAAAAGCTTTAAATACCATAAACTGTTTTTTTAGAAGGTTTCTCTTGCCAGCCTTCACTTGAGGGCTTCCCTCACACCTTTTCTCTAGAGCTTCCCAGATCTCTTTAGCTGTATGAAAGGACTTCAATTGGTGATTGATCTCCTTGGGAAGGCTCATCTTTATCGATGAATGTGCTTTATTATCAATAGTAAATTCTTTCTTTTGATTGTCATTCATCCTGTCGTAAGGCACAATCACAGTTGCATTTTCTACCACAGCAGTAGGTGCAACATATCCGTTCTTAATGCACAGCCAAATAGTTATGTCATGGAATCTACTGTAACTTTCGAATCTGTCTTTCCATCCATAATAGTCCTCGAGTCTGAGCAATTTCGGTGGAACATTAGATTTACCGACCTCGTGTTCCATTTCTATCATTCTACTCAAATCAGACATATTGGCAAGTCTTAAAAGTTGTCAAATTACAAAATTTTGCAAGTTCAGTTCGCAGGTAAAACTCAACTCGCAGCTAGTTTCAGTTCGCAAAGGACTTCAACTCGCAAGTAAATCTCAACTCGCAGCTGATCTCAACTTGCAAAGAAAAACTCAACTCGCAGAGGAAAACTTAACTCGCAACTAAATCTCAACTCGCAAGACAAATCTCAACTCGCAAGTGAATCTCAGTTCGCAAGTCAAATCTCAACTCGCAGAGAATCTCAACTCGCAAAGAAATCTCAACTCGCTTATAACAGTGTAACCCTAATCTCAACTCGCAAAACGGCGCCTCGAAATCTGGGAACTGAAACTTTTTGGTATTTTTACGAATAAATCAATAGATTTCGTTCGTAAAACCACCCCAAAGATGTTATATAACCAAAAACCTTGAAACCACAACGTTTCTAAGCCCGAAAACTCTGATACTGTAAGGTCGCTAGATCTTGGTTCGATAACGGATTATCTTTAAGGTATTGAGGTGCGGAATCCCTCAATACTTTAGGTTTAGGCTTATATAACTTTGCTATTAATTAACAAGCTTCGTTTTGATATTAACTAGGTTAAACACTCAAAACCGAGCCTATATAATAATAGCCTTTATATCTGCACGAAAAACGAGGAGAATAATTAAATATTTGCTGTGTGTAATAATGGCACGGATTTCCAATAAATGAGCAGCATTTAAATATATATATCTGGTTCAACTCCCAGGCCATGGGCTTTGCGAGTTGACTCAACTCGCAGCCCATGGGCCTGCGAGTCCAGATGGCTGCAAACCCAGATCTCAACTCGCAGTGGAAAGCTGCGAGTCCAGATTGGTCTGCGAACTGAGATCTCATCTCGCAGGTTATTAGACCTGCGAGTTGACTTCTCATTTCGCGATTTTTCGATACTTGTCTAATAACATTTAACAAATAACAATAACAAGTTAATATCATATATTTACGAATCTAAACCAATTATACAAGTTTGACAATAAATACACTGGTCCCTATTACAAGCTAGATCTGTTGTCACAATAACATGTCCCAACAGACTCCCCCTTGACAATAGCTCTAGCGTCGTTATCTTCAACTTTGTCCTTGGTCTTTACTTGTAAATTCTACTGCCCATATGAATCTTCATTCTGACACAAGTCTTCACCATCATTTGATAATCTCTTGCAAGATCACCCCATGCTTCAGTTGTTAAGATCTTGTTTTCGTTTAACTTTAACAGGTCCTTCTTCGACAGATTCATCAGGTGTTGATGGTCATAAACTGTCAGAATTACTCTTTCTCCTCCTTCAACTTCATCGTCAACTTCAACCATGACAGCTTCACCAGTCTCTGAGTCCACGTGCCAATTCAGAAGATTTCCTAGAATATTCTGTGGCATTGTCTTCAGCGGTATCTGTTGTACACACTTGACAGCTGGATAAGTCTTCTTCCTTAATCTTCTTCAGTTCTCTGACTACGTTCCTGTAATTTGATCGTCTTTCCGACTCTTGGCTTTATCTTTTCAAACTTCATTGAACGACCCTCAGTCTTGATTATTCTTTCAACATATCTTGCATATGGATCATTACTGGGGTTTCATTCAATTCTAAGCGTGCCAAGTCTCGGACTTCAAATCGAGGAAGCGAACTAAAAACTTTAAGCTTCTTATCAAAATATTGAACTCCATCAAACCTTTTGATAGCAAACAGTTTTAGCTCAAAGTCATAGTACCATCCGATTATTCCCTTTCTCGGTACTTTCTTTCCAGTGATATCTACCTCAGACATTCCAATCTTCTGCTTTCTCCTTTTCAAGGGTCTGAACATAGGATTGTTTCTGAGTTTTTTAGGAAGCTCATCTTCTGATTCAGAACTGGTTGATTCATCTAGATTTTCATCTAAATCGACAACCCTTTCTCCATCTTCTTCCTGGATGACCACTTTAGTTGTAGATGGGCTTACGATGTGTTCATCAATATCAGCGTCGAGATCTACACACTCGTCTGCCCCAATTTCAAAACTGGAAGTCCAATCCTCAGGAGGAACAAACTCTCTTTCTTCAAGGTCAAAGTCAATGTCCTCATCTTATTCATCTGGCATGTCGCCTTCAGAATCTGATAAGTTCAACATTTCAAGACCTATAGAAATACGTACACAAATATATTAATATCATAAGTTCTTTCATTGATTTCCCTGAATCAATCTAAGATTTTTCTTATTAATTCCTTTGTGTATTTAAAATATATTATATATACACTTATTCAAATCTTTCATCGATTATCATAATCAATCTAAAATTTGAATAAGTCTTATAATATACGAACATCATATATTATATGATATCATAACTCTTTTATCGATCATAGTCAATCTAGAATTACAAAAGGCTTATAATATACTCACATTCATAATTATAACATTTAAACATTAATGTTTTACACATTCAAGTTCAAACATCTTAATTACAGAATTAAATTACAAGTACAAAATTACAATGTATTAATAATTACAATCAGTCTATATTAATACAAGCTTCACCTTCATCAGCTTTACCCTTATCAGCACTAGCACCAGCTCCACTACCACTTGCTTCTGCAGACTCCCCCTGAATTGTAGTCTGCTGACCAGTCGTTGAAGGACCAGCCAGCTCACTTTCTTTTCCAGCTGCGGGATCATTGTCTTTATCATCTCGGCTCTTCTTAGCCAGCTCATCCTCTTTACAAACTTCTTCAAATGCAGCCTTCTCAATTGCAGCTTTCTCCCCTTGAGATGGCTGGTTCTGTTCTAAGTAGGTAATACGATGAGAGAGACGGTCAAGTTGTCGTTGCTTCTCAGCCACGTCATCTACCAGAGTGTTGTTGGTCTTGAGTAGCAGCGAGTAAGCATTGTTTTGTGTAGTGACATTGTCTGACAATTGTAGAAGCTGTGTGGCAAAAGTGTTAGCAACTATCTGCAACTCTCGAACCCTAGACTCCAATTGTGTAATGCGTTTAGCATCAGTCTTTGGTGAGGTTGAAGGAGCAGCATCAGTGGTGGTTGGAGGTGTGGGAGCAGACGGTTGCATTTTCTTTGCTATCTCTGTAGCAACATCGGTCAAGAGACGCGCCGCAACCCTGCTGGATTTGGTGGTTGGGTGTGAAGAAGGTCGAACCAAACCAAAGCAGCAATCATATCAGCCTTAGAGGGCATAGAATGTGATTGTATAGCAGCTGCAGAGGTTGAAGCTGTTTGCCTGTACAGCTTGCGAGGTCGAGAGACAAGCCTCTCCTCCTCTTCTTCTTCATCTTCTTCCTCATCCACAAGAATGAAATCGGGATCTTGTTCCACGGCTTTTCGTTTCAGTTTAAGTGCCGGGTCCATAATCAGCTTTGATCCTTGACGAATCATCCCACCAGGGATCCCAGATACAGACCCAGATGGTCTAGGCTCATCATCATCATCGTCGGAATCAGACTCAGAAGTAGAAGCAGCTTCTCCGTCTCGTCCCGATGGTCCAGCAGCATCAGGTGCCTCAGTAGGTGGAGGTGGTCCAGAAGTACTTGGACCTTCAGCCGAAAACTGATCTATCTCTCTAAAGTCCGGATCAGTGGCGTCATCATGTTGGACCAAAACCTCTTGCACCAGCTGGGCAGCAACCTCAGTATCCACCTGTTGACCAGGCTGGTTTACCTGATCCAGAACCTCCTCAATTAGCTCTTGTGGCTCTGGTGCCGTTCAGCCACATCAACATCAATCCAACCGTGATTCGGTGGAGCTTGATAATTAGGATCGATCAGTGAGCTAAATAGCTCAGTCAGCTTGGGCTGCATCTCAAACCTTCGTGAGGTTTGCATGAACATGGCATTATAAGCTCTTAGCCCAATGGTATCCACTCTAATATCTGGTTGAACAACCTGCAGATCAGGGATTTTGGCATGAATGATCAACATGCAGAATCTTAGATAGATCATAAACTGGGATCTAACTCCCCCCAAGATTTGGCGAACAATTTCCCCAAAGATGTAATCCGAAAAGCTGTATGGTTTATTATAAACCAGTGACAGTAAAGCAGATAGGAGAGAAGAGCTCAGCTCGTCATATCCTCCCTTCTTCGGTCAAAAAATAGTTACCAGAACATGCCATAAGAACCTCCATTCCCCGTATACTAGAGCCTTGAGGAACTTACGTCCTCTTTTTGGTCCTACATATCCCATACGAGTCAGTGCACCCTCGATAAAATCCGAAGAGAACTCAGTGGGTCCATCTTCCTGCTCGACAGTGCCCAACTGTAGTATGTTTCGAAGATCAGAGGCAGAGAAGATAACTGGACGATCATTAATCCTTGTCCGAATGACTGGAGGATTTACAGCAGTATCATACTCAATATTAGCCCATAATTGGGTTAAAAGATCTCGAGATAACGCGGGGGACGCCGTGATGCACCATGTAACGTAAGAATCCGAGCAACCCTAGATGCACCATGTGCATTGACGTCCAAATCAACCAGAACATTATGATGTCCAACGAATTATCGAGCCAGTTCTGTAATATCAAAAATCACACCAATGTTAGACAATAAGTTTAACATATATTGATAATCTCATATAATCTACGACCCATAATTGAACTATTAAGTTATGAAACTTAATTAACAATTATAGTCGTTAATTATATATAAAATCAATAAGTCTAACTCTCTATTTAAACTGCTACACGAATATATTACTTATTACAGAAAGTCATAAGTCTTATATAATAAGTATACGATTTTACGTGTTCACATTTAAGTCGACACGACAATCGTACGGCATTTTAAATTATAAACGCTTAATTAGTTAAACTAATCTAGAGATCGTAAATTAAAACAAACAAACTTTTCAACTCGCAAAACAAGTCAAAACAAGTCAAAACAAGTCAACTCGCAGGTCAACAAGTCAACTCGCAAGCTCAACTCGCAAGTCATCTCGCAAGTCATCTCGCAAGTCAGCTCGCAGGACTAGTCAACTCGCAAGTCAAACCGCAAGTCAACTCGCAGGTTGGACTCGCAAGAGCGGGCTGCGAGTTGAGTCTGGATCTCAACTCGCAGCATGAACTGTTAAAGTGACATCATCTTTTAATCTCAGATCAAGCGAGTTTTAATGCAATTAAAGTATGCCATTGTGTTCAATATACTCCAATGATCATAAACCCTAAGGTTTCTTGTCCATTTGAGCAATATTTTAATGATTTATGTAATTTTAAAAACCAAAACCCTCATTTTAACAAAATGTCGATTTTTGAGTTAATTACGCGGTTAAATCACTTGAATTTTACCTTAATATGTTCACAAATCAAAGATGTAAAATATCTATGAAGTCAAAGGTCCAATCCTCGAACAAAAATTTTGAAAATAAAAGAGAAGAGGTCTCGGTTCGCAAGGGGATTTGGGTTCGCAAAGAAATGCGAGTTCACAGGACTGTTGTCTTGTGAACTCGCAACCCTTATATACCCCGTGGACTCGGCTCGCAACTTCTGCTCAACTCGCAGAGTTGAGCTCAACTCGCAGCCCAGGTCAATTCGAAGAGTTGACCAAAATTTTATATAATTTTATTTTAAAAATTATATTTTAATTCCATAAAATAAACAAGTCTAAAATAATTAATATTTTTCACTTGTGTTTTTCTTAGAATAGCGCGCACATTACAAGTCTAAAATAAAAGTATTTTTCACTTGTGATGTATCTAAACAATAATACGCATGATAAAAACATAAACTAAATGCATAAAATAAAATAAATAAAAAGACAATGATTCATAATAAACATTAATATTAAGTACCCTTGTATGAATGAAACAAATAGACGAAAAATAAAATGTACTAAAATAAAATAATAAGAATACATCCTAATTGAGGGCGTTAAGAATTTATCGACAGTGGGATCATATTAAAGAGAAACGGCTGAACCAATTGTTGAGTAAAAAATCTAAGAAGATTGTTAGTATGCATACCTCATGAAATTCACAATAAGTTACAGAAAAATTCACAACTTAACCATTTATCAACTTATATTTATAAAGGTATAACTTGGTTACCTATCTCCACAGAATATAACACATGCATCAAAATGAAACGATTAATTATCACAGACAGTTCAAGACGATTACCGGTATTATAATCCATATAAACAAAGTCTACACTGATTTCTAAGCAAGTCTTTTATTGTTGGTATGTATATTACCTAATGTGATCCAAAATACGACACACTGAGAAGTCAAGTAGGACACATAACACTGTATCTTTCACATTCAAGGTAGCGGTCACTAAATGATGTTCTTTTCGAAGCATATAACATATCCTTGAGTGAATTTTAAAAAATGTGACAAACATCAAACCTGTTTTGTAGATACTAGTGGTTCTAGATCTGTACGTAGTACAACATAAGATCCCTTAGTATAGACAAAACAAGTTTGAAACCATTGGCAAAACTAAAGGAGTCAGGTTTGTACTTAGTACAATAAAGACACCAGTAGTTTTACTAATAGCCATAATTCTTATTATTTGTCTTGACATATTTTCATAGATTCTTGATAACAGTGTATGGTCAGACTATCTTTCATCAATTAAGACTTATGTCATACGTCATATAGCAAATCACACGAGATAACACACAGAAGATTTATTGCTTATTATATGCTCAGAAATGAAAGCAGAATTTGCCTACCAGTACATCATATAATGAAGCTGTTTAGATCTAAAGTTTTCAAGCAAATTATAACGTGTGGAGAGAGGTGTATACTAAAATAAAGATAAGTAAAGGCCCGGTTTAAGAGATGTAGAAATGATGTAACTTACTAGAATCTACTAACACATCTAACTCAAGACTTTTGCCTACAATTATTAAGTCGTTTCCTCAAATTTACTATCATTTCCCAGTTGATAAAGACTTAACCCTTATCGGAGGCGATTCCCCTTATGTAACAAGCAAATGAATGCCATACGCCTAACCCCCTTTTTTTTTTTTTTTTTTTAATAAACATAAACAACTAATAAATAAGAATAGCTAATTATTACAAAATAACTCTATGGAAGACTAATCCTCTGGATTTCTCATTCCAATTAGTTGCACCAATTTCTCGAATCGAGCTCTGTCGAACGCTTTGGTGTATAAGTCTGCTAAATTATCCACGGATGGAACCTTCGCTAACTTTATCAAGTTCTTCTCAGCACAGTCTCTAATAAAGTGATGTCGAATATCAATGTGTTTAGTTTTACTGTGCTTAACCGGATTATTGGTTATAGAGATCGTTGATTCATTATCAATCATCATAGGAGTATTTGTTATACTCAACCCATAATCAAGCAGTTGCTGTTGTATCCACAGAACTTGAGAACAACAGCTGCCAGCTGCAACATACTCAGCTTCACATGTAGAAATGGCGACTAAGGTTTGCTTCTTGCATTGCCAAGAGACTAGTCTACCTCCTAGGAATTGACATCCACCGGTTGTAGACTTTCTATTCTGATTGCATCCTCCGTAATCAGAATCAGTGTGAGCCACAAAATCTAAGTCTCCATCAGTCGGATACCAAAGTCCCAGCTTCGGTTTCTCTTTGAGGTAACGAAGAATTCGTTTTACAGCTTGCATGTGAGATTCTTTAGGAGTAGCTTGATATCTTGCGCAGACACATACTGCAAACATTATATCAGGCCTTGATGCTGTTAGATACATTAGTGATCCAATCATGGCCCTATAAAGAGTAGGATCCACGTCTCTATCACTCGATGTATCTGGACCAATACCATGAGCTTCCGGAATAGGAGTATGAAAAATTCTAGATTCTTCCATTTTGATACGTTCTAGAAGCTCATTCGTGTACTTAGTCTGATGAATGAAATATCCATCTTTCTTTTAATCGACATGCAATCCTAAGAAAAATGTCAATTCACCCATAGCAGACATCTCAAACTTGTTCTTCATAACTTGTTCAAATTCACTACACATCTTTTCGTCAGATGACCCAAAGATGATATCGTCAACATATACTTGAACAAGTAGAAAGTCTCTCTTTTTCAATTTGACAAAGAGTGTACCATCTATTCTTCCTCTTGTAAAATCATTTTCAAGAAGATAAGTAGATAATGTTTCATACCACGCTCTAGGAGCTTGATGTAATCCATATAGAGCCTTATCAAGACGATATACTCTATCTGGATACTTTGGATCAGTAAATCCCGGTGGTTGAGAAGCATACACCGTTTCCTTGACTTTTCCATACAAGAAGGCACTCTTAACATCCAGCTGAAAAACTTTCATTTTCTTTGAAGCTGTAAATGCTAAGAATAACCTAATTGCTTCAAGCCTAGCCACAGGTGCAAACACTTCATTGTAGTCAATCCCCTCTTGTTGATTGAAACCTTGGACAACTAGACGAGTTTTATTGCGAATCATGATTCCCCGATAGTCTTTCTTGCACTTAAATACCCATCTAGTTCCAATTGGATATTCTCCAACGGGTAAATCAACCAACTCCCAAACTTGCAATTTTGTGAACTGAGACAGTTCTTCATGCATTGCCTCGACCCACGAATTTTCCTTCAAAGCTATCTGAACATTCTTAGGTTCAATTTGTGAGATAAAGCATGAATATAGACATAGATTTGAAATCCCTGTCTCGTTTATTTCATCATACAAGCTTGAGTGAGTGGATGTACTAGCTTTAGTTTGGTTCCGAGTCAGAACAGGAGAATTTGGATCACCGATGATATTATCAATCGGATGATTCTTATTCAATCTTGTTGAAGTAACAGGTTCGATTGGAATATCATCCTGTAAGTTAGCACCAATTTCCTCCAAAGGTGGTATACCATCATTAGTAGTTGATATCCTTAATTGTCTCAGAGGAGTGAGAATATCATCCACAATCCTTTGAGAAGCAATTTCAGGATCTTCACACTCTTGAGGTATATCATATTGAGGTTGTTGTGACTCAATAGGAGAGACCACATCAGTATCGACAATAGTCCTAACATCAGACGTTTGAGCATTCGATGTTGGAGAAGGAGTAGGATCCTCATCTCCCGACAATAAATGCTCAGGAATATCTGAATTACTGACATAGTCACTGAGAGGGACTTTGAATGACTTGAAGAGATCTGAGTAGTCATATTGCCAATCCAATCCCTTATACGAGTCATGTGTATAGCTCGTAACTTCAATGTTATAAACTATTTCAACACGTCCCGAAGTTTTGTTGAAGACCCGTTTGTTTGGTGAGTTAGGCACATAACCTAGGAAATATCCTTCGTCAGCCTTCTCCCCAAATTTAGGTTGATGACTTGTCTTCAACGACGTACATGAAACTCCAAAGGGTTCAAACCCTTTTAAGTTCGGTTTCTTATTGTTCAAAAGCTCATAACATGTCTTGTTCTGCTTTTTAACCGTAAGAACCGATTATGAACATGACATGTTGTATTCACTGCTTCTGCCCAAAATATGACTGGAAGCCTTGAATCTACAAGCATTGTTCTCGCTGCTTCAATTAAAGTTCTATTCTTCCTTTCAGCAACACCATTTTGTTGAGGTTCATATGGTGCACTGAATTGATGTTGAATGCCTTTGCTCAAGCAATATATATTCAGCGTAGAATTCTTGAACTCAGTTCCATTGTCACTACGAATTCTCTTAACTCGTGTTCTGTAGATATTCTCTAGTAGATCTAAGAACTCCATAAGAATACCAGGAGTCTCATCCTTAGATCCCAAAAAGAATACCCAAGAGAATCTAGAGAAATCATTTGTGACAACCAAACTGTACCATTTGCCACCTATGCTTCTCTTGCTTATTGGGCCAAAGAGATCCATATGTAGCAACTCAAAAGGCGAGGAAATAGAGTTCACAGTTTTAGACTTGTGTGGTTTCTTATGCTGTTTTCCTTTCAAGCAGGATATACACTTGTCTTCAAATGCAAAACTCTTCTGTGGTACACCCAGAACTAACTCATGTTTTGTTATATAGTTCATTTTACGAAAGTTTAGGTGTGCGATTTTCCTATGCCATAGGAGAGAGTCTGATTCTGAAGCCTTGGATAACAAACAAGTAGACTGCATTGAGGTGATAGGAGCATTCATGTTGATAGCATAAATGTCCTTCTTCCTTGGAGCTTTCATCAGTATCCATTTGTCAGGAATAATAAAACCCGGCTTCAGGATCAAGGCCTCTTTCTCAGTGAAGAGAACAAGATGACCTTTATCACATACTTGGGAAACACTCACTAGGTTGTGGGTTAGTTCTTCAACATAGCTCACATCCTCAAGAGTCAAAGTTCCATTCGAAACTTTTCCTTTCCCGGTAATGACTCCTCCTTTATCACCCGTGAAGTGCACTCCTTGTTTCAGTCCACCTCTGAAGTCTGTCAGTAGACTTCTGGTTCCTGTCATGTGCCTTGAGCATCCACTGTCAACATACCACCAATTATCGTTGTTCCCAGTCTTTCTCCTGCACATACAAGTTGTACACAATCAGTTATCAAGAGGGACCCAAGCCATTATGGTCTTGGTTTGTCCCTTATCATCTACAAACTGTAGCTCTTTAAAGTAACCATCCTGTCCATTAGGAGCTTTGGTCACCTTTGAAGAAGCATCAGCTTGCTGATGGTTAGTGGTCCTGGGTCTATGAAATAACTGATTTCCAACCCTCCCCGATACATAACCCTGGGATTTTTGCCCTTGGTTACGACTATTGTAGGACCCTTGGTTAACTCCTTGTGTGCGTGAAGTCAAACCATTCTCAATATGACTTTGGTTCCTTGAAGTAGAACCGATTTCATAACGACTATGGTTCCTAATGGGAGTTATAAACCTCGACGGTACTTGATCTTTAAAGTGTTCAGGCCGTTTAGGTTTGGGTGGCGAGACACTGTGAGAAGCATCTCTTTTAAGAACATTTACAGGTTTAATACCAATTCCTGGTCTGGTACCTAACCTGTCTGTGCTCGAACTAGAGATATTCTTAGGCTTATCACTGTTCTCGCGTTTAGGAGTAGCTTCCGTCTTCTTATTGGGACAACAAGAAGATACGTGTCCTTTTTGATGACACTTGAAGCATGACATCTGCTTTCTTGACTTAGTAGTCTTAGCAATCTCCTTCTTTGTCTGATTAGAAGACACTTAAGGTATATCCTTCTGTTTCTTAATTACCTCATCATTTACATTAGTACTACCAATCATTCCACTTGATACAAACTGCACTTTAGTGAATGATTTGACTGTACTCTTGTCTAATGATGGGTCATTAATAGTATCCTTCTGAGTCTCAATGCGTCAGACTGTTGAAATTCCAAATCCTCAATCTCAGGATTCGCATCTGTCATCTCTAAGTCAATGGAAGTAATAGCAGTGTAATTGGCATTAAAAGGCGGAGGAACCTCAGAGTAACCTAGGCCAGTTACATCCTTCACACTACATTGTGAGCAATGATTCTATCTAAGGTCAAAGAAGATGTCCTATAACCTTCAAGTTTACGGTTTAGCTCGACTAACTTCATCTTAGACTCTGAGAGCTCCTTATCCCTACTAGCAATGTTCTTATTTAGCTAATTTAGGTTAAGATATAACCCGTCTATCTTAACACATTGTTCATTAATTATGTCACTTAGACTGGTTTTATCAGAAGCATCACTCTTAATTTTTTAAGTTAATGCTAACTTGTCTTCACCTAACCTACGAACATCACTTTTAGCTAAGTCTAGTTCAGATGTTAAGGTTTTGTTAGATTCAGCAAATACACTAACCTGAGTTTGTAAATCAGTAACCAAATAACAAACATCAGCAAGAGTGAGAAGATCAAGACATACCTTTTTCTTGTTTGTCTGAACATCAGCCATGTATGCAACGAAGTTATCGGGACTCATCTCTTCGGTTGAATTGATGTAGAACACATCTTCATCGCTCCCCTTGACTTCTATGTGTGGCACATTAGCTTGAGGTTCCTCAGCAGTTGGCATGTATGATGTTGATTCAGTTGGTTTCTCTTGATCGTCTATCTCAGCCATGAGGGCTTGCTCAGGCTGAGTGGAACAATCATAGGAACCATCTACTTGCTGAACTACTAAAACTTTGGAAGTCAAAGTACTTCCCGAGTCTTGTTTTGCAGCGCCAGTATCAACCTTCGGTCGTTGACATTCCCTGGCAAAGTGTCCGTAGCCTTGACAGTTATAACACTTAACCTTGGATTTGTCGAACCCAGGTCGATTTCCAACAACTCTTCTACCCGTACGGTTTAGGAAATTCTTAACCCTCCTTGACACCATCGCAAGCTGCCACAGGAGGTCCATCTCCTCTAAGTCATCGGGATCTACTTGATCGTAGTCCTCATCAAATTGCGCAGGATCATTGATCTTCCCTTGAATGTAGTTTTAGGAAGCAACGAACGATGCCAGCACCAAGAGTTGCTGTTCAGCTGACTTCACACTCATCAGCATCTTATGATGCCTTTGAGTGGACTTATCAGAGGTAGTGCTCCTGCTTCGTTTTTCACCGCCATCCGAAGCTACGAAGCACAGATCCTCAGTCAACATTTCTCCGAGTTCATCAATTTCACCAGCAAACAATGTAGTAGTCGAATTGGATGACGAATTAGAGATACTGGTCTTTCCATGGTACAGACCAGGATTCTGTAGATGATTAGAATCTATATCTCTCGTCTTTTTAGAGAAATCATAACCCCTTAGCTTATCAATTGCCTGCTCTAGGGACATGGTGGCATATCTCTCATCATTATCTTTTAACATGATACCATACATTTCCCACTTACAAGGCAAACCCTCAATGAATTTGTCGGTTTTCTCCTTGTCATTGTAGAAAATCTCGTGGTCGTCAAGTTCACTTAATAAATGATAAAATCGGGTAGTATAGACTTCAAGGTCTTCTTCTCTAAAAGCTTTAAAAACCATAAACTGCTTTTTCAGAAGATTACACTTGCCTGCCTTCACCTGAGGGCTTCCCTCACACCTTTTCTCTAGAGCATTCCAGAGCTCTTTAGCTGTGTGAAAGGACTTCAATTGGTGATTAATTTCCTTGGGAAGGCTCATTTTTATCGATGAATGTGCCTTATTATCAATAGGTGCAACATATCCGTTCTTTATGCACAGCCAGATGGTGATGTCGTGGAATCTACAGTAACTTTCAAATCTGTCTTTCCACCCATAATAATCCTCAAGCCTGAGTAGCTTCGGTTGAACATTAGATTTGCCAACCTCGTGTTCCATCTCGATCATTCGGCTCAAATCAGACATGTTAAAGTCAAAAATCAAGTTATCTTGCGAATTCAGTCATCTCAACTCGCAACTAAACTCAATTCGCAAGTAAAGTCAGCTCGCAGAAGTCTCAGCTCACAAGTGAATCTCAGTTCGCAAGAAACTCAGTTCGCAAGGGAACTCGGTTCGCAGGAAACTCAACTCGCACAAGAACTCAACTCGTAGCTGAATCTGAACTCGCAAGTAATTCTCAACTCGCAATTAACAGTGTAACCCTAATCTCAACTCGCAAAACGGCGCCTCGAAATCTGGGAACTGAAACTTTTTGGTATTTTACGAATAAATCAATAGATTTCGTTCGAAAAATGACCCTAAAGATGTTATATAACCAAAAACCTTGTAACCACAACGTTTGTAAGCCCGAATGCTCTGATACCAATTGTAAGGTCGCTAGATCTTGGTTCGATAACGGATTATCTTTAAGGTATTGAGGTGCGGAATCCCTCAATACTTTTGGTTTAGGCTTATATAACTTTGCTATTAATTAACAAGCTTTGTTTTGATATTAACTAGGTTAAACACTCAAAACCGAGCCTATATAATAAAAGCTTTTATATCTGCACGAAAAACGAGGAGAATAATTAAATATTTGCTATGTGTAATAATGGCACGGATACCAATAAATGAGCAGCATTTAAATATATATATATCTAGTTCAACTCGCAGGCCATGGGCTTTGCGAGTTGACTCAACTCGCAGCCCATGGGCCTGCGAGTCCAGATGGCTGTGAACCCAGATCTCAACTCGCAGTGGAAAGCTGTGAGTCCAGATTGGTCTGCGAACTGTGTTAGATATTAAAAATATAGATTGTAACCTTTGTTATTGTAATTAAGCATGTGACTAGCCTATTAGTATAAATAGCTAGTTAGGGTTCATCATTTGTAAGTTTCCCATTCATTATACACTTAATAGAAAAACACATTCAAAGGAAACTCTCTCAATTCTCATTGAATCATCATAAGATTTGCTGGAATATGTTTAACAATTGGTATCAGAGCTTGTGTGATTGAAGATTTGAAGATTTTAATCAAGAATTCATCAAGAAAAAAAGTCAACAGAAAAGTCAACAAAAAGTCAAATCCATGAGTTCAAGATCAAATTCGGAGATTTGATTGTGTTTTGGTGAAAGTAATCCGTTAGAGTTGAAGATTATTGATCTAGGAACAAGAATCAAGCATCAATTTCATAAGATTCAATCCATAATTCATCAATTTGAAGAAAATCGCAAAATGGGTATTTGAAAAAGAACATTCGAATTTTTGATCAAATTCACCAAAATTGTATGTTTCTGATCAAGCAAAGGATCAACGAAGCTTCTAATAGTGATATACAACAAAGAGGAACAAGAATTTACGGTCAAAAGTTCCAGAAATTCAAATTTGATTCGTAATTCAAAAAGTTCAAAAATGGCAGTTAAATTTTGATTCAAGGTGTTTGAGTTCGAATTAGAGAATTTCAACCGATCAAAATGTTCTTCTAGTGCTCAGAACATAAAGGAATCAACTACAGGTTTTAATTTCAAGTTTTGATCCGAGATCAAATTTCTGTTCTTCAGGTCTGTTCTTCAGCTTCACAGGTCTGTTCTTCAGCTTCTGAGACTTTATCCCGCGACTTTATCCCGCGACTTTATCTCTGAGACTTTATCCCGCGACTTTATCTCTGAGACATTATCCCGCGACTTTATCACGCGACTTTATCCTGAGACTTTATTCATGAGACTTTAGCTGAGACTTTATTTCTGAGACTTTAGCTGAGACTTTATTCATGAGACTTTAGCTGAGATTTTATTTCTAAGACTTTATTCTGAGACTTTATTTCTGAGACTTTACTTCAAAATCTTTAATCATTAAAAGATCCATTCAAGCAACGAGTTTTTATGATTTCGAGAGACGGAATTGAGAGCGAATCGGATGAGGAATTGAAAGTAATTGAGAAAGAGATGGAACGTATTTCAAGATGGATTCAAAAAGATAAGCAGCAGTCTAAATCAAGATCATCTTTGCAAAAGAAAGAGAGTGCTACAACAAGTGTTCAGAAAACTTCTGAATATTATGAGAAAAAGATGCTCATTGCACAGAAAGAGGAAGGGAAAAAAGCGATAACGGAAAATTGGGAAGTCAAATATTGGGAAGAACATAATCAAGTTCTAAAGTTGTCAGCTGAAAAGTCAAATACTTTGCATCAAGTCAAGCTTCTTGAAACTCAAATCGAGACACAATCTGAGGTACATTCTAAAGTTCTAACTGAGTGTCAAAACAAATTAAACTCAGAAATCGAAAAGGTTGATAACTTGACAAAGGATCTTGCAAATAATCTTGATATCTTAAAAACTGTGAGTCGGGAAAGGGATGTTTTTAAGTTTCACAGGGATGAATATATAATTACTAACGAGAAACTTGAAAAAGAAAACACCTCTTTGAATCAAGAAGTTAATGATTTTTATAAACAATGCAAGTTGTTAAGAGAACATGCAAATTTTGTTCAACAAAGATATCATTTTGCAATTAAAGAAAAAGAATCATTGTTAATCAAAATCAAAGAATTTCAAGATACTTTGTTGAAACGTGGTCAAATTGTTCAACCCATTTTCTTAAATAAACCAAAGGATATCAAGTTTCATAATCCAAGGGAAGGGATAGGTTTTGATAATCCGTGTTATTTGAAGAAAGCAATTTCTAAAGTGCCAACCTTGTATAACTACGGTGACATGGGTAGCATTTTAAAAATGAATTTTCTACGAACAACTAATGAGGAGGAAGAAATTGAGAAGTTCAATAGAGCAAGAGAAGATAATGCTCAATTTTCATTTGATTATCAAAAACTAAATAAAAGTTATGGGTCACGAAAATTACCTCTTTCCGAGGATTATTTCCCTAGTTATTCAAAACTAGTTGATAATCAACATGATGATGTTCTTGAACAAGTGGTTAAAACTAAGATTTATATTCCAAATTTAATTTTGGAAAATAAAATCTTCGATTTAGAAAAACAAATAACCACTCAACAAAATATATTTGAACAAGGACGAGCTTCTCTCTTGCAATCTATTAAGACATTAGAAAGTATTACATCCTCACCAGTATCAATTCCATTGTCAAAACCCATGCCTTCTACTGGTGTTTCAAGCAAACAATCTGAGAAAAAATGTCAAAAGAGGCTTCTTCATTCAAAATCAACTTATTTCAAAACTTCATGTAAATCGGTTTCCCAATTTCCAAAGAAGATCAAAGTTTGGAAACCGAAACAAAGCTTTTCTGAACAATCTTCCCAACCAAAGTCATTCAACTATTCCAGATCGAAAATGTTTGCTCTTGCACCACAAAAGTTTCTTATTCGGTGCAAAGAATGAATGATTTTGTATCCTCTATTACCAAAAGAATTCACTCACCGTTGATTCCACGAAACTTATTTCGAAATGAAACACCGAGTTTCAATTCCAAATGGAATTCAACGTCTTTAAACCAAATAGACACAACTTATAAATGGTTTTCTAAATTTTCAAAACCCATTGGTACTGTTCGTAAATGGGTTCCCAAAGTTGTTGTCTAGTTTTTGAGATGACTTATGAACAACTCAGTTCATAACTCGGTTTTAAAGGTATTTTGACTTATGAACAAATCGGTTCATAACTCGTTCTTCAAATGAAAATGGTTTCTGAACATTTCAGTTCAAACCCGTTTTAATTGAAAAAGATCGAGCTCCCGTTATACTTTCTTCTTAGAAATGTATGTTATATTTGAGGGGGAGCTCGTACAAAATCAAAACTTCCAAGTGTTAAAACTACTTGTCTTTATCAAACACTTTGGAAGATTTTCAAAGCTTTTAGGTGCTCATCACCTTGAGGAAATTTTCTTGAAACATCAAACCGACGAAGTTCACATATCACAACATTGTGATACAACGATCAATACATGATCAAATTGTTGGAAAATGCTACAATCTGCACTGAGTGTTATAGATTTCAAATATCTCCTATGATCTACCAGAACCGGTTGGATCTACCACAGGAGCCACCTTCCAAAATTTTAGGATGCGAGGGTATATTAGGTCTAAGTGAGAGGGTTGGTGGAGATTAAAGTGCAGATCAACATATTTTCAATCATGCCAAATGCAAACGAGGGAGGAGTTGAAAAATGTGAGAGGTTGAGTGAGGAGTGTGTGAAAGGGTTAAAAGAAAAAGGAAACCCTCAGTAAACAAGAAATCGCCGGGTTGCCACATCTACTATCGGATTTCATTCGTTGATTTCTGGTATTGAAGAAGACATCATGGACCCAGTGATGCAATGCACATTACCCTCCTAGCCACTCAAGTACTTCTTAAAAAGTCCTTGTTTCAATTTCTCACGGAGATTTAGCACATAATCTATTGACATCTCGTTTGGAGATTGTTAATATTGAAATAAGAGGACAGTCTGCTCCAGTCCCTGACTTCAATTGATGCACAAATTGAGTCTACAGCCTAAAAGATATAAAAATATATTTAGGACACAAAGTGTATTTTTACACACCATGTCGAAGTGACATTATGCATATCTATGTGATATTGCCGGAACATTCATAGTGATACCTAAAATGGTATTTCACAATGATTGAATGGAAATCCTACCAATGCTAACATCAATGCCAACAGTGAAAGTAGGTCACTTAAATTGATTCATTTCATGTTTCAATTGATGTGCTAACTGGTAATCTATGTGATCCAGGAGTTATAGTGTTTTCAGAAATGTGTTTTCTGAAAATACAAACAACTTTTCTTTGATTTAATCAAGTGAATTGTTGTATTACCCTAAGGTTACAAAATGGTGCTTATTAAGTATTTAACATTCAAAGGAATGTTCATAAGAGTTTGTGCGTTCTACTATTCTTTAAACACGTTGTGCTACACCATGTTCATGATGTTCACGATGTATCATAATCATCATGAAGGGGGAGAAAATAGATTAGTGTTTGAAGATAGTAAAGAAAAGGTGAGTTGGTGTTAGAAGTTAAGTTGAAGATAGTAAAGAAAAGAGTTTGTGTTTGAAGATAAGTGAAGAAAATGGTTTGTATGTTGAAGATTACATGTTTAATGAAAGATAGAGCTTCAATGAAGAAATAATATCATCTTTCTACAAGTTTGGGAAAAGATAATTTGTTTTGAGGAGGAGCAAGTCATAATATGAAAAGGTTTGAATTAGAAGTTGAAAAGGCTTCAAAATATGAAAAGATTATTGATTTGAGGGGGAGCAAGTCAAAAATGGTACAATTAGAAAGTGAAAGTTCCAAGAGATCAATATTCAATTGAGGGGGAGCAATAGAAGAGAAGCTTCAAGAGAATTAATGAAAGATCAAGATTGCAAAGACAAAACCATAAATCTTTCATACATTAAAATCAAATACACAAAAAAGTATTCAGGATTCATCGGCAACAACCAGGTGGAATATACTTTCAGGATTAAGATAAAGAAAAGGTGCTTTCAAAGAGTGAGCTTTCAAGAGAAATATTCCAACAACACATTCGAGATTAGAAGTTGCCGTTGAAGATCAAGAAAAGAATTTGTCTTCAAGTTTATCTTCGAGAGTTAACTTCAAAGATAAAAGCTGAGACATAATAGTCAAAAATTCGCTTCAACGTGGTTTTCAGCTTATAAAAGATTCTCGAAGTTCAAGCTTAAAAGATACATATCTGAAATGAAGACAACCCAAGCAAAGTTTACAATCAGAGGGAGATTGTTAGATATTAAAAATATAGATTGTAACCTTTGTTATTGTAATTAAGCATGTGACTAGCCTATTAGTATAAATAGCTAGTTAGGGTTCATCATTTGTAAGTTTCCCATTCATTATACACTTAATAGAAAAACACATTCAAAGGAAACTCTCTCAATTCTCATTGAATCATCATAAGATTTGCTTGAATATGTTTAACAAACTGAGATCTCATCTCGCAGGTTATTAGACCTGCGAGTTGACTTCTCATTTCGCGATTTTGACTTTAACTTGAAATCGATACTTGTCTAATAACATTTAACAAATAATAATAACAAGTTAATATCATATATTTACGAATCTAAACCAATTATACAAGTTTGACAATAAATACACTAGTCCTATTACAAGCTAGATCTGTTGTCACAATAACATGTCCCAACAGATACCAATTGTAAGGTTGCTAGATCTTGGTTCGATAACGGATTATCTTTAAGTATTGAGGTGCGGAATCCCTCAATAAGTTAGGTTTAAGCTTATATAACTTAACTATGAATTAAAGGACTTTGTCTTGATTATTAACTATGTTAATCACTCAAAACCTAGCCTTTAATACAATAGTAAATATATCTGCACGAAAAACGAGGTGTGTGAATATTTAATGCTCTATGTAATTATGGCACACATATCAATAAATGAGTAGCATTATTTTATATATATTTGTTTCAACTCAACTCGCAGCCCATGGGCCTTGCGAGTCCAGATCTCAGCTCGCAATACATAAGTCTGCGAATCCAGATTTCATCTCGCAGGTCCATGACTTGCGACTTGAAATTGGACTGTGAATTGAGATCTCATCTCGCAAGTCTTTTGACTTGTGAGTTGACTTTTCATTTCGCAATTTTGACTTTAATTCGAATTCGTTACTTGTCTAATTATATTTAACAAATAATAATAACAAATTAATATCATTTATTTACAAGTCTAAACCAATATACTAAATAATAATTACACTAATCCTATTACAAGCTAGATCTGTTGTCACAAAACATGTCCCAACAAAACCGTGGAGTCTTGCCACATCTGCAACACTTCTTATTTCTTAATCTTTTCTTCAATCTTCTAAGTTATTGACCTGAAAATTAAACTAGAGCAATTAAGTATCAAAAGTTCATAAATTGACTAAAATAATATAAAATTTGGACCAATATCGCCGCTATAAATATGTGTAAATTATGCAATATCAAAATCCCACACACTTGACTTTGCTTGTCCTCAAGCAAACTATGATTTAAACAATTAAGAACCACTTCTCTTGCAATTAATAATATAAATGGTTTCGAGAATTACTTACTAACAATAATCACAATAGTAATTATCTTAGCATCTAATATATATATATATATCAGAAACCTGAGATGATTGCATACGTTACTATAGAGTTGCAAAAAGAATCAATTCTCTACCAAGCGAAGCATCGTAGGATGATAAAAGGACATGTTAGGTTCATGATTTTATAAGTTAGTGTTGGTACATTAGTGTGTCTGTCACTTGGTCTAAGTTTGAGTTGTAATTACTTAGTCTATTTCTGATGTAACTAGCGACATTGGCAATATCGCTATTGCGATATTGGCAATATCGCATAGGCGATATCATCAATATCGCCTAGCTGATTAGGTAATAGTATAAATACCTAATTATTGTTTGAGTTACCCAGGACTTTTTGACACATACGAATTGGAGTACAGCTTTTGTTATTCCCTGGTTAGTCTTTGTAACTCACACTTTATACTCTGATTAATGCAATATATATGTGGTTGTGTGATTAGTTTTATTGATAACGTACTTTGAATAGCTATTGATTTCCGCTCATTAGTTATTGAATATTGATTTGTGTTAAAGATCAATCATATTGGGACCTACAATTGGTATCAGAGCACTTTATCCATTGGATTAGTGGTTTTTTAAATCAATATTAGTACGTTAAAAAGGCTAAGTAACTAGTTTCATATAGGTTAATTACTTTTTAGCCTTAAAACTGATTAATTAGTGCTTTGTAGTGTTTTCTGGGATTAGTGTTCGTCATTAGCAAACCTAAACTTAATTAGATCTTTGAGATTAGTAATTTTAGGGTTTACAGCCGTTTTAGCGATGTTAGAAGCGATCTTATCTTACTATCGCCTCTAGGGTTTCAGCGATATTACTTGAACTGTACTTATTAATTTGAGCAATATTACTAGCGATATTACATAGTATCGCCTAATTAATTTTAGCGATATTACTCTCAATATCGCCTGTAGTATCGCCTTTTTCAGTCTGATTTTGATTTGCGCTTTAATTAGCGATATTAATAGCGATGTCATCAATATCGCTCAATCATCAGCTTTTTAGCGATATCATTAATATCGCTATACCGTTTTAATCAGATTTTTAAAATTTTTCAAAACTTAATCTTACTTAATACATATTAAAATGTCTACTTTACAAGCTGTTAATGCTATGTTAAAACATAACGCTGAGGTTTGTAGCGCAAACAAACCTCCATTCTTTGCACCTGGAATGGAGTATTTTGAATGGCGTGGTAGATTTTTATCTTTTGTTGCTTTTACTGACCCTGAAATGGAGATACCTTTGATCGAGCGATATGTTCGACCGGTTGCAAGTGGAGAACATGTGGGTATACCTCCTCCAAAACCTATTCGTTCAATGACGACTGAGAAACGCAAGGAATGGGAATGTGAACGAAACACTCACTCTGCTATAACCATGTCTCTACCTGCCAACGCTATGAAGATGTTCAAGCAACACGACATAGCTTATGATCTGTGGAATGGTATAGCTGAAAGATGTGGAGGTACTACTGAATACAAGCAAAGTAAGCTGGAGTTAGTGAAGAAACAGTATGATCTGTTTGACATCCAGAAGAACGAGACGGTTAAGGACTTGTTCTGTAGATATTCACGTCTAGTGAATGAGCTGACTGAGGGTGGATACAAATTCAGCTCTATTAAGGTCAACAAGAAACTGCTTAATGCTCTACCTCCTCACTGGGAAACTAGAGTGTTAATGATGGAGAATGATCCAGACGTATTGGCAATGTCTTTGGATCAACTTATTGGAAAATTAGAAACATGTGCTTTGGATATCCAAAAGAAAAGCACCAGATCCAGTTCTTTGCTCCATGATACTAGTAGTTTTGGATATGGAAGTACTGCTCTTCTATCTAGACCCTCTACTGCTGTATCTAAATCTAATTACTCTTCGGGTAATAATTCGGTTGGAACATTTTCTTCTTTCTCAGCTCAACCATCTTCCTCGGCTACTGCATCACACAATGAGCATGCAGTAATCTTCAATGCGTTTTTATCATCATATGATGATTTTTTATCAAAGAGGATTAGCTCGGTAGATCTTACCGATGAAGACTTTGCACAAGTTGATCCTGATGAGCTAGAGAGAGTGGATCTTCGTTGGAACATGGCTATGCTTACCAGAAGAACGAAGACCTATTTGAAGAGAACGGGAAAGAAATCTCTTAAAGACGTCACTGATAAAACTAGCATGGGTTTCGATAAGTCCAAGATTAGATGCTACAAGTGTCAAAATCTGGGTCATTTTGCTAGAGAATGTGAGAAAGGTAGACAACCGTCTACTGGATTTACAAAACCTTCTACTTTTAAGAAGGAGAATGAAGTCGCCAAGGTAGTTCTTCTGATGGATGAAGAAGCCTATGATTTTTCTGCTATGGACAATCAAGATAATGTAGCTCTTATAGCGGATATTCAAAATGAGGTAGAATTTGATTCTTTTGATTGTAATTCCTGTATCACACTAACTGGTAAAATCAACAGGCTCATAGTAGATAATGATCGCTTGAATACAGATCTAACCAATCTTATTGAAGCGAACAAAGTTTTAAAAGATAATGAAAAAGTCTTTACTATTAATCAAAAAAACCTTATTGAAGAAAAGAAGGAGTTAAAGGCAATGATTTTTAACAAACAGGATGAAATTGACAGTTATTTAAAACTCATTTCACATCTTAAAAAGGAACTTGCTGAAACTCAATATGATAATGTTGATTTAAAACGAAGACTTGCGAACATCTCCACATCTACTATGGTCTTTTCCGACATCCTGCAAAATCAACGGACTGATACGAAGAGTAAGGCAGGAATTGGTTATCACAACCAACCTCCTCCCTCAAATTTGAATCAGCCCACTCTTTCGCAGGACGAAATTAAAGACTATGTACCTTCTGTTATCAAAAAGGATACAAATCCTGTGATTAAATCAGTTAATGTTGAAAATCCTGATCAGCCTAAGACTGTCAAGGCTGAAGATGTTAAACAGCCTAAGCTTGTTAAGGCTGCTGATGTCAAGCGACCTGAGTTGTTTAAAGTTCTGAATTCAAATAACAAGAAGGCTGAGCCTATTAAGCCTAAATTTGAACCAATCATGTTTGCACCTTCAACAAATGTTGAAGAGGTGGTAGAGGTGGAGGATGTAACTCACGAGGTTACACAGAAAGTTGAGAAGAATAACCTCAAACCTGAAAATTTCATCTTTACTAACGAGGGTAGAGGTGGAATGTTTTCTAAAAAGAAACCAGTAATCAAGGATTTAAAATTGAAACTGGAGGAGAATATTCAAAATAGTAAAGTTTCAATTAAAAATCCTTCTTCAAAGATTACCTCAATTGTAAATATGTTTACTCCATCATGTTCGCATAAGTGTTCATGTGCAGTAAATGTACCTGAAATTAAGCCTCGTAGGGTTCCTCTTTCGCCCAAACCACTATTAAGTAATGATCAAACTTTCCGAGAGAGACGATCATGTTTCTACGGTAAGAAGCAGGGTCATATCATTAATCAGTGTTCGGTGCTTGCTAGAAAATGGGCATCACGAAATGATCCACGTCATGCTAAAAATAGAAACTTTCAAAAGTCAAAACAACCTGGATTATCTCGAAATGTTCCAATTTCAAAAGTAAATAACATTACACCTACTCAACCAATGGTTCGAAAGGTTGATGTTATTAATAAGCAACCATTTTTTTCTTAGAAAGTTTGTAAAAAGAGAAGTGTAGGGAATAATGTGTCATCTGAAGTTATCACATCAGTAAAAGATAATGATTTACTGAAAAACAAGGTTTTAACTGATGTGGTAATAATCGATGAAGTCTCAGGAGTACCCAAGTCTGTCAAGGCTTGGGTCTCCATTTCAAACTAACAATCTTTTCTTTGTGTTGTGACATTCAAAGGTGCTGAATAGCAAGTGGTATGTTGACAGTGGCTGTTCACGACACATGACAGGCAATATTTCCCTTCTCTCTGATGGTAAACCATATAATGGGGGATATGTTGCTTTTGCTGGTGATAACGGTGGTAAGATAACTGGACAAGGTACACTCACTAATGGTCAAGTGAGCTTTGAGAATGTTAACTTTGTGGAGGAGCTAAATCACAACTTGATAAGTGTCTCTCAAGTTTGCGATAACAAGTTCACAGCTGCTTTTACAGACTTAGAGTGTTTGATATTGAAGTCGGGATTTGTGATTCCCGAGGAATGGATTCTGATTAGAGCTCCTAGAGTGAAGAGCTCTTATATTTTGGACATGAGGACAGTGGAAACTGAAGAACATACATGTCTTCTAACCAAAGCGTCTACTAAGGATTCATTATTGTGGCACAGAAGGATGGGTCATATTCATTTCCGAAAAATGAATTATCTGGTGAAACATGATTTGGTGGAGGGGATTCCTAAGCAATCCTTTGCTTTGGAAGACGATTGTGTTTCGTGCTTGAAAGGAACACAGCACAAGAAGTTTCACAAGTCTAAGCAAGTTAATTCCATTGAATCTCCATTGGAATTACTTCACATGGACTTGTTTGGACCTGTAAGCAAGAAGAGTATTGGAGGTAAATCTTACTGTTTGGTAGTAACTGATGACTACTCTCGCTTTTCATGGGTTTACTTCTTGCGTACAAAGGATGAAACACCAGATATACTGACCTATCTGTTCGATAGACTTGAGAATCTGTGCAACTTGAAGATAAAGAAGATACGTAGTGATAATGGAACGGAATTCAAGAACAAAATTCTTGAATTATATTGTCTACGCAAAGGAATTGTTCATCAGTTTAGTGCAGCGAGAACTCCGCAACAGAATGGTGTAGCGGAGAGAAAGAACAGAACAATCATTGAAATCGCCCGTACTATGCTGTCTGATTCACACTTGCCGATTAATTTTTGGGCAGAGGCAGTTAACACGGCATGCTATGTATTAAACTGTGTTCTGATGAACAAGAAGAAGAATAAGACTTGCTATGAGTTGTTGAATAACCGAAAGCCAAACCTGAAATTTTTTGAACCATTCGGATGTCCTTGCACCATTTTGATAAAAAAAGATAAAGTTTCTAAATTCGGTGAAAAAGCATTTGATGGATTATTTCTTGGATACTCGGTTAACTCTCAAAACAAGAGAGTGTTCAACAAAGGAACGGGAAAGATCGAAGAGCATTTTGAGGTAAAGTGCTTAAAGTACACGGAGACTCCCAAAGGAAAAGGTCCAGAATGGTTGTTTGAGTATGACAATCTTGTTAACTCTTTCAATCTTCCAAAGATCGATGAAGTGGATAAAGTTGTCACGCTTCTTCATGGCTTGCATCTTAATCCGGATAACTCTTCATCTACACCGCCTTCTTCTTCGAATCCTGGTATTACAAATCCTCAACCTTCTTCGTCTACTGATGTTCCCAAGAATTCTTCTGCAATACAACAGCCAGAAGATTCTCCTGCTTATGTTGATGATGTAGAAGATATGTCATCTGAAATTGAAGAGGATTCTCACGCTTAAGAGGTTGAGCTGAATAATTTGGAATCAAACCTCAGACCTGATCCAATACCTGTCTCTCGTATTCATAAGAATCATTCAATTGAGAACATTATTGGAGATGTGAATGCAGGTGTTCTAACTAGAAGCATTCTCCAATGAATGATCATACGGATGAAACTTCTGAAGATCCTTCTGAAGGTCCATCTAATTCTGATGATCTTACGTGTCTAAAGGCTACAATTGAAGAATGCTTTTTATCCCAAATTGAGCCAACAAAGATTGATGAGGCTCTAAAGGATTCAAATTGGGTTTCTGCAATGCAAGAAGAGTTGCAGCAATTTGTGAAGCTGAGAGTCTGGGATTTAGTTCCACTTCCAAGAGGTGTACACCCAATTGGAACTCGTTGGGTGTTTCGAGTCAAACGTGATGATAGTGGAGTGGTGATTCGCAATAAAACTAGGTTAGTAGTCCAAGGGTATATACAACAAGAAGGTTTGGATTATGATGAAGTTTTTGCGCCTGTTGCAAGAAAGGAATCTATTCGTATCTTCTTAGCGTATGCGACATTTAAGGGGTTTTGTGTCTATCAGCTGGATGTCAAAAGTGCGTTTTTGTACGGAAAGGTTGCTGAAGAAATCTATGTCAGGCAGCCTCCTGGTTTTGAGGATTCGGTCAACCCAGACTATGTGTGCAAGTTGGATAAGGCTCTTTATGGTCTTCATCAAGCTCCGCGTGCTTGGTATGAACGGTTGGCAACGCACTTGATTAAAAATGGGTTTGAACGTGGTCATATTGACAACACTCTTTTCATCAAGCAAACTGAAAATAGTCAACTGCTAGTTCAAGTCTACGTGGATGACATCATTTTTGGTTCAACTGATGAATCTCTGTGTCGACATTTTGAAAAGAGCATGAAATCAGAATTTGAGATGAGTGCGATGGGGGAGCTAAAATTCTTTTTGGGTGTTCAAGTTGATCAATCATCAAAGGGCACTTACATTCATCAATCAAAGTATGTTAACGACATGTTGACACGCTATAAGTTGCTTGATTGTAGAGAGTATGGAACTCCCATTCCAACAAACCACAATCTTGGACCGGCTGAAGATGAGGAGGACTGTGAAGAAAAGTTATATCGGTCGATGATTGGATCTTTAATGTATCTTACAGCTTCTCGACCTAATATAGTATTTGTTGTTTCGTTGTGTTCAAGATATCAGTCTCAACCCAAGGTCTCTCATTTGAAAGCGGTTAAACGGATATTTGGATATCTCAAACATAGACCTACTCTAGGTCTATGGTATCCAACAGAGAAGACATTTGCTCTCACAGCATACTCGGATTCTGATTATGGTGGCTGTAGCATCGATAAGAAGTCAACGTCAGGAGGATGCCAGTTTCTCGGTTCACGTTTAGTATCTTGGCAATGCAAAGAGCAAACGACAGTTTCTACTTCAACAGCGGAAGCTGAATATATTGCTGCTGCCAGTTGCTGTTCACAAATCTTGTGGATTCAGCACCAACTTCGTGACTACGGTTTACTCTTAACCATGACTCCTTTATATATTGATAATACTGCTGCTATATCTATCACTAAAAATCTTGTACAACACTCTAAGACCAAACACATAGAGATTAGGTTTCATTTTATATGGGATTGCTATGAGAAGCATTTGATTGACCTTGTCCAAATAGAAACAGATAAGCAAAATGCAGACTTGTTTACCAAGGCCTTCTCTAGAACCAGGTTTAACCAGCTTATAGACATGATTGGGTTGCGTTTTCTTTCAAATAAAACAGTAAGTTGTGACAGTTAATTCTTTTGTTTTTATTTGAAAGTTTCTTCGTTAAAAAAAAAAAAAAAACGCAATAGCCATTCTTTATGTTCTTTAACATTTAAGAAATGCGAGGTTGCAACATTTTCAAAAAGACGTTTAGTTGTGTCTGAAAACAACTAGGGATATGATAGTACATTAGGAGACAATTTTAAACGGTAAAACTTAAGTTTTAACCTTGATATATCAGTAGGTTTATCCAATATATGCTACACATATTCTTGAAAGCATTTAGTATCATTATATGATGTATTGGTAGGCATAACTTATAAATTTTTGAGCTATTAACAAACACTCTTAAATATGTGATTACTATCATGTGGTGTCTATCATAAGATGTATGACATTTTGTCTTAATTCCAAAATATCAGCTTGACTATCATGTGGTGTCTATCAGTAAGTTGTGACAACCGTCAAAAATCTCAGGTCAATAACGCACTTAGATTCCTAGTCTATCTATTTATGATTACAACACTCAAAAATCCTAGTGAAAAGTCTAGGTTACGACTCCTTAAGTACTGAAAACGTAAGTTACCGAAATCGCGTAACGTTTTAGGAGATTGCTTAGCGGACTTTAAGACCGTGAACAACTTTAAATTAGGTTACAAAGTGCCAAAGAAAACAAATGAAATTTAATTTCATTCATCAACACAAAATATTTATCATATCACCAAAAATCGGAATTTAACTGGAAATTTCGTAACTCGGTAACACGACTGGAAATCGATTTATTAACTCGCAAATGTCAATCGTGATCGAATCAAATACATTTTGATGAATGTTATAAACTTATAAAATAAAGTTTCATGACTCACACTTTAACCAACAAAAACATCACAAAAATCGGAAATTAACCGAAATGTCGTAACTCGGCAAACGCGACCCGAATCGAATAAACGAGACTCGAATCCGACAAACTAATACTTGAATATCCATTATAAACAATCTAAAATACAATTTAAAGTATTTTAGAAATTTAGAACCTCAATGTTTATAACCCTTATATTAAGCATAAAAACAACACAATTTAAAGCCTTGAAATGTACAAGACTTGTGAGATTTTAATACAAATAAATAACACAAATAATATATATGATATTTTAACAAAAAAATAAAAATAATAACTCATTTTTGATACCAAAAACCGGACCTCCACCCCCCCCCCCTTTTCCACTCAAATTTCTCCACTAACTAGCTAAGATTCCATGCAAGACCTTTATCCATTTCTACACTCTTTCTTTCCATCATTTCCTCTCTTTTCTCTCAAGAAAAACACACACAATTCTCTCTAAACACACACTAAATCTCAGCCATCATTCATCCCTAAATCATCTTCTAAAAAGTGTTCTTACACAAATACAAGAACTTTGAGGTAAAATCACTCTTCCTAGCTTCCATTTCCTACTTTTACTATGTTTATTTTATGGATTTCATGCATTTTTCATGGCTTAAATCCCCATATAAGGTTTGATGGTTTGTAGGTTACACCTTCTACACATTCATGTGTAAAAGAAGGGTAACCTATGATCAAACCAAGAATCAAACCGAAAAAGTCGACTTTTTTTGATGTTATAGAGTTTATTTACATGTTCTTGCTAAAATAAATGGTTAAAATGTTAAAATATATTTATGTTTCTGTAAAACACATGTTCATGCATAAAATAAAAGACTTCAATCTTTGGATGAGGTCTAAAAATCGTTTGGTAGTGAAATCACTCCAAAAATATCATTTTGTCATGCATGTAATCTGTCCAGATTTTGACCCTACTTTGATCGACCATAACTCAGTCAATAATGGTCCAAAAATCTTGATTTTTCTTCTAGAATTTAGCTTAATGTCTTACCTTTAAAACCCCACTGGTCTCACTCAAATCCATTGAGTTTATGACCTCCAAATGTATCACACGAATCTGATGCGCAAACAGTAACTTTTCTGTGAGCACCTTGTTGTGATACTTGTTCATGGGTCTTAAGTTGTTCTATAAATCTAAGAAAAATTATTTTAGACTCCTAACATGTATATCTCAGTATTATAAAAAGATAGGAATTTATCTTGATGATTAAGTATTTTTAGAAAATGCATGAACATCATGCATTGTTGTAATCTTGTAAATTGCAAATACTTGTGTTGTGATGATTCAAAAATATATAAGTGCTAGATAAAACGTCTTAAAATTTTGAGGATTATTTTTCTCAGTAACTATATCATGAAAAGAGTCTTGAAAATAAAAATGGGAATTTTTGGAAAAACATAAGTATTTTTCCTAAATTAATGCAAACAAAGCCTACAAAAGGTGAAAATTTCAGTGTCATTTTTCTCAGAAAATGACACAATCCTCAAAATTTCACACTCTTTGGAAGTGTTTTGATATGTTTTCCGATTTACGTCTTGATTAAACACATAAAGTTGGGAACCAAAGTTCCAGTGCTCAAAACAACATGAAAATTTTATGCAAACCTAAAAATGAGTTAAAACTGATCTAGTAAAAATTTCAGAATTTTTCATGAATAATTACTATATTTCTCATATTTATCACACTTTATAGACATTAATTGATTAAAAATAATATGTATGTCTAAAAATCACCAAATTTTCACAGAAAATTTGTGAACTATATTTCATGTTTCATACCAAGTTTGGTAATTTTTAGATGTTGTATACATATATTTCCATTATTTTGTTCGCAACTCGAACAATTACCGACAACGTAAATTAAATGGAAATTCGAACTTTAGCGGCACTTTGTAATTTAATTAGCTAGCTAACTAATTAGAAATCTTGTGTTCTTAGGAATTGAATAAGAGTCAAACCCGGTCAGTACGCGCATTATATCCATCTGTACGCTCACGCTCGAACTGTGAGTTTCATAGACCCTATTTTTAAACGCTTTGATATGTTTTGGGGTGAGAATACATGTTTTTTCTTTTGTGGTTACAAGTACATATAAACTGTTACGTATTGCATAAGTTTCCACTATTCAAATTATATGGGCCTATATCATGAATTGTTAGTTATGGACTTAAACGCGAATATTGTGAATAGATCTATTGGGTTGACACCCCCGTCCGGGTTGGTCGCGCCAACTCGAAAAACGGACGCATAATCATTTGACCCACTACGAGTGTTGTGAATAGAACACTTGCGAGGCAACTAAATTGTTAAGGTTTCAATTCATGAGCTTATGGCAATAGTAATACACTTTGATATTGTGATAAGACAAAATAACTTGAAATCTCGTAACCACGGGTCTACTTTACAAATGCTTACACCTATGAACTCACCAACTTTATGTTGACGTATTTTAACATGTATTCTCAGGTAACTAAGGCGCTATGTAGTTGTGCCGTTGTGTCGCACTTTTTGACGTAGGAGTTACATTCACTTGGAAGGACTTAGCATGAACTTTGTCAATTTGAATCAAGCTAGTTATTCATTAAAGTTTGTAATGGTGTTGCTAAGACTATGTAATTTAAGGGTGTTGTTTAACGACTCTCTTAGAAGTCGTTCATTGTAATCTTTGTTCGTGATCCGCGCACGTCGCTCTCTCACCAGAAATCGGGGTGTGACACAAACGAAAGTCAATGCACTTTAAAAGTCTTATTAAATCAAAGATACCTAATACGGTCGCCAAAGGTTTGACCTAATTATGGTTCTGCTTTAAACTTGAATCAAGTTAAGTCGCTTTGTTGTGAGATTGCACAGACCTGTCACCGCTGACTTGATTCTTAAAAATGTTTAAATTTGTATACTGTCTCTAAATTATAGAAGATTTAAGATCATGTCTTGATACTAGGTGTATATCTTTTGCGGGGACCCATAGAGAATTATTCACACGAACAATAATTCTTTAGCTCAAAAATGAATATGTTTTATGTTTAAATGGAAAAACAATACCAATAATCATCTTGTTGCAAAATGTGCTAAAGTTATGTCTGCAATGCTAAATAAATTTAAATGTGGCTCAATATACTGATAATCGAATTAAAATTTAACATTTACTGTCCACGATTGTTTTACTAATATGATCCCTAATTCGACACCATCTAGTTCGTCACCAAAAATAAGTAAAAGTTAATTTTTCTTTTTTTTATTTATTTTTTTTAATTTATTTATTTTTAGTTTTATTTTAAAATTTTAAATTATTAAATTTTGTCACAAGTTACTATTTGAAATTAAATTTTGGCGATATTGCATGCGATATTGTTAATATCGCTCAATCGTATACTTGTATATATACAAACGTCCGTTACAGTATACAATACATTTTCAAAATCAATTGAGCGATATTACAAGCGATATTGTGAAGCAATTTTTGCGATATTGTCATTTTCTTTGATTTCCCTCTCGTTTTCGACCCTCATTCAAATCAAACCACATCACCGTGTTCGTCTACATCTACTTCATCGATTGAAATGGAAGACTTTTCGGTGTTTGACAACAAGTGTGACACTCGTCACAATATTACCGCATTTCTGGATGATTCCAAGGAATCAGCTGCGCCGTTTAGACCACTGATTGCTTTTCTACGAAGATCTCGCATCTTCACTGCCATCACGGCATCGGCTACCGTTTACAGGGATCATATTGGGCAGTTTTGGAGAAACGTTTCTGTCAATAGTGATCTTGACTATACAAGGCTGATCTCGACGGTTCACGGACGTCAAGTCATCATTACCGAGCAGCTTATTCGCGAAGTTCTTCGATTCGGAGATCATCCGGACATGCTGATTCAGTTTCCGAACGAGTTCATTGTCGGCGCAATGAATCGTATGGGTTATGTTGGGAGCCACTCAGACCAATACAGGAAAGGTCATCTTACGAGAGTCTGGAGATGGTTGATGCATATATTCATTTTGTGCATCTCAAACAGAAAAGTTGGGTACGACGGTACCAGTCATAGGACAGTATGTGCGATGTTAGCCCTCGTCTACAACAAGCCGTACAATTATTCGGGCTACATCTTTCGGTCGATGGTTGATAATGCCCAGTTGGTGCATAATGCTTGGTATATGTATCCACGGTTTCTGCAGCTGATCATCAACAGGGAGTTACCGGGTTTGGCAACTGATGCCACCCGAGTCTATAGGCAAACCCCAATGTCCAATCGGATATTCGGGGTTATGAGTTCAGATGGTAAGGGGGTTCCTATTCCTCAGGATACTCCGCTGTTTGGTCACATTGTTGACCCTAACTACCAGCCACCAGCAAATGATGGATATCTGGATCCAGTCGTTCGACAGCCAGAACTGGAAGAAGAAAATCTTGCTAATGTTCCCGTACAATCTACGGAAGATCCTTTACAGGGTGTTTATATGAGTGTTTCTTCGCAGGGTGACTTGCACACTTTGCATGTTCGTCATGACACTTCTGAGGGGTCAACTGACTCTGCGTCTACTGAGCCAGCTAGGGGTGATACTGACAGTGACTCTGAGGGTTTGGTCTCGCATCCACGTGAGATTGAGCGTGTTAGGCGAACCCATCCTCAGAGATATTTGAAGATTCAGAGGAGGATTGATGCAGGCAAGCAGCATGTACCGCAGAAAGACAAGCAGGTTAGGGATTCTGAAGATGATGAGTATGTGCCTCCTCCACCAAAGAAGTCCAAGGCTGCTCGTCAGGTTTCTACTTCTTCCAGGCCTCAGGATGCACCGCTGGTTGATATTCCCATTCAACCTCATCCCTCTGTTATACAGGAGTTGATCAAGAGGCTGGATGTGATGCAACTAATTTTGGACTCTCAAGCTGCTGTGATAGAAGTTCAAGCTACTAGAGTTGCAGCTGTGGAAAAGGAAAATGAAGAGCTTAGGTCTAGGGTTATGGCCTTGGAGTCACAGTTGGTCGTTTCGGGGGAGATAGGAAGTAGTGAAAGACCAAATGTAACTTTCCCTAAAACAGAAAATGTAAATGTTGAAGATATTAATGAAACTGTTCGTTTGAACTATTTCTCTGTTGAAGACATCCCTGATCAACCAAGACCGCTAGCGGTTGACTATTCGTATGCAGACTTGACATATCTTCAACGAATGGTTAATCAAGCTGAGAATGTAAGAGATGAGATACCGAAAGTCAATTCTGATGTTGATGTTGAGGAAGAAGGTTTAGAAGAAGATGAAGTTTATGATGAAGCACCGGTTATTGAATCTGATTCCTCTGAAGAAGATGAGACACCGACTAGAGAGTCTGCAGAGACACAAGGGCCTGAAACTCCAAAGGTACCGGAAACTGCTGAAGAAAGAGCAGCACGTCTGGCATCATGGTGGCCGTACGGTAAGGAACCGATTGTGCCAGTAACTTGCAAATCATACAAGGTTAGTGGGGTCTATACGGGTTTGATTAAAAGCTGGAAGGTGTACAAGACTTTGTTTATGATCAAGAGATTGGATGGAATTCAGTACTTTAGATGTTCATTCAGCAAGCTGAGCACTTTGCCTAAGGGTGAAATTAATAGACTTGCTCAGCTGAACTTGATAAATCCTTACAACGATGATCGAGCTGCTTATATTCAGAAAATTTTGCGTCGAGAAGTTCAGACGAAGAAGTATAGTTTTATTAAACCTACGCTGGGTGTGAGATATACATGGAAGAATAAGATAGATCCAGTGACAAAGCAACCGATTATTAGAGTTCATTATCCACCAGCTGCAAATTTGAAGAAGATACCTCTGGAAGCTGTTCCCCTTGACTTTCTACGAAGATTTCATTACTGGGAACTGGATGCTCATACCGGTGAAGCTGTTATGGTCTTTGTTCCTGATTCGGAAAAACCAGAGAAGACCTCGCTCTATGGTTTGAAGAAAGAGCAGTTCAGGGTGTTTGACCCTATGAGTTTGATAAATCTATCAAAGGAAGATATGTGGAAGTTGTTTGATAATCGTATAAGATATTATTGGGGAAATCTGATAAATGAAAAGCTTGCTCAACAATTTCAAAGAATTGTGGATATTTGTGTAACCCATGGAATCCGAGCGGGTGGTAAGTTTCCTGCTGGATGGGTTTGATTGAAGACGTTGACTGAAGATTATTTTTGAAGACCAAGCTGAAGACACGGGGGAGTTTGTTGGTACATTAGTGTGTCTGCCACTTGGTCTAAGTTTGAGTTGTAATTACTTAGTCTATTTCTGATGTAACTAGCGACATTGGCAATATCGCTATTGCGATATTGGCAATATCGCATAGGCGATATCATCAATATCGCCTAGCTGATTAGGTAATAGTATAAATACCTAATTAGTGTTTGAGTTACCCAGGACTTTTTGACACATACGAATTGGAGTACAGCTTTTGTTATTCCCTGGTCAGTCTTTGTAACTCACATTTTATACTCTGATTAATGCAATATATATGTGGTTGTGTATTTAGTTTTATTGATAACGTACTTTGAATAGCTATTGATTTCCGCTCATTAGTTATTGAATATTGATTTGTGTTAAAGATCAATCATATTGGGACCTACAGTTAGATAATCTGTAAACTTAGTACCTAGGTAAACTTAGTACCTAGATAAATTAAGCATCATGTTACAAAGCTCTTTTAGGATTGTGACAAAAAGTTAAAATTCAGGAATCTTCAGGATTAATCTACTATAAGTTTTAACTAATTAAGCTTCTTTTATTTCTTTTTAGCATAATTAAACCCATGACTTTCTATGAGATCCATGTCGTAGACGTTAGACCAGCTTATCTGGACTAGAAAAGGTCTTAGAAAAAGGTCTTAGAAAGCTAAATGATGAACATCCCAAAGGTTTAATAGTCCAAACCTCAAAAGCCACATATATGGTTTAAAATTTCCGTTTAACTTAAATGTAATCGATGACTTTCTATGGAACTCATGTAACGAACTTTCAACTCAACCATTCCCAGACGGGAAAATGACCTTAGGTGGTTAAGGTATAGCATCCCTACGAGTTTACTTATCCGAATTCCAAAGGCTATATATATGATCACAATTAACCAACTTCAACAATATGAGTACCATATGTTTAATTTCTTTCTTATATATTCCTTTCTCTTAATTTAGCATCAACTATAGTTTTAAAATACTAAAAATCCTTGTAGGTTCCCTGTGACGGATCAACGAGGTAAAGAGATATATTTGAGTGCCAAATCCTCGAATATACAAACAACGATAATTAACGAGTAATATGAATATATAAAGAATACAAATACTAATCTTTATTGAACATAAAATCGGTTACATTAAAACTAAGACTCAAACTCTCTCTATTTGTCTTCCTGCGAACTTGCACTAAGACTTATAAACTGAATTCACGAAGTCACAACTTATGTTTCAAAACCTACGGACATATGCATATATATTAGTCAAGTTCGTATGGACTGGGCCCTACGAACTTGGCTCATTTCAAAGCCCATACCAACTTAGACAAGTTCGTATGATCTCCTAAGTTCGTACCTACCTTGTAAGTTTGTATGACTATATATAAGCATATAAGACAAAAGATAACAATTACAATGATTACTAAAATGACCAATTACAAACTAGATGTTGTTGTTACACAAGATGTACCAACAGACTCCCCTTTGACAATAGCTCTAGTTGTCTTCTAGTTGTCTTCGGTCTTGATTCTGTTCAGCTCTTTTGACTTCCTGCATACAACCCCTTTTCCACAACATCTTCACTACCCTCTGACATCTTCAATCTTCATGTCTCCAACTATCTCTGTAGTTTCATGAAGCTTCTGTTCAGCTCCGATTCACCTTCAGGAATTTTATCTTTTTCAGATCTTAATTTCTCTAGGTCTATCGAATTTTCTCCTTCTTCTAACTCAGACTCATCACTATTGTACTCGTCAATTCAATGGTATATGTCTCTATTAGATTGACTAGAGTTTTGTGAGTAGCAGTACCACCTCTTTGTTGACTAGACTCCCCCTGAACCTGTTCAAGCTTACCAAGTCTTTTAGTTGAAGAGTTAGGCAGCTCATCATCATTCAGACACCATCATTTGGTGCATTGGGATCATCATCTCTGTCTCTGTTTCTTTCTCAACTCATCCTCTTTACAACTAGTCTTCTCCCCCTGCCAGGCTTTTCCTCTGAGTTGTCGCGCTCTTCAACAAGGGAATCTCCCCCTAAGCGATGGCGAGATCATATGGTGAAATAGTTGTAATAGGTGTGGTTGGAATTGTTGTTGTAAGTGTGGGTGTGGTGGTTGCGGAGAAGTCTGCTCACTAATGATAACCCTACTAGATCTTCTTCCTTTTGGACCTTCTAGTTAGTAACGCGATATCATTATCAAAATCATCATCGTCATCTTGCAATGTATAATCATCATCTTCATTAAACTTATGTTTGCCTTTATCCACAATAAAACGAGACCCGAAGTGAGATCCAACTATTTTTAGATCGAGATTCATCCAACGGTGGAGTATCATCTTCATCATAACTTTCATCATCACCCTCGGTTTGTTCACTCGCAACCCAATATCATCCTCAAATTTAGATCTTCTAGCTTCAACACTTATTAATACCTAGGCTTTGAACGAATCGCGTCCTAGTTGTTTCTCCAATAGTAGAATAAAACAATCAAAAGTAATTATCTCCCCATCTAGTAAGAACTTAAATGCGTACAACTTAAAACGTAATGTAACTATGTTATTCATACTAACAAAATTCACATTCTTTTTGTGAGAGTCACTGTTACGAAGATCATATAAGCTATGAAGTAGACTGTACACAATAGGAATTATAGTATTCATTTTTTATTATTTATGTAATTAATAGTCCAAGACAATCATCGGTATTGTTATCAACATAAGCACTCAACATTCAAAATTTTCAAGTGCGGTTTTAATTATTATTCACGATTACCTGTGTAGCTTCCCATTTGACTTACCCTTATGATCAAGATACGCCCATAACTTCCATGTAATTGGTGTGATTATTTTATTTCATCTTTAAAAGTCAAATCATTTATAAATGTTCAACTACTTTTGTACAAGATTAATGATTAAATTTGACTAGGGTTATAGCAAAACAAATATAAAATCAAACCATTGGTGACAGGTCTGTACTTTCGTACAACAAAGCGACGTAGTTTGACTAGAGACCTTGCTAACGGTATTCCTATTTCTTGGTCTAGTTTGCTCTATCTTAAGATATACTGAATGAAACTAGGTTAACATTTTTATGTATGTAGCAGAAAAAACACTCAGTATATCTCCCAGATGATGTATTTATGGTACCCAATAACACGTGTTGGATACCTATCGATACATGATATGATGAAGCTATTAGTCACGTTTAGATTATGGTACATTGTACTGTGTAAGTACTACATCTTAAAGCCATACTTAATATAGTTCTAGGCATAAGTAACGTTTTCGTCATTTCTTCGCGTCATCACAGTGACACTCAAATTTTTATGGTTTTTCAAACTTACTAAGAATACTAAAAAGTAAAGATAGATAAAAGTTCTTAAGGGAGATACGTTACTCAGGAATTGTCATTCCAGCGATTTGGACTAACAACTCAAAACGTGATTTATCAAACACCTTAGCATAATGGTCAGCTAGATTATCGTCTGAGGAATTTGTCATCCCAGATTGGATCCTGTCTCCCCCTCAATCGCTACATCTTATGTTGACGTTGTAGCCTCTAAAGACTGTGATTGTGCACTTGGAGATCGATCAATTACCCCCTGCACAAAAGATAAAAACTATTAGTTATTAAGGGGGACCCAAGCCACCACGGACTTGGGTCGGCCATTCTCATCAACAAATGTAAATTCCTTCAGATATCCATCTCGCCTTTTAGGTGACTTGCATACTTTGGAAATTTCAAGTGTTGGTGAATGGGAAGTCTTAGTTTCTACTGACTCTGTTTTAGGACTTGACTCTTCTTTGGTACATGACTCAGCTTCCTTTTGATCTTCCGTTTTAGCCTCATCAATTGTGGCCACAAACCTTGAGGTTCTTCTGCACGAGTACTCCAATCATATGAGCCATCTTGAGTTTGAAAAACTAAGGCTTCGGAATGTGCACTATTCCCTAAGTTTTGATCTCTCCTCGATCTCCCTTGATAGGAATAGCTCTGTCTTCCCTGGTTCGAAGTTTGCTCTTTCTTCGGTCTCTGATATTCCCTTGCAAAGTGTCTGAAATCTTCGCAGTTATAACATTTAACCTTGGTGTTGTCGAATCCAACCTTTCCTCCTATATACTTCCTACCCGTTCGATTCATGAACCTATGCACCCTCCTTGTAACCATGGCCAGTTGCCATTGCAAGTCCATCTCTTCCAAATCATTAGGGTTCAATTTGGTCATAATCCTCAATGATCATGGCAAAATCCGTGACCTTTCCCTGTATGAAGTTCTCGTGAGATGCCATAAATGATGTAAGCATTGCCATCTGACCTTCTGTTAACGTCATGCTCATAGAGATCGATTTGAACCCATTAACATTTCTAGATTGTGGGTTCCGATCCTTTCCTGAATCATCGGATAATGCAACATTACAGACCTTGCCTTCAGTATCTATGATCGCATTGTCTATCTCGGACTTCCTAGTGAAAAATGTTGTGACTCCATTACTTAAAGATGCACTAGAATCAGACTTCTTGCCATGATAGACACTCGGATCTTGAACCTGATCAGATCCCGTCTCTTTCTTCTACATGTTTGTTGATGCAAGATAGAATGTCAGCATCTTGATTAAAAGACTTAAAAGACAAATCTAGTGTATATGCGACACTAGATGCGAACTTAGTATTAGTGTTGCATATGCGACTTTAGGATAAAGTCACATAATAGTTAGTGTCGCAAATTGTGTCTATAAATAGGGTGTCTTGTTCTTCATTTGTAACTAACTGAAACGATAGAATTCAGAGCGTATTATTGTCAATTGTATTGTAAGCGTGTGTAAGCAATTGCAATCACTTGATAATAAAGATAAATTAGTTATTTACTTCTCGTATTCATTTCTATCCGTTTATACACATGATTATAGGATTCCACACTTGATCTTTGTGATATTGTGATTCAATCAGTAGTATATGGCGACCTACATGTGGTATCAGAGCTGAATTCGGTTTTACAATTGTATACGGAGTGAATTGAGCGATTGAAGTTTTGGTTATTATACGTATTATCAAATTCGACCTACTGTGACTGTTTCAGATTGATGTGATTGAAGAATTGATTTACTGAAGAACAAGACCCTTTTCAAGATCATAGTTGGTGAGTACACAGGTTTTGTGTAATGAAAGACCCTTTTCAAGTGTTTACAAAGTCTAGTTTAAAAGTTCCACGTTACTACGTGATTAGTTCGCAAAAGTAGTCTGCTTAGTGCCGAGACTCATACAAAGACGATAATCATCCAATAAGTTCTTGAAATAAATTTTTAGGATAGTCAAACGCTATTGCGCGGATAATTATAAAAGTAATTCATTAAAACAAGGCTCATTTAAGAGCGATATTCATTTGATAGCTAGATTCATTTGTGAATCGATGTTTTGTTTGCAAAAGAGGTTTATTTAAGAACGAGACTCATTTAGGAGCGATTCCCTTTTTATACTCAATTAAAATTCGTGATTCATTTATAACGTCACACTCATATTTTCAAAGGAATATTCAATTCACGTTTATAAAACTCAAGATATAGTGTTTAATAAGTTCAAGTTATGTTTATAAAACTCATATTGTAGTATTTAATAAGTTCACGTTACGTTTATAAAGTCAATGGATCATCAAATCAATATCAAAAGGTTTATAATCTCAACGGATTATTATGTCAAAGTTCATAAGAATGCGAGGCGTTATTACGAAACTATGTTTATCATTGTTCAAAACCACAATGATTTATAGTATAAAACTCAGGTTGTAAAATTTATGGTTTTAAAGAAATATCGTTTCAAATGACAAGGTCATTGTAAAGCTCGGGTAGTAAGTTTATAGTTTTAGAGAGATGTCATTTCAAATGTCAAAACGTCATACGTTTATAGTCGTTTATGAAATTTCTATGCTATGACGTTATAATGTCTATAGTTACAATGAATTAATATGCTTGAGTCCACAACCAAACCTACAACCAATAAACCTTTGCCCCAAAAGAGACATGCCCTATCATTGGCATTTAGGATGATGGGATGCACTCACGTGGCCGCGTAAGTAGGTAGGTGGTCTCACTCCCAAATAGTACTATTCATATGCATCATTTGACTCATATAGAGTTAATGGTCATGTAGATATACCGGGGACTTTAGATACGATAGAAAACAAGCATATAATCATGTTCGTATAAACTTCAAACATTCAAGAAGTTATTCGTAATCAATACGACATTTTAACTATGTCAAGTATTTGAAAGTAAGCATAGCATAGCATTTGTAAATCAAGGATAACATTTGTAAAACGATCATAGCATTTGTAAAACAAGCATAGTATATGCATAGCATTCGTAAATCAAGTAAAGCATAAGAATAGTATTTGTAATCCAAATATAGTAATTAAATCATATAGCATGCTTTTCACCCCAAAACATTTAAGTAAAACATTAAAAAGAGGGGTTGTGTAAACTCACTATTGAGCGTGAGCGTACGGATGGATGTAATGCGCGTACCGACCGGGTTTGACTCCTATCCAATTCCTAAGAACACGAGGTTTCTAATTAGTTTCTTGACTAATACGGTTTGTTAGGATTGCTTATCTAGCTAATTAAATTACAAAGTGCCGTAAAAGTTTGAATTTCCATTTAATTTACGTTGCCGGTAATTGTTCGAGTTGTGAACAAAATAATGGAAATATATGTATAAAACATCTAAAATTACCAAACTTGGTATGAAACATGAAATATAGTTCACAAATTTTCTGTAAAAATTTGGGGATTTTTAGACTGATGGATTATTTGTAATCATTTTATGTCTATTAAGTGGGATAATTATGGGAAAAATAGTAATTATTCATGAAAAATTCTAGAACTTTTACCAGATCATTTCTACCCATTTTTAGGTTTGTGCAAAATTTTGAAGTCGTTTTGAGCACTGGAACTTAGGTTCCCAACATTATGCGTTTTAACGAGACGTAAATCGGAAAACATATCAAAACACTTCCAAAGAGTGTGAAATTTTGAGGATAGACACTAGAATTTTCCCATAATTATTTGGTGTCCAAAAGTATTTTTCATGAATATTTCACCTTTTATAGGCTTTATTTGCATTAATTTAGGAAAAATACTTATGTTTTTCCAAAATTCCAATTTTTATTTTCAAGACGCTTTTCATGATCTAGTTACTTAGAAAAATAATCTTCAAAATTTTAACATGTTTTCTCTAACAATTATGTATTTTTGAATCATCACAACACAAGTATTCGAGATTTATAAGCTTACAACAATGCATGATGTTCATGCATTTTCTAAAAATATAAGGTCAACAAGATAAATTACCATCTTTTTATTCTACTGAGATAAACTTGTTAGGAGTCTAAAAACAATTTTTTTTGAATTTATTAAACACCTTAAGCCCCATGAACATGTATCACAACAAGATTGCTCACAGAAAGGTAGCTGTTTGCGCATCTGTTTTGTGTGATACATTTGGAGGTCGAATACACTATGAATTTGAGTGAGACTAGTGGGGTTTTAAAGGTAAGACATTAAGCTAAATTCCAGAGGAAAAATCAAGATTTTTGGACCATTATTGACTGAGTTATGGTTGATCAAAGTGGGGTCAAAATCTAGACAGATTACATAGAAGACAAAAGTGATCTTTTTGGTGTGTTTTCACTAACAAACGATTTCTAGACCTCATCCAATGATTGAGGCCTTGTCTTTTATGCATGAACATGTGTTTTTGATAAACATAAACATATTTTAACAAGGATTAAGATCTAGCTACGAATTTTGGTGCATGCAAGTCCAAAGTTGGGTTTTTGCCTCTTTTTCAAGAACACAACTTGCAACCAAGCTTTTAATCTTATTTAATCCTTTAAATCTTTGTTCTAACACATTCTTGGTGTTAAAATACATCCAAGATGTGTTAGAAATAACTTTTAACCATTAAATCTATTCAAGCTTGCAAGAACATGAAAATAGTTACAATAACATTAAAAAGTCAACTTTTTCGGTTTGATTCTTGGTTTGATCATAGGTTACCCTTATTTTACACATGAATGTGTATAAGGTGTAACCTACAAACCATCAAACCTTATATGGGGATTTAAGCCATGAAAAAGGCATGAAATCCATGAAATAAACATAGTAAAAGTAGGAAATGGAAGCTAGGAAGAGTGATTTTACCTCAAAGTTCTTGTATTTGTGTAACAACACTTTTAAGAAGATGATTTAGGGATGAATGTTGGCTGAGATTTAGTGTGTGTTTAGAGAAAAGAGAGGAAATGATGGAAAGAAAGAGTGTGGAAATGGACAAAGCTTTTGCATGGAATCTTATTTAGTTAGTGGAGAAATTTGAGTGGAAAAAGGGGGGGGGAGGTTGTAAGTCCACTGATCTTGGTTCGATAACTCTGTTATCTATAGTATTAAGGTGCGGAATCGCTCAATACGATTAATTCAAGATTATAACGCGATTCTATTAACTAATATGCTTTGTTTTGATATTAACGAATGTTAATCAGTCAAAGCCTAGCCGTTAGTCTATTCAATACTCTCTGGAAACTCAAAACTCAGTAATTCGTATTAAAAACATTAATATGAATATTTAATCAGAATATTAATTAAATACTCGTCTCAACTCACAGCCTGTGGGCTTTGCGAGTTGACTCAGCTCTCAAGGTAGAGGTCACTAAATGATGTTCTTTTCGAAGCATATAACATACCCTTGAGTTATTTTAAAATCTGACAAACATCAAACACATTTTGAAGATACTAGTGGTTCTAGATCTGTACTTAGTACAACATAAGATCCCTTAGTATGAACAAAACAAATTTGAAACCATTGGCAAAACTAAAGGAGTCAGGTATGTACTTAGTACAACAAAGTCACGAGTAGTTTTGCTAATAGCCATAATTCTTAGAATTTGTCTTGACATATATTCATAGATCTTTGATAACAGTGTATGGTAAGACTATCTTTCAACAATTAAGAATTATGTCATACATCATATAGCAAATCACATTAGATAACACACAGAAGAATTATTGCTTATTATATGCTCAGAAATCATAGCAGAATTTGCCTACCAGTACATCATATAATGAAGCTGTCTAGATTTATTCTTTCAAAGCAAATAATAACATGTGGAGAAAGGTGTATACTAAAATAAATATAAGTAAAAGCCTGGTTATAAAGATGTAAAGTTAATGTAACTAACTAGAACCTACTAACATATCTAACTTAAGACTTTTACTTATTATTATTAAGCTTATTCTTCTAATGTACTATCATTTCCCAGCAGATAAAAACTTAACATTTTTATCAGAGGCGATTCCCCTCAGGTAACAAGCAAATGAATGCCATACGCCTTTACCCCCCCCCCCCCTTTTTTTTTTTAAGTAACAACTATCTATTACATAAGAACAAACAGAAAAATAACAACTAACTATTACATAAGAACCCTGTGGAAGACTAATCATTCTAGATTTCTCATTCCATTCAATTGTACCAACGTATCAAATCGAGCTCTGTCGAATGCCTTGGTGTAGAGGTCTGCTAAGTTATCTACGGATGGAACCTTAGCTAACCTTATCAGGTTCTTCTCAGCACAGTCTCTAATAAAATGATGACGAATGTCAATGTGTTTAGTCTTACTGTGCTTAACCGGATTATTGGTTATAGAGATCGTTGATTCATTATCAATCATCATAGTAGTGTTTGTAATATTCAACCCATAATCCCGTAGTTGCTGTTGAATCCACAGCACTTGAGAACAGCAACTGCCAGCAGCAACATACTGAGCTTCACATGTAGAAATGGCTACTGAGCTTTGCTTCTTGCATTGCCAAGATACAAGTCTACCACCTAAAAATTGACATCCTCCGGTAGTAGACTTTCTATTCTGATTGCATCCACCATAATCCGAATCAGTATAAGCAACGAAATCAAAGTCTCCTGCAATCGGATACCATAGTCCCAGTTTTGGTTTCCCTTTGAGGTAACGAAAGATTCGTTTTACAGCTTGCATATGAGACTCTTTCGGATTAGCCTAATATCTTGCACAAATACACACAGCAAACATAATATCAGGTCTAGATGCAGTCAAATACATTAGTGATCCAATCATGGCCCTATATAGAGTAGGATCCACATCCTGATCACTCGATGTATCGGGACTAAGTCCATGATTTTCTGGACTAGGAGATTTGTAGATACGATATTCATCCATCTTAAAGCGTTCTAATAGCTCATGTGTATATTTTGATTGATGAACAAAGAATCCATCTTTCTTTTGGTCAACTTGTAATCCTAAGAAAAAGGTCAACTCTCCCATAGCAGACATCTCAAACTTGCTTTTCATAACTTGTTCAAAGTCTCTACACATCTTTTCGTCAGATGACCCAAAGATAATGTCATCGACATATACTTGAACAAGTAGAAAATCCTTCTTCCTCCATTTTACAAACAGTGTACTATCAATTGCACCTCTTGTAAAGCCATTCTCAAGAAGATGCGCTGATAATGTCTCATACCACGCCCTGGGTGCTTGATGTAACCCATATAGAGCCTTATCCAAACGATATACTCTATCTGGATACTCAGGATTAGCAAATCCTGGTGGTTGTGAGACATACGGCAGTTCTTTGACTTTGCCATACAAAAAGACACTCTTAACATCTAATTGAAAAACTTTCATTCCCTTAAAGGATGCAAATGCTAAGAATAACCGAATTGCTTCAAGCCTAGCCACTGGTGCAAACACTTCTGTGTAATCAATTCCTTCTTCTTGATTAAACCCTTGAATCACTAAACGGGCTTTATTACGAGTAACGATTCCCCGATCGTCTCTCTTGCACTTAAATACCCATCTAGTCCCAATTGGATATTCACCAGCAAGTAAATCAACCAATTCCCATACTTGTAATTTAAAGAACTGAGACAGTTCATCCTGCATTGCTTCGACCCATGAGCTTTCTTTTAGTGCCATTTGCACATTTTTAGGCTCAATTTGTGAGATAAAGCATGAATATAGACATAGATCTGTAATCCCTGTCTCTTTCATTTCAGCATACAAGCTTGAGTGAGTGGATGTACTAGCTTTCGACTGATTCCGAGTTTGAACAGGAGAATTTGGATCACCAATGATATTTTCAATCGGATGATTTCTATTCAATCTCGTTACTGATACAGGTTCAACTGGTAAATCATGTTGTAAATTAGTACCAATTTCCTCCAATGGTGGTATATCATCATTAGTAGTAGAGGTCCTTAACTGTCTCAAAGGAGTAAGAATATCATCCACAATACTTTGAGAAACAATTTCAGGATCTACATTCTCTTGAGGTATGTCAACTGGAGGTTGTTGTGACTCAATCGCTGAAGCTTCATCATAATCAACAATAGTCCTAATTCCAGATGTTTGAACATTCGATGTTGGAGAAGAACTAAGATCGTCATCTCTAGACAATAAATGCTCGGGAATCTCTGAATTACTGACATAGTCACTGATAGGGACTTTAAAAGACTTGAAGAGATCAGAATAATCAAATTGCCAATCTAATCCCTTATGCAAGTCATGTGTGTAGCTCGTAACTTCAATGTTATAAACTATTTCCACACGTCCCATACATTTATTGAAGACACGTTTCTTTGGTGAGTTAGGAACATAACCTAGGAAGTATCCTTCGTCAGCCTTCTCACCAAATTTAAGTTGATGGCTAGTCTTCAATAAAGTGCATGAAACTCGAAAGGGTTCAAACCCTTTTAAGTTTGGTTTCTTATTGTTTAAAAGCTCATAACAAGTCTTGTTCTACTTTTTAACCGTAAGAACTCTATTTAGAACATGACATGCGGTATTCACCGCTTCTGCCCAAAAGATGACCGGAAGCCTTGAATCTGCAAGCATTGTTCTAGCCCCTTTCAATCAACGTTCTGTTTTTCTTTTCAGCTACACCATTCTGTTGAGGTTCATAAGGTGCGGTGAATTGATGTTGTCTCCCTTTGCTTAAGCAATAGATATTGAACGTTGAATTCTTGAATTCTGTTCCATTGTCACTATGAATTTTCTTAACTCTTGTTCTATAGATATTCTCAATTAGATCTAAGAACTCCATAAGAATACCAGGAGTTTCATCCTTAGATCCCAAAAAGAACACCAAGAGAATCTAGAAAAATCATCTTTGACAACCAAACAGTACCATTTGCCACCTATTCTTCTCTTGCTTATGGGGCCAAGGAGATCCATATGTAGCAACTCAAAAGGCGATAGGATCAAGTTTTCAGTTTTAGACTTGTGTGGTTTCTTATGTTGTTTGCCTTTCAAACAAGAAACACACTTGTCTTCAAACTCGAAACGTTTCAATGGTACACCGAGAACCAACCCATTGGATATAAGACATGTAGACTCCATCGAAGTAATAGGAGCACCCATGTTGATAGCATAGATGTCCTTCTTCCTTGGAGCCCTCATTAATATCCATTTTTCGGGAATAATGAAACCCGGCTTCAAAACTAAGGCCTCTATCTCATTGAAATAGACAGGGTGACCTTTATCATAGACTTGGGAAACACTCACTAGGTTGTGCGTTAGTTCTTCGACATAATTCACATCCTCCAAAGTCAAAGTTCCATTTGAAACTTTTCCTTTCCCAGTAATAACTCCTCCTTTATCACCAGCGAAATGAACTCGCTATTTCAAACCTCCTTTGAAGTCTTTCAGTAGACTTCGAGTGCTTGTCATGTGTCTTGAGCAACCACTGTCTACGTACCACCAGCTATCTTCGTTCACAGTATGCTCCTGCACATGACATTTGTACACAATTAATCATCAAGAGGGACCCAAGCCATTACGATCTTGGTTTGTCCCTTATCATCTACAAACTTCAACTCTTTAAAGTAACCATCCTTCCCATTAGGAGCTTTGGTCACTTTCGAAGAAGTATGAGCTTGCTGATGATCGGTGGTCTTGGGTCTACGGGGTGAATTAGATCCAAACCTCCCTGACACATAACCTTGGGATTTTTGTCCTTGATTACGATTATAGTTATAGCTAATCCCATGTGTTCGTGAAGCAGAACCATGCTCATAATGACTATGGTTTCTTGAAGTAGAACCATTTTCATGATGACTATGGTTTGTTGAAGTAGAACCATTTTCATAATGACTATGGTTCCTAGTAGGGGTCATAAACCTCGACGGTAGTTGATCTTTAATAGAATGTTCAGGCCGTTTAGGTTTAGGTGGAGAGACACTATGAGAAGCATCTCTTTTAAGAAGATTTACAAGTTTACTACCTAATCCCGGTTTGGTACCTAACCTGTCTATATTCGAACTAGAGATATTTGGTGTCTTATTAGTATTCACAGGCTTATGTGATGCTTCCGTCTTCTTATTAGGACAACAAGAAGATACGTGCTCTGGCGACACTTGAAGCAAGACATCTATTTACGTGACTTAACCCCTTTTCCACCCTCATTCTTAGTCTGAGCTGAAAACACTAAAGGTGAATTATTTTGTTCCTTAATATACTCATCATTTACCTTAGTATCAACAATCATTTCACTCGAGACAAAATGTACTTTAGTGAATGATTTGTTCTTACTAATGTCAGATGATGAATCTTTAACAACATCCTTCTTTGTTTCAGTAATTTTAGACTTTTTAGTTAACAATTTATTAGATTCGGTATTCACATCCGGCATTTCTAAGTTAACAGAAGTATTAGTGTAATTTGAATTAAAAGGTGGAGGTACATCACTGTAGCCTAAACCAGTCACATCCTTTACACTACGTTGAGAACTAATTATATGATCTAAAGTTAAGGAAGATGTCCTATAACCTTCAAACTTACGATTTAACTCAACCAACTTCATTTTAGACTCAGATAGCTCCTTATCTTTACTAGCAATATTTTGATTTAAATCTTTCAAGTTCAAATATAACCCATCTATTTTAACACACTGTTCATTAATGATATCTCTTAGATTGGTTCTATCAGAAGCATCAAGTTTAATCTTTTCTTTTAAAGCTAGTTTATCTTCACTTAACCTACGTACATCACTTTTAGCAACTTCAAGTTCCGATGTTAAGGTTTTATGTGATTCGGCAAATACACTAACCTGAGATTGCAAATCATTAACTAAATAACAAATATCAGCAAGAGTAAGGATGTTAAGACATACTTTTTTCTTATCTGTTTGAATATCAGCCATATGTGCAAAAAACTCATCACGATTCATATCCTCAGTTGAGTTGATGTAGAGCACATCGTCATCACTTGCTTTAACTTCTACCTCCGGCACCTTATATTGAAAATCCACATCAGTTGGCATATAGGATGTTGATTCAACAGGTTTCTCTTGATCATCTATTTCAGCCATAAGAGCTTGCTCAGACTGAGTAGACCAATCATAAGAACCGTCCATCTGCTGAACCACCAAGACTTTGGAAGTTAAAGTACTTCTCGAGTCTTGTCTTCCATTACCAATATCAACCTTTGGTCGTTGACATTCCCTAGCAAAGTGTCCGTAACCTTGACAGTTATAACACTTAACCTTGGATTTGTCAAACCCTGGTCGATTTCCTATTACCCTTCTACCAGTACGCTTTAAGAAATTCTTAACTCTTCTTGACACCATTGCTAGTTGCCACTGAAGATCCATTTCTTCAAGGTCATCAAGGTCAATCTGATCATAATCCTCATCAAACACAGCTGGATCATTGATCTTCCCCTGAATGTAGTTCTCATAGGAAGCAACAAAAGAAGCAAGAACAGATAGTTGATGTTCAGCAGATTTCACACTCATAGGCATCTTATGATGCTCTTGAGGTGACTTCTCAGAAGGTTTCCCTTTAGTTTGACTTCCAGATGAAGCGATAAAGCATAAATCCTCAGTCACCATTTCACCATTTTCATCAGTTTCACCAACTAAGAGAGCAGTGGTTGAACTAGATGAACTAGAGAGAATAGACTTTCCATGATACAATCCAGGATTCTGTAATTGATCATAGTTTGTCTCTCTCGTTTTCTTAGTGAAATCATAACCTCTGAGCTTATCTATAGCCTGCTCAAGAGTCATTGTAGCATATCGCTCATCATTATCTTTGAGCATAATTCCATGCATTTCCCATTTGGAAGGTAAACCCTCAATAAAACTTGTCGGTTTTCTCCACATCAGTATAGAAAATCTCATGGTCATCTAGCTCACTCAGTAAATGGTAGTATCTTGTGGTATATGCTTCAAGATCCTCTTCTCTAAAAGCTTTAAACACAGTAAACTGCTTTTCTAGAAGATTTTTCTTGCCAGCCTTAACCTGTGGACTACCCTCACATCTTTTCTCAAGAGCTACCCAGAGCTCTTTAGCAGTATGAAAAGACTTCAACTGATGATTGGTTTCCTTAGGAAGACTCACTTTAATTGAGGAATGAGCCTTATTTTCAATTTCAAAATCTTTCTTCTGGTTATCATTCATCCTGTGATAGGGTACAACCACAGTAGCATTCAATTTCAACTCGCAGTGCCAACTCAAGTCGCAAGTGATAAACCTGCGAGATGAGACCTGGGCTCGCAATCCTTGTGGACTCGCAAAGCCCATGGCCTGCGAGTTAAAACTGATATAAATAGAAATGATTAGGTCATTTCTAGAGATCCGTGCCTTACATCACTCCCAGTCATCATTACACATACACCTCGATTTCTGCGCCCAGAGAATATTAATATATTAATAGGCTAGGTTTTGAAGGATTAACTTTTGTTAATTATCAAAACAAAACCTTTAATTATATAGATAAGTTATATAAACTTTAATCAAACGTATTGAGGGATTCCGCACCTCAATACTTTAAGATAATGTTGTTATCGAACCAAGATCTAGTGACTTACAATTGGTATCAGAGCTTTCGGGCTAAGATATTGTGGTTTCAAGATTTTAGTTTAGTTAACTAGTAATCTCTGGACACTTTTAGGTTTGTTTACGATCGAAATCTGCTGATTTAATCGTGAAAATACCAAAAATTTCAGTTCTCAGATTTCACAGCCGTTTTGCGAGTTGAGATTAGGGTTTCAGCTGTTATATGCGACTTAAGCTGTTATATGCGAGTTGACATAACTTGGGAGTTGAAGATTTCTTACGAGTTGAATTCACTTGCGAATTGAGTTAACTTGCGAATTGAAGTCACTTGTGAGTTGAGATAACTTGCGAGTTGAGATCATTTGCGAGTTGAGATAACCTGCGAACTGAGTTGAATCCCTGCGAGCTGAGTACCTGCGAACTGAACATTCTGAACTTTCTGATTTGATAATTTTTGAGATTTGCAAAGATGTCTGACTTGAGTAGAATGATTGAGATGGACCATGAGATTGGAAAATCTAATGTTCCACCTAAATTGCTCCGACTTGAGGATTATTATGGACGGAAGGACAGGTTTGAATCATACTGTAGATTCCATGACTTGACAATCTAGCTATGTATCAAAAATGGATACGCTGCACCTACTACTGTTGTTGAGAATGCTAAGGAAATCAATCATCAGTTGTAGTCTTTTCACACTGCTAAAGAGCTCTGGGAAGCTCTTGAGAAAAGATGTGAGGGGAGTCCACAAGTTAAGGCAGGCAAGAAGAATCTTCTGAAAAAGCAGTTTACTGCGTTTAAAGCTTTTAGAGAAGAGGATCTTGAAGCCTATACCACTAGATACTACCACTTACTGAGTGAGCTAGATGACCATGAGATTTTTTCTATTCTGATGAGGAGAAAACCGACAAGTTTATTGAGGGTTTACCTTCCAAATGGGAAATGTATGGGATTATGTTCAAGGACAATGATGAGCGGTATGCTAAAATGTCTCTGGAGCAAGCTATAGATAAGCTTAGAGGTAATGATTTCTCTAAGAAAACAAGAGATACAGATTATGATCAACTACAGAATCCAGGATTATATCATGGAAAATTTGGTCTCTCGAATGTTTCATCCAGTTCGACCACTGCTCTATTTGTTGGTGAAACTAATGAACATGGTGAAATGGTAACAGAAGATTTATGCTTTATCGCTTCATCTGGAAGTCAAACAAAACGGAAAATGTGACAACCCTCAAATTTCGGTAAAATTCCGTACATTTTAATTACGTGCATTTAGGCTAATTCCCTATTAAATTAAAGTGAATTCGTTTCTATCAAATAAAGTCTAGCAAAAAGCTCACATTTGCATACGAGATGCACAATAATTTAATGCGAGATGCATCGGTGATTTTAAGAATTATACGAAACAATCGGTAGAGACCAAAATACCCGAACGTTGTGATCTATTTTCTTAAAATAACGTAAATCTATTTAATAATAAATAGTAGTTATTACTATTATGATAATTATGCTAGTTTAAAAGCATAGCAGATTTTAAAAATCGATAAACGTCCACGTGAACTAGAAACGTGCAACAACGAAATAAATTGTGAATTTAATTGAATAAGGTATCGATAAATACTTGAACATTATTATAATTAATAGTAGTTAATTACTATTATTATGCGATTTATTTTATAACATTCCAAATAATCAAATCAAAAGATTATACGAATTCGATAAACGCGAAAATGAAGAGATTTCGCGAATAACAACAAACGAAGTATCAGTAAACGACTTGAATACTATTTCAATCAATTAACAACATTATAATATCTTAATAACCTTAATCTATCCTAATTAACCTTAAACTACCTTAATTAATCCTAATTAAACCTAATCACACAATTAACGCATAACTAATCGAGATTAACGATTAACGACCTAAATATCTAGACTAAGTATGTAATTAACCTACTAAGGGGCCCCCCCTTGTTTCCCTCTCCAAAAATCTGGCCAAAAAGGGGCCCTAGGGACCCCCTTTGACCTCCCTTTGATCCCCATGAAACAAGGAACAAAAGCAAGGCTTCCATGCCCCCTTTTTCCCTTCACTCCCACACACACAAACACTCAAACACCCTCCCTTTTTCCTTCTCTCTAAACCACGAAAATCATCAGCCCAAACCACCCTTTCATGCTCAAGAACAACCACCACAAGTCCACCATTACACCACACTCAACCACCACTCCACCACCATCAACCACCATGAACCACCACTCCAAAAACACTCATCTTACCCTCATTTTACTCACAATCACTAGCTCATTTCGTTTCCATATCATTCCAAGGGTAAAAAAACTTTAAACTTTCGAATTTGGAGCTAGGAAGTCAACAACACAACATTCAAACCTTCATCTTGCTCAAAATCGCCTTTTTAGGCTTTGTAAGGAAACTCTAACTATAAACTCTTTGATTGTTTCATTTAAATGCTTACTTGATAGTTAGAATATGTTTAGATGTTCACTCTTGCTAGATACAAACTTAAAAACACGTATTTGTATGATTTATTACAAAGTTATGATAAAAAGAACCAAGACAAACTTTAAAACAACCAAAGTAAAAATGGCAGAAACTTTACTCGACTTGAGAGTTGCATAACTCAGTCGAATCTTAATGAAAATTAGTGTTTATTGAGTCTAAAATCAAGTTTAAAGATTTATCTTTCCAACCCAACCAATTTCATAAGTATAAATAAAGTATTAGAACTAGATCTAAGTTGATAAACCTTGAATCACCAAAGTCCTTGTGTTAAAAATGAGATAAATGGAACTATGAGGACTAAAATGCAAAATCCGTGAAATTAAGGACTAAGATAATAGAAATCAGTAAGTTTAAGTTTAATATAGATAAATCCATGGCCTAAAGTATTAAAAACGAGACTTGTACGATTAAAACCCGATAAACCCAAAGGTTAAGTTAAAAACGGAGTTAAAACGACTTAGATAATATTATAACGACAAAAGTATAAAAAGTCAATTATAAAACTTATAACGACATTAATATATATATTTTAAAGATTGACATTTTTCAATTAAAAATGTACTGCGACACAATCCTTGTGTCGCAAGATAGCACAACGACATAACGAGTTATGTCGCAGTTATGCAATTAAATCAATTTAATGATTTTCAGCGACACAAGAGTTGTGTCGCACAACAGATCAGTGACATAAGATAGCGTCATAGAGATTGTGTCGCAGAAAGACAACGATATAAAGCTGAACAGAAGCTGCGACACATCTGTTGTGTCGCAGCATGTGTCGCAATGATGAACACGATGAAACCCATATTTTCAGATTTGAAAAAAATTGGGGGTTTCATGTTTAAATCATCCCCGAGGGTGCACAAGCATAGTAGGAACATTATACAACAATTTATACACGCAATTAATCATTCAAAGTCAGAGAATTTCGGAAAACTAGGAGAACCTAAAAAACCGAAATTATAAATTCAAATGTTATCATAAATATGCAATAATAATGAACAAGATTTGTACCTATCGACGCGTAAGAGTAAGTAGAACAAGAAACAAGCGAAGAAACGAGCAGAAATCAACAGAAAAATCACAAAATAATCGAAGGATGCGTCAGAGATGTTGTGTCGCAGGGATCCAATTTTGTCGCTGGATTTCAAATTTTGTGTCGCTGTTAATTAGAAACTAATTACAGCGACACGAGGGTATTTATACCCCTGACACAAGGCAGCGACACAATGATGCGACACAAGCCTTGTGTCGCTTTGTGAGCAACACAAATATGCGACACAAGCCTTGTGTCACAGAAGTCAATCAAGGGTTAAATTTTAATTTTTTATTTGTGACACTTAGAAAAGAAATTTAATAGAAACAGATATATAATAATAAAATAACATAAAAGAACGTTTTGAGAGGTGTCTATTTAGGGATCATATTAGAAAGACAGACTTGCAAGACAATGTCAAATTTTAATTCGATTATCAGTATAGTTGTCCAAATTTAAATTTATCAAGCAAAGTTAACAAGCCTGAGAAGCAATCTATAACAAGACGATTATCGGTATTGTTTGTCCACTTAAACATGTAACACACTCAACTTCAAGCTTTAGCAATTATTGTGAGAGTGAGTATGTCTCTGTGAATCCCACACAGATATACTCCTAGTATCAAGACATGCCCAAGACTTCGATTGGTTAGAGAAAGTATTTGAATTCAACATTTTTAAGAACCAAGCCAGCGGTGACAGGTCTGTACTTACGTACAGCAAAGCGACTTAAACTTGATTCAGGTGTAAGCAAAACCAGACTTGGTCAAACCGTTTAGCAACCTTGTTAGGTATCTTTGATTTTATAAGACTTTAAAGTGCTTTGACTTTTGTTTGCTTGGTTTTTGAAAAGTATACTGACTGAGACCAGGTCTGTACGGACGTACAACAAAGGAAACAGACAGCATAAATCCCCAAATGTTGTCAGATACAAGCTCAGGTTAATAAAAGCATGGCAAGCTGATACATAGGAATTAAGACACATTGTCATACATCACATGTTGGTCATCACAAAAGAATAAACACACATTAAAGGATTTCTTAGATGCTCAAAGAAAAGTATGAGAATGCCTACCAATACATCGTGCAATGATACAAATGTTTGTAAGGACATGTATAACATATACGAGATAAACCTACTGATACATCAAGGATAAAACTTAAGATTGACATTTGAGGGGTATCTCCTAATGTACTATCATCTCCCTAGTTGTTTACAGACACAACTGAACGTCTTTTGCACATGTTGCAACGTTGCTTTTCTTTAATGCTAGTAAGCACAAAGAGTGGCTATTGCATTACTTACCTTTTTTTTTTTTTTTTTAAACAGTAAGCATAAGAACATAACATAATAAGGTCACAAATATTACTTTTGAATGGGAAAGAAACGTAACCCTATCATGTTGACTAGCTTATCGAAACGAGCACGGGAAAAGGCTTTGGTGAACAGGTCGGCATTCTGCTTAAGGGTATCTATTTGGACCAGATCAATTAGGTGTTTCTCATAGCAATCACAAATGAAATGAAACCTAATTTCTATGTGTTTGGTCTTACAATGTTGGACAGGATTACGTATAATACATATAGCAGCAGTATTGTCTATATGAATAGGAGTCATAGTTAAGAGTAAACCGTAATCGCGCAACTGGTGTTGTATCCAAAGAACCTGGGAACAGCAACTGGCAGCCGCAATGTATTCAGCCTCTGCGGTTGAGGTAGAAACAGTCGTTTGCTTTTTGCACAGCCATGATACGAGCCGTGGTCCAAGAAACTGACATCCACCAGAAGTGGACTTCTTATCCATATTGCATCCCCCATAATCCGAGTCCGAGTAAGCAGTGAGCGCGAAGCTTTTCTCATTAGAATACCATAGACCAAGAGTTGGTCTACATTTGAGATAACCGAAGATTCGCGTAACTGCCTTCATGTGAGATACCTTCGGTTTAGCCTGATACCTTGAACAGAGAGAGACTGCAAAGACAATGTCCGGACGCGATGCAGTGAGATACATCAGAGAACCAATCATAGATCGGTAATCTTTTTCCGGACAGTCCTCTTCATCTTCCGCTGGACCAAGGTGATGATTCAGCTTTAAAGGCGTCCCATAGGATTTGCAGTCAGTCAAGTTATACCGCGTAAGCATATCATTGACGTACTTGGACTGATGAATGTAAATCCCTTTAGCAGACTGTTCGACTTGTACGCCCAAGAAAAAGTTCAGCTCCCCCATTTCACTCATTTCAAATTCTGACTTCATGACACAGTTCATCCTTGGTAGAACCAAAGATGATGTCATCCACATAAACCTGTACTAATAACAAGTCCTCCCCTGCATGCTTAATGAAGAGAGTATTGTCGATCGTTCCTCGTACAAAACCATTCTTTAGAAGATGAATCGCAAGCCGCTCATACCAAGCTCTAGGAGCTTGATGAAGACCATACAACGCCTTGTCCAGCTTTCAGACGTAGTTCGGATGAACAGAGTCTTCAAAACCAGGCGGCTGTTTGACATAGACCTCTTCAACCACTTGACCATATAGAAATGCACTCTTAACGTCAAGCTGGTAAACCCGAAATCCTTTGAATGAAGCGTACGCCAGGAAAATGAGGATGGATTCCAAATGAGCAACCGGGGCAAATACTTCATCGTAGTCCAAACCTTCAATTTGAGTGAAGCCCTGGACCACTAGATGTGCTTTGTTGCGAATTACCACGCCCTGATCATCCTTCTTCACACGATATACCCAACGAGTGCCAATTGGATGAACACCCTTGGGTAAAGGCACCAAAGTCCATACTTGCAGCTTTTTGAATTGTTGAAGCTCTTCCTGCATAGCCTCAACCCAGTATGGATCCTTCAACGCATCAGCTGTCTTCTTCGGTTCTACTTGTGAGAGAAAGCATTCTTCAATTTCTGAAGCAAGACAAACAGGATCAGTGTCGGTAACAGGAGACGACGTTAACACAGATTGTTCAGCAGCAGCAATCTGTCGTCTCGTTAAAACACCTTTGTTTAAATCACCAAGAATGGCATCAACTGGATGTGACAAACAAATATTCAGCAGCAGCAATCTGTCCTCAGGAATATTGAAAGAATCAAACAGTGTTTGATAGTCAAACAAATATTCAGGTCCCTTCCCCTGAGGGTTGTCAGTGTAATGGAAAAAGGTGACTTCAAAATGTTCTTCCACACGCTTGGTCACTAAGTTATACACACGTTTGTTTGGTGAGTTATTAGAGAATCCTAGAAAAACACCTTCACAAGATTTCTCACCAAACTTAGCAATTCGTTCCTTGGTGTGCATAATAGTGCATAGGCAGCCAAATGGTTCAAGAAACTGTAGATTAGGCTTTCTGTTGTTGAACAATTCATAGGATGTCTTGTTCTTCTTCTTAACCATTAACACCCGATTCAGAACGTAGCAGGCCGTATTCACAGCTTCGGCCCAAAATGTGATTGGAAGCTTAGAGTCAGATAGCATTGTACGTGCAGCCTCAATCAAAGTCCTATTCTTACGTTCTGCAACCCCATTCTGCTGTGGAGTCCTTGCGGCACTGAATTGGTGTTCAATACCATTGCTCAAACAGTACAGCTCCATAATCGAGTTCTTAAACTCTGTACCGTTATCACTCCTTATCTTCTTGATTCTCAACTCACAAAGATTTTGCAGTTTATCGAATAGATAGATGAGAATCTCAGGCACTTCATCCTTGGTCTTCAGAAAATAAACCCAAGAAAATCGCGAATAATCATCTGTCACAACTAGTCAATACGAAGCTCCTCCCAAACTCTTCTTTCTGACTGGCCCGAATAAATCCATGTGAAACAGCTCCAAGGGCTTCTCAGTTGAATTGGCCAGCTTCGGTCTGTGAGACTTCTTGTGTTGCTTTCCTTTCTGACAAGGGACGCAGTGATCATTCAGTCCAAAGGATTGCTTAGGGACACCTCGCACTAGATCATTCTTGATCAGGTAGTTCATCTTGCAAAAGTGCAAGTGTCCTATACGCCTGTGCCATAATAACGATTCCTTCTCGGGAGCTTTAGATAGAAGACATGTGAGCTGTGTAGTTTCCAAAGTACTCATGTCAAGAATATACGTGTCTCACTCCCGAGGTGCCCTCAGTAGTACCCATTCTTCACGGATTACAAATCTCGGCTTCAATATACAACACTCAGTGTCTGTGAAAGTAGTAGTGTACTTTTTATCGCACACTTGAGAGACACTGAGAAGATTGTTGTTGCAATTTTTCTACAAAATTCACCTTCTCAAAGCTTACCATTCCATTAGTAAGCGTACCCTGACCAGAAATAACTCCCCCTTTATCACCAGCGAAGGCCACATAACCTCTATTGTAAGCATGAACCTCAGATAAAAGGGAAACATCACCGGTCATGTGCCGAGAACAACCGCTGTCGATATACCATTTACTATTCTTTACAAATTCATGTTGCTGCGGCACCACAAACAAGGTAAATTAGTTAGAAATGGAGACACAAGCCTTTATAGTCTTGGGTACTCCAGTAACATCATCAACAATGACCACATCAGTCAAAACTTTGTTTTCAAACAGTTTAGAATGTTTGACTGATGAGGTATTGTCGGATGTAGAATCTTTGCAAGATTCTTTAATCTTCCAAACCTGCTTTGGTTTGGATGCTTGCGAGTCAACAACTTTGAGCTTTAAGTTTTGCAAAGTATTTTGCTCAACTTTGTTGACTTTGACAACTGGGACAGGAGTCTTTGAGCCTTTCATTGAAATAGACTTCTTTGAAGGATTCTTAAATTTTGAGACTCGCGAAACCTGTTTCCCATACTGTTTCTTCGCAAGCACAGGACAATCATTTATCAAATGACCTTGCTTCTTGGAGTAGAAGCAAGATCGATGCTCAACACTTGATTGAGATTGAGGAATAAACAGATGAGTTCGACCAAAAGAAGCATGTGTTGAACAATCACATTTACGTGAGCATTCAACAAGAGATGCTTTAGAAGAATTTTTAGAAGATTTATTTAATATAGTTGGTTTAGAAACAATCTTCTTTTGAGGTTCAGCCATAGCTTTACCTTTTCCTTTTGTTATAGCCTGTTCATTTCGTTCGATAGTAATTATATGATTTTCAGGCTTGACATTTTTCTTAACTGGTCTAAACTCTTGATCAGTTATGTCCTCAATTTCAATTTCCTCTTCAGTAATACGAGGAAGCACAGAAAGAGCCTTTCCTAACTTAGGCTCAACTATATTCTCAGACTTAATTAGCTCAGTCTGATGAATCTCAGCCTTAACAGGCTTAACTTTCTCAACCTTTTGAGTCTTACTTGTTTCAGACTCACTAGTATTAGCCTTAACTAGCTCGGGCCTACTAGTTTCAGGTTGTTTTGATGCAGTGATGACAGTTTCAGCCTTAACTAGCTCAGGCTTACTTATCTTGATGCTAACAGCAGATTTGACAGGTTTAACATCTATCTTTGTAAAGATAGGCATCAAGTCATTAACATTATCCCTAACAGGCATGGGAAGATAATCCTTAGGAGGTGGGACTTGATGAAAACCAAGTCCTGCCTTACTTTTGGTATCGGTCCTCTGTGCCTGTAGGATTTCATCAAAGACTAGAGAGGAGACCGAAAAGTTTGAGAGCTTTTTCTTTAAATTTAGAACTTCAGTTTGAGATTCAACAAGTTCTTTTTTAACAGATGATAGCATATCAACATAGTTACCAATTTCATCTTGTTGTTCAAAAATCTTAGCTTTTAGTTCCTTTTTCTCTTCCAAAACAGCTTTTAACTTTTGCCCACTGGCCTTATCACTGTCTCTTAACATGTTATTTGTTTCATTTAAATTTTCAATGATAGTGTTAAGGCGTGTGGTATCCTCTCTATACCTGTTTAGCTGGTTAGTTAATTTAATACATGATACACAAGATAATGGTTCATCATATACCTCATGCACTTCAGCCATCAATGCTCATTCTGTATCATCATCATCTGGGTCAGACCATTCCCAAGCATTGTTGGAAAGCAGTAGCGCAGCGGAAACCATCGCCTTTTCGTCAGATCTGGCCTTCTCAGATAAATTGGACTGAGAGGGTTTAGATAAACCGGAAGGTAGGTTCTTCTTTCGGTCACATTCACGAGCAAAGTGTCCATAGTTGTGACACTGGTAGCATTTCACCTTGCTCTTATTAAATCCCAGACCCTTCTCTTCCGGATCAGTGACGTTCTTCCTCCCAGTCTTCTTCAAGAAATTCTTGACGCGTCTTGTGAGCATAGCCATGCTCCACTTCAAGTCCATTCGTTCGAGCTCTTCTTGATCAATTTGACTGAAATCTTCTTCAGTCATATTCACAGTGTTGTTCTTGTTGGATAGGAAGTCATCATACGCTGACAAGAAAGCGGTGAAGACAGCTGCATGTTCCTCAGCAACTGCAGGAGATGCTCCTTTAAAGTTGGAGTTGGAGCACCAGAACCCCCAGAAAAGAATGCAGCCCCAGCAGCTTGAGTCACTGCAGCAGGAACATCCACACCATATAACTTAAGATTCTGAATATGTGTAGTAGCCTTGGTCTCCTTCTTCTGCATGTCTAGGAGATCAGCAACAATCTGTCCAACCAAATCATCAAGCTCCATATCCATGATATCTTCATCTTTCTCCATTAGCAGCACTCGTGTATTCCACTTTTTGGGTAAGGAACCCAAAAGCTTCTTGTTAACATCTGTTTTGTCAAGAGTGACACCTCCCTCGACTAATTCACTTACAAGTTGTGAGTATCTGCTGCACATATCTTCAAGAGACTCAGTAGGCAGCATGTCAAAAACCTCAAACTGTTTCTTGACCAGATCTAGTTTGTTCCGTTTGTATTGATTACTGCCACCACATTTCTTTTCAAACGCCGTCCATAAGTCATATGCGGTTTTGTGATGGCGTAGTTGTCTCAATATCTGTTGAGGTAAGGCCATGGTGATCGCAGAGTATGTTTTTCGTTCAGTATCAAATGCCTTGCGTTCCTCAGGAGTCATTGATTTAATGGACTTTTCAGGAATTGGTCCATTAAATATACCAGTTCGAACAGGGCGTTCATATCGTTCCTCTAAATAGATCAGCATTTCAGCATCGTTGAACGATACAAACGCTTCAAACCGTTGACGCCAGTCCAAATAGTTCATACCAGTAGTGTACATCGGTGGCTTATTCGTAGAACCCACCTCACTATTGTGCTTTAACATTGCCCCAACCTGTTGAAGTGATGTTGATGTAGAAGCAGACATGGTAATGGGCTCGAGAGACTTTTCAAAAATTTCTGAAAACTGAAGAATGCGACACTAACGTTGTGTCGCAGAGGTTATGTCGCAAATGAAAATAACAGCGACACAGAGGTTATGTCGCAACTGAAACAACTGCGACACAGAGGTTATGTCGCAACTGAAATAACAGCGTCACAGAGGTTATGTCGCTGAAACCCTACAGCGACACAATTTTATGTCGCAAGCTTGTGTTGCAGAAACGGCGCTGTCAGATGCCAAAAACCTCAAAAACGAAAATTTTCGAAACTTAAACGTTTTTTATCGAAAAACTTCGTAAACACTGACTTTCTTAGGTTCAAAAACTCCAATCTTCAGCTCCAAAACACTTTATAATGAAGATCAAACACCAAAAAAATGTTAAATAATCAAAATAAGTATTAAAAACTTACCTAAACGATTTGATACCACCAAAATCCTTAGATTAATGGCTCTGATACCAATTGTAGATCCCTAGGATGATCTTTTAATCAAATCGCTCAATGGAGATAATCACACGAATAGAATATAAAGCTTAAAATCAATAATAATACTTTATATTTCTTTATCAAATATTCTCAAGAAAATACAGCAGCCAAAAAACAGAGAATAAGTGTGTGTAAAAGTCTCCCAAAAGTCTCTCTCTAAAACCCTAACATTTGGGTACTTATACTAAACAAAATGGCCGGATTATGCGACACAAGCCTTGTGTCGCATAGATCACTATTAAGAACTATGTCGCAACTGCAACTATTGCGACACAGGCCTTGTGTCGCATAACACAGAAAATGTAAATTTAACTAAGTCAATTACATTTACTAACACATTACAGACTTGACCAACTGACAGACACACTAAGATGTATCAACAGTAGGCTTCAAGGTCCTCTTCTCTAAAAGCTTTAAATACCATAAACTGTTTTTTTAGAAGGTTTCTCTTGCCAGCCTTCACTTGAGGGCTTCCCTCACACCTTTTCTCTAGAGCTTCCCAGATCTCTTTAGCTGTATGAAAGGACTTCAATTAGTGATTGATCTCCTTGGGAAGGCTCATCTTTATCGATGAATGTGCCTTATTATCAATAGTAAATTCTTTCTTTTGATTGTCATTCATCCTGTCGTAAGGCACAATCACAGTTGCATTTTCTACCACAGCAGTAGGTGCAACATATCCGTTCTTAATGCATAGCCAAATAGTTATGTCATGGAATCTACTGTAACTTTCGAATCTGTCTTTCCATCCATAATAGTCCTCGAGTCTGAGCAATTTCGGTGGAACATTAGATTTACCGACCTCGTGTTCCATTTCTATCATTCTACTCAAATCAGACATATTGGCAAGTCTTAAAAGTTGTCAAATTACAAAATTTTGCAAGTTCAGTTCGCAGGTAAAACTCAACTCGCAGCTAGTTTCAGTTAGCAAAGGACTTCAACTCGCAAGTAAATCTCAACTCGCAGCTGATCTCAACTTGCAAAGAAAAACTCAACTCGCAGAGGAAAACTTAACTCGCAACTAAATCTCAACTCGCAAGACAAATCTCAACTCGCAAGTGAATCTCAGTTCGCAAGTCAAATCTCAACTCGCAGAGAATCTCAACTCGCTTATAACAGTGTAACCCTAATCTCAACTCGCAAAACGGCGCCTCGAAATCTGGGAACTGAAACTTTTTGGTATTTTTACGAATAAATCAATAGATTTCGTTCGTAAAACCACCCCAAAGATGTTATATAACCAAAAACCTTGAACCCACAACGTTTCTAAGCCCGAAAACTCTGATACTGTAAGGTCGCTAGATCTTGGTTCGATAACGGATTATCTTTAAGGTATTGAGGTGCGGAATCCCTCAATACTTTAGGTTTAGGCTTATATAACTTTGCTATTAATTAACAAGCTTCGTTTTGATATTAACTAGGTTAAACACTCAAAACCGAGCCTATATAATAATAGCCTTTATATCTGCACGAAAAACGAGGAGAATAATTAAATATTTGCTGTGTGTAATAATGGCACGGATTTCCAATAAATGAGCAGCATTTAAATATATATATCTGGTTCAACTCGCAGGCCATGGGCTTTGCGAGTTGACTCAACTCGCAGCCCATGGGCCTGCGAGTCCAGATGGCTGCAAACCCAGATCTCAACTCGCAGTGGAAAGCTGCGAGTCCAGATTGGTCTGCGAACTGAGATCTCATCTCGCAGGTTATTAGACCTGCGAGTTGACTTCTCATTTCGCGATTTTTCGATACTTGTCTAATAACATTTAACAAATAACAATAACAAGTTAATATCATATATTTACGAATCTAAACCAATTATACAAGTTTGACAATAAATACACTGGTCCTATTACAAGCTAGATCTGTTGTCACAATAACATGTCCCAACAGACTCCCCCTTGACAATAGCTCTAGCGTCGTTATCTTCAACTTTGTCCTTGGTCTTTACTTGTAAATTCTACTGCCCATATGAATCTTCATTCTGACACAAGTCTTCACCATCATTTGATAATCTCTTGCAAGATCACCCCATGCTTCAGTTGTTAAGATCTTGTTTTCGTTTAACTTTAACAGGTCCTTCTTCGACAGATTCATCAGGTGTTGATGGTCATAAACTGTCAGAATTACTCTTTCTCCTCCTTCAACTTCATCGTCAACTTCAACCATGACAGCTTCACCAGTCTCTGAGTCCACGTGCCAATTCAGAAGATTTCCTAGAATATTCTGTGGCATTGTCTTCAGCGGTATCTGTTGTACACACTTGACAGCTGGATAAGTCTTCTTCCTTAATCTTCTTCAGTTCTCTGACTACGTTCCTGTAATTTGATCGTCTTTCCGACTCTTGGCTTTATCTTTTCAAACTTCATTGAACGACCCTCAGTCTTGATTATTCTTTCAACATATCTTGCATATGGATCATTACTGGGGTTTCATTCAATTCTAAGCGTGCCAAGTCTCGGACTTCAAATCGAGGAAGCGAACTAAAAACTTTAAGCTTCTTATCAAAATATTGAACTCCATCAAACCTTTTGATAGCAAACAGTTTTAGCTCAAAGTCATAGTACCATCCGATTATTCCCTTTCTCGGTACTTTCTTTCCAGTGATATCTACCTCAGACATTCCAATCTTCTGCTTTCTCCTTTTCAAGGGTCTGAACATAGGATTGTTTCTGAGTTTTTTAGGAAGCTCATCTTCTGATTCAGAACTGGTTGATTCATCTAGATTTTCATCTAAATCGACAACCCTTTCTCCATCTTCTTCCTGGATGACCACTTTAGTTGTAGATGGGCTTACGATGTGTTCATCAATATCAGCGTCGAGATCTACACACTCGTCTGCCCCAATTTCAAAACTGGAAGTCCAATCCTCAGGAGGAACAAACTCTCTTTCTTCAAGGTCAAAGTCAATGTCCTCATCTTATTCATCTGGCATGTCGCCTTCAGAATCTGATAAGTTCAACATTTCAAGACCTATAGAAATACGTACACAAATATATTAATATCATAAGTTCTTTCATTGATTTCCCTGAATCAATCTAAGATTTTTCTTATTAATCCCTTTGTGTATTTAAAATATATTATATATACACTTATTCAAATCTTTCATCGATTATCATAATCAATCTAAAATTTGAATAAGTCTTATAATATACGAACATCATATATTATATGATATCATAACTCTTTTATCGATCATAGTCAATCTAGAATTACAAAAGGCTTATAATATACTCACATTCATAATTATAACATTTAAACATTAATGTTTTACACATTCAAGTTCAAACATCTTAATTACAGAATTAAATTACAAGTACAAAATTACAATGTATTAATAATTACAATCAGTCTATATTAATACAAGCTTCACCTTCATCAGCTTTACCCTTATCAGCACTAGCACCAGCTCCACTACCACTTGCTTCTGCAGACTCCCCCTGAATTGTAGTCTGCTGACCAGTCGTTGAAGGACCAGCCAGCTCACTTTCTTTTCCAGCTGCGGGATCATTGTCTTTATCATCTCGGCTCTTCTTAGCCAGCTCATCCTCTTTACAAACTTCTTCAAATGCAGCCTTCTCAATTGCAGCTTTCTCCCCTTGAGATGGCTGGTTCTGTTCTAAGTAGGTAATACGATGAGAGAGACGGTCAAGTTGTCGTTGCTTCTCAGCCACGTCATCTACCAGAGTGTTGTTGGTCTTGAGTAGCAGCGAGTAAGCATTGTTTTGTGTAGTGACATTGTCTGACAATTGTAGAAGCTGTGTGGCAAAAGTGTTAGCAACTATCTGCAACTCTCAAACCCTAGACTCCAATTGTGTAATGCGTTTAGCATCAGTCTTTGGTGAGGTTGAAGGAGCAGCATCAGTGGTGGTTGGAGGTGTGGGAGCAGACGGTTGCATTTTCTTTGCTATCTCTGTAGCAACATCGGTCAAGAGACGCGCCGCAACCCTGCTGGATTTGGTGGTTGGGTGTGAAGAAGGTCGAACCAAACCAAAGCAGCAATCATATCAGCCTTAGAGGGCATAGAATGTGATTGTATAGGAGCTGCAGAGGTTGAAGCTGTTTGCCTGTACAGCTTGCGAGGTCGAGAGACAAGCCTCTCCTCCTCTTCTTCTTCATCTTCTTCCTCATCCACAAGAATGAAATCGGGATCTTGTTCCACGGCTTTTCGTTTCAGTTTAAGTGCCGGGTCCATAATCAGCTTTGATCCTTGACGAATCATCCCACCAGGGATCCCAGATACAGACCCAGATGGTCTAGGCTCATCATCATCATCGTCGGAATCAGACTCAGAAGTAGAAGCAGCTTCTCCGTCTCGTCCCGATGGTCCAGCAGCATCAGGTGCCTCAGTAGGTGGAGGTGGTCCAGAAGTACTTGGACCTTCAGCCGAAAACTGATCTATCTCTCTAAAGTCCGGATCAGTGGCGTCATCATGTTGGACCAAAACCTCTTGCACCAGCTGGGCAGCAACCTCAGTATCCACCTGTTGACCAGGTTGGTTTACCTGATCCAGAACCTCCTCAATTAGCTCTTGTGGCTCTGGTGCACGTTCAGCCACATCAACATCAATCCAACCGTGATTCGGTGGAGCTTGATAATTAGGATCGATCAGTGAGCTAAATAGCTCAGTCAGCTTGGGCTGCATCTCAAACCTTCGTGAGGTTTGCATGAACATGGCATTATAAGCTCTTAGCCCAATGGTATCCACTCTAATATCTGGTTGAACAACCTGCAGATCAGGGATTTTGGCATGAATGATCAACATGCAGAATCTTAGATAGATCATAAACTGGGATCTAACTCCCCCCAAGATTTGGCGAACAATTTCCCCAAAGATGTAATCCGAAAAGCTGTATGGTTTATTATAAACCAGTGACAGTAAAGCAGATAGGAGAGAAGAGCTCAGCTCGTCATATCCTCCCTTCTTCGGTCAAAAAATAGTTACCAAAACATGCCATAAGAACCTCCATTCCCCGTATACTAGAGCCTTGAGGAACTTACGTCCTCTTTTTGGTCCTACATATCCCATACGAGTCAGTGCACCCTCGATAAAATCCGAAGAGAACTCAGTGGGTCCATCTTCCTGCTCGACAGTGCCCAACTGTAGTATGTTTCGAAGATCAGAGGCAGAGAAGATAACTGGACGATCATTAATCCTTGTCCGAATGACTGGAGGATTTACAGCAGTATCATACTCAATATTAGCCCATAATTGGGTTAAAAGATCTCGAGATAACGCGGGGGACGCCGTGATGCACCATGTAACGTAAGAATCCGAGCAACCCTAGATGCACCATGTGCATTGACGTCCAAATCAACCAGAACATTATGATGTCCAACGAATTATCGAGCCAGTTCTGTAATATCAAAAATCACACCAATGTTAGACAATAAGTTTAACATATATTGATAATCTCATATAATCTACGACCCATAATTGAACTATTAAGTTATGAAACTTAATTAACAATTATAGTTGTTAATTATATATAAAATCAATAAGTCTAACTCTCTATTTAAACTGCTACACGAATATATTACTTATTACAGAAAGTCATAAGTCTTATATAATAAGTATACGATTTTACGTGTTCACATTTAAGTCGACACGACAATCGTACGGCATTTTAAATTATAAACGCTTAATTAGTTAAACTAATCTAGAGATCGTAAATTAAAACAAACAAACTTTTCAACTCGCAAAACAAGTCAAAACAAGTCAACTCGCAGGTCAACAAGTCAACTCGCAAGCTCAACTCGCAAGTCATCTCGCAAGTCAGCTCGCAGGACTAGTCAACTCGCAAGTCAAACCGCAAGTCAACTCGCAGGTTGGACTCGCAAGAGCGGGCTGCGAGTTGAGTCTGGATCTCAACTCGCAGCATGAACTGTTAAAGTGACATCATCTTTTAATCTCAGATCAAGCGAGTTTTAATGCAATTAAAGTATGCCATTGTGTTCAATATACTCCAATGATCATAAACCCTAAGGTTTCTTGTCCATTTGAGCAATATTTTAATGATTTATGTAATTTTAAAAACCAAAACCCTCATTTTAACAAAATGTCGATTTTTGAGTTAATTACGCGGTTAAATCACTTGAATTTTACCTTAATATGTTCACAAATCAAAGATGTAAAATATCTATGAAGTCAAAGGTCCAATCCTCGAACAAAAATTTTGAAAATAAAAGAGAAGAGGTCTCGGTTCGCAAGGGGATTTGGGTTCGCAAAGAAATGCGAGTTCGCAGGACTGTTGTCTTGTGAACTCGCAACCCTTATATACCCCGTGGACTCGGCTCGCAACTTCTGCTCAACTCGCAGAGTTGAGCTCAACTCGCAGCCCAGGTCAATTCGAAGAGTTGACCAAAATTTTATATAATTTTATTTTAAAAATTATATTTTAATTCCATAAAATAAACAAGTCTAAAATAATTAATATTTTTCACTTGTGTTTTTCTTAGAATAGCGCGCACATTACAAGTCTAAAATAAAAGTATTTTTCACTTGTGATGTATCTAAACAATAATACGCATGATAAAAACATAAACTAAATGCATAAAATAAAATAAATAAAAAGACAATGATTCATAATAAACATTAATATTAAGTACCCTTGTATGAATGAAACAAATAGACGAAAAATAAAATGTACTAAAATAAAATAATAAGAATACATCCTAATTGAGGGCGTTAAGAATTTATCGACAGTGGGATCATATTAAAGAGAAACGGCTGAACCAATTGTTGAGTAAAAAATCTAAGAAGATTGTTAGTATGCATACCTCATGAAATTCACAATAAGTTACAGAAAAATTCACAACTTAACCATTTATCAACTTATATTTATAAAGGTATAACTTGGTTACCTATCTCCACAGAATATAACACATGCATCAAAATGAAACGATTAATTATCACAGACAGTTCAAGACGATTACCAGTATTATAATCCATATAAACAAAGTCTACACTGATTTCTAAGCAAGTCTTTTATTGTTGGTATGTATATTACCTAATGTGATCCAAAATACGACACACTGAGAAGTCAAGTAGGACACATAACACTGTATCTTTCACATTCAAGGTAGCGGTCACTAAATGATGTTCTTTTCGAAGCATATAACATATCCTTGAGTGAATTTTAAAAAATGTGACAAACATCAAACCTGTTTTGTAGATACTAGTGGTTCTAGATCTGTACGTAGTACAACATAAGATCCCTTAGTATAGACAAAACAAGTTTGAAACCATTGGCAAAACTAAAGGAGTCAGGTTTGTACTTAGTACAATAAAGACACCAGTAGTTTTACTAATAGCCATAATTCTTATTATTTGTCTTGACATATTTTCATAGATTCTTGATAACAGTGTATGGTCAGACTATCTTTCATCAATTAAGACTTATGTCATACGTCATATAGCAAATCACACGAGATAACACACAGAAGATTTATTGCTTATTATATGCTCAGAAATCAAAGCAGAATTTGCCTACCAGTACATCATATAATGAAGCTGTTTAGATCTAAAGTTTTCAAGCAAATTATAACGTGTGGAGAGAGGTGTATACTAAAATAAAGATAAGTAAAGGCCCGGTTTAAGAGATGTAGAAATGATGTAACTTACTAGAATCTACTAACACATCTAACTCAAGACTTTTGCCTACAATTATTAAGTCGTTTCCTCTAATTTACTATCATTTCCCAGTTGATAAAGACTTAACCCTTATCGGAGGCGATTCCCCTTATGTAACAAGCAAATGAATGCCATACGCCTAACCCCTTTTTTTTTTTTTTTTTTTAATAAACATAAACAACTAATAAATAAGAATAGCTAATTATTACAAAATAACTCTATGGAAGACTAATCCTCTGGATTTCTCATTCCAATTAGTTGCACCAATTTCTCGAATCGAGCTCTGTCGAACGCTTTGGTGTATAAGTCTGCTAAATTATCCACGGATGGAACCTTCGCTAACTTTATCAAGTTCTTCTCAGCACAGTCTCTAATAAAGTGATGTCGAATATCAATGTGTTTAGTTTTACTGTGCTTAACCGGATTATTGGTTATAGAGATCGTTGATTCATTATCAATCATCATAGGAGTATTTGTTATACTCAACCCATAATCAAGCAGTTGCTGTTGTATCCACAGAACTTGAGAACAACAGCTGCCAGCTGCAACATACTCAGCTTCACATGTAGAAATGGCGACTAAGGTTTGCTTCTTGCATTGCCAAGAGACTAGTCTACCTCCTAGGAATTGACATCCACCGGTTGTAGACTTTCTATTCTGATTGCATCCTCCGTAATCAGAATCAGTGTGAGCCACAAAATCTAAGTCTCCATCAGTCGGATACCAAAGTCCCAGCTTCGGTTTCTCTTTGAGGTAACGAAGAATTCGTTTTACAGCTTGCATGTGAGATTCTTTAGGAGTAGCTTGATATCTTGCGCAGACACATACTGCAAACATTATATCAGGCCTTGATGCTGTTAGATACATTAGTGATCCAATCATGGCCCTATAAAGAGTAGGATCCACGTCTCTATCACTCGATGTATCTGGACCAATACCATGAGCTTCCGGAATAGGAGTATGAAAAATTCTAGATTCTTCCATTTTGATACGTTCTAGAAGCTCATTCGTGTACTTAGTCTGATGAATGAAATATCCATCTTTCTTTTAATCGACATGCAATCCTAAGAAAAATGTCAATTCACCCATAGCAGACATCTCAAACTTGTTCTTCATAACTTGTTCAAATTCACTACACATCTTTTCGTCAGATGACCCAAAGATGATATCGTCAACATATACTTGAACAAGTAGAAAGTCTCTCTTTTTCCATTTGACAAAGAGTGTACCATCTATTCTTCCTCTTGTAAAATCATTTTCAAGAAGATAAGTAGATAATGTTTCATACCACGCTCTAGGAGCTTGATGTAATCCATATAGAGCCTTATCAAGACGATATACTCTATCTGGATACTTTGGATCAGTAAATCCCGGTGGTTGAGAAGCATACACCGTTTCCTTGACTTTTCCATACAAGAAGGCACTCTTAACATCCAGCTGAAAAACTTTCATTTTCTTTGAAGCTGTAAATGCTAAGAATAACCTAATTGCTTCAAGCCTAGCCACAGGTGCAAACACTTCATTGTAGTCAATCCCCTCTTGTTGATTGAAACCTTGGACAACTAGACGAGTTTTATTGCGAATCATGATTCCCCGATAGTCTTTCTTGCACTTAAATACCCATCTAGTTCCAATTGGATATTCTCCAACGGGTAAATCAACCAACTCCCAAGCTTGCAATTTTGTGAACTGAGACAGTTCTTCATGCATTGCCTCGACCCACGAATTTTCCTTCAAAGCTATCTGAACATTCTTAGGTTCAATTTGTGAGATAAAGCATGAATATAGACATAGATTTGAAATCCCTGTCTCGTTTATTTCATCATACAAGCTTGAGTGAGTGGATGTACTAGCTTTAGTTTGGTTCCGAGTCAGAACAGGAGAATTTGGATCACCGATGATATTATCAATCGGATGATTCTTATTCAATCTTGTTGAAGTAACAGGTTCGATTGGAATATCATCCTGTAAGTTAGCACCAATTTCCTCCAAAGGTGGTATACCATCATTAGTAGTTGATATCCTTAATTGTCTCAGAGGAGTGAGAATATCATCCACAATCCTTTGAGAAGCAATTTCAGGATCTTCACACTCTTGAGGTATATCATATTGAGGTTGTTGTGACTCAATAGGAGAGACCACATCAGTATCGACAATAGTCCTAACATCAGACGTTTGAGCATTCGATGTTGGAGAAGGAGTAGGATCCTCATCTCCCGACAATAAATGCTCAGGAATATCTGAATTACTGACATAGTCACTGAGAGGGACTTTGAATGACTTGAAGAGATCTGAGTAGTCATATTGCCAATCCAATCCCTTATACGAGTCATGTGTATAGCTCGTAACTTCAATGTTATAAACTATTTCAACACGTCCCGAAGTTTTGTTGAAGACCCGTTTGTTTGGTGAGTTAGGCACATAACCTAGGAAATATCCTTCGTCAGCCTTCTCCCCAAATTTAGGTTGATGACTTGTCTTCAACGACGTACATGAAACTCCAAAGGGTTCAAACCCTTTTAAGTTCGGTTTCTTATTGTTCAAAAGCTCATAACATGTCTTGTTCTGCTTTTTAACCGTAAGAACCGATTATGAACATGACATGCTGTATTCACTGCTTCTGCCCAAAATATGACTGGAAGCCTTGAATCTACAAGCATTGTTCTCGCTGCTTCAATTAAAGTTCTATTCTTCCTTTCAGCAACACCATTTTGTTGAGGTTCATATGGTGCACTGAATTGATGTTGAATGTCTTTGCTCAAGCAATATATATTCAGCGTAGAATTCTTGAACTCAGTTCCATTGTCACTACGAATTCTCTTAACTCGTGTTCTGTAGATATTCTCTAGTAGATCTAAGAACTCCATAAGAATACCAGGAGTCTCATCCTTAGATCCCAAAAAGAATACCCAAGAGAATCTAGAGAAATCATTTGTGACAACCAAACTGTACCATTTGCCACCTATGCTTCTCTTGCTTATTGGGCCAAAGAGATCCATATGTAGCAACTCAAAAGGCGAGGAAATAGAGTTCACAGTTTTAGACTTGTGTGGTTTCTTATGCTGTTTTCCTTTCAAGCAGGATATACACTTGTCTTCAAATGCAAAACTCTTCTGTGGTACACCCAGAACTAACTCATGTTTTGTTATATAGTTCATTTTACGAAAGTTTAGGTGTGCGATTTTCCTATGCCATAGGAGAGAGTCTGATTCTGAAGCCTTGGATAACAAACAAGTAGACTGCATTGAGGTGATAGGAGCATTCATGTTGATAGCATAAATGTCCTTCTTCCTTGGAGCTTTCATCAGTATCCATTTGTCAGGAATAATAAAACCCGGCTTCAGGATCAAGGCCTCTTTCTCAGTGAAGAGAACAAGATGACCTTTATCACATACTTGGGAAACACTCACTAGGTTGTGGGTTAGTTCTTCAACATAGCTCACATCCTCAAGAGTCAAAGTTCCATTCGAAACTTTTCCTTTCCCGGTAATGACTCCTCCTTTATCACCCGTGAAGTGCACTCCTTGTTTCAGTCCACCTCTGAAGTCTGTCAGTAGACTTCTGGTTCCTGTCATGTGCCTTGAGCATCCACTGTCAACATACCACCAATTATCGTTGTTCCCAGTCTTTCTCCTGCACATACAAGTTGTACACAATCAGTTATCAAGAGGGACCCAAGCCATTATGGTCTTGGTTTGTCCCTTATCATCTACAAACTGTAGCTCTTTAAAGTAACCATCCTGTCCATTAGGAGCTTTGGTCACCTTTGAAGAAGCATCAGCTTGCTGATGGTTAGTGGTCCTGGGTCTATGAAATAACTGATTTCCAACCCTCCCCGATACATAACCCTGGGATTTTTGCCCTTGGTTACGACTATTGTAGGACCCTTGGTTAACTCCTTGTGTGCGTGAAGTCAAACCATTCTCAATATGACTTTGGTTCCTTGAAGTAGAACCGATTTCATAACGACTATGGTTCCTAATGGGAGTTATAAACCTCGACGGTACTTGATCTTTAAAGTGTTCAGGCCGTTTAGGTTTGGGTGGCGAGACACTGTGAGAAGCATCTCTTTTAAGAACATTTACAGGTTTAATACCAATTCCTGGTCTGGTACCTAACCTGTCTGTGCTCGAACTAGAGATATTCTTAGGCTTATCACTGTTCTCGCGTTTAGGAGTAGCTTCCGTCTTCTTATTGGGACAACAAGAAGATACGTGTCCTTTTTGATGACACTTGAAGCATGACATCTGCTTTCTTGACTTAGTAGTCTTAGCAATCTCCTTCTTTGTCTGATTAGAAGACACTTAAGGTATATCCTTCTGTTTCTTAATTACCTCATCATTTACATTAGTACTACCAATCATTCCACTTGATACAAACTGCACTTTAGTGAATGATTTGACTGTACTCTTGTCTAATGATGGGTCATTAATAGTATCCTTCTGAGTCTCAATGCGTCAGACTGTTGAAATTCCAAATCCTCAGTCTCAGGATTCGCATCTGTCATCTCTAAGTCAATGGAAGTAATAGCAGTGTAATTGGCATTAAAAGGCGGAGGAACCTCAGAGTAACCTAGGCCAGTTACATCCTTCACACTACATTGTGAGCAATGATTCTATCTAAGGTCAAAGAAGATGTCCTATAACCTTCAAGTTTACGGTTTAGCTCGACTAACTTCATCTTAGACTCTGAGAGCTCCTTATCCCTACTAGCAATGTTCTTATTTAGCTAATTTAGGTTAAGATATAACCCGTCTATCTTAACACATTGTTCATTAATTATGTCACTTAGACTGGTTTTATCAGAAGCATCACTCTTAATTTTTTAAGTTAATGCTAACTTGTCTTCACCTAACCTACGAACATCACTTTTAGCTAAGTCTAGTTCAGATGTTAAGGTTTTGTTAGATTCAGCAAATACACTAACCTGAGTTTGTAAATCAGTAACCAAATAACAAACATCAGCAAGAGTGAGAAGATCAAGACATACCTTTTTCTTGTTTGTCTGAACATCAGCCATGTATGCAACGAAGTTATCGGGACTCATCTCTTCGGTTGAATTGATGTAGAACACATCTTCATCGCTCCCCTTGACTTCTATGTGTGGCACATTAGCTTGAGGTTCCTCAGCAGTTGGCATGTATGATGTTGATTCAGTTGGTTTCTCTTGATCGTCTATCTCAGCCATGAGGGCTTGCTCAGGCTGAGTGGAACAATCATAGGAACCATCTACTTGCTGAACTACTAAAACTTTGGAAGTCAAAGTACTTCCCGAGTCTTGTTTTGCAGCGCCAGTATCAACCTTCGGTCGTTGACATTCCCTGGCAAAGTGTCCGTAGCCTTGACAGTTATCACACTTAACCTTGGATTTGTCGAACCCAGGTCGATTTCCAACAACTCTTCTACCCGTACGGTTTAGGAAATTCTTAACCCTCCTTGACACCATCGCAAGCTGCCACAGGAGGTCCATCTCCTCTAAGTCATCGGGATCTACTTGATCGTAGTCCTCATCAAATTGCGCAGGATCATTGATCTTCCCTTGAATGTAGTTTTAGGAAGCAACAAACGATGCCAGCACCGAGAGTTGCTGTTCAGCTGACTTCACACTCATCAGCATCTTATGATGCCTTTGAGTGGACTTATCAGAGGTAGTGCTCCTGCTTCGTTTTTCACCGCCATCCGAAGCTACGAAGCACAGATCCTCAGTCAACATTTCTCCGAGTTCATCAATTTCACCAGCAAACAATGTAGTAGTCGAATTGGATGACGAATTAGAGATACTGGTCTTTCCATGGTACAGACCAGGATTCTGTAGATGATTAGAATCTATATCTCTCGTCTTTTTAGAGAAATCATAACCCCTTAGCTTATCAATTGCCTGCTCTAGGGACATGGTGGCATATCTCTCATCATTATCTTTTAACATGATACCATACATTTCCCACTTACAAGGCAAACCCTCAATGAATTTGTCGGTTTTCTCCTTGTCATTGTAGAAAATCTCGTGGTCGTCAAGTTCACTTAATAAATGATAAAATCGGGTAGTATAGACTTCAAGGTCTTCTTCTCTAAAAGCTTTAAAAACCATAAACTGCTTTTTCAGAAGATTACACTTGCCTGCCTTCACCTGAGGGCTTCCCTCACACCTTTTCTCTAGAGCATTCCAGAGCTCTTTAGCTGTGTGAAAGGACTTCAATTGGTGATTAATTTCCTTGGGAAGGCTCATTTTTATCGATGAATGTGCCTTATTATCAATAGGTGCAACATATCCGTTCTTTATGCACAGCCAGATGGTGATGTCGTGGAATCTACAGTAACTTTCAAATCTGTCTTTCCACCCATAATAATCCTCAAGCCTGAGTAGCTTCGGTTGAACATTAGATTTGCCAACCTCGTGTTCCATCTCGATCATTCGGCTCAAATCAGACATGTTAAAGTCAAAAATCAAGTTATCTTGCGAATTCAGTCATCTCAACTCGCAACTAAACTCAATTCGCAAGTAAAGTCAGCTCGCAGAAGTCTCAGCTCACAAGTGAATCTCAGTTCGCAAGAAACTCAGTTCGCAAGGGAACTCGGTTCGCAGGAAACTCAACTCGCACAAGAACTCAACTCGTAGCTGAATCTGAACTCGCAAGTAATTCTCAACTCGCAATTAACAGTGTAACCCTAATCTCAACTCGCAAAACGGCGCCTCGAAATCTGGGAACTGAAACTTTTTGGTATTTTACGAATAAATCAATAGATTTCGTTCGAAAAATGACCCTAAAGATGTTATATAACCAAAAACCTTGTAACCACAACGTTTGTAAGCCCGAATGCTCTGATACCAATTGTAAGGTCGCTAGATCTTGGTTCGATAACGGATTATCTTTAAGGTATTGAGGTGCGGAATCCCTCAATACTTTTGGTTTAGGCTTATATAACTTTGCTATTAATTAACAAGCTTTGTTTTGATATTAACTAGGTTAAACACTCAAAACCGAGCCTATATAATAAAAGCTTTTATATCTGCACGAAAAACGAGGAGAATAATTAAATATTTGCTATGTGTAATAATGGCACGGATACCAATAAATGAGCAGCATTTAAATATATATATATCTAGTTCAACTCGCAGGCCATGGGCTTTGCGAGTTGACTCAACTCGCAGCCCATGGGCTTTGCGAGTTGACTCAACTCGCAGCCCATGGGCCTGCGAGTCCAGACGGCTGTGAACCCAGATCTCAACTCGCAGTGGAAAGCTGTGAGTCCAGATTGGTCTGCGAACTGTGTTAGATATTAAAAATATAGATTGTAACCTTTGTTATTGTAATTAAGCATGTGACTAGCCTATTAGTATAAATAGCTAGTTAGGGTTCATCATTTGTAAGTTTCCCATTCATTATACACTTAATAGAAAAACACATTCAAAGGAAACTCTCTCAATTCTCATTGAATCATCATAAGATTTGCTGGAATATGTTTAACAATTGGTATCAGAGCTTGTGTGATTGAAGATTTGAAGATTTTAATCAAGAATTCATCAAGAAAAAAAGTCAACAGAAAAGTCAACAAAAAGTCAAATCCATGAGTTCAAGATCAAATTCGGAGATTTGATTGTGTTTTGGTGAAAGTAATCCGTTAGAGTTGAAGATTATTGATCTAGGAACAAGAATCAAGCATCAATTTCATAAGATTCAATCCATAATTCATCAATTTGAAGAAAATCGCAAAATGGGTATTTGAAAAAGAACATTCGAATTTTTGATCAAATTCACCAAAATTGTATGTTTCTGATCAAGCAAAGGATCAACGAAGCTTCTAATAGTCATATACAACAAAGAGGAACAAGAATTTACGGTCAAAAGTTCCAGAAATTCAAATTTGATTCGTAATTCAAAAAGTTCAAAAATGGCAGTTAAATTTTGATTCAAGGTGTTTGAGTTCGAATTAGAGAATTTCAACCGATCAAAATGTTCTTCTAGTGCTCAGAACATAAAGGAATCAACTACAGGTTTTAATTTCAAGTTTTGATCCGAGATCAAATTTCTGTTCTTCAGGTCTGTTCTTCAGCTTCACAGGTCTGTTCTTCAGCTTCTGAGACTTTATCCCGCGACTTTATCTCTGAGACTTTATCCCGCGACTTTATCTCTGAGACATTATCCCGCGACTTTATCACGCGACTTTATCCTGAGACTTTATTCATGAGACTTTAGCTGAGACTTTATTTCTGAGACTTTAGCTGAGACTTTATTCATGAGACTTTAGCTGAGACTTTATTTCTAAGACTTTATTCTGAGACTTTATTTCTGAGACTTTACTTCAAAATCTTTAATCATTAAAAGATCCATTCAAGCAACGAGTTTTTATGATTTCGAGAGACGGAATTGAGAGCGAATCGGATGAGGAATTGAAAGTAATTGAGAAAGAGATGGAACGTATTTCAAGATGGATTCAAAAAGATAAGCAGCAGTCTAAATCAAGATCATCTTTGCAAAAGAAAGAGAGTGCTACAACAAGTGTTCAGAAAACTTCTGAATATTATGAGAAAAAGATGCTCATTGCACAGAAAGAGGAAGCGAAAAAAGCGATAACGGAAAATTGGGAAGTCAAATATTGGGAAGAACATAATCAAGTTCTAAAGTTGTCAGCTGAAAAGTCAAATACTTTGCATCAAGTCAAGCTTCTTGAAACTCAAATCGAGACACAATCTGAGGTACATTCTAAAGTTCTAACTGAGTGTCAAAACAAATTAAACTCAGAAATCGAAAAGGTTGATAACTTGACAAAGGATCTTGCAAATAATCTTGATATCTTAAAAACTGTGAGTCGGGAAAGGGATGTTTTTAAGTTTCACAGGGATGAATATATAATTACTAACGAGAAACTTGAAAAAGAAAACACCTCTTTGAATCAAGAAGTTAATGATTTTTATAAACAATGCAAGTTGTTAAGAGAACATGCAAATTTTGTTCAACAAAGATATCATTTTGCAATTAAAGAAAAAGAATCATTGTTAATCAAAATCAAAGAATTTCAAGATACTTTGTTGAAACGTGGTCAAATTGTTCAACCCATTTTCTTAAATAAACCAAAGGATATCAAGTTTCATAATCCAAGGGAAGGGATAGGTTTTGATAATCCGTGTTATTTGAAGAAAGCAATTTCTAAAGTGCCAACCTTGTATAACTACGGTGACATGGGTAGCATTTTAAAAATGAATTTTCTACGAACAACTAATGAGGAGGAAGAAATTGAGAAGTTCAATAGAGCAAGAGAAGATAATGCTCAATTTTCATTTGATTATCAAAAACTAAATAAAAGTTATGGGTCACGAAAATTACCTCTTTCCGAGGATTATTTCCCTAGTTATTCAAAACTAGTTGATAATCAACATGATGATGTTCTTGAACAAGTGGTTAAAACTAAGATTTATATTCCAAATTTAATTTTGGAAAATAAAATCTTCGATTTAGAAAAACAAATAACCACTCAACAAAATATATTTGAACAAGGACGAGCTTCTCTCTTGCAATCTATTAAGACATTAGAAAGTATTACATCCTCACCAGTATCAATTCCATTGTCAAAACCCATGCCTTCTACTGGTGTTTCAAGCAAACAATCTGAGAAAAAATGTCAAAAGAGGCTTCTTCATTCAAAATCAACTTATTTCAAAACTTCATGTAAATCGGTTTCCCAATTTCCAAAGAAGATCAAAGTTTGGAAACCGAAACAAAGCTTTTCTGAACAATCTTCCCAACCAAAGTCATTCAACTATTCCAGATCGAAAATGTTTGCTCTTGCACCACAAAAGTTTCTTATTCGGTGCAAAGAATGAATGATTTTGTATCCTCTATTACCAAAAGAATTCACTCACCGTTGATTCCACGAAACTTATTTCGAAATGAAACACCGAGTTTCAATTCCAAATGGAATTCAACGTCTTTAAACCAAATAGACACAACTTATAAATGGTTTTCTAAATTTTCAAAACCCATTGGTACTGTTCGTAAATGGGTTCCCAAAGTTGTTGTCTAGTTTTTGAGATGACTTATGAACAACTCAGTTCATAACTCGGTTTTAAAGGTATTTTGACTTATGAACAAATCGGTTCATAACTCGTTCTTCAAATGAAAATGGTTTCTGAACATTTCAGTTCAAACCCGTTTTAATTGAAAAAGATCGAGCTCCCGTTATACTTTCTTCTTAGAAATGTATGTTATATTTGAGGGGGAGCTCGTACAAAATCAAAACTTCCAAGTGTTAAAACTACTTGTCTTTATCAAACACTTTGGAAGATTTTCAAAGCTTTTAGGTGCTCATCACCTTGAGGAAATTTTCTTGAAACATCAAACCGACGAAGTTCACATATCACAACATTGTGATACAACGATCAATACATGATCAAATTGTTGGAAAATGCTACAATCTGCACTGAGTGTTATAGATTTCAAATATCTCCTATGATCTACCAGAACCGGTTGGATCTACCACAGGAGCCACCTTCCAAAATTTTAGGATGCGAGGGTATATTAGGTCTAAGTGAGAGGGTTGGTGGAGATTAAAGTGCAGATCAACATATTTTCAATCATGCCAAATGCAAACGAGGGAGGAGTTGAAAAATGTGAGAGGTTGAGTGAGGAGTGTGTGAAAGGGTTAAAAGAAAAAGGAAACCCTCAGTAAACAAGAAATCGCCGGGTTGCCACATCTACTATCGGATTTCATTCGTTGATTTCTGGTATTGAAGAAGACATCATGGACCCAGTGATGCAATGCACATTACCCTCCTAGCCACTCAAGTACTTCTTAAAAAGTCCTTGTTTCAATTTCTCACGGAGATTTAGCACATAATCTATTGACATCTCGTTTGGAGATTGTTAATATTGAAATAAGAGGACAGTCTGCTCCAGTCCCTGACTTCAATTGATGCACAAATTGAGTCTACAGCCTAAAAGATATAAAAATATATTTAGGACACAAAGTGTATTTTTACACACCATGTCGAAGTGACATTATGCATATCTATGTGATATTGCCGGAACATTCATAGTGATACCTAAAATGGTATTTCACAATGATTGAATGGAAATCCTACCAATGCTAACATCAATGCCAACATTGAAAGTAGGTCACTTAAATTGATTCATTTCATGTTTCAATTGATGTGCTAACTGGTAATCTATGTGATCCAGGAGTTATAGTGTTTTCAGAAATGTGTTTTCTGAAAATACAAACAACTTTTCTTTGATTTAATCAAGTGAATTGTTGTATTACCCTAAGGTTACAAAATGGTGCTTATTAAGTATTTAACATTCAAAGGAATGTTCATAAGAGTTTGTGCGTTCTACTATTCTTTAAACACGTTGTGCTACACCATGTTCATGATGTTCACGATGTATCATAATCATCATGAAGGGGGAGAAAATAGATTAGTGTTTGAAGATAGTAAAGAAAAGAGTTTGTGTTTGAAGATAAGTGAAGAAAATGGTTTGTATGTTGAAGATTACATGTTTAATGAAAGATAGAGCTTCAATGAAGAAATAATATCATCTTTCTACAAGTTTGGGAAAAGATAATTTGTTTTGAGGAGGAGCAAGTCATAATATGAAAAGGTTTGAATTAGAAGTTGAAAAGGCTTCAAAATATGAAAAGATTATTGATTTGAGGGGGAGCAAGTCGAAAATGGTACAATTAGAAAGTGAAAGTTCCAAGAGATCAATATTCAATTGAGGGGGAGCAATAGAAGAGAAGCTTCAAGAGAATTAATGAAAGATCAAGATTGCAAAGACAAAACCATAAATCTTTCATACATTAAAATCAAATACACAAAAAAGTATTCAGGATTCATCGGCAACAACCAGGTGGAATATACTTTCAGGATTAAGATAAAGAAAAGGTGCTTTCAAAGAGTGAGCTTTCAAGAGAAATATTCCAACAACACATTCGAGATTAGAAGTTGCCGTTGAAGATCAAGAAAAGAATTTGTCTTCAAGTTTATCTTCGAGAGTTAACTTCAAAGATAAAAGCTGAGACATAATAGTCAAAAATTCGCTTCAACGTGGTTTTCAGCTTATAAAAGATTCTCGAAGTTCAAGCTTAAAAGATACATATCTGAAATGAAGACAACCCAAGCAAAGTTTACAATCAGGGGGAGATTGTTAGATATTAAAAATATAGATTGTAACCTTTGTTATTGTAATTAAGCATGTGACTAGCCTATTAGTATAAATAGCTAGTTAGGGTTCATCATTTGTAAGTTTCCCATTCATTATACACTTAATAGAAAAACACATTCAAAGGAAACTCTCTCAATTCTCATTGAATCATCATAAGATTTGCTTGAATATGTTTAACAAACTGAGATCTCATCTCGCAGGTTATTAGACCTGCGAGTTGACTTCTCATTTCGCGATTTTGACTTTAACTTGAAATCGATACTTGTCTAATAACATTTAACAAATAATAATAACAAGTTAATATCATATATTTACGAATCTAAACCAATTATACAAGTTTGACAATAAATACACTAGTCCTATTACAAGCTAGATCTGTTGTCACAATAACATGTCCCAACAGATACCAATTGTAAGGTTGCTAGATCTTGGTTCGATAACGGATTATCTTTAAGTATTGAGGTGCGGAATCCCTCAATACGTTAGGTATAAGCTTATATAACTTAACTATGAATTAAAGGACTTTGTCTTGATTATTAACTATGTTAATCACTCAAAACCTAGCCTTTAATACAATAGTAAATATATCTGCACGAAAAACGAGGTGTGTGAATATTTAATGCTCTATGTAATTATGGCACACATATCAATAAATGAGTAGCATTATTTTATATATATTTGTTTCAACTCAACTCGCAGCCCATGGGCCTTGCGAGTCCAGATCTCAGCTCGCAATACATAAGTCTGCGAATCCAGATTTCATCTCGCAGGTCCATGACTTGCGACTTGAAATTGGACTGTGAATTGAGATCTCATCTCGCAAGTCTTTTGACTTGTGAGTTGACTTTTCATTTCGCAATTTTGACTTTAATTCGAATTCGTTACTTGTCTAATTATATTTAACAAATAATAATAACAAATTAATATCATTTATTTACAAGTCTAAACCAATATACTAAATAATAATTACACTAATCCTATTACAAGCTAGATCTGTTGTCACAAAACATGTCCCAACAAAACCGTGGAGTCTTGCCACATCTGCAACACTTCTTATTTCTTAATCTTTTCTTCAATCTTCTAAGTTATTGACCTGAAAATTAAACTAGAGCAATTAAGTATCAAAAGTTCATAAATTGACTAAAATAATATAAAATTTGGACCAATATCGCCGCTATAAATATGTGTAAATTAAGCAATATCAAAATCCCACACACTTGACTTTGCTTGTCCTCAAGCAAACTATGATTTAAACAATTAAGAACCACTTCTCTTGCAATTAATAATATAAATGGTTTCGAGAATTACTTACTAACAATAATCACAATAGTAATTATCTTAGCATCTAATATATATATATATATCAGAAACCTGAGATGATTGCATACGTTACTATAGAGTTGCAAAAAGAATCAATTCTCTACCAAGCGAAGCATCGTAGGATGATAAAAGGACATGTTAGGTTCATGATTTTATAAGTTAGTGTTGGTACATTAGTGTGTCTGTCACTTGGTCTAAGTTTGAGTTGTAATTACTTAGTCTATTTCTGATGTAACTAGCGACATTGGCAATATCGCTATTGCGATATTGGCAATATCGCATAGGCGATATCATCAATATCGCCTAGCTGATTAGGTAATAGTATAAATACCTAATTATTGTTTGAGTTACCCAGGACTTTTTGACACATACGAATTGGAGTACAGCTTTTGTTATTCCCTGGTTAGTCTTTGTAACTCACACTTTATACTCTGATTAATGCAATATATATGTGGTTGTGTGATTAGTTTTATTGATAACGTACTTTGAATAGCTATTGATTTCCGCTCATTAGTTATTGAATATTGATTTGTGTTAAAGATCAATCATATTGGGACCTACAATTGGTATCAGAGCACTTTATCCATTGGATTAGTGGTTTTTTAAATCAATATTAGTACGTAAAAAAGGCTAAGTAACTAGTTTCATATAGGTTAATTACTTTTTAGCCTTAAAACTGATTAATTAGTGCTTTGTAGTGTTTTCTGGGATTAGTGTTCGTCATTAGCAAACCTAAACTTAATTAGATCTTTGAGATTAGTAATTTTAGGGTTTACAGCCGTTTTAGCGATGTTAGAAGCGATCTTATCTTACTATCGCCTCTAGGGTTTCAGCGATATTACTTGAACTGTACTTATTAATTTGAGCAATATTACTAGCGATATTACATAGTATCGCCTAATTAATTTTCGATATTACTCTCAATATCGCCTGTAGTATCGCCTTTTTCAGTCTGATTTTGATTTGCGCTTTAATTAGCGATATTAATAGCGATATCATCAATATCGCTCAATCATCAGCTTTTTAGCGATATCATTAATATCGCTATACCGTTTTAATCAGATTTTTAAAATTTTTCAAAACTTAATCTTACTTAATACATATTAAAATGTCTACTTTACAAGCTGTTAATGCTATGTTAAAACATAACGCTGAGGTTTGTAGCGCAAACAAACCTCCATTCTTTGCACCTGGAATGGAGTATTTTGAATGGCGTGGTAGATTTTTATCTTTTGTTGCTTTTACTGACCCTGAAATGGAGATACCTTTGATCGAGCGATATGTTCGACCGGTTGCAAGTGGAGAACATGTGGGTATACCTCCTCCAAAACCTATTCGTTCAATGACGACTGAGGAACGCAAGGAATGGGAATGTGAACGAAACACTCACTCTGCTATAACCATGTCTCTACCTGCCAACGCTATGAAGATGTTTAAGCAACACGACATAGCTTATGATCTGTGGAATGGTATAGCTGAAAGATGTGGAGGTACTACTGAATACAAGCAAAGTAAGCTGGAGTTAGTGAAGAAACAGTATGATCTGTTTGACATCCAGAAGAACGAGACGGTTAAGGACTTGTTCTGTAGATATTCACGTCTAGTGAATGAGCTGACTGAGGGTGGATACAAATTCAGCTCTATTAAGGTCAACAAGAAACTGCTTAATGCTCTACCTCCTCACTGGGAAACTAGAGTGTTAATGATGGAGAATGATCCAGACGTATTGGCAATGTCTTTGGATCAACTTATTGGAAAATTAGAAACATGTGCTTTGGATATCCAAAAGAAAAGCACCAGATCCAGTTCTTTGCTCCATGATACTAGTAGTTTTGGATATGGAAGTACTGCTCTTCTATCTAGACCCTCTACTGCTGTATCTAAATCTAATTACTCTTCGGGTAATAATTCGGTTGGAACATTTTCTTCTTTCTCAGCTCAACCATCTTCCTCGGCTACTGCATCACACAATGAGCATGCAGTAATCTTCAATGCGTTTTTATCATCATATGATGATTTTTTATCAAAGAGGATTAGCTCGGTAGATCTTACCGATGAAGACTTTGCACAAGTTGATCCTGATGAGCTAGAGAGAGTGGATCTTCGTTGGAACATGGCTATGCTTACCAGAAGAACGAAGACCTATTTGAAGAGAACGGGAAAGAAATCTCTTAAAGACGTCACTGATAAAACTAGCATGGGTTTCGATAAGTCCAAGATTAGATGCTACAAGTGTCAAAATCTGGGTCATTTTGCTAGAGAATGTGAGAAAGGTAGACAACCGTCTACTGGATTTACAAAACCTTCTACTTTTAAGAAGGAGAATGAAGTCACCAAGGTAGTTCTTCTGATGGATGAAGAAGCCTATGATTTTTCTGCTATGGACAATCAAGATAATGTAGCTCTTATAGCGGATATTCAAAATGAGGTAGAATTTGATTCTTTTAATTGTAATTCCTGTATCACACTAACTGGTAAAATCAACAGGCTCATAGTAGATAATGATCGCTTGAATACAGATCTAACCAATCTTATTGAAGCGAACAAAGTTTTAAAAGATAATGAAAAAGTCTTTACTATTAATCAAAAAAACCTTATTGAAGAAAAGAAGGAGTTAAAGGCAATGATTTTTAACAAACAGGATGAAATTGACAGTTATTTAAAACTCATTTCACATCTTAAAAAGGAACTTGCTGAAACTCAATATGATAATGTTGATTTAAAACGAAGACTTGCGAACATCTCCACATCTACTATGGTCTTTTCCGACATCCTGCAAAATCAACGGACTGATACGAAGAGTAAGGCAGGAATTGGTTATCACAACCAACCTCCTCCCTCAAATTTGAATCAGCCCAGTCTTTCGCAGGACGAAATTAAAGACTATGTACCTTCTGTTATCAAAAAGGATACAAATCCTGTGATTAAATCAGTTAATGTTGAAAATCCTGATCAGCCTAAGACTGTCAAGGCTGAAGATGTTAAACAGCCTAAGCTTGTTAAGGCTGCTGATGTCAAGCGACCTGAGTTGTTTAAAGTTCTGAATTCAAATAACAAGAAGGCTGAGCCTATTAAGCCTAAATTTGAACCAATCATGTTTGCACCTTCAACAAATGTTGAAGAGGTGGTAGAGGTGGAGGATGTAACTCACGAGGTTACACAGAAAGTTGAGAAGAATAACCTCAAACCTGAAAATTTCATCTTTACTAACGAGGGTAGAGGTGGAATGTTTTCTAAAAAGAAACCAGTAATCAAGGATTTAAAATTGAAACTGGAGGAGAATATTCAAAATAGTAAAGTTTCAATTAAAAATCCTTCTTCAAAGATTACCTCAATTGTAAATATGTTTACTCCATCATGTTCGCATAAGTGTTCATGTGCAGTAAATGTACCTGAAATTAAGCCTCGTAGGGTTCCTCTTTCGCCCAAACCACTATTAAGTAATGATCAAACTTTCCGAGAGAGACGATCATGTTTCTACGGTAAGAAGCAGGGTCATATCATTAATCAGTGTTCGTTGCTTGCTAGAAAATGGGCATCACGAAATGATCCACGTCATGCTAAAAATAGAAACTTTCAAAAGTCAAAACAACCTGGATTATCTCGAAATGTTCCAATTTCAAAAGTAAATAACATTACACCTACTCAACCAATGGTTCGAAAGGTTGATGTTATTAATAAGCAACCATTTTTTTCTTAGAAAGTTTGTAAAAAGAGAAGTGTAGGGAATAATGTGTCATCTGAAGTTATCACATCAGTAAAAGATAATGATTTACTGAAAAACAAGGTTTTAACTGATGTGGTAATAATCGATGAAGTCTCAGGAGTACCCAAGTCTGTCAAGGCTTGGGTCTCCATTTCAAACTAACAATCTTTTCTTTGTGTTGTGACATTCAAAGGTGCTGAATAGCAAGTGGTATGTTGACAGTGGCTGTTCACGACACATGACAGGCAATATTTCCCTTCTCTCTGATGGTAAACCATATAATGGGGGATATGTTGCTTTTGCTGGTGATAACGGTGGTAAGATAACTGGACAAGGTACACTCACTAATGGTCAAGTGAGCTTTGAGAATGTTAACTTTGTGGAGGAGCTAAATCACAACTTGATAAGTGTCTCTCAAGTTTGCGATAACAAGTTCACAGCTGCTTTTACAGACTTAGAGTGTTTGATATTGAAGTCGGGATTTGTGATTCCCGAGGAATGGATTCTGATTAGAGCTCCTAGAGTGAAGAGCTCTTATATTTTGGACATGAGGACAGTGGAAACTGAAGAACATACCTGTCTTCTAACCAAAGCGTCTACTAAGAATTCATTATTGTGGCACAGAAGGATGGGTCATATTCATTTCCGAAAAATGAATTATCTGGTGAAACATGATTTGGTGGAGGGGATTCCTAAGCAATCCTTTGCTTTGGAAGACGATTGTGTTTCGTGCTTGAAAGGAACACAGCACAAGAAGTTTCACAAGTCTAAGCAAGTTAATTCCATTGAATCTCCATTGGAATTACTTCACATGGACTTGTTTGGACCTGTAAGCAAGAAGAGTATTGGAGGTAAATCTTACTGTTTGGTAGTAACTGATGACTACTCTCGCTTTTCATGGGTTTACTTCTTGCGTACAAAGGATGAAACACCAGATATACTGACCTATCTGTTCGATAGACTTGAGAATCTGTGCAACTTGAAGATAAAGAAGATACGTAGTGATAATGGAACGGAATTCAAGAACAAAATTCTTGAATTATATTGTCTACGCAAAGGAATTGTTCATCAGTTTAGTGCAGCGAGAACTCCGCAACAGAATGGTGTAGCGGAGAGAAAGAACAGAACAATCATTGAAATCGCCCGTACTATGCTGTCTGATTCGCACTTGCCGATTAATTTTTGGGCAGAGGCAGTTAACACGGCATGCTATGTATTAAACTGTGTTCTGATGAAAAAGAAGAAGAATAAGACTTGCTATGAGTTGTTGAATAACCGAAAGCCAAACCTGAAATTTTTTGAACCATTCGGATGTCCTTGCACCATTTTGATAAAAAAAGATAAAGTTTCTAAATTCGGTGAAAAAGCATTTGATGGATTATTTCTTGGATACTCGGTTAACTCTCAAAACAAGAGAGTGTTCAACAAAGGAACGGGAAAGATCGAAGAGCATTTTGAGGTAAAGTGCTTAAAGTACACGGAGACTCCCAAAGGAAAAGGTCCAGAATGGTTGTTTGAGTATGACAATCTTGTTAACTCTTTCAATCTTCCAAAGATCGATGAAGTGGATAAAGTTGTCACGCTTCTTCATGGCTTGCATCTTAATCCGGATAACTCTTCATCTACACCGCCTTCTTCTTCGAATCCTGGTATTACAAATCCTCAACCTTCTTCGTCTACTGATGTTCCCAAGAATTCTTCTGCAATACAACAGCCAGAAGATTCTCCTGCTTATGTTGATGATGTAGAATGTCATCTGAAATTGAAGAGGATTCTCACGCTTAAGAGGTTGAGCTGAATAATTTGGAATCAAACCTCAGACCTGATCCAATACCTGTCTCTCGTATTCATAAGAATCATTCAATTGAGAACATTATTGGAGATGTGAATGCAGGTGTTCTAACTAGAAGCAAAGCAGCTAAACCTTCTCCAATGAATGATCATACGGATGAAACTTCTGAAGATCCTTCTGAAGGTCCATCTAATTCTGATGATCTTACGTGTCTAAAGGCTACAATTGAAGAATGCTTTTTATCCCAAATTGAGCCAACAAAGATTGATGAGGCTCTAAAGGATTCAAATTGGGTTTCTGCAATGCAAGAAGAGTTGCAGCAATTTGTGAAGCTGAGAGTCTGGGATTTAGTTCCACTTCCAAGAGGTGTACACCCAATTGGAACTCGTTGGGTGTTTCGAGTCAAACGTGATGATAGTGGAGTGGTGATTCGCAATAAAACTAGGTTAGTAGTCCAAGGGTATATACAACAAGAAGGTTTGGATTATGATGAAGTTTTTGCGCCTGTTGCAAGAAAGGAATCTATTCGTATCTTCTTAGCGTATGCGACATTTAAGGGGTTTTGTGTCTATCAGCTGGATGTCAAAAGTGCGTTTTTGTACGGAAAGGTTGCTGAAGAAATCTATGTCAGGCAACCTCCTGGTTTTGAGGATTCGGTCAACCCAGACTATGTGTGCAAGTTGGATAAGGCTCTTTATGGTCTTCATCAAGCTCCGCGTGCTTGGTATGAACGGTTGGCAACGCACTTGATTAAAAATGGGTTTGAACGTGGTCATATTGACAACACTCTTTTCATCAAGCAAACTGAAAATAGTCAACTGCTAGTTCAAGTCTACGTGGATGACATCATTTTTGGTTCAACTGATGAATCTCTGTGTCGACATTTTGAAAAGAGCATGAAATCAGAATTTGAGATGAGTGCGATGGGGGAGCTAAAATTCTTTTTGGGTGTTCAAGTTGATCAATCATCAAAGGGCACTTACATTCATCAATCAAAGTATGTTAACGACATGTTGACACGCTATAAGTTGCTTGATTGTAGAGAGTATGGAACTCCCATTCCAACAAACCACAATCTTGGACCGGCTGAAGATGAGGAGGACTGTGAAGAAAAGTTATATCGGTCGATGATTGGATCTTTAATGTATCTTACAGCTTCTCGACCTAATATAGTATTTGCTGTTTCGTTGTGTCCAAGATATCAGTCTCAACCCAAGGTCTCTCATTTGAAAGCGGTTAAACGGATATTTGGATATCTCAAACATAGACCTACTCTAGGTCTATGGTATCCAACAGAGAAGACATTTGCTCTCACAGCATACTCGGATTCTGATTATGGTGGCTGTAGCATCGATAAGAAGTCAACGTCAGGAGGATGCCAGTTTCTCGGTTCACGTTTAGTATCTTGGCAATGCAAAGAGCAAACGACAGTTTCTACTTCAACAGCGGAAGCTGAATATATTGCTGCTGCCAGTTGCTGTTCACAAATCTTGTGGATTCAGCACCAACTTCGTGACTACGGTTTACTCTTAACCATGACTCCTTTATATATTGATAATACTGCTGCTATATCTATCACTAAAAATCTTGTACAACACTCTAAGACCAAACACATAGAGATTAGGTTTCATTTTATACGGGATTGCTATGAGAAGCATTTGATTGACCTTGTCCAAATAGAAACAGATAAGCAAAATGCAGACTTGTTTACCAAGGCCTTCTCTAGAACCAGGTTTAACCAGCTTATAGACATGATTGGGTTGCGTTTTCTTTCAAATAAAACAGTAAGTTGTGACAGTTAATTCTTTTGTTTTTATTTGAAAGTTTCTTCGTTAAAAAAAAAAAAAAAAACGCAATAGCCATTCTTTATGTTCTTTAACATTTAAGAAATGCGAGGTTGCAACATTTTCAAAAAGACGTTTAGTTGTGTCTGAAAACAACTAGGGATATGATAGTACATTAGGAGACAATTTTAAACGGTAAAACTTAAGTTTTAACCTTGATATATCAGTAGGTTTATCCAATATATGCTACACATATTCTTGAAAGCATTTAGTATCATTATATGATGTATTGGTAGGCATAACTTATAAATTTTTGAGCTATTAACAAACACTCTTAAATATGTGATTACTATCATGTGGTGTCTATCATAAGATGTATGACATTTTGTCTTAATTCCAAAATATCAGCTTGACTATCATGTGGTGTCTATCAGTAAGTTGTGACAACCGTCAAAAATCTCAGGTCAATAACGCACTTAGATTCCTAGTCTATCTATTTATGATTACAACACTCAAAAATCCTAGTGAAAAGTCTAGGTTACGACTCCTTAAGTACTGAAACCGTAAGTTACCGAAATCGCGTAACGTTTTAGGAGATTGCTTAGCGGACTTTAAGACCGTGAACAACTTTAAATTAGGTTACAAAGTGCCAAAGAAAACAAATGAAATTTAATTTCATTCATCAACACAAAATATTTATCATATCACCAAAAATCGGAATTTAACTGGAAATTTCGTAACTCGGTAACACGACTGGAAATCAATTTATTAACTCGCAAATGTCAATCGTGATCGAATCAAATACATTTTGATGAATGTTATAAACTTATAAAATAAAGTTTCATGACTCACACTTTAACCAACAAAAACATCACAAAAATCGGAAATTAACCGAAATGTCGTAACTCGGCAAACGCGACCCGAATCGAATAAACGAGACTCGAATCCGACAAACTAATACTTGAATATCCATTATAAACAATCTAAAATACAATTTAAAGTATTTTAGAAATTTAGAACCTCAATGTTTATAACCCTTATATTAAGCATAAAAACAACACAATTTAAAGCCTTGAAATGTACAAGACTTGTGAGATTTTAATACAAATAAATAACACAAATAATATATATGATATTTTAACAAAAAAATAAAAATAATAACTCATTTTTGATACCAAAAACCGGACCTCCACCCCCCCCCCCTTTTCCACTCAAATTTCTCCACTAACTAGCTAAGATTCCATGCAAGACCTTTATCCATTTCTACACTCTTTCTTTCCATCATTTCCTCTCTTTTCTCTCAAGAAAAACACACACAATTCTCTCTAAACACACACTAAATCTCAGCCATCATTCATCCCTAAATCATCTTCTAAAAAGTGTTCTTACACAAATACAAGAACTTTGAGGTAAAATCACTCTTCCTAGCTTCCATTTCCTACTTTTACTATGTTTATTTTATGGATTTCATGCATTTTTCATGGCTTAAATCCCCATATAAGGTTTGATGGTTTGTAGGTTACACCTTCTACACATTCATGTGTAAAAGAAGGGTAACCTATGATCAAACCAAGAATCAAACCGAAAAAGTCGACTTTTTTTTGATGTTATAGAGTTTATTTACATGTTCTTGCTAAAATAAATGGTTAAAATGTTAAAATATATTTATGTTTCTGTAAAACACATGTTCATGCATAAAATAAAAGACTTCAATCTTTGGATGAGGTCTAAAAATCGTTTGGTAGTGAAATCACTCCAAAAATATCATTTTGTCATGCATGTAATCTGTCCAGATTTTGACCCTACTTTGATCGACCATAACTCAGTCAATAATGGTCCAAAAATCTTGATTTTTCTTCTAGAATTTAGCTTAATGTCTTACCTTTAAAACCCCACTGGTCTCACTCAAATCCATTGAGTTTATGACCTCCAAATGTATCACACGAATCTGATGCGCAAACAGTAACTTTTCTGTGAGCACCTTGTTGTGATACTTGTTCATGGGTCTTAAGTTGTTCTATAAATCTAAGAAAAATTATTTTAGACTCCTAACATGTATATCTCAGTATTATAAAAAGATAGGAATTTATCTTGATGATTAAGTATTTTTAGAAAATGCATGAACATCATGCATTGTTGTAATCTTGTAAATTGCAAATACTTGTGTTGTGATGATTCAAAAATATATAAGTGCTAGATAAAACGTCTTAAAATTTTGAGGATTATTTTTCTCAGTAACTATATCATGAAAAGAGTCTTGAAAATAAAAATGGGAATTTTTGGAAAAACATAAGTATTTTTCCTAAATTAATGCAAACAAAGCCTACAAAAGGTGAAAATTTCAGTGTCATTTTTCTCAGAAAATGACACAATCCTCAAAATTTCACACTCTTTGGAAGTGTTTTGATATGTTTTCCGATTTACGTCTTGATTAAACACATAAAGTTGGGAACCAAAGTTCCAGTGCTCAAAACAACATGAAAATTTTATACAAACCTAAAAATGAGTTAAAACTGATCTAGTAAAAATTTCAGAATTTTTCATGAATAATTACTATATTTCTCATATTTATCACACTTTATAGACATTAATTGATTAAAAATAATCTGTATGTCTAAAAATCACCAAATTTTCACAGAAAATTTGTGAACTATATTTCATGTTTCATACCAAGTTTGGTAATTTTTAGATGTTGTATACATATATTTCCATTATTTTGTTCGCAACTCGAACAATTACCGACAACGTAAATTAAATGGAAATTCGAACTTTAGCGGCACTTTGTAATTTAATTAGCTAGCTAACTAATTAGAAATCTTGTGTTCTTAGGAATTGAATAAGAGTCAAACCCGGTCGGTATGCGCATTATATCCATCTGTACGCTCACGCTCGAACTGTGAGTTTCATAGCCCCTATTTTTAAACGCTTTGATATGTTTTGGGGTGAGAATACATGTTTTTTCTTTTGTGGTTACAAGTACATATAAACTGTTACGTATTGCATAAGTTTCCACTATTCAAATTATATGGGCCTATATCATGAATTGTTAGTTATGGACTTAAACGCGAATATTGTGAATAGATCTATTGGGTTGACACCCCCGTCCGGGTTGGTCGCGCCAACTCGAAAAACGGACGCATAATCATTTGACCCACTACGAGTGTTGTGAATGGAACACTTGCGAGGCAACTAAATTGTTAAGGTTTCAATTCATGAGCTTATGGCAATAGTAATACACTTTGATATTGTGATAAGACAAAATAACTTGAAATCTCGTAACCACGGGTCTACTTTACAAATGCTTACACCTATGAACTCACCAACTTTATGTTGACGTATTTTAACATGTATTCTCAGGTAACTAAGGCGCTATGTAGTTGTGCCGTTGTGTCGCACTTTTTGACGTAGGAGTTACATTCACTTGGAAGGACTTAGCATGAACTTTGTCAATTTGAATCAAGCTAGTTATTCATTAAAGTTTGTAATGGTGTTGCTAAGACTATGTAATTTAAGGGTGTTGTTTAACGACTCTCTTAGAAGTCGTTCATTGTAATCTTTGTTCGTGATCCGCGCACGTCGCTCTCTCACCAGAAATCAGGGTGTGACACAAACGAAAGTCAATGCACTTTAAAAGTCTTATTAAATCAAAGATACCTAATACGGTCGCCAAAGGTTTGACCTAATTATGGTTCTGCTTTAAACTTGAATCAAGTTAAGTCGCTTTGTTGTGAGATTGCACAGACCTGTCACCGCTGACTTGATTCTTAAAAATGTTTAAATTTGTATACTGTCTCTAAATTATAGAAGATTTAAGATCATGTCTTGATACTAGGTGTATATCTTTTGCGGGGACCCATAGAGAATTATTCACACGAACAATAATTCTTTAGCTCAAAAATGAATATGTTTTATGTTTAAATGGAAAAACAATACCAATAATCATCTTGTTGCAAAATGTGCTCAAGTTATGTCTGCAATGCTAAATAAATTTAAATGTGGCTCAATATACTGATAATCGAATTAAAATTTAACATTTACTGTCCACGATTGTTTTACTAATATGATCCCTAATTCGACACCATCTAGTTCGTCACCAAAAATAAGTAAAAGTTAATTTTTCTTTTTTTTATTTATTTTTTTTAATTTATTTATTTTTAGTTTTATTTTAAAATTTTAAATTATTAAATTTTGTCACAAGTTACTATTTGAAATTAAATTTTGGCGATATTGCATGCGATATTGTTAATATCGCTCAATCGTATACTTGTATATATACAAACGTCCGTTACAGTATACAATACATTTTCAAAATCAATTGAGCGATATTACAAGCGATATTACAAGCGATATTGTGAAGCAATTTTTGCGATATTGTCATTTTCTTTGATTTCCCTCTCGTTTTCGACCCTCATTCAAATCAAACCACATCACCGTGTTCGTCTACATCTACTTCATCGATTGAAATGGAAGACTTTTCGGTGTTTGACAACAAGTGTGACACTCGTCACAATATTACCGCATTTCTGGATGATTCCAAGGAATCAGCTGCGCCGTTTAGACCACTGATTGCTTTTCTACGAAGATCTCGCATCTTCACTGCCATCACGGCATCGGCTACCGTTTACAGGGATCATATTGGGCAGTTTTGGAGAAACGTTTCTGTCAATAGTGATCTTGACTATACAAGGCTGATCTCGACGGTTCACGGACGTCAAGTCATCATTACCGAGCAGCTTATTCGCGAAGTTCTTCGATTCGGAGATCATCCGGACATGCTGATTCAGTTTCCGAACGAGTTCATTGTCGGCGCAATGAATCGTATGGGTTATGTTGGGAGCCACTCAGACCAATACAGGAAAGGTCATCTTACGAGAGTCTGGAGATGGTTGATGCATATATTCATTTTGTGCATCTCAAACAGAAAAGTTGGGTACGACGGTACCAGTCATAGGACAGTATGTGCGATGTTAGCCCTCGTCTACAACAAGCCGTACAATTATTCGGGCTACATCTTTCGGTCGATGGTTGATAATGCCCAGTTGGTGCATAATGCTTGGTATATGTATCCACGGTTTCTGCAGCTGATCATCAACAGGGAGTTACCGGGTTTGGCAACTGATGCCACCCGAGTCTATAGGCAGACCCCAATGTCCAATCGGATATTCGGGGTTATGAGTTCAGATGGTAAGGGGGTTCCTATTCCTCAGGATACTCCGCTGTTTGGTCACATTGTTGACCCTAACTACCAGCCACCAGCAAATGATGGATATCTGGATCCAGTCGTTCGACAGCCAGAACTGGAAGAAGAAAATCTTGCTAATGTTCCCGTACAATCTACGGAAGATCCTTTACAGGGTGTTTATATGAGTGTTTCTTCGCAGGGTGACTTGCACACTTTGCATGTTCGTCATGACACTTCTGAGGGGTCAACTGACTCTGCGTCTACTGAGCCAGCTAGGGGTGATACTGACAGTGACTCTGAGGGTTTGGTCTCGCATCCACGTGAGATTGAGCGTGTTAGGCGAACCAATCCTCAGAGATATTTGAAGATTCAGAGGAGGATTGATGCAGGCAAGCAGCATGTACCGCAGAAAGACAAGCAGGTTAGGGATTCTGAAGATGATGAGTATGTGCCTCCTCCACCAAAGAAGTCCAAGGCTGCTCGTCAGGTTTCTACTTCTTCCAGGCCTCAGGATGCACCGCTGGTTGATATTCCCATTCAACCTCATCCCTCTGTTATACAGGAGTTGATCAAGAGGCTGGATGTGATGCAACTAACTTTGGACTCTCAAGCTGCTGTGATAGAAGTTCAAGCTACTAGAGTTGCAGCTGTGGAAAAGGAAAATGAAGAGCTTAGGTCTAGGGTTATGGCCTTGGAGTCACAGTTGGTCGTTTCGGGGGAGATAGGAAGTAGTGAAAGACCAAATGTAACTTTCCCTAAAACAGAAAATGTAAATGTTGAAGATATTAATGAAACTGTTCGTTTGGACTATTTCTCTGTTGAAGACATCCCTGATCAACCAAGACCGCTAGCGGTTGACTATTCGTATGCAGACTTGACATATCTTCAACGAATGGTTAATCAAGCTGAGAATGTAAGAGATGAGATACCGAAAGTCAATTCTGATGTTGATGTTGAGGAAGAAGGTTTAGAAGAAGATGAAGTTTATGATGAAGCACCGGTTATTGAATCTGATTCCTCTGAAGAAGATGAGACACCGACTAGAGAGTCTGCAGAGACACAAGGGCCTGAAACTCCAAAGGTACCGGAAACTGCTGAAGAAAGAGCAGCACGTCTGGCATCATGGTGGCCGTACGGTAAGGAACCGATTGTGCCAGTAACTTGCAAATCATACAAGGTTAGTGGGGTCTATACGGGTTTGATTAAAAGCTGGAAGGTGTACAAGACTTTGTTTATGATCAAGAGATTGGATGGAATTCAGTACTTTAGATGTTCATTCAGCAAGCTGAGCACTTTGCCTAAGGGTGAAATTAATAGACTTGCTCAGCTGAACTTGATAAATCCTTACAACGATGATCGAGCTGCTTATATTCAGAAAATTTTGCGTCGAGAAGTTCAGACGAAGAAGTATAGTTTTATTAAACCTACGCTGGGTGTGAGATATACATGGAAGAATAAGATAGATCCAGTGACAAAGCAACCGATTATTAGAGTTCATTATCCACCAGCTGCAAATTTGAAGAAGATACCTCTGGAAGCTGTTCCCCTTGACTTTCTACGAAGATTTCATTACTGGGAACTGGATGCTCATACCGGTGAAGCTGTTATGGTCTTTGTTCCTGATTCGGAAAAACCAGAGAAGACCTCGCTCTATGGTTTGAAGAAAGAGCAGTTCAGGGTGTTTGACCCTATGAGTTTGATAAATCTATCAAAGGAAGATATGAGGAAGTTGTTTGATAATCGTATAAGATATTATTGGGGAAATCTGATAAATGAAAAGCTTGCTCAACAATTTCAAAGAATTGTGGATATTTGTGTAACCCATGGAATCCGAGCGGGTGGTAAGTTTCCTGCTGGATGGGTTTGATTGAAGACGTTGACTGAAGATTATTTTTGAAGACCAAGCTGAAGACACGGGGGAGTTTGTTGGTACATTAGTGTGTCTGCCACTTGGTCTAAGTTTGAGTTGTAATTACTTAGTCTATTTCTGATGTAACTAGCGACATTGGCAATATCGCTATTGCGATATTGGCAATATCGCATAGGCGATATCATCAATATCGCCTAGCTGATTAGGTAATAGTATAAATACCTAATTAGTGTTTGAGTTACCCAGGACTTTTTGACACATACGAATTGGAGTACAGCTTTTGTTATTCCCTGGTCAGTCTTTGTAACTCACATTTTATACTCTGATTAATGCAATATATATGTGGTTGTGTATTTAGTTTTATTGATAACGTACTTTGAATAGCTATTGATTTCCGCTCATTAGTTATTGAATATTGATTTGTGTTAAAGATCAATCATATTGGGACCTACAGTTAGATAATCTGTAAACTTAGTACCTAGGTAAACTTAGTACCTAGATAAATTAAGCATCATGTTACAAAGCTCTTTTAGGATTGTGACAAAAAGTTAAAATTCAGGAATCTTCAGGATTAATCTACTATAAGTTTTAACTAATTAAGCTTCTTTTATTTCGTTTTAGCATAATTAAACCCATGACTTTCTATGAGATCCATGTCGTAGACGTTAGACCAGCTTATCTGGACTAGAAAAGGTCTTAGAAAAAGGTCTTAGAAAGCTAAATGATGAACATCCCAAAGGTTTAATAGTCCAAACCTCAAAAGCCACATATATGGTTTAAAATTTCCGTTTAACTTAAATGTAATCCATGACTTTCTATGGAACTCATGTAACGAACTTTCAACTCAACCATTCCCAGACGGGAAAATGACCTTAGGTGGTTAAGGTATAGCATCCCTACGAGTTTACTTATCCGAATTCCAAAGGCTATATATATGATCACAATTAACCAACTTCAACAATATGAGTACCATATGTTTAATTTCTTTCTTATATATTCCTTTCTCTTAATTTAGCATCAACTATAGTTTTAAAATACTAAAAATCCTTGTAGGTTCCCTGTGACGGATCAACGAGGTAAAGAGATATATTTGAGTGCCAAATCCTCGAATATACAAACAACGATAATTAACGAGTAATATGAATATATAAAGAATACAAATACTAATCTTTATTGAACATAAAATCGGTTACATTAAAACTAAGACTCAAACTCTCTCTATTTGTCTTCCTGCGAACTTGCACTAAGACTTATAAACTGAATTCACGAAGTCACAACTTATGTTTCAAAACCTACGGACATATGCATATATATTAGTCAAGTTCGTATGGACTGGGCCCTACGAACTTGGCTCATTTCAAAGCCCATACCAACTTAGACAAGTTCGTATGATCTCCTAAGTTCGTACCTACCTTGTAAGTTTGTATGACTATATATAAGCATATAAGACAAAAGATAACAATTACAATGATTACTAAAATGACCAATTACAAACTAGATGTTGTTGTTACACAAGATGTACCAACAGACTCCCCTTTGACAATAGCTCTAGTTGTCTTCTAGTTGTCTTCGGTCTTGATTCTGTTCAGCTCTTTTGACTTCCTGCATACAACCCCTTTTCCACAACATCTTCACTACCCTCTGACATCTTCAATCTTCATGTCTCCAACTATCTCTGTAGTTTCATGAAGCTTCTGTTCAGCTCCGATTCACCTTCAGGAATTTTATCTTTTTCAGATCTTAATTTCTCTAGGTCTATCGAATTTTCTCCTTCTTCTAACTCAGACTCATCACTATTGTACTCGTCAATTCAATGGTATATGTCTCTATTAGATTGACTAGAGTTTTGTGAGTAGCAGTACCACCTCTTTGTTGACTAGACTCCCCCTGAACCTGTTCAAGCTTACCAAGTCTTTTAGTTGAAGAGTTAGGCAGCTCATCATCATTCAGACACCATCATTTGGTGCATTGGGATCATCATCTCTGTCTCTGTTTCTTTCTCAACTCATCCTCTTTACAACTAGTCTTCTCCCCCTGCCAGGCTTTTCCTCTGAGTTGCCGCGCTCTTCAACAAGGGAATCTCCCCCTAAGCGATGGCGAGATCATATGGTGAAATAGTTGTAATAGGTGTGGTTGGAATTGTTGTTGTAAGTGTGGGTGTGGTGGTTGCGGAGAAGTCTGCTCACTAATGATAACCCTACTAGATCTTCTTCCTTTTGGACCTTCTAGTTAGTAACGCGATATCATTATCAAAATCATCATCGTCATCTTGCAATGTATAATCATCATCTTCATTAAACTTATGTTTGCCTTTATCCACAATAAAACGAGACCCGAAGTGAGATCCAACTATTTTTAGATCGAGATTCATCCAACGGTGGAGTATCATCTTCATCATAACTTTCATCATCACCCTCGGTTTGTTCACTCGCAACCCAATATCATCCTCAAATTTAGATCTTCTAGCTTCAACACTTATTAATACCTAGGCTTTGAACGAATCGCGTCCTAGTTGTTTCTCCAATAGTAGAATAAAACAATCAAAAGTAATTATCTCCCCATCTAGTAAGAACTTAAATGCGTACAACTTAAAACGTAATGTAACTATGTTATTCATACTAACAAAATTCACATTCTTTTTGTGAGAGTCACTGTTACGAAGATCATATAAGCTATGAAGTAGACTGTACACAATAGGAATTATAGTATTCATTTTTTATTATTTATGTAATTAATAGTCCAAGACAATCATCGGTATTGTTATCAACATAAGCACTCAACATTCAAAATTTTCAAGTGCGGTTTTAATTATTATTCACGATTACCTGTGTAGCTTCCCATTTGACTTACCCTTATGATCAAGATACGCCCATAACTTCCATGTAATTGGTGTGATTATTTTATTTCATCTTTAAAAGTCAAATCATTTATAAATGTTCAACTACTTTTGTACAAGATTAATGATTAAATTTGACTAGGGTTATAGCAAAACAAATATAAAATCAAACCATTGGTGACAGGTCTGTACTTTCGTACAACAAAGCGACGTAGTTTGACTAGAGACCTTGCTAACGGTATTCCTATTTCTTGGTCTAGTTTGCTCTATCTTAAGATATACTGAATGAAACTAGGTTAACATTTTTATGGATGTAGCAGAAAAAACACTCAGTATATCTCCCAGATGATGTATTTATGGTACCCAATAACACGTGTTGGATACCTATCGATACATGATATGATGAAGCTATTAGTCACGTTTAGATTATGGTACATTGTACTGTGTAAGTACTACATCTTAAAGCCATACTTAATATAGTTCTAGGCATAAGTAACGTTTTCGTCATTTCTTCGCGTCATCACAGTGACACTCAAATTTTTATGGTTTTTCAAACTTACTAAGAATACTAAAAAGTAAAGATAGATAAAAGTTCTTAAGGGAGATACGTTACTCAGGAATTGTCATTCCAGCGATTTGGACTAACAACTCAAAACGTGATTTATCAAACACCTTAGCATAATGGTCAGCTAGATTATCGTCTGAGGAATTTGTCATCCCAGATTGGATCCTGTCTCCCCCTCAATCGCTACATCTTATGTTGACGTTGTAGCCTCTAAAGACTGTGATTGTGCACTTGGAGATCGATCAATTACCCCCTGCACAAAAGATAAAAACTATTAGTTATTAAGGGGGACCCAAGCCACCACGGACTTGGGTCGGCCATTCTCATCAACAAATGTAAATTCCTTCAGATATCCATCTCGCCTTTTAGGTGACTTGCATACTTTGGAAATTTCAAGTGTTGGTGAATGGGAAGTCTTAGTTTCTACTGACTCTGTTTTAGGACTTGACTCTTCTTTGGTACATGACTCAGCTTCCTTTTGATCTTCCGTTTTAGCCTCATCAATTGTGGCCACAAACCTTGAGGTTCTTCTGCACGAGTACTCCAATCATATGAGCCATCTTGAGTTTGAAAAACTAAGGCTTCGGAATGTGCACTATTCCCTAAGTTTTGATCTCTCCTCGATCTCCCTTGATAGGAATAGCTCTGTCTTCCCTGGTTCGAAGTTTGCTCTTTCTTCGGTCTCTGATATTCCCTTGCAAAGTGTCTGAAATCTTCGCAGTTATAACATTTAACCTTGGTGTTGTCGAATCCAACCTTTCCTCCTATATACTTCCTACCCGTTCGATTCATGAACCTATGCACCCTCCTTGTAACCATGGCCAGTTGCCATTGCAAGTCCATCTCTTCCAAATCATTAGGGTTCAATTTGGTCATAATCCTCAATGATCATGGCAAAATCCGTGACCTTTCCCTGTATGAAGTTCTCGTGAGATGCCATAAATGATGTAAGCATTGCCATCTGACCTTCTGTTAACGTCATGCTCATAGAGATCGATTTGAACCCATTAACATTTCTAGATTGTGGGTTCCGATCCTTTCCTGAATCATCGGATAATGCAACATTACAGACCTTGCCTTCAGTATCTATGATCGCATTGTCTATCTCGGACTTCCTAGTGAAAAATGTTGTGACTCCATTACTTAAAGATGCACTAGAATCAGACTTCTTGCCATGATAGACACTCGGATCTTGAACCTGATCAGATCCCGTCTCTTTCTTCTACATGTTTGTTGATGCAAGATAGAATGTCAGCATCTTGATTAAAAGACTTAAAAGACAAATCTAGTGTATATGCGACACTAGATGCGAACTTAGTATTAGTGTTGCATATGCGACTTTAGGATAAAGTCACATAATAGTTAGTGTCGCAAATTGTGTCTATAAATAGGGTGTCTTGTTCTTCATTTGTAACTAACTGAAACGATAGAATTCAGAGCGTATTATTGTCAATTGTATTGTAAGCGTGTGTAAGCAATTGCAATCACTTGATAATAAAGATAAATTAGTTATTTACTTCTCGTATTCATTTCTATCCGTTTATACACATGATTATAGGATTCCACACTTGATCTTTGTGATATTGTGATTCAATCAGTAGTATATGGCGACCTACATGTGGTATCAGAGCTGAATTCGGTTTTACAATTGTATACGGAGTGAATTGAGCGATTGAAGTTTTGGTTATTATACGTATTATCAAATTCGACCTACTGTGACTGTTTCAGATTGATGTGATTGAAGAATTGATTTACTGAAGAACAAGACCCTTTTCAAGATCATAGTTGGTGAGTACACAGGTTTTGTGTAATGAAAGACCCTTTTCAAGTGTTTACAAAGTCTAGTTTAAAAGTTCCACGTTACTACGTGATTAGTTCGCAAAAGTAGTCTGCTTAGTGCCGAGACTCATACAAAGACGATAATCATCCAATAAGTTCTTGAAATAAATTTTTAGGATAGTCAAACGCTATTGCGCGGATAATTATAAAAGTAATTCATTAAAACAAGGCTCATTTAAGAGCGATATTCATTTGATAGCTAGATTCATTTGTGAATCGATGTTTTGTTTGCAAAAGAGGTTTATTTAAGAACGAGACTCATTTAGGAGCGATTCCCTTTTTATACTCAATTAAAATTCGTGATTCATTTATAACGTCACACTCATATTTTCAAAGGAATATTCAATTCACGTTTATAAAACTCAAGATATAGTGTTTAATAAGTTCAAGTTATGTTTATAAAACTCATATTGTAGTATTTAATAAGTTCACGTTACGTTTATAAAGTCAATGGATCATCAAATCAATATCAAAAGGTTTATAATCTCAACGGATTATTATGTCAAAGTTCATAAGAATGCGAGGCGTTATTACGAAACTATGTTTATCATTGTTCAAAACCACAATGATTTATAGTATAAAACTCAGGTTGTAAAATTTATGGTTTTAAAGAAATATCGTTTCAAATGACAAGGTCATTGTAAAGCTCGGGTAGTAAGTTTATAGTTTTAGAGAGATGTCATTTCAAATGTCAAAACGTCATACGTTTATAGTCGTTTATGAAATTTCTATGCTATGACGTTATAATGTCTATAGTTACAATGAATTAATATGCTTGAGTCCACAACCAAACCTACAACCAATAAACCTTTGCCCCAAAAGAGACATGCCCTATCATTGGCATTTAGGATGATGGGATGCACTCACGTGGCCGCGTAAGTAGGTAGGTGGTCTCACTCCCAAATAGTACTATTCATATGCATCATTTGACTCATATAGAGTTAATGGTCATGTAGATATACCGGGGACTTTAGATACGATAGAAAACAAGCATATAATCATGTTCGTATAAACTTCAAACATTCAAGAAGTTATTCGTAATCAATACGACATTTTAACTATGTCAAGTATTTGAAAGTAAGCATAGCATAGCATTTGTAAATCAAGGATAACATTTGTAAAACGATCATAGCATTTGTAAAACAAGCATAGTATATGCATAGCATTCGTAAATCAAGTAAAGCATAAGAATAGTATTTGTAATCCAAATATAGTAATTAAATCATATAGCATGCTTTTCACCCCAAAACATTTAAGTAAAACATTAAAAAGAGGGGTTGTGTAAACTCACTATTGAGCGTGAGCGTACGGATGGATGTAATGCGCGTACCGACCGGGTTTGACTCCTATCCAATTCCTAAGAACACGAGGTTTCTAATTAGTTTCTTGACTAATACGGTTTGTTAGGATTGCTTATCTAGCTAATTAAATTACAAAGTGCCGTAAAAGTTTGAATTTCCATTTAATTTACGTTGCCGGTAATTGTTCGAGTTGTGAACAAAATAATGGAAATATATGTATAAAACATCTAAAATTACCAAACTTGGTATGAAACATGAAATATAGTTCACAAATTTTCTGTAAAAATTTGGGGATTTTTAGACTGATGGATTATTTGTAATCATTTTATGTCTATTAAGTGGGATAATTATGGGAAAAATAGTAATTATTCATGAAAAATTCTAGAACTTTTACCAGATCATTTCTACCCATTTTTAGGTTTGTGCAAAATTTTGAAGTCGTTTTGAGCACTGGAACTTAGGTTCCCAACATTATGCGTTTTAACGAGACGTAAATCGGAAAACATATCAAAACACTTCCAAAGAGTGTGAAATTTTGAGGATAGACACTAGAATTTTCCCATAATTATTTGGTGTCCAAAAGTATTTTTCATGAATATTTCACCTTTTATAGGCTTTATTTGCATTAATTTAGGAAAAATACTTATGTTTTTCCAAAATTCCAATTTTTATTTTCAAGACGCTTTTCATGATCTAGTTACTTAGAAAAATAATCTTCAAAATTTTAACATGTTTTCTCTAACAATTATGTATTTTTGAATCATCACAACACAAGTATTCGAGATTTATAAGCTTACAACAATGCATGATGTTCATGCATTTTCTAAAAATATAAGGTCAACAAGATAAATTACCATCTTTTTATTCTACTGAGATAAACTTGTTAGGAGTCTAAAAACAATTTTTTTTGAATTTATTAAACACCTTAAGCCCCATGAACATGTATCACAACAAGATTGCTCACAGAAAGGTAGCTGTTTGCGCATCTGTTTTGTGTGATACATTTGGAGGTCGAATACACTATGAATTTGAGTGAGACTAGTGGGGTTTTAAAGGTAAGACATTAAGCTAAATTCCAGAGGAAAAATCAAGATTTTTGGACCATTATTGACTGAGTTATGGTTGATCAAAGTGGGGTCAAAATCTAGACAGATTACATAGAAGACAAAAGTGATCTTTTTGGTGTGTTTTCACTAACAAACGATTTCTAGACCTCATCCAATGATTGAGGCCTTGTCTTTTATGCATGAACATGTGTTTTTGATAAACATAAACATATTTTAACAAGGATTAAGATCTAGCTACGAATTTTGGTGCATGCAAGTCCAAAGTTGGGTTTTTGCCTCTTTTTCAAGAACACAACTTGCAACCAAGCTTTTAATCTTATTTAATCCTTTAAATCTTTGTTCTAACACATTCTTGGTGTTAAAATACATCCAAGATGTGTTAGAAATAACTTTTAACCATTAAATCTATTCAAGCTTGCAAGAACATGAAAATAGTTACAATAACATTAAAAAGTCAACTTTTTCGGTTTGATTCTTGGTTTGATCATAGGTTACCCTTATTTTACACATGAATGTGTATAAGGTGTAACCTACAAACCATCAAACCTTATATGGGGATTTAAGCCATGAAAAAGGCATGAAATCCATGAAATAAACATAGTAAAAGTAGGAAATGGAAGCTAGGAAGAGTGATTTTACCTCAAAGTTCTTGTATTTGTGTAACAACACTTTTAAGAAGATGATTTAGGGATGAATGTTGGCTGAGATTTAGTGTGTGTTTAGAGAAAAGAGAGGAAATGATGGAAAGAAAGAGTGTGGAAATGGACAAAGCTTTTGCATGGAATCTTATTTAGTTAGTGGAGAAATTTGAGTGGAAAAAGGGGGGGGGGAGGTTGTAAGTCCACTGATCTTGGTTCGATAACTCTGTTATCTATAGTATTAAGGTGCGGAATCGCTCAATACGATTAATTCAAGATTATAACGCGATTCTATTAACTAATATGCTTTGTTTTGATATTAACGAATGTTAATCAGTCAAAGCCTAGCCGTTAGTCTATTCAATACTCTCTGGAAACTCAAAACTCAGTAATTCGTATTAAAAACATTAATATGAATATTTAATCAGAATATTAATTAAATACTCGTCTCAACTCACAGCCTGTGGGCTTTGCGAGTTGACTCAGCTCGCAAGACAAGTCAGCCTAGTGACTCATCTCGGCTCGCCATATTGAGTTTCTGCGAATCCAGATCTCATCTCGCAATACTGGAACTTGCGACTTGAGTATATATTGCGAATCCAGATCTCATCTCGCAAGTCTTATGACTTGCGACTTGAAATCTCAATTCGCAATTCTGACTTTAATTTGTATACGTTACTTGTCTAATATTATTATATTTAACAAATAATAATAACAAACTAGTATCATATATTTACAAATCTAAACCAATGTACAAAGTTGATAATAATTACACTAGTCCTATTACAAGCTAGATCTATTGTCACAAAACATGTCTCAACAGACTCCCCCTTGACAATAGCTCTAGCGTCTTTATCTTCATATTGTCTTTGGTTTTTTACTTGTAAATTTTGCTACCCATATAAATCTTCATTCTAACACAAGTTTTCACCATCATTTGATAATCTCGTGTAAGATCACCCCATGCTTCAGTCGTCAAGATCCTGTTCTCGTTTAACTTCAATAGATCTTTCTTAGACAGATTCATTAGGTGTCTATGGTCATAGACTTTCAAAATTTCTCTTTCACCACCTTCAACTTCATCATCAGGTTCAACCATGACAGCTTCTCCAGTCTTTGAATCCACATGCCAATTCTTAAGATTTCCTAGAATATTCTGTGGCATTGTTTTCAGTGGTATTTGCTGCACACACTTGACAACTGGATAAGTCTTTTTCCTCAGTCTTCTTCCTGTTCGTTGACTTCGTTCTTTCAACTTAATCGTTTTTCCGACTCTTGGCTTTATTTTTTCAAACTTCATTGAACGACCCTCAATCTTGATTATTCTTTCAACATATCTTGCATATGGATCATTACTGCGGTTCTTCAATTCTAATCGAGCCAAGTCTCGAATTTCGAATCTAGGAAGAGAACTGAAAACTGCAAGCTTCTTCTCAAAATATTGAACTCCGTCAAACCTTTTGATTGCAAAAAGCTTCAGCTCAGAATCATAATACCATCCTATGATTCCTTTACGTGGAGCTCTTTTTCCCATCATGTCAACCTCAGACATCCCAATCTTCTGTTTTTTCCTTTTTAAAGGCCTAAACATTGGATTGTTTCTGAGTTTCTCAGGAAGATCATCTTCAGATTCAGAACTAGTTTATTCATCCAGATTTTCATTTAAATCTACAACTCTTTCTCCATCTTCATCCTGAATGACAACTTTGGTTTCTGATGGGCTTACTAGGTGTTCATCAATATCAACGTCGGGATCTACACCCTCGTCTAACCCAACATCAACACTAGACGTCCAGTCGTCTGGTGGAACAAATTCACCTTCTTCAAGGTCAAAGTCAATAGCTTCATCTATCTCGTCAAGCATATCGCTTTCAGAATTGGATAGATCTAGCATTTTAGACCTATCGAAGTACATACACAAGTAATCATTAATATCATAAATAATTTCATCGATTTCCCTTAATCAATCTAAGGATTTCCTTATTAATCAATAACAATTAATATCATAAATTCTTTCATTGATTTCCCTGAATCAATCTAAAAATTTCCTTATTAATTTCTTTGTGTATTTAAAATATATTATATGAACTCATAAATCTTTCATTGATCATAAGGTAGAATTATAATCAATCTAAGATTCCAAAAGTCTTATAATATCAGAACATTAATTAAATTTAAACATTAATGTATTGTGAACAGTAATGATCACCAACCACTCAAGTTTATAATTAATTAATATCATAAATTCCATTGCATGATTAACTTGTCAATCTTAAGATTCTCAAGTCTAAAATGCAAAGATTATAGTAAAAGTTTGACCGCCAATATTAAATTGGGACACGCCACACGACTATCTATAAGTCGGTAGACTTTCGATCAAAACTTTACATAATCTTAATTGGATATTACTTAAGACTTATTTAAAACATATTTAACTTGTAATTATAAATCTCAAGTCTAATATATTACAAAATAATTCTAAGTTATAAGTTACAATGTATTAATTGTTACAATCAATCTAAATTAATACAAGCTTCACCTTCATCATCACCACCCTCTTCAGTACCAGCATCAGCACTAGCACCACTTCCACTTGCACCTGTAGACTCCCCCTGAATAACAGTCTGCTAACCAGTCGTTGAGGGACCAGCCAGCTCACTATCTTTCTGAGCAGTGGGATCATCGTATGTATCATCTCTTCGCTTCTTCGCTAGTTCATCTTCCCTGCAGGACTCCTGATATATTAATATCTCCCCCTGAGGTGGCTTGTCCCTGAGAAGATGTGTAACCAAGCGATTAAGTCGATCAATCTGCCTCTGCTTATCAGCTACATCATCTACCAAAGTTGAATTGGTCTTGAGCAGCAGCGAATAGGCTTTAGATTGTCTAGTCAGATTCTGAGACAATGTGGTGGTGACAGCTTCCAACTCTCGAACCCTAGACTCCAAGTTGAGAATGCGTGAAGTATCAGTCATAGGTGAGGATGAAGGAATATCTGTAGTGGTTGATGGAGGCGTGGGAGCAGGTGGTTGCAATTTCTTAACTATCTCTGTAGCTACGTCTGTCAATAAGCGTGCTGCAACCCTGCTAGACTTGGTGGTCGGTTGTGAAGAGGGGCGAACCAAAGCAGCTAACATTTCAACCTCAGAAGGTGTGGAAAGTGATTGAGTAGGAGCTGCAGAGGTTGAAGCAGTTTGCTTAGTACGCTTGCTAGGGCGAGAAACAAGCGGCTCGTCATCTTCATCTTCATCTTCTTCTTCTTCAACAAGAATGAAGTCTGGATCTTGATCAGCGGCTTTTCGTTTTAATTTCAGTGCTGGATCCATAATTAACTTGGACCCTTGACGAACCATGCCAGCTGGAATCCCTGAGACAAACCCGGATGGGCGAGTCTCGTCAGCTTCAGAATCAGAATCAGAAACAGAGACAGAAGCAGCTTCTCCATCACGCCCCGACGGACCAGCACCACCAGATGGCTCAGCAACTAGCGGTGGTTCTGAGGTGTGTGGATATTCAGCAAAATATTGATCGATATCATGCAAGATCGGATCATTGGCATCATCATTCTGTACTAGCACCTCTTGCACCACTTGTGCCGCAACTTCAGCATTTATCTGTGGTCCAGGTTGGTTGGCCTGATCCAAGACATCCTCTATCAGTTCCTGTGGCTCAGGTACAACCTCTGCCATATCAACATCCAGCCAACCATGATTTTGTCGCGCCACATACTGAGGATGTATCAGATAACCAAAAAGTTCAGTCAGCTGAGGCCGCATGTCAAAACGCCTTGAAGTACGCATAAACATTGCATTATATGCACGCAGCCAGATAGTATCCACATGTAGATCGGCTTGAATAACCGGCAGATCAGGAATAGTAGCCCTGATAATCAGCATGCAAAATCGTGGATATATCAAAAACTGGGATCGAACACCTCCTGTGATCTGGCGAACTAATTCACCAAAAAGATAATCCGAAAAACTGTATGGTTTATTGTAAACCAGGGACAGTACAGCTGATAGCAATGAAGGGCTTAACTCGTCATAACCTCCCTTCTTTTGACCAAAAATAGTGACAAGAACATGCCACAAAAATCTCCACTCTCCGAAGACAAACGCCTTTAAGAACTAACGTCCTCACATAGGTCCGACGTAGCCCATACGTTCAAGTGCCCCCTCAAGGAAATCCGAAGGAAACACTGTAGGACCGTCTTCCTGTTCAACGGTGCCCAACCGTAAAATGTGGCGAATATCAGTGGAAGAAAATACAACAGGATGATCATTTACCCGTGTTCGAATCACTGGAGGATTCACAACGGTATCATGCTGAATGTTATCCCATAATTGGGATAATAGGTCCTGTGATAAAGCCGGTGACTCAGTGATAGCGTATTGTATTCTGGAACGAGCCAGGAATGTAAGAATTCGAGCCACCCGTGCAGCACCTCGTGCAGTGACGTCTAAGTCAACCAGCACGTTGTGATGAGCTGCAAATTGTCTAGCCATATCTGTAATGTAAAAAATCACAAAAATGTTAGACAATTAGTTTAACATATATTGATAAACTTATATAATCTACGACTCGTAATTGAACGATTAAGTTGTGAAACTTAATTAACAATTATAGTCGTTAATTATATATATATATAATCAATAAGTCTAACCATTTGCTTAACCTGTTACAAAAAGTCTCAAGTTGTAAAAAATATATAACTTATTCCAAGAAGTCGTAAGTCTTATATAAAGAGTATATGGGTTTACGTGTTCACATTGAAGTCGACACGACTAATCATATAACATATTAACTTATAACTCTTAATCAAGTAATTAATCTAGAGTTCGTAAGTTTTTTTTAAAAAAAATGTAGTCAACTCGCAAGTCAGTTCGCAAAAACAAATCAACTCGTAGAACAACTCAATCCGCAAGTTAACTCGCAGGTCAACAAGTCAACTCGCAAGTTTCAACTCGCAAGTCAACAAGTCAACTTGCAAGTCGGGTCTGCGAATTGAGTTTGAACTCAACTCGTAGGATGAACTGCCATGATGACGCCAGATTCAAAATAGAAATTTAGCGAGTTTTAGGACAAGCAGGTTATGCCATTTTGTACTAGATACTCTGAATAACATTAACCCTAAGGTTTCTTGTTAGTTTGAGCATTATATGTTAATGATTTATGTAAGTGATAAAACAAAACCCTCATTTAGAAAAATGTCGATTTTGAGTTAATTAGACATGGATATCACTTGATGTATACCTCAAAATGTTCGCAATGAAAAGATATATAAGATATACGGAATCAAAAAGTCTTTACTCTTTCAAGTAATTACTGAAATAATCAAAACCGAAACTCGTCTCGTTTCGCAGAAGTCAATTCGCAAAGGGAAAGAGAGTCAGTTCGCAGTTCTCTGTGGGTTTGACTTGTGAACTCGCAAGTATTTATACTTGGTTGCCTCGGCTCGCAGGTTTTGCTCAACTCGCAGGCCAGAGTCAATTCGCAAGTCAAAAAGTCAATTCGCAGGGTTGACTAGAAACCATATTTTTTTAACTTAGTATAATTTTAAGCCCACACAGTACATACAAGTCTAAATAAGATTATTTTTCACTTGTTATGTAACCTTTAGTCAACACGAACGACAAAAGCATACAATAAAATAATAATATAATAGAAATAAAAATAAAAATAAGAAAAAAATATAACATAAAAAGCGAAAAATATTCATGATAAATATTGGCATCAAGTACCTTTTATCAAAGAAACAAATAAAAGAAATAAAAAACATATAAGAGGGCGTTAAAAATTTATGTGCAGAGGGATCATATTAGAAAGAATAAGCAGTACCAATTGTTTATTAACAAGTCTAAGGAGATAGTTAGTATACATACCTCATGAAATTCACAGTAAGTTACAGAAAACTTACAACTTAACCATTTATCAGCTTATATTTATGAAAGTATAACTTGGTTACCTTGTTCCACACAATATAATTCGTTCATTTACAGTGATGAAGATCGAATGATTCATCAAAATGAACCGTTCAATTATCATAGACAGTTCAAGACGATTACCGATATTATGGTCCACATAAACAAAGTCTACACTGATTTCCAAGCAAACCTTTTATTGTTGGTATGTATGTTACTTAATGTGATCCAAAATATGACATACTGAAGAATCAAGTAGAACACGTAACATTGTATCTTTCAGATTCAAGGTAGAGGTTACTAACTGATGTTCTGTTCGAAGCATATAACATACCCTTGAGTTATTTTAAAATCTGACAAACATCAAACACATTTCGAAGATACTAGTGGTTCTAGATCTGTACTTAGTACAACATAAGATCCCTTAGTATGAACAAAACAAATTTGAAACCATTGGCAAAACTAAAGGAGTCAGGTATGTACTTAGTACAACAAAGTCACGAGTAGTTTTGCTAATAGCCATAATTCTTAGAATTTGTCTTGACATATATTCATAGATCTTTGATAACAGTGTATGGTAAGACTATCTTTCAACAATTAAGAATTATGTCATACATCATATAGCAAATCACATTAGATAACACACAGAAGAATTATTGCTTATTATATGCTCAGAAATCATAGCAGAATTTGCCTACCAGTACATCATATAATGAAGCTGTCTAGATTTATTCTTTCAAAGCAAATAATAACATGTGGAGAAAGGTGTATACTAAAATAAATATAAGTAAAAGCCTGGTTATAAAGATGTAAAGTTAATGTAACTAACTAGAACCTACTAACATATCTAACTTAAGACTTTTACTTATTATTATTAAGCTTATTCTTCTAATGTACTATCATTTCCCAGCAGATAAAAACTTAACATTTTTATCAGAGGCGATTCCCCTCAGGTAACAAGCAAATGAATGCCATACGCCTTTACCCCCCCCCCCCTTTTTTTTTTAAGTAACAACTATCTATTACATAAGAACAAACAGAAAAATAACAACTAACTATTACATAAGAACCCTGTGGAAGACTAATCATTCTAGATTTCTCATTCCATTCAATTGTACCAACGTATCAAATCGAGCTCTGTCGAATGCCTTGGTGTAGAGGTCTGCTAAGTTATCTACGGATGGAACCTTAGCTAACCTTATCAGGTTCTTCTCAGCACAGTCTCTAATAAAATGATGACGAATGTCAATGTGTTTAGTCTTACTGTGCTTAACCGGATTATTGGTTATAGAGATCGTTGATTCATTATCAATCATCATAGTAGTGTTTGTAATATTCAACCCATAATCCCGTAGTTGCTGTTGAATCCACAGCACTTGAGAACAGCAACTGCCAGCAGCAACATACTGAGCTTCACATGTAGAAATGGCTACTGAGCTTTGCTTCTTGCATTGCCAAGATACAAGTCTACCACCTAAAAATTGACATCCTCCGGTAGTAGACTTTCTATTCTGATTGCATCCACCATAATCCGAATCAGTATAAGCAACGAAATCAAAGTCTCCTGCAATCGGATACCATAGTCCCAGTTTTGGTTTCCCTTTGAGGTAACGAAAGATTCGTTTTACAGCTTGCATATGAGACTCTTTCGGATTAGCCTAATATCTTGCACAAATACACACAGCAAACATAATATCAGGTCTAGATGCAGTCAAATACATTAGTGATCCAATCATGGCCCTATATAGAGTAGGATCCACATCCTGATCACTCGATGTATCGGGACTAAGTCCATGATTTTCTGGACTAGGAGATTTGTAGATACGATATTCATCCATCTTAAAGCGTTCTAATAGCTCATGTGTATATTTTGATTGATGAACAAAGAATCCATCTTTCTTTTGGTCAACTTGTAATCCTAAGAAAAAGGTCAACTCTCCCATAGCAGACATCTCAAACTTGCTTTTCATAACTTGTTCAAAGTCTCTACACATCTTTTCGTCAGATGACCCAAAGATAATGTCATCGACATATACTTGAACAAGTAGAAAATCCTTCTTCCTCCATTTTACAAACAGTGTACTATCAATTGCACCTCTTGTAAAGCCATTCTCAAGAAGATGCGCTGATAATGTCTCATACCACGCCCTGGGTGCTTGATGTAACCCATATAGAGCCTTATCCAAACGATATACTCTATCTGGATACTCAGGATTAGCAAATCCTGGTGGTTGTGAGACATACGGCAGTTCTTTGACTTTGCCATACAAAAAGACACTCTTAACATCTAATTGAAAAACTTTCATTCCCTTAAAGGATGCAAATGCTAAGAATAACCGAATTGCTTCAAGCCTAGCCACTGGTGCAAACACTTCTGTGTAATCAATTCCTTCTTCTTGATTAAACCCTTGAATCACTAAACGGGCTTTATTACGAGTAACGATTCCCCGATCGTCTCTCTTGCACTTAAATACCCATCTAGTCCCAATTGGATATTCACCAGCAAGTAAATCAACCAATTCCCATACTTGTAATTTTAAGAACTGAGACAGTTCATCCTGCATTGCTTCGACCCATGAGCTTTCTTTTAGTGCCATTTGCACATTTTTAGGCTCAATTTGTGAGATAAAGCATGAATATAGACATAGATCTGTAATGCCTGTCTCTTTCATTTCAGCATACAAGCTTGAGTGAGTGGATGTACTAGCTTTCGACTGATTCCGAGTTTGAACAGGAGAATTTGGATCACCAATGATATTTTCAATCGGATGATTTCTATTCAATCTCGTTACTGATACAGGTTCAACTGGTAAATCATGTTGTAAATTAGTACCAATTTCCTCCAATGGTGGTATATCATCATTAGTAGTAGAGGTCCTTAACTGTCTCAAAGGAGTAAGAATATCATCCACAATACTTTGAGAAACAATTTCAGGATCTACATTCTCTTGAGGTATGTCAACTGGAGGTTGTTGTGACTCAATCGCTGAAGCTTCATCATAATCAACAATAGTCCTAATTCCAGATGTTTGAACATTCGATGTTGGAGAAGAACTAAGATCGTCATCTCTAGACAATAAATGCTCGGGAATCTCTGAATTACTGACATAGTCACTGATAGGGACTTTAAAAGACTTGAAGAGATCAGAATAATCAAATTGCCAATCTAATCCCTTATGCAAGTCATGTGTGTAGCTCGTAACTTCAATGTTATAAACTATTTCCACACGTCCCATACATTTATTGAAGACACGTTTCTTTGGTGAGTTAGGAACATAACCTAGGAAGTATCCTTCGTCAGCCTTCTCACCAAATTTAAGTTGATGGCTAGTCTTCAATAAAGTGCATGAAACTCGAAAGGGTTCAAACCCTTTTAAGTTTGGTTTCTTATTGTTTAAAAGCTCATAACAAGTCTTGTTCTACTTTTTAACCGTAAGAACTCTATTTAGAACATGACATGCGGTATTCACCGCTTCTGCCCAAAAGATGACCGGAAGCCTTGAATCTGCAAGCATTGTTCTAGCCCCTTTTAATCAACGTTCTGTTTTTCTTTTCAGCTACACCATTCTGTTGAGGTTCATAAGGTGCGGTGAATTGATGTTGTCTCCCTTTGCTTAAGCAATAGATATTGAACGTTGAATTCTTGAATTCTGATCCATTGTCACTATGAATTTTCTTAACTCTTGTTCTATAGATATTCTCAATTAGATCTAAGAACTCCATAAGAATACCAGGAGTTTCATCCTTAGATCCCAAAAAGAACACCAAGAGAATCTAGAAAAATCATCTTTGACAACCAAACAGTACCATTTGCCACCTATTCTTCTCTTGCTTATGGGGCCAAAGAGATCCATATGTAGCAACTCAAAAGGCGATAGGATCAAGTTTTCAGTTTTAGACTTGTGTGGTTTCTTATGTTGTTTGCCTTTCAAACAAGAAACACACTTGTCTTCAAACTCGAAACGTTTCAATGGTACACCGAGAACCAACCCATTGGATATAAGACATGTAGACTCCATCGAAGTAATAGGAGCACCCATGTTGATAGCATAGATGTCCTTCTTCCTTGGAGCCCTCATTAATATCCATTTTTCGGGAATAATGAAACCCGGCTTCAAAACTAAGGCCTCTATCTCATTGAAATAGACAGGGTGACCTTTATCATAGACTTGGGAAACACTCACTAGGTTGTGCGTTAGTTCTTCGACATAATTCACATCCTCCAAAGTCAAAGTTCCATTTGAAACTTTTCCTTTCCCAGTAATAACTCCTCCTTTATCACCAGCGAAATGAACTCGCTATTTCAAACCTCCTTTGAAGTCTTTCAGTAGACTTCGAGTGCTTGTCATGTGTCTTGAGCAACCACTGTCTACGTACCACCAGCTATCTTCGTTCACAGTATGCTCCTGCACATGACATTTGTACACAATTAATCATCAAGAGGGACCCAAGCCATTACGATCTTGGTTTGTCCCTTATCATCTACAAACTTCAACTCTTTAAAGTAACCATCCTTCCCATTAGGAGCTTTGGTCACTTTCGAAGAAGTATGAGCTTGCTGATGATCGGTGGTCTTGGGTCTACGGGGTGAATTAGATCCAAACCTCCCTGACACATAACCTTGGGATTTTTGTCCTTGATTACGATTATAGTTATAGCTAATCCCATGTGTTCGTGAAGCAGAACCATGCTCATAATGACTATGGTTTCTTGAAGTAGAACCATTTTCATGATGACTATGGTTTGTTGAAGTAGAACCATTTTCATAATGACTATGGTTCCTAGTAGGGGTCATAAACCTCGACGGTAGTTGATCTTTAATAGAATGTTCAGGCCGTTTAGGTTTAGGTGGAGAGACACTATGAGAAGCATCTCTTTTAAGAAGATTTACAAGTTTACTACCTAATCCCGGTTTGGTACCTAACCTGTCTATATTCGAACTAGAGATATTTGGTGTCTTATTAGTATTCACAGGCTTATGTGATGCTTCCGTCTTCTTATTAGGACAACAAGAAGATACGTGCTCTGGCGACACTTGAAGCAAGACATCTATTTACGTGACTTAACCCCTTTTCCACCCTCATTCTTAGTCTGAGCTGAAAACACTAAAGGTGAATTATTTTGTTCCTTAATATACTCATCATTTACCTTAGTATCAACAATCATTTCACTCGAGACAAAATGTACTTTAGTGAATGATTTGTTCTTACTAATGTCAGATGATGAATCTTTAACAACATCCTTCTTTGTTTCAGTAATTTTAGACTTTTTAGTTAACAATTTATTAGATTCGGTATTCACATCCGGCATTTCTAAGTTAACAGAAGTATTAGTGTAATTTGAATTAAAAGGTGGAGGTACATCACTGTAGCCTAAACCAGTCACATCCTTTACACTACGTTGAGAACTAATTATATGATCTAAAGTTAAGGAAGATGTCCTATAACCTTCAAACTTACGATTTAACTCAACCAACTTCATTTTAGACTCAGATAGCTCCTTATCTTTACTAGCAATATTTTGATTTAAATCTTTCAAGTTCAAATATAACCCATCTATTTTAACACACTGTTCATTAATGATATCTCTTAGATTGGTTCTATCAGAAGCATCAAGTTTAATCTTTTCTTTTAAAGCTAGTTTATCTTCACTTAACCTACGTACATCACTTTTAGCAACTTCAAGTTCCGATGTTAAGGTTTTATGTGATTCGGCAAATACACTAACCTGAGATTGCAAATCATTAACTAAATAACAAATATCAGCAAGAGTAAGGATGTTAAGACATACTTTTTTCTTATCTGTTTGAATATCAGCCATATGTGCAAAAAACTCATCACGATTCATATCCTCAGTTGAGTTGATGTAGAGCACATCGTCATCACTTGCTTTAACTTCTACCTCCGGCACCTTATATTGAAAATCCACATCAGTTGGCATATAGGATGTTGATTCAACAGGTTTCTCTTGATCATCTATTTCAGCCATAAGAGCTTGCTCAGACTGAGTAGACCAATCATAAGAACCGTCCATCTGCTGAACCACCAAGACTTTGGAAGTTAAAGTACTTCTCGAGTCTTGTCTTCCATTACCAATATCAACCTTTGGTCGTTGACATTCCCTAGCAAAGTGTCCGTAACCTTGACAGTTATAACACTTAACCTTGGATTTGTCAAACCCTGGTCGATTTCCTATTACCCTTCTACCAGTACGCTTTAAGAAATTCTTAACTCTTCTTGACACCATTGCTAGTTGCCACTGAAGATCCATTTCTTCAAGGTCATCAAGGTCAATCTGATCATAATCCTCATCAAACACAGCTGGATCATTGATCTTCCCCTGAATGTAGTTCTCATAGGAAGCAACAAAAGAAGCAAGAACAGATAGTTGATGTTCAGCAGATTTCACACTCATAGGCATCTTATGATGCTCTTGAGGTGACTTCTCAGAAGGTTTCCCTTTAGTTTGACTTCCAGATGAAGCGATAAAGCATAAATCCTCAGTCACCATTTCACCATTTTCATCAGTTTCACCAACTAAGAGAGCAGTGGTTGAACTAGATGAACTAGAGAGAATAGACTTTCCATGATACAATCCAGGATTCTGTAATTGATCATAGTTTGTCTCTCTCGTTTTCTTAGTGAAATCATAACCTCTGAGCTTATCTATAGCCTGCTCAAGAGTCATTGTAGCATATCGCTCATCATTATCTTTGAGCATAATTCCATGCATTTCCCATTTGGAAGGTAAACCCTCAATAAAACTTGTCGGTTTTCTCCACATCAGTATAGAAAATCTCATGGTCATCTAGCTCACTCATTAAATGGTAGTATCTTGTGGTATATGCTTCAAGATCCTCTTCTCTAAAAGCTTTAAACACAGTAAACTGCTTTTCTAGAAGATTTTTCTTGCCAGCCTTAACCTGTGGACTACCCTCACATCTTTTCTCAAGAGCTACCCAGAGCTCTTTAGCAGTATGAAAAGACTTCAACTGATGATTGGTTTCCTTAGGAAGACTCACTTTAATTGAGGAATGAGCCTTATTTTCAATTTCAAAATCTTTCTTCTGGTTATCATTCATCCTGTGATAGGGTACAACCACAGTAGCATTCAATTTCAACTCGCAGTGCCAACTCAAGTCGCAAGTGATAAACCTGCGAGATGAGATCTGGGCTCGCAATCCTTGTGGACTCACAAAGCCCATGGCCTGCGAGTTAAAACTGATATAAATAGAAATGATTAGGTCATTTCTAGAGATCCGTGCCTTACATCACTCCCAGTCATCATTACACATACACCTCGATTTCTGCGCCCAGAGAATATTAATATATTAATAGGCTAGGTTTTGAAGGATTAACTTTTGTTAATTATCAAAACAAAACCTTTAATTATATAGATAAGTTATATAAACTTTAATCAAACGTATTGAGGGATTCCGCACCTCAATACTTTAAGATAATGTTGTTATCGAACCAAGATCTAGTGACTTACAATTGGTATCAGAGCTTTCGGGCTAAGATATTGTGGTTTCAAGATTTTAGTTTAGTTAACTAGTAATCTCTGGACACTTTTAGGTTTGTTTACGATCGAAATCTGCTGATTTAATCGTGAAAATACCAAAAATTTCAGTTCTCAGATTTCACAGCCGTTTTGCGAGTTGAGATTAGGGTTTCAGCTGTTATATGCGACTTAAGCTGTTATATGCGAGTTGACATAACTTGGGAGTTGAAGATTTCTTACGAGTTGAATTCACTTGCGAATTGAGTTAACTTGCGAATTGAAGTCACTTGTGAGTTGAGATAACTTGCGAGTTGAGATCATTTGCGAGTTGAGATAACCTGCGAACTGAGTTGAATCCCTGCGAGCTGAGTACCTGCGAACTGAACATTCTGAACTTTCTGATTTGATAATTTTTGAGACTTGAGTAGAATGATTGAGATGGACCATGAGATTGGAAAATCTAATGTTCCACCTAAATTGCTCCGACTTGAGGATTATTATGGACGGAAGGACAGGTTTGAATCATACTGTAGATTCCATGACTTGACAATCTGGCTATGTATCAAAAATGGATACGCTGCACCTACTACTGTTGTTGAGAATGCTAAGGAAATCAATCATCAGTTGTAGTCTTTTCACACTGCTAAAGAGCTCTGTGAAGCTCTTGAGAAAAGATGTGAGGGGAGTCCACAAGTTAAGGCAGGCAAGAAGAATCTTCTGAAAAAGCAGTTTACTGCGTTTAAAGCTTTTAGAGAAGAGGATCTTGAAGCCTATACCACTAGATACTACCACTTACTGAGTGAGCTAGATGACCATGAGATTTTTTCTATTCTGATGAGGAGAAAACCGACAAGTTTATTGAGGGTTTACCTTCCAAATGGGAAATGTATGGGATTATGTTCAAGGACAATGATGAGCGGTATGCTAAAATGTCTCTGGAGCAAGCTATAGATAAGCTTAGAGGTAATGATTTCTCTAAGAAAACAAGAGATACAGATTATGATCAACTACAGAATCCAGGATTATATCATGGAAAATTTGGTCTCTCGAATGTTTCATCCAGTTCGACCACTGCTCTATTTGTTGGTGAAACTAATGAACATGGTGAAATGGTAACAGAAGATTTATGCTTTATCGCTTCATCTGGAAGTCAAACAAAACGGAAAATGTGACAACCCTCAAATTTCGGTAAAATTCCGTACATTTTAATTACGTGCATTTAGGCTAATTCCCTATTAAATTAAAGTGAATTCGTTTCTATCAAATAAAGTCTAGCAAAAAGCTCACATTTGCATACGAGATGCACAATAATTTAATGCGAGATGCATCGGTGATTTTAAGAATTATACGAAACAATCGGTAGAGACCAAAATACCCGAACGTTGTGATCTATTTTCTTAAAATAACGTAAATCTATTTAATAATAAATAGTAGTTATTACTATTATGATAATTATGCTAGTTTAAAAGCATAGCAGATTTTAAAAATCGATAAACGTCCACGTGAACTAGAAACGTGCAACAACGAAATAAATTGTGAATTTAATTGAATAAGGTATCGATAAATACTTGAACATTATTATAATTAATAGTAGTTAATTACTATTATTATGCGAGTTATTTTATAACATTCCAAATAATCAAATCAAAAGATTATACGAATTCGATAAACGCGAAAATGAAGAGATTTCGCGAATAACAACAAACGAAGTATCAGTAAACGACTTGAATACTATTTCAATCAATTAACAACATTATAATATCTTAATAACCTTAATCTATCCTAATTAACCTTAAACTACCTTAATTAATCCTAATTAAACCTAATCACACAATTAACGCATAACTAATCGAGATTAACGATTAACGACCTAAATATCTAGACTAAGTATGTAATTAACCTACTAAGGGGGCCCCCCTGTTTCCCTCTCCAAAAATCTGGCCAAAAAGGGGCCCTAGGGACCCCCTTTGACCTCCCTTTGATCCCCATGAAACAAGGAACAAAAGCAAGGCTTCCATGCCCCCTTTTTCCCTTCACTCCCACACACACAAACACTCAAACACCCTCCCTTTTTCCTTCTCTCTAAACCACGAAAATCATCAGCCCAAACCACCCTTTCATGCTCAAGAACAACCACCACAAGTCCACCATTACACCACACTCAACCACCACTCCACCACCATCAACCACCATGAACCACCACTCCAAAAACACTCATCTTACCCTCATTTTACTCACAATCACTAGCTCATTTCGTTTCCATATCATTCCAAGGGTAAAAAAACTTTAAACTTTCGAATTTGGAGCTAGGAAGTCAACAACACAACATTCAAACCTTCATCTTGCTCAAAATCACCTTTTTAGGCTTTGTAAGGAAACTCTAACTATAAACTCTTTGATTGTTTCATTTAAATGCTTACTTGATAGTTAGAATATGTTTAGATGTTCACTCTTGCTAGATACAAACTTAAAAACACGTATTTGTATGATTTATTACAAAGTTATGATAAAAAGAACCAAGACAAACTTTAAAACAACCAAAGTAAAAATGGCAGAAACTTTACTCGACTTGAGAGTTGCATAACTCAGTCGAATCTTAATGAAAATTAGTGTTTATTGAGTCTAAAATCAAGTTTAAAGATTTATCTTTCCAACCCAACCAATTTCATAAGTATAAATAAAGTATTAGAACTATATCTAAGTTGATAAACCTTGAATCACCAAAGTCCTTGTGTTAAAAATGAGATAAATGGAACTATGAGGACTAAAATGCAAAATCCGTGAAATTAAGGACTAAGATAATAGAAATCAGTAAGTTTAAGTTTAATATAGATAAATCCATGGCCTAAAGTATTAAAAACGAGACTTGTACGATTAAAACCCGATAAACCCAAAGGTTAAGTTAAAAACGGAGTTAAAACGACTTAGATAATATTATAACGACAAAAGTATAAAAAGTCAATTATAAAACTTATAACGACATTAATATATATATATATATATATGTACATATATGAGTATATATATATATATTGGTCAAGTATCACAACGACGGATAATTATATATATATATGTGTGCCTATGAGTATGTATATATATATATATATATAACGTCTAAGTATTATAACGATATTGAAAATATATATATAGATATGTGAACATATATATATATACCAGAAATCAACAATTCGCGTTAATTATAGAATGCGTATACAAAGGTATTATAACGTTGACTTAAACGAGTTTTAATGTTTTGGAAACTAATAAGGATCACAACGTGTCGTTTTCATTTGAAATAACGTTACATGATATTCAAGCCCGTCGATGGCAATTTATAAACCTAGTTGAGTGAACAACTGGCATAGACTGACTATTGAGTCATCTACATGTATTGATATAAACTCTTGTGTTTAGGGCGCTAAGAGACTTTGTCTGGACAATTATATAAAACTGTTTTGCTAGCACGCCCGGACTCAGGTGAGTTCACAGCCCCACTTTTACTGTTTTACTGTTTTCAACTTGGGGTGAAAAACATATAACTGAATGTATGCGATTATTAAAACCTGACATTGTATCCTTATGAGCGACTAAGTTGGATAAGTTGTAGTGCCGAAGTCCTAGCATGCAATACTATAACCATTAGTTAGATGACGCTAACCACTGAGTATACAGATAGTACTATCGGGTTTGACAAGCCCTTCCCACGTATGTTTTAGTTAGTCGCGCTAACTAGCGACCTTGTTCGCATGTTTTTGGGGACGAAGTATACTTAACCGGTCCAAGGCAAACGATTCATTTGTGTTGAGGTTTGGTTATAGGCTTAGTTCGGCATATTAACTCGACGGTTTAGCTAACCTTCGGGGGATTCGTAGTCAGAGGTTTTATTGTTTTAAATTGAGAATAATCGCACAATAGGCCGTTGATGCCACTTTTGATCTATCAATGAAATGATTACTAAATGATGGTTTATGATCGAGTCATAAAACCTGTAACACCCCAATTTTTCATTATGCATTTTTTTTTTTTTAAACTATGGTTGACATAAATTTCATGACATATAGTCATGCATCAAAATATGGTTTAACAAAAACCACAAAACATAAGTTTAATAAGAGTTTACAATTTCTTGGGTGTTACCAATCAACATCACAACCATAGTTAAGAGAGACTTTATTATAAAAGCTAAGTCCATACTAGTCTCCAAAAGTCTTCAACTAATCTCTACCTTTCTATTCCTCGGCTCCAGATCCTGAGTACATAGCAATTTTGAAACAAACAATACGTAAGACATAAAGCCTCGTGAGATACATGGGTTTAGACCCAACAAGATATACAATTTCTGAAAATACTTTATAAGAAACATATAAAATGAAACTTTCATAAAACAATCTCATTCTCATAAACATAAAACTACGGACCTCTCCGTAGGAAAACTTCCCCGTTTCCGGGTTAACTTAGGTAAAACATCTACGGGCCTCCCCGTAGTAAACTTCTCGTTTCCGGGTTAACTTAGGTAAGCTGCCAAGATAGTTGGAATACCTCCAATCCTATCAAGGTCATGGTCTTTCCCGTTTCCGGGTCAACATATCTCTAGACATCTACCTTGCGCAGGGAGGTATCATCCCAGTAGAGTCTCATGGTCTTCCCCATTTATGGGTTAACTAGTCCGGACAAACAAAACAATGAATGCATTCATATCATAAAAATCAAATCTCAATCAATAAACAACTTAACAAAATCAATCGAACTCAACTAGCATGCTATGGACTTTCATAACAATAACTCATAGCAATGCACGTAAAACCATTCGAAATATTAGATCAAATAACTTTCAATAATAACATAGGTTGATATAAACATACAACTACAATAGAAAACCTTGTTTTGCTATGTCCCATTTGAAAATCCACATGTACTCACCTCAATTAGTTAGAGAGGTCTAACTAAGTTTTCACAGTATACTCTCTTTACTTGCTCCTTCGCTCCTTTGATACCTATAGAAATGGATTCCATTCATTCACATTAAGCAAGTTACTAAGACTATGAATTCACAAGGGTCTCAACTTCCATGCCTTGTTAGGCTTATATACAGCTTTGACTTTCAGCCCTGTTTTACCCTTCTTAGACTCAAAATCATCAATTCATTTCTAAATACGAATTATAGGTCTTTCTCTTACCTTTCCAGGGCCTATTTATTCATATTTTTAGGATTTTTTCCCAATTTTCTATGAATATTCTACTACAGCAGCTACATGTTGTCCAAATGAAGTACAACAGCAGAAAATCGCGTTTTTACCCATCCTAAGGTTGAAATTGGTTTACTATGTCTCAATACAAAACATAATAGACATAAATATCTTTCATATGCCACTGGATTCATCCTTATACGAATTTTTGTTGATTTGATATGAATTTTCTCGTACATGGCTGAAAATGTTGTTAATTCATGCTTAAACATGCTCAATTTACCCTCATAAATCTTTGATTCACACATGCAAGCTTCTTGCTGAAATTAGGGTTTATGAATGTGTTCAAAATCAGAAAATTCAACCATAGAAAGAGTGGATATGAGCTATTACCTTGAATTCTTGGGTTGGATAGCAAAAACCCTTTGTTTTGCCTTTGATTTCCCTTGAAATTTGACTTCACACACTAAATTCACCAACAACACACACACTTAAGCTCTAGAGGGAGTTTGGGGGTGAAAAACTGAAAGGAAAGTGAGTGTTTGGCTTTTATATTCGTGGTCAAACATGGTCAACCCGGGTCAACTTAGTCAATATATTGGACTGCACTAAAAATGACTCTATAGCCAACTTTAAACCATTATAACTTCTTCATATGACCTCCGTTTTGGACGAATCTTATATCCCTGAAAACCTTGGAGCATGGACTATAACTTTCATGTTTTACTTTTGATCTGAATTGTGACAACCGTCTAAAATCTCAGGTCAACACCACACTTAAATTCCTAGTACATATTTTTACGTTTACAGCACTCTAAAATCCTAGTGAAAAGTCTAGGTTACGACTCCCTAAGTACCGAAACCGTAAGTTACCGAAATCGCGTAACGTTCTAGGAGATTGCTTAGCGAACTTTAAGACCGTGATGAACACAAAAATTAGGTTACAAAGTGCCAAAGAAAACAAATGAAATTAAATTTCATATGTCATTATCATATCGCAAAAATCAGAATTTAACCGGAAATTCCGTAACTCGGTAAACGCAACCGGAAATCGGTTAATTAACTCGCGAATGTCAATCGTGATCGAATCAAATACATTTTGATGAATGTTATAAACTTATAAAATAAAGTTTCATGACTCAAACTTTAACCACAAAAACATCACAAAAATCGGAATTAACCGAAAATTTCGTAACTCGGCGAACGCGACCCGAATCGAATAAACGAAACTCGAATCCGACAAACTAATACTTGAATATCCATTATAAACAATCTAAAATACAATTTGAAGTATTTTAGAAATTTAGAACATCAATTTTTATAACCTTTATATTAAGCATAAAAACAACACAATTTAAAGCTTTGAAATGTGCAAGACTTGTGAGATTTTAATACAAATAAATATCAAAAATAATATATATGATATTTTAACAAAAAAATGAAAATAATAACTCATTTTGATGCCCAAAAACCGGCCTCCCCCTTTGACCACTCAAAACCCCCACTCACATATCAAGATTCCATGCAAAAAGCCTTCTACACTTACACACTCTTCCACTTTCATCATTTCTCTCATTTCCACTTTCAAAAATACACAAAATTCTCTCTAAACACACACTAAACTCCAGCAACTTATCATCCTTAAATCATCTCTTTGAAGGTGTTCATACACCTAAACCAACATTCCAAGGTATGAACACCATCTTTAACTTCCATTCTTGCATTTTCATACTTTGAATCTTGTAAAAACATGATTTTTATGCCTTTTACCATGGTTAAAAATCTCATACAAGGTTTGATGGTTTGTAGGTTCCCTTACACTTGTTTAAGTGTTAAAACAAAAGGGCAACCTATGATCAAACCGAAAATCAAACCGAAAAGTCGACTTTTTGAAGTTATAGAGTTTATTTACATGTTCTTGCTAGAATAAATGGTTAAAATGTTAAAATATGTTTATGTTTCTGTAAAACACATGTTCATGCATAAAAGACAAGACTTCAATCTTTGGATGAGGTCTAAAAATTGTTTGGTAGTGAAATCACACCAAAAAGATCACTTTGTCATGCATGCAATCTGTCCAGATTTTGACCCTACTTGAAACGACCATAACTCAGTGAATAATGGTCCAAAAATCTTTATTTTTCTTCTAGAATTTAGCTTAATGTCTTACCTTTAAAACCCCACTGGTCTCACTCAAATCCATTGAGTTTACGACCTCCAAATGTTTCACACAAAACTGATGCGCAAACAGCTACCTTTCTGTGAGCAATCTTGTTGTGATACATGTTCATGGGGGTTAAAGTGTTCAATAAATTAAAAAAAAATTGTTTTTAGAATCTTAAAAAGTTTATCTCAGTAGAATAAAAAGATAGTAATTTATCTTGTTGATCTCATATTTTTAGAAAATGCATGAACATCATGCATTGTTGTAATCTTGTAAATTATAAATACTTGTGTTGTGATGATTCAAAAATACATAAGTGCTAGATAAAACGTCTTAAAATTTTGGGGATTATTTTTCTCAGTATCTAGATCATGAAAAGAGTCTTGAAAATAAAAATGGGAATTTTTGGAAAAACATAAGTATTTTTCCTAAATTAATGCAAATAAAGCCTACAAAAGGTGATATAATCATGAAAAATACTTTTGGACACAAAATAATTATGAGAAAATTTTTGTGTCATTTTCCTCAGAAAATGACACTATCCTCAAAATTTCACACTCTTTGGGTGTGTTTTGATATGTTTTCCGAATAACGTCTCGTTAAAACGCATAATGTTAGGAACCAAAGTTCCAATGCTCAAAACGGCTTGAAAATTTTACACCAACCTAAAAATTGGTAGAATATGATCTGGTAAAAATTCCAGAATTTTTTGTGGATAATTACTATGTTTCCCATATTTATCCCACTTTTTAGACATAAAATGATTATAAATAATCTATAAGTCTAAAAATCCTCAAATTTTCACATAAAATTTGTGAACTATATTTCATGTTTCATATCAAGTTTGGTAATTTTTAGATGTTTTATACATATATTTCCATTATTTTGTTCACAACTCGAACAATTACCGACAACGTAAATTAAATAGAAATTCGAACTTTAGCGGCACTTTGTAATTTAATTAGATAGCTAAGCAATCCTAACAAACCATATTAGTCGAGAAACTAATTAGAAACCTTGTGTTCTTAGGAATTGGATAGGAGTCAAACCCGGTCGGCACACGCATTACATCCATCCGTACGCTCACGCTCAATTGTGAGTTTACACAACCCCTCTTTTTAACGTTTTACTTAAATGTTTTGGGTGAAAAGCATGCTATATATTTTAATTACTATATTTGGATTACAAATATTATTCTTATGCTATACTTGATTTACGAATGCTTTGCTTATACTATGCTCGTTTTACAAATGCGATCCTTGATTTACAAATGCTATGCTATGCTATGCTTACTTTCGAATACTTGACATGGTTAAAATGTCATATTGATTACGAATAACTTTTTGAATGTTTGAAGTTTATACGAACATGATTATATGCTTGTTTTCTATCGTATCTAAAGTCCCCGGTATATCTACACGACAATTAACTCTATATGAGCCAAATGATGCATATGAATAGTACTATTTGGGAGCGAGACCACCTCCCCACTCACGCGGCCACGTGAGTGCATCCCATCATCCTAAATGCCAACGATAGGGCATCTCTCTTTGGGGCAAAGGTTTATCGGTTGTAGGTTTGGTTGTGGACTCAAGCATAATAATTCATTGTGACTATAGACAAAAATGCGATAGCATAGAAATTCATAAGCGACTATAAACGTATGACGTTTTGTCATTTGAAACGATATTTCTTTAAAACTATAAACTTTACGACCCGAGCTTTACAATGACTTTGTCATTTGAAATGATATCTCTTTTAAACTATAAACTTTACGACCCGAGCTTTGCAATGACTTTGACATCTGAACGATATTTCTTTGAAATTATAAACTTACGACCCGAGCTTTACAATGACCTTGTCATTGGAAACGATATTTCTTTAAAACTATAAGCGTATGACGTTTTGTCATTTGAAAACGATATTTCTTTGAAACTATAAACCTTACGACCCAAACTTTACAAAGATGTTGTCATTTGAAACAATACTTCTTTAAAACCATAAATTTAAAACCTGAGTTTTACACTATAAATTATTGTGGTTGTGGACAATGATAGACGTAGTTTCATAATAACGCTTCGCATTCTTATGAACTTCGACATAATAAACCGTTGAGATTATAAACGTTTTGATATTGATTTGATGATCCATTGACTTTATAAACGTAACCTGAATCTATTAAATGCTACAATATGAGTTTTATAAACATAACTTGAACTTATTAAACACTTTATCTTGAGTTTTATAAAAGTGAATTGAACATTTCTTTGAAAATATGAGCGTGGCGTTATGAACGAATTACGACTTTTAATTGAGTTCCAAAGGGAATCACTCCTAAATGAATCTCGTACTTAAATAAACCTCTTTTGCAAACAAAACACCGATTCACAAATGAATCTAACTATTAAATGGGTATCGCTTTTAAATGAGCCTTGTTTTAATGAATTACTTTTATAATTATCCGCGCAATAACGCTTGACCATCCTAAAAATTGATCTTATGAAATTATCGGATGATTTTCGTCATTATATGAGCCTCGGTACTAAACAGATTACTTTTGTGAACTAATCACGTAGTAACGTGGAACTTTTAAACTAAACTTTGTAAACTCTTGAAAAGGGTCTTTCCTTACGCAAAACCTGTGTACTCACCAACTATGTTTCATAGTTGACCTGTTTATTTTTACATGCTTTTCAGGAAATAGTCACAACTTGTCTATTGAAGCTAAACCTGTTATATGAGCTATGCTGCTATAGCGTTACAGAATTTTGTCTCTTTTGGATGTAATCGCATGTTTAGATTATTTACTTTTGTGCTGTAAACGCTTGTAAGACTTTATGTAATGTATTAGTTGTAGACCGTTGAACGGTGATCTTTTGTAATTTTTGATTATGAAATCATTGTCCTGTTACATCTTGTGTTTCCGCTTTAGCGGGGTGTGACATGAATCTCAACGGATCATGAGTTATAGGGCTGCAAACAGAGGGGTCTGCACACGATATTTGGGTCAATATTTTGACAGCACTCAAAATGAAGTTGCATTCAACTTCAAGCCACCATAACTCTCTCATACGACATCCGTTTTGGATGAATCTTATATCCCTGGAAAGCTTGAGACATGTACTACAACTCTTAGGTTTAACATTTGGTCTAAATCCTTAAAGATTACAAGTTATAAGGCTGCGAACTAAGTGGGTTGCTCAAGAATTCTAAACTTTTACAAGTACACTTATCTTCCATTTATATAATTAAACACTATACATTTCTAAACATTAAATATCATTCTAATATGAAATTTAGGATGTTACAAAACCTGTGAATTCACTCAACGTTATGTTGACCTTTTATAAATATGTTTTTCAGGGGAATTAGCTATGCCGTAAGACACATGCACATTTGGGACCGTACCTGCCACGAATAATTAAGATGCCACATTTTAAATTTGAACAATGGGATTAATTGACTTGTAGTCTTATTTATGAAATCCCGAAACTTGTAATTTATTAAGAACAATGTATTTGTAAACATTACTATTTTGACGGCTTGACAAGCTGTAACGTTTGTAAAACTATTTTGGCATCCAAATAATCTAGACGTTCTGCGATAATCATACGCTCGAGGTATTGTTATTCGATCCTCGTCACGCCCCGAAAGCTTCCGCATGATTAATTATAAATGTCAAATTTAGGGGTGTGACAGATTGGTATCAGAGCTAATGGTTATAGCGAACTAGGAGTCTTAAAAACCTAGACTATAACCGTAGAATGAACATCCATTCAGTCATGCATGAACACTTTAACTTATCGTACTGAAACACTATCGTCACTAAACGTCTAATGAATACCCCATCATCGCGAATTGATACCGATGACGAACTTTCCGAGTACGACTGTGATAGCAATGACACGTCTAAGTACAAAAATCTACCTTTCTGCTTTAGAGCGACCCCCGATGTTGACTGTAGCACGACGTCACCGTATCACCGACCCTATCTCGGACGATATTGACACTATCCTTGACGATACCGACACGACTCCTGAAGTCGATGTAACGTAAAAATCTATTCGCCGAAATGGCACACGCGCTCAAAATGGGTAAACACTCTGCACTACACGCTTACCCGAACGAGGGAAACATATCTTATAATATAAAACTAGCAAATATCCCTTCTAAGTACAACTGGTCCGGGTGTTGCATCATTCGTCTTTAATTTAGCATAGCCTGATCACCTATGTACATTTAAAGAGGGATTGATGCAAGATCGGAAGAAGTTATAGGGATATCATGCACCATAGAACTCATCTAATTCGGAAAAATTCCTCTAAGTATGCTAGTTCCTTCACATGTCAGGAATTGATATACCTGCAAGGACTAAGCCTCTACTTGAAATTCCAGTATGTAGTTATCGTTTTCTCGTACTACATACTAAACATAAGCGTCCAGATACGTTACAAATCTTTCCGGAACTAAACCGCCTAACGCTGAACCTGAGGAAGATGAATCCTCGATGGAAATCGAATCCGTACGCACACGGAGTGACAATCCACTTGAGATATCCCCAACACCGATTTGGCCCTAAATAATTCGTTAACAACCACTTATTAGCCGTACGTCTAAGAAGATAGTCGCGATACCAAGAAGGGTGTCGATGGCAGAGCCACGTCAAAAAGTTAATGAGACCCCGTGAAATGTTATTGGAACGTCGGTGGGGCACACTTGCAGTCTGACTTGGAGCGAAGTCATGACATAGAAGTTTCATAACCGCCTTATAGGAATAAAACACCAACGCCGGCTGAGGGGCGAATCAACTGAGAAGACATAATAATTGTCGCAGTAAACGATTAGGACAAAGAGTCAGTAAGTGAGGCAACGAACGCCGCTAGGAGCATGATGCCACTATCCCTAGTATTGGGAAGATAATCGTCATTCATCATGACATTATTGATACCGACAATTATACTTAAAGAATAATAACAATAGAAATACTTAGTGACAAGATGTGCAAACGTTAAAAAAAAAAAAAACAAAAAAAAAAAAAAAAAAAACTTTTTCGAGGAAAACAAATTTTATTATGAAATAAGTAGTTCGAAAACATTTTTCCACTAAATATTACAATTTTGGTTAAAGGGAACTTCATAGGCTCGGAGCATTTAAAAATCAAGTAAAGAATATCGATAATGAATTTTCCATTATGATATAAACATTCCGAGATAATTTTCCCTTTAATATTACGAATATTAATAATGGTTAAAAAGAAAAAAAAATTTAGTACTCAAAATAATAATAATAACAATTATAGGTAAATAAAATAAAATAAAATCAAGTAAAATCAAGTGAGAAATGTCAAGTTAAATTCAATAGATGTACTTTGACAACGTTTTGAATTACTCGCATGAGTATCATCAACGTTATCATGAAATTTAAGTTTTGAAACGTTATATACTCAAGATTTTTATAATCAATTTGTACAAATATCTTGTCACTAGTAATAATAGGATGATACGTCATAGGAAATGGCAGAGATCACTGTAGACAATTACCTCTCCGACAACGATCTGATCCATGAGGAACGTATCTACTACGAATACCTCGACGAGGGAATAGCCCCAGTAGAAGAAGTAGTTGTGGACATAGACGAGAATCAGTTTGGTGGGATAATTCACATAGATGAATACGAAAGACTAAGAGATCAAGCAGAAGAACTAGATGCTCGAGTTTGGGAAATCAAGATGAAGTGCAAAAGCTACAAGCTAGAACTGATAATTGCAAAAAGGCCCATCCTTGTGCAAATCAAGGATAGGATTCGCTTCTGGAAGAAACTTATGACTAAACTGACACAAAGGACTAGGTCTTGGATTAAGAAGAAGTGTCAGCAGTCCACTGAGGAGACTGCGATCTATACTACGTCTCTACGTTATAGGGACATGTTAGAGACACGTTACTATCCACATGACCTAGACATGGAATAGATTTGTAGTAGAAAGAAGATAAGAAATATATAGATATATGTATGTAAAAGGATGTATTGAGACGTAGATTGAGGATATACCTCGATCAATTTTGTAAGAAACGTCTCGAACTTTTGTATAATGCTGGGTGCATTTTTATATATAAAGGTTTATCCTGGTACTAATATAAAGATAACATTGTTTTAATAAACGCCGTTTCCAATGAGTAAAATATACAAAGAGGAAACGATGAAATTGTAGGCACGAGTGATATCATTAATCTAAAGGACAACCATTTAGTAACAGCTTAAACTTATTAGATTAATGATATCACTCGTGCCTACAATTTCATCGTTTCCTCTTTGTATACATCAGAGAACCTATCATAGATCGATACTCTTTTTCCGGACAGTCCTCTTCATTTTCCGCTGGACCAAGGTGATGATTCAGCTCTAAAGGCGTCCCATAGGATTTACAGTCAATCAAGTTATACCGCGTAAGCATATCATTGACGTACTTGGACTGATGAATGTAAATCCCTTTAGCAGATTGTTCGACTTGTACGCCCAAGAAAAAGTTCAGCTCCCCCATTGCACTCATTTCAAATTCTGACTTCATGATCCGCTCGAAGTCGCGACACAGTTCATCCTTGGTGGAACCAAAGATGCTGTCATCCACATAAACCTGTACAAAACGTAGTTCGGATGAACAGAGTCTTCAAAACCAGGTGGCTGTTTCACATAGACCTCTTCAACCACTTGACCATGCAGAAATGTACTTTTAACGTCAAGCTGGTAAACCCGAAATCCTTTGAAAGAAGCGTACGCCAGGAAAATGTGGATGGATTCCAAACGAGCAACCGGGGCAAATACTTCATCGTAGTCCAAACCTTCAATTTGAGTGAAGCCCTGGACCACTAGACGTGCTTTGTTGCGAATTACCACGCCCCGATCATCCTTCTTCACACGATATACCCAACGAGTGCCAATAGGATGAACACCCTTGGGTAAAGGCACCAAAGTCCATACTTGCAGCTTTTTGAATTGTTGAAGCTCTTCCTGCATAGCCTCAACCCAGTATGGATCCTTCAACGCATCAGCTGTCTTCTTCGGTTCTACTTGTGAGAGAAAGCATTCTTCAATTTCCGAAGCAAGACAAACAGGATCAGTGTCGGTAATAGGAGACGGTGTCAACACAGATTGTTCAGCAGCAGCAATCTGTCGTCTCGTTAAAACACCTTTGTTTAAATCACCAAGAATGGCATCAACTGGATGTGACACATTGATCCGAGAACTCGGAATTGCAGCCGGAACGATGATAGAATCAAGGTTTGTAGAGTCAGCTTCAAGTTCGAGTTGAAGTGCAGGTAAATCTTCAAGGTCAGATGCAGGTGATTGAACAGAATCCTCAAACATTTGTTCCTCATCATTTGTAGGATCAGGAACATTCTCAGTAACGAGTGGAGGTGGAGTCTCACAAGTAGCAGCAGGAGCAGTTGCTGGTGTTGCTGTAGGTGGTGGAGGAACAGAGATGGGTGGTGTCTCAGAAGCGATGTCCAGCCCGTGAAGTAGTGTCACTATATCCTCTTCTTCTTTCACCTCAGGAATATTAAAAGACTCAAACAGTGTTTGATAGTCAAACAAATATTCGGGTCCCTTCCCCTGAGGGTTGTCAGTGTAATGGAAAAAGGTGACTTCAAAATGTTCTTCCACACGCTTGGACACTAGATTATACACACGTTTGTTTGGTGAGTTATTAGAGAATCCTAGAAAAACACCTTCACAAGATTTCTCACCAAACTTAGCAATTCGTTCCTTGGTGTGCATAATAGTGCATAGGCAGCCGAATGGTTCAAGAACTGTAGATTAGGCTTTCTGTCGTTGAACAATTCATAGGATGTCCTGTTCTTCTTCTTAACCATTAACACCCGATTCAGAACGTAGTAGGCCGTATTCACAGCTTCGGCCCAAAATGTGATTGGAAGCTTAGAGTCAGATAGCATTGTACGTGCAGCCTCAATCAAAGTCCTATTCTTACGTTCTGCAACCCCATTTTGCTGTGGAGTCCTTGCGGCACTGAATTGGTGTTCAATACCATTGCTCAAACAGTACAGCTCTATAATCGAGTTCTTAAACTCTGTACCGTTATCACTCCTTATCTTCTTGATTCTCAACTCATAAAGATTTTGCAGTTTGTCGAATGGATAGATGAGAATCTCAGGCACTTCATCCTTGGTCTTCAGAAAATAAACCCAAGAAAACCGCGAATAATCATCCGTCACAACAAGGCAATCCGAAGCTCCTCCCAAACTCTTCTTTCTGACTGGCCCGAATAGATCCATGTGAAGCAGCTCCAAGGGCTTCTCAGTTGAATTGGCCAGCTTCGGTCTGTGAGACTTCTTGTGCTGCTTTCCTTTCTGACAAGGGACGCAATGATCATTCAGTCCAAAGGATTGCTTAGGGATACCTCGCACTAGATCATTCTTGATCAGGTAGTTCATATTGCGAAAATGCAAGTGTCCCATACGCCTGTGCCATAATAACGATTCCTTCTCAGGAGCTTTAGATAGAAGACATGTGAGCTGTGTAGTTTCCACAGTACTCATGTCAAGAATATACGTGTCTCGCTCCCGAGGTGCCCTTATAAGCACCCATTCTTCAGGGATAACAAATCCCAGCTTCAATATGCAACACTCGGTGTCTGTGAAAGTAGTAGTGTACTTTTTATCGCACACTTGAGAGACACTAAGAAGATTGTGTTGCAATTGTTCTACAAAATTCACCTTCTCAAAGCTTACCATTCCATTAGTAAGTGTACCCTGACCAGAAATAACTCCCCCTTTGTCACCAGCGAAGGCCACATATCCTCCATTGTAGGCATGAACCTTAGATAAAAGGGAAACATCACCGGTCATGTGCCGAGAACAACTGCTGTCGATATACCATTTACTATTCTTTAAAGATTCAGGTTGCTGCGGCACCACAAACAAGGTAAATTAGTTAGAAATGGAGACCCAAGCCTTTGTTTTCAAACAGTTTAGAATGTTTGACTGATGAGGTATTGTTGGATGTAGAATCTTTGCAAGATTCCTTAATCTTCCAAACTTGTTTTGGTTTGGATGCTTGCGAGTCAACAACTTTGAGCTTTAAGTTTTGCAAAGTATTTTGCTCAACTTTGTTGACCTTAACAGTTGGGACAGGAGTCTTTGAGCATTTCATTGAAATAGGCTTCTTTGAAAGTTTTTTAAGTTTTGAAACTTGAGAAACCTGTTTCCCAAACTGCTTCTTTGCAAGCACAGGACAATTATTTATCAAATGACCTTGCTTCTTGCAGTAGAAGCAAGATCGTTGCTCAAAACAAGATTGAGATTTAGGAACAAACCGATGAGCTCGACCAAAAGAAGCATGTGTTGAACAATCACATTTGCGTGAGCATTCAACAGCAGATGCTTTACTTGAATTTTTAGAAGATTTATTTAATATAATCGTTTTAGAAACAATCTTCTTTTGAGGCTCAGCTGTGGCTTTACCTATTCTTTTAGTTATAGCCTGTTCATTTTGTTCGATAGTAATTATATGATTTTCAGGCTTGACGTTTTTCTTAACTGGTCGATACTCTTGATCAGTTATATCCTCAATTTCAATTTCTTCTTCAATAATACGAGGAAGCACATAAAGAGTCTTTCCTAATTTAGGCTCAACTATATTTTCAGATTTAATAAGTTCAATCTGATGAATCTTGGCCTTAATAGGTTTAACTTTCTCAACCTTTTGAGTCTTACTTGTTTCAGACTCACTAGTATTAGCCCTAACTGGCTCGGGCCTGCTAGTTTCAGGTTGTTCACATGCAATGATGACATTTTCAGCCTTAACTAGCTCAGACTTACTTATATTGATGCTCACAGTAGGTTTGACAGTTTTAACATCTATCTTAGTAAAGATAGGCATCATATCATTGACATTATCCCTAACAGGCATAGGTAAATAATCCTTAGGAGGTGGGACTTGATGAAAACCAAGTCCTGCCTTACTCTTAGTGTCAGTCCTCTGTGCCTGTAGGATTTCATCAAAGACTAGAGAGGATGTGGAAAAGTTTGAAAGCTTTTTCTTTAAATTTAGAACCTCAGTTTGAGATTCAACAAGTTCCCTTTTAACAGATGATAGCATGTCAACATAGCTACCAATTTCATCTTGTTGTTCAAAAATTTTAGCTTTTAGTTCATTTTTCTCTTCCAAAACAGCTTTTAACTTTTGATCACTGGCCTTATCACTGTCACGTAACATACTATTTGTTTCATTTAAATTTTCGATGACAGTGTTAAGGCGTGTGGTATCCTCTCTATACCTGTTTAGCTGGTTAGTTAATTTAACACATGATACACAAGATAATGGTTCATCATGTACCTCATGCACTTCAGCCATCAGTGCCCGTTCTGAATCATCTTCATCTGGATCAGACCATTCCCAAGCATTGTTGGAAAGCAGTAGCGCAGGGAAACCATCGCCTTTTCGTCAGATTTGGTCTTCTCAGATGAATTGGACTGAGAGGGCTTGGATAAACCGGAAGGTGGATTCTTCTTTCGGTCACATTCACGAGCAAAGTGTCCATAGTTGTGACACTGGTAGCATTTCACCTTGCTCTTATTGAATCCAAGACCCTTTTCTTCCGGATCAGTGACATTCTTCCTCCCAGTCTTCTTTAAGAAATTCTTGACGCGTCTTGTGAGCATAGCCATGCTCCACTTCAAGTCCATTCGTTCAAGCTCTTCTTGATCAATTTGACTGAAATCTTCTTCAGTCATATTCACGGTGCTGTTCTTGTTGGATAGGAAGTCATCATAAGCTGACAAGAAAGCTGTGAAGACAGCTGCATGTTCTTCAGCAACTGCAGGAGATGCTCCTTTAAAGTTGGAGTAAGCACCACCCCCACTAGAAGAGCTGGTGGTAGTATATCCAAAACCAGTAGATGTATTTAGAGCACCAGAACCCCCAGAAAAGAATGCAGCCCCAGCAGCTTGAGTTGCTGCAGCAGGAACATCCACACCATATAACATAGGATTCTGAATATGTGCAGTAGCCTTGGTCTCCTTCTTCTGCATATCCATGAGATCAGTAGCAATTTGTCCGATCAGATCATCGAGCTCCATATCCATTATATCCTCGTCTTTTTCCATCAGCAGCACTCGTGTATTCCACTTCTTGGGTAAGGAACCCAAAAGCTTCTTGTTTACATCGGTTTTGTCGAGAGTTACACCACCCTCGACTAATTCACTTACGAGCTGGGAGTATCTACTACACATATCCTCCAGAGACTCAGTAGGTAACATGTCAAAGACCTCAAACTGTTTCTTAACGAGATCCAGTTTGTTTCGCTTGTACTGGTCACTACCACCACATTTCTTTTCGAACCCCTTCCATAGATCATAAGCGGTCTTGTGATGGCGTAGTTGTCTCAATATTTGTTGAGGTAAAGCCATGGTAATTGCAGAATATGTTTTTCGTTCAGTATCGAAGGCCTTACGCTCTTCAGGAGTCATTGATTTAATGGACTTTTCGGGAATAGGTCCATTAAATATACCAGTTCGAACAGGGCGTTCATATCGTTCCTCTAAATAGATCAGCATCTCAGCATCGTTGAACGATACAAACGCTTCAAACCGTTGACGCCAATCTAAATAGTTCATACCAGTAGTGTACATCGGTGGTTTGTTTGTAGAACCCACCTCACTATTGTGCTTTAACATTGCCCCAACCTGTTGAAGTGATGTTGATGTAGAAGCAGACATGGTAATGGGCTCGAGAGACTTTTCAAAAATTCTGAAAACTGAATAATGCGACACTAATGTTGTGTCGCAAAAGTTATGTCGCAAGAGGACTAGAAGCGACACAAGTATTATGTCGCAACTGAACAAACAGCGACACAGTTGTTATGTCGCAGAACTATGTCGCAGGATTAAGGTCGCAAGAACCTTATGTCGCAACACTATGTCGCTGGATTAAGGTCGCTGAAACCCTATAGGGACACAATATTATGTCGCAATCTTGTGTCGCAGAAACGGCGCTGTCAGTGCGAAATACCTCAAAAATGAAAATTTTCGAAACCTAAACGTTTTTTATCGAAAAATCTTATACAAACAGAGATTTTTAGGTTCAAAAACATCAAAACTTCAGCTCCAAAATACCTACAATGAAGATCTAACACCAAAACAAATGTTAAATAATCAAAATAAGTATTTAAATACTTACACAAATGATTTGATACCACCAATAATCAAAGATTGTGGCTCTGATACCAATTGTAGATCCCAATCTTGAATCTTTTAATCAAATCGCATGGAGGAGACAATCACAAGAATATATAGCAAAAACAAAGTGGAACAAATGCAATAAATAATACTTTATATTCCCAAAAGCCCAAATATTCTCTCTCTATCAATGTAGCAGCCAAAATACAAAGAATAAGGTGTGTGTGAAAGTCTTACCCTAAATATCTCTAACTTTGATATTTATACTAAACAAACTGGCCGTTATGCGACACAAGCCTTGTGTCGCAGAGATCACTATTGCGACACAAACACTGTGTCGCAACTACAACTCATGCGACACAAGCCTTGTGTCGCAGAATACAAAAAATGTAATTTTCACTAAGTCTATTACATTTACAAACACAGTACAGACTTGACCAACTGACAGACACTCTAAGATGCATCAACACACTTTGCTAGGGAATGTCAACGACCAAAGGTTGATATTGGTAATGGAATACAAGACTCAGGAAGTACTTTAACTTCCAAAGTCTTGGTGGTTCAGCAGATGGACGGTTCTTATGATTGGCCTACTCAGTCTGAGCAAGCTCTTATGGCTGAAATAGATGATCAAGAGAAACCTGCTGAATCTACATCCTATATGCCAATTCCTGTGGAAGTTTCAAGTTAAGGTGCCGGAGATTGAAGTCAAAGAAAGTGATGAAGATGTGCTCTACATCAACTCAACTGAAGATATGAGTCCTGATGAGTTTGTCGCATATATGGCTGATGTTCAAACGGACAAGAAAAGAGTATGTCTTAACATTCTTACTCTTGCTGATGTCTGTTATTTAGTTAATAATTTACAATCTCAGGTTAGTGTATTTGCTGAATCTCATAAAACCTTGACATCTGAACTTGAAATAGCTAAAAGTGATGTACGTAGGTTAAGTGAGGATAAACTAGCATTAAAAGAAAAGATTCAACTTGATGCTTCTGATAAAACCAGTCTAAGTGACATCATAAATGAACAATGTGTTAAGATAGATGGGTTATATTTTAACTTGAATGAGTTAAATCAGAATATTGCTAGTAAAGATAAGGAGTTATCTGAGTCTAAGATGAAGTTGGTTGAGCTAAATCGTAAGTTTGAATGTTACAGGACATCTTCTTTAACTTTGGATAAAATAATTAGCTCACAACATAGTGTAAAGGATGTGACTGGTTTAGGTTACATTGATGTACCCCCCACCTTTTAATTCAAATTACACTACTACTTCTGTTGACTTAGAAATGACTGATGTGAATTCTAATCTTGAGGAATTGATGACTAAAGAGTCTGAACTATCTGAAACACAAAAGGATGTTATTAAAGACCAATCATCTGACATTAGTAAGAACAAATCATTCCCTAAAGTACATTTTGTCTCGAGTGGAATGATAGTTGATACTGATGTAAATGATGAGGTGAGTAAGGAACAAAAGGATTCACCTTCAGTAGTTTTGGATCAGACTAAGAAAGAGAGTGCAAAAGTGGTTAAGTCACGTAAGCAGATGTCTTGCTTCAAGTGTCGACAGAGAGGTCACGTATCTTCTTGTTGTCCTAATAAGAAGAAGGAAGTATCACATAAGCCTGTGAACAATGATAAGACACCAGATATCTCTAGTTCGAATATAGACACGTTAGGTACCAAACCGGGATTAGGTATTAAACCTGTAAATATTCTTAAAAGAGATGCTTCTCACAGTGTCTCTCCACCTAAACCTAAACGGCCTGAACACTTTATTAAAGATCAATTACCGTCGAGGTTTATGACCCCTAGAAGAAACCATAGTCATTATGAGAATGGTTCTACTTCACGTTCACATGGGATTAATTACGGGTATAACTATAATCGTAATCAAGGGCAAAAATCCCAAGGTTATGCGTCAGGGAGTGTTGGATCTCATTCATCTCATAGACCCAAGACCACTGATCATCAACAAGCTCATACTACTTCGACAGTGACCAAAGCTCCTAATGGGAAGGATGGTTACTTTAAAGAGTTAAAGTTTGTAGATGATAAGGGACAAACCAAGACCGTAATGGCTTGGGTCCCTCTTGAGAACTAATTGTGTACAACCTGTTTGTGCAGGAGCAGACTGTGAACGAAGATAATTGGTGGTACGTTGATAGTGGCTATTCTAGGCACATGACAGGAACTCGAAGTCTACTGAAAGACTTCAAAGGAGGTTTGAAATAGGGAGTACATTTTGCTGGTGATAAAGGAGGATGTAAATTATGTTGAAGAACTAACGCACAACTTAGCGAGTGTGTCCCAAGTCTGTGATAAAGGTCACCCTGTACATTTCAATCAGAAAGAGGCCTTAGTCCTGAAGCCGGGTTTTATTATTCCCGAAAAATGGATATTGATGAGGTCTCCAAGGAAGAAGGACATTTATGCTATCAACATGAGTGCTCCTATTACTTCAATGGAATCTACATGTCTTTTATCAAAAGCTTCAGAATCAGACTCACTCTTATGGCATAGGAAAATGGCACACCTAAACTTTCGAAAGATGAACTATATAACTAAAAATGGGTTAGTTCTGGGTGTACCACAGAAGAGTTTTGCATTTGAAGACAAGTGTGTACCCTGCATGAAAGGAAAGCAGCATAAAAAACCACACAAATCTAAAACTGTAAATTGTATTTCCTCGCCTTTTGAGTTGCTACATATGGATCTCTTTGGCCCAATAAGCAAGAGAAGCATAGGTGGCAAATGGTACTGTTTGGTTGTCACTGATGACTTTTCTAGATTCTCTTGGGTGTTGTTTTTGGGATCTAAGGATGAAACATCTGGTAGTCTTATGGAGTTCTTAGATCTAATTGAGAATATCTATAGAACAAGAGTTAAGAAAATTCGTAGTGACAATGGAACAGAGTTCAAGAATTCAACGTTCAATATCTATTGCTTAAGCAAAGGGATACAACATCAATTCAGTGCACCTTATGAACCTCAACATAATAGTGTTGCTGAAAGGAAAAACGTAACGTTTTGAAGGAGCTAGAACAATGCTTGCAGATTCAAAGCTTCCGGTCATCTTTTTGGCAGAAGCAGTGAATATTGCATGTCATGTTCTAAATGGAGTTCTTACGGTTAAAAAGCAGAACAAGACTTGTTATGAGCTTTTAAACAATAAGAAACCAAACTTAAAAGGGTTTGAACCCTTTCGAGTTTCATGCACTTTATTGAAGACTAGCCATCAACCTAAATTTGGTGAGAAGGCTGACGAAGGATACTTCCTAGGTTATGTTCCTAACTACCAAAGAAACGTGTCTTCAATAAATCTACGGGACGTGTGGAAATAGTTTATAACATTGAAGTTACGAGCTACACACATGACTTGCATAAGGGATTAGATTGGCAATTTGATTATTCTGATCTCTTCAAGTCTTTTAAAGTCCCTATTAGTGACTATGTCAGTAATTCAGAGATTCCCGAGCATTTATTGTCTGGAGATGAAGATCTTACTTCTTCTGCAACATTGAATGATCAAACGTCTGGAATTAGGACTATTGTTGATTCTGATGAAGTTTCAACTATTGAGTCACAACTACCTCCAGTTGATACACCTCAAGAGAATAAAGATCCTGAAATTGTTTCTCAAAAGATTGTGGATGATATTCTTACTCCTCTGAGACAATTAAGGACATCAACTACTGATGATGACCTACTTCCATTGGAGGAAATCGGTACTAACTTACAAAATGATGTACCAGTTGAACCTGTATATGCAACGAGATTGAATAGGATTCATCCGATTGAGAATATCATTGGTGATCCACACTCTCCTGTTCAAACTCGGAATCAACCGAAAGCTAGTACATCCTCTCACTCAAGCTTGTATGCTGAAATGAAAGAGACAGGGATTACAAATCTATGTCTATATTCATGCTTTATCTCACAAATTGAGCCTAAAAATGTGCAAATGACACTAAAAGAAAGCTCATGAGTAGAAGCAATGCAGGATGAACTGTCTCAGTTCTCCAAATTACAAGTATGGGAATTGGTTGATTTACCTGCTGGTGAATATCCAATTGGAACTAGATGGGTTTTTAAGTGCAAGAGAGACGATCGGGGAATCGTTACTCGTAATAAAGCCCGTTTGGTCGTTCAAGGATTCAATCAAGAAAAAGGAATTGATTACACGGAAGTGTTTGCACCAGTGGCTAGGCTTGAAGCAATCAGGTTATTCTTAGCATTTGCATCCTTTAAGGGAATGAAAGTGTTTCAATTAGATGTTATGGAGTGCCTTTTTGTATGGCAAAGTCAAAGAACTGGTGTATGTCTTACAACCACTAGGATTTACTAATCCTGAGTATCCAGATAGAGTATATCGTTTGGATAAGGCTCTATATGGGTTACATCAAGCACCAAGGGCGTGGTATGAGACATTATCAATGCATCTTCTTGAGAATGGCTTTACAAGAGGTGCAATTGATAGTACACTATTCGTAAAATGGAAGAAAAAGGACTTTCTACTTGTTCAAGTATATGTCGATGACATTATCTTTGGGTCATCTGACGAAAAGATGTGTAGAGACTTTGAACAAGTTATGAAAAGCAAGTTTGAGATGTCTGCTATGGGAGAGTTGACCTTTTTCTTAGGGTTACAAGTTGACCAAAAGAAAGATGGATTCTTTATTCATCAATCAAAATATACACATGAGCTATTAGAACGCTTTAAGATGGATGAATCTCGTATCTACAAAACCCCTATTCCAGAAAATCATGGACTTGGTCCCGATACATCGAATGATCAGGATGTGGATCCTACTCTATATAGGGCCATGATTGGATCACTAATGTATTTGACTGCATCTAGACCTGATATTATGTTTGCTGTATGTATTTGCGCAAGATATCAGGCTAATCCGCAAGAGTCTCATATGCTGGCTGTAAAACGAATCTTTCGTTACCTCAAAGGGAAACCAAAGCTGGGACTATGGTATCCAATTGAAGGAGACTTTGATTTTGTTGCCTATACTGATTCGGATTATAGTGGATGCAATCAGAATAGAAAGTCTACTACCGGAGGATGTCAATTTTTAGGTGGTAGACTTGTATCTTGGCAATGCAAGAAGCAAAGCTCAGTAGCCATTTCTACATGTGAAGCTCAGTATGTTGCTGCTGGCAGTTGTTGTTCTCAAGTGCTGTGGATTCAACAGCAACTACGGGATTATGGGTTGAATTTTACCAACACTACTATGATGATTGATAATGAATCAACGATCTCTATAACCAATAATCTGGTTAAGCACAGTAAGACTAAACACATTGACATTCTTCATCATTTTATTAGAGACTGTGCTGAGAAGAACCTGATAAGGTTAGTTAAGGTTCCATCCGTGGATAACTTAGCAGATCTCTACACCAAGGCATTCGACAGAGCTCGATTTGACACTTTGGTTCAATTGAATAGAATGAGAAATCTAGAGTGATTAGTCTTCCACAGGGTTCTTCTGTAATAGTTAGTAGTTATTTCTCTATTTGGTCTTATGTAATAGATAGCCGCTATTTAAAAAAAAAAAAAAAAAAAAAAGGGAGAAGGCGTATGGCATTAGAAGAATAAGCTTAATAATAATAAGTAAAAGCCTTAAGTTAGATATGTTAGTAGGTTCCAGTTAGTTACATTAAGTTTACATCTTTACAACCAGGCCTTTACTTATATTTATTTTAGTATACACCTTTCTCCACATGTTATTATTTGCTTTGAGAGAGTAAATCTAGACAGCTTCATTATATGATGTACTGGTAGGCAAATTTTGCTATGATTTCTAAGCATATAGTAAGCAATAATTCTTCTGTGTGTTATCTAATGTGATCTGCTATATGATGTATGACATAAGTCTTAATTGTTGAATGATAGTATAACAATACACTGTTATCAAAGATCTATGAATATATGTCAAGACAAATAGTAAGAATTATGGCGATTAGCAACGCTACTGGTGACTTTGTTGTACTAAGTACATACCTGACTCCTTTAGTTTTGCCAATGGTCTCAAACTTGTTTTGTTTATACTAAGGGATCTTCTGTTGTACTAAGTACATATCTAGAACCACTAGTATCTTCAAAACAGGTTTGATGTTTGTCAATTTTAAATTAAATCAAGGGTATGTTATATGTTTCGAAAAGAACATCATTTAGTAACCTCTACCTTGAATGTGAAAGATACAGTGTTATGTGTTATACTTAATTCTTCAGTATGTCATATTTTGGATCACATTAAGTAACATGCATACCAACAATAAAGGTTTGCTTGGTAATCTGTGTAGACTTTGTTTATGTGGATCATAATATCGGTAATCATCTTAAACTGTCTATGATAATTGAACGTTTCATTTTTGATGAATCATATTATATTGTGGAGCTAGGTAACCAAGTTATACTTTCATAAATATAAGTTGACAAACGGTTAAGTTGTAAGTTTTCTGTAACTCATTGTGAATTTCATGTCGTATGAATACTAACAGTCTTCTTAGACTTTTTAATCAACAATTGGTTCCGCTTTTTCTTTCTAATATGATCCCACTGCAGATAAATTTTTAACGCCCTCTCATAGGTTGTATTTCTTTTATTTTCGTTTATTTGTTTATTTAATAAAAGGTACTTGTTGCAAATGTTTATCATTAATATTTGTCGCTTTTATATTATTTTTCTATTCTTATTTTTATTTTTATTATTTTATTTTCTGATGTTGTCGCTCGTGTTGACTTAATGCTACATAACAAGTGAAAAATACTATTATTTTAGACTTGTTTATTTTGTGGGCTTAAAATTATATTAATTTAACAAAATTGTGTTTCTGGTCAACTCTGCGAGTTGACTTTTGACTTGCGACTTGACTCTGGCTGCGAGTTGACTTAACTCTGCGAGTTGAGCAAAACTTGCGAGCCGAGGCAACCAAGTATATATACTTGCGAGCTCACAAGTCAAACCCACACAGAACTGCGAACTGACTTTCTATCACTCTGCGAATTGACTTCTGCGAAACGAGACGAGTTTCGGTTTTGTTTAGTTCAGAAATTACGTGAAAGAGAAAAGGCTTTTTGTTTCCGTATATCTTATACATCTTTTAATTGCGAACATTTTGAGGTATATATCACGTGATATCAATGTCTAATTAACTCAAAATCGACATTTTTATAAATGAGGGTTTTGTTTTATCACTTGGCTAAAATTCTACAATTTAGTGTGTTAAATGACAAGAAACCTTAGGGTTTATGTTAATTGCACTACTTAGTACACAATGACATACCTCGATTGCCCTAAACCTTGCTAAAATTGAGATTGGAAAGTGACATCATACTTGCAGTTCATCTTGCGAGTTGAGTTCAAAACTCAACTCGCAGACCAGTCTTGCGAGTTGAACCTTGCGAGTTGACTTGTTGACTTGCGAGTTGAACCCTGCGAGTTGACTTGTTGACTTGTTCTGCGAGTCAACCACTTAATTTAATTTACGAACTCTAGATTAATTACCTGATTAAGAGTTATAAGTTAAAATGATCTATGGTTAGTCGTGTCGACTTAAATGTGAACACGTAAAACCATACACTCCTTATATAAGACTTACGACTTCTCGTAATAAGTTATATATATCTTTACAAACTTGAGACTTTTTGTAACAGGTTAAGCAAACGGTTAGACCTATTGACTATATATATAATTAACGTCTATAATTGTTGATTAAGTTTCATAACTTAATAGTTCAATTACGAGTCATAGATTATATAAGTTTATCAATATATGTTAAACTAATTGTCTTATATTTGTGTGATTTTGATATTACAGATATGGCTAGACAGTTTGCTGCTCATCACAACGTGCTCGTTGACTTAGACGTCACTGCACGAGGTGCTGCCGGTGTGTCTCGGATTCTTACATTTCTGGCTCGTTCCAGAATACAATATGCTATCACAGAGTCCCAGCTCTATCTCAGGATCTATTAACTCAATTCTAGGCTAATATTCAGTATGATACTGTTGTAAATCCACCGGTGATTCGCACACGGGTGAACGATCGACCCGTTGTTTTCTCTTCCTCTGATCTACGTAACATTTTACTGTTGGGAACCGTCGATCAGGAAGCCGGACCTACAGTGTTTCCCTCGGACTTCATTGAAGGAGCACTCGAGCGTATGGGCTACGTCGGGCCAATGCGTGGACGTCAATTTTTAAAGACGTTGGTCTTCGGAGAATGGAGATTCTTGTGGCATGTACTTGTCACCATTTTTGGTCCGAAGAAGGGAGGTTATGATGAGTTGAGCCCTTCTCGCTTTCGGCTGTACTGTCACTGGTTTACAATAAACCATACAGTTTCTCAGACTATATTTTTGGAGAACTGGTTCGCCAGATCATGGGCGGTGTTCAATCCCAGTTTATGATATATCCACGATTTTGCATGCTGATCATCAGGGCTACTATTCCTGATTTGCTGGATATTCAAGCCGATCTTCATGTGGATACTATTGGCCTGCGTGGATATAACGCAATGTTCATGCATACTTCGAGGCGTTTTGACATGCAGCCTCAGCTGACTGAACTTTTTGGCTATCTGATCAATCCTCAGTACATAACACCACCAAATCATGGTTGGCTAGATGTTGATGTGGCAGAGGTTGTACTTGAGCCACAGGAGCTAATTGAGGATGTCTTGGATCAGGCCAACCAACCTGGCCCATAAATAAATGCGGAAGTGGTGCAACAGGTGCTAGTCCAGAACGATGATGCAAATGATCCGATCTTTCACGATATCGATCAATATTTTGCTGAACCACCGCAAGTTGTTGAGCCATCAATGGATGCTGGTCCGTCGGGACATGATGGAGAAGCGGCTTCTATCTCTGCTTCTGATTCTGATTCGGTAGATGATGAGACTCGACCATCCGGGTCTATCTCAGGGATTTCAGCTGGCATGGTTCGACAAGGGTCCAAGTTGATTATGGACCCGGCACTAAAATTAAAAAGAAAAGCCGCTGATCAAGATCCTGACTTCGTTCTTGTTGAAGAAGAAGAAGATGAAGATGAAGATGAGGAGCAGCTTGTCTCTCATCCTTACAAGCAAGCAAAGCAAACAGCTTCAACCTCTGCAGCTCCTACTCAATCACGTTCTACGTCCTTTGAGGCTGAAATGATCGCTGCTTTGGTTCGCCCTTCCTCGCACCCGACCACCAAGTCTAGCAGAGTTGCAGCGCGCCTCTTGACAGATGTAGCTACAGAGATAGCTAAGAAAATGCAACCACCTGCTTCCACGCCTCCGCCAGTCACTACTGCTGCTTCATCAACCTCACCTACAACAGATTCTGAACGCATTATCCGCTTAGAGTCGAGGGTTCAAGAGTTGGAGACTATCGCCAACACCTTGTGTTGATACATTAGTGTGTCTGTCACTTGGTCTAGGTTTTGAGTTGTAATTAATTAGTAACATTCTGTATTAGGCGACATTGGCAATATCGCTTTAGCGATATTGACAATATCGCATAGGCGATATCACCAATATCGCCTACATCACTAATTAGTTACCTATAAATACTTGGTTAGGGTTTCAGTTTTGTTGTTGTTCAACACCTACGAATTTGTGTGCAGCCTGTGGTATTCTCTGGTCAGTATTTGTTAGTCACAATCTGTGCTTTGATTAATACAAAATATTTGTGATTGTGTGTTATGTTTTGGTTTATAACGTACATTGAATAGCTATTGATTTCCGCGCTTTAGCTATTGAATATTGATTTCTTGTTAAAGGTCTGTCCTTATTCGGTCCTACAATTGGTATCAGAGCCATATATCCTTTGGATTATTGGTTTTTGAATCAATATTAGTACGTTAAAAACGCTAAGTTACTAGTTTTTCATATAGGTTAATTGTCATTTAGCCTTAAAACTGATTAATTAGTGCCTTTTTAGTGTTTTCTGGATTTGTGTTCGTCATTAGCAACCCTAAATCTTAATTAAATCGTTCATCTTTGTAATTTTAGGGTTTACAGCCGTTTTAGCGATATTAGTAGCGATATTACCTTAATATCGCCTCTAGGGTTTCAGGGATATTACTTGATCTGTACTCATTAATTTGAGCGATATCTCTAGCGATATTACTAGAGATATTACTTGGTATCGCCTAATTAATTTTAGCGATAATACTTGGTATCGCCTATGGTGTCGCACTTTTAGTCTGATTTTGTTTTGCACTTTAACTAGCGATATTGATAGCGATATCATCAATATCGCTCGATCATCAGCTTCTTAACGATATTAGCAATATCGCTATACTGTTTTAAATCAGAATTTTAAAATCAAAACCTTACTTAATACATATTAAAATGTCTACTTTACAAGCTGTTAATGCTATGTTAAAACAAAATGCTGAGGTTGGTAGCGCAAACAAACCTCCATTCTTTGCTCCAGGAATGGAGTATACTGAATGGAGAGGTCGATTTTTATCTTTTGTTGCTTTTACTGACCCTGAAATGGAGATACCATTAATCGAACGCTACGTTCGACCGGCTGCTAGTGGTGTTCATGTGGGTGTTCCTCCACTAAAACCCATTCGTTCAATGACTGCTGAGGAACGCAAGGCATGGGAATGTGAACGAAAGACTCATTCTGCCATAACCATGTCTCTTCCAGCTGACACGATGAAGATGTTTAAACAACATGAGTTAGCGTATGATCTTTGGAATGCAATTGCCGAAAGATGTGGAGGAACTGTCGAATATAAGCAAACTAAATTAGAGTTTGTGAAGAAACAGTATGATCTGTTTGACATTCAGAAAAACGAGTCAGTCAAGGATTTATTCTGTCGTTACTCACGTCTTGTGAACGAACTGACTGAGGGAGGTTACAAGTTCTCCACTGTTGAGATCAACAAGAAACTGTTAAATGCTCTACCTCCTAGTTGGGAGACAAGAGTATTAATGATGGAGAGTGATCCTGAAGTGTTAGCTATGTCCTCAGATCAGCTTGTTAGCAAATTAGAAACTTGTGCTTTGGACATTCAAAAGAAAAGCACTAGATCTAGTTCTTTGCTTGCTGATACAAGCAGTTTTGGATATGGAAGCACTGCTTTAATAACTGGACCATCTACTGGAACCACTTATTCTTCCGGTGGTACTTCTACTGGAACGTTTTCTTCTATCCCAGCTCAATCAACTTCCTCTTCTACTGCATCACACAAAGAGCATGCAGTGATCTTCAATGCATTTTTATCATCATATGATGATTTTTTATCCAAGAGGATTAGCTCCATAGATCTTACCGATGAGGACTTTGCTCAAATTGATCCTGATGAGCTGGAGAGAGTTGATCTTCGTTGAAACATGGCTATGCTTACCAGAAGAATGAAGACATATTTGAAGAGAACGGGAAAGAAGTCTCTTGAAGATATCACTGATAAAACTAGCATGGGTTTCGATAAATCCAAGATTAGATGCTACAAGTGTCAAAATCTGGGTCATTTTGCTAGAGAATGTGAGAAAGGTAGACAACCGTCTACTGGATTTACCAAACCTTCTACTTTCAAGAAGGAGAATGAGGTTGCCAAGGCTGCTTTATTGTTGGATGATGAAGCCTATGATTTTTCTGCTATGGACGATCAGGATAATGTCGCTCTTATGACGGATATTCAAAATGGGGTAGAATTTTTTGATTGTAATTCCTGTATCACACTAACTGGTAAAATCAACAGGTTCATAGTAGATAATGATCGCTTGAATACAGATCTAACCAATCTTATTGAAGCCAACAAAGTTTTAAAAGATAACGAAAAAGTCTTTACTATTAATCAGAAAGCTCTTATCGACAAAAAGAAAGAGTTAAAGGCAATGATTTTTAGCAAACAAGATGAGATTGACAGTTATTTAAAACTTATTTCACATCTTAAAAAGGAACTTGCTGAAACTCAATCTGACAATGTTGATTTAAAACGAAGACTTGCAAACATCTCCACATCTACTATGGTCTTTTCCGACATTCTGCAAAATCAACGGACTGATACGAAGAGTAAGGTAGGCATTGGTTATCACAACCAACCTCCTCCATCAAATTTGAATCAGCCCAGTCTTTCGCAGGATGAAATAAAAGATTATGTACCTTCTGTTCTCAAGAAGGATACAAATCTTGTGGTGAAACCTGTTATTGTTGAAAATCCTGATCAGCCTAAAACTGTCAAGGCTGAAGATGTTAAACAGCCTAAGCTTGTTAAGGCTGCTGATGTCAAGCGACTTGAACCAATCATGTTTGTTCCTTCAAAAAATGTTGAAGAGGTGGTAGAGATGGAGGATGTAATTCACGAGGTTAAACAGAAAGTTGAGAAAAATAACCTCAAACCTGCAAATTTCATCTTTACTAACGAGGGTAGAGGTGGAATGTTTTCTAAAACGAAACCAGTAATCAAGGATTTAAAAATGAAACTGGAGGAGAATATTCAAAATAGTAAAGTTTCAATTAAAAATCCTTCTTCAAAGATTACCTCAACTGTAAATATGTTTACTCCATCATGTTCGCATAAGTGTTCATGTGCAGTAAAGCCTCGTAGGGTTCCTCTTTCGCCAAAACCACTATTGAGTGATGATCAAACTTTTCGAGAGAGACGATCATGTTTCTACTGTAAGAAGCAGGGTCATCTCATTAATCAGTGTCCAGTGCTTGCTAGAAAATGGGCATCAAGAAATGATCCACGTTATTCTAAAAATAGAAATTTTCAAAAGACAAAACAACATGGATTATCTCGAAATGTTCCAATTTCTAGAGTTAATAACATTACACCTACTCAACCAATGGTTCGAAAGTGTGACAACCGTCAAAAATCTCAGGTCATTAACGCACTTAAATTCCTAGTCTATCTAATTTCGTTTACAGCACTCTAAAATCCTAGTGAAAAGTCTAGGTTACGACTCCTTAAGTACCGAAACCGTAAGTTACCGAAATCGCGTAACGTTCTAGGAGATTGCTTAGCGGACTTTAAGACCGTGATGAACACAAAAATTAGGTTACAAAGTGCCAAAGAAAACTAATGAAATTAAATTTCATAAGTCATCACAAAATATTTATCTATCTCAAAAATCGGAATTTAACCGGAAATTTTCGTAAATCGGTAATCGCAACTGGGAATCGGCAAATTAATTCGCGAAAATCATTTATAATTAAAACAAATACATCATGATAAATATTATGAACTTATGAATATAAAGTTTCATAACTCCAATTAAATCGCAAAGAAATCGCAATTAAACTCTTATACACTCACAAAACTTGTACAAATTAAATATGTAAACAATAAGACTTTTATCTACTTAATATTTGACAAAAAAAAAAAAAATTAATTAAACCTCCCCCCCCCCCCCATCAAAAACCTGCCAGCCCCCCCCTTTTTCTTTTGACTACCAAACTCTCCTAAACCACTTAAAACTCATGCAAACATTATACCACTTACACACTCCTTCTCCTTAATCATTTCCTTCATTTTCACTTTCAAAAACACATACAAACACTCTCTTCACACATTAAACTCCAGATTTTTCCAGCCCCATATCATCCTAAAATCATCACATTAAAAGAGTTCTTGCACCAAGAACACAAAATCAAAGGTAAAACCCACCATCTCTAACTTCATTTCTTCATTTTCTTACTTCAATTCTTCAAAATACATGGATTTTATGCCTATTTCATGGCTAAAATTCTCATTCAAGGTTTGATGGTTTGTAGGTTCCCTTACACTTGTTTAAGTGTTAAAACAAAAGGGCAACCCATGATCAAACCGAAATCAAACCGAAAAATCGTCTTTTTAGTGTTTGAATGCTTATTTACTTGTTCTTGCTAGAATAAATGGTTTAAAATGTTAAAATATGTTTATGTTTCTGTACAACACATGTTCATGCATAAAAGACAAGACTTCAATCTTTGGATGAGGTCTAAAAATCGTTGGTAGTGAAATCACACCAAAAAGATTGCTATTGTCTTATATGAATCTGTCCAGATTTTTGACCTCACTTGAGACGACCATAACTCAGTGAATAATGGTCCAAAAATCTTGATTCTTCTTCTGGAATTTAGTTCAATGTCTTACCTTTCAAAGCCCACTGGTCTCATTCAAATCCATTGAGTTTAAGACCCCCAAATGTACCAAACAAAACTGGTGCGCAAACAGTAATGTTTCTGTGAACATCATGAATTGATATTTGTTTAAGGGTCTTAAACTATTCAAAAACATTTGAGAAAATTATTTTATATTTCTAACACATATATCTCAGTAGCATAAAAATATAGGATTTTATCTTGCTACTTAAGTATTTTTAGAAAATGCGTGAATAACATGCATAATCTTGGTCTTGTAAATGTAGGAATGATGTTGTTATGATGAATGTAAAATACACAAAATATAGATAAAACGTGTTTAAAATTTGAGGGTGATTTTTCTTAGTATCTATGTCTTGAAAAGAACCTTGAAAATAAAAATGAGAATTTTTGGGAAAACTAAAGCATTTTTCTTGGTTTAATGCAAGTAAAGTCTCTAAAAGGAGAAAATATTCATGAAAAATACTTTTTGACATCAGAAAAATATGGGAAAATTACTGTGTCATTTTCCACATAAAATGACACTATCCTCAAAATTTAACACTCATTAGAATTGTTTAGATATGTTAACCGATGTACGGTTTGTTAAAACACTTACGATTGGGAACCAATGTTCCAGAGCCCAAAATGGCATGAAATTTTTACACAAACTTAGAAATGACTTAAAACTGATCTAGTAAAACTTTCGGAATTTTTCAAGAATAATTACTATTTTTCTCCTATTTATCTCACTCTTTTGGTCAAGAAATGATTAAAAATAATCTGTAAATCTAAAAATTCCCAAATTTTCACAGAAAATTTGTGAATTATTTTCCATGTTGTATACCAAGTTTGGTAATTTTTGAAATCTGTTTTCAAGTGTTTACATTATTTTAATCACAACCCGAGTGATTACCAACAACGACAAATCAAACTCTAACGGCACTTTGTAACACAAACGACTAACTAAGCAATCTTAACAAGCCATCTTAGCCAACAATCTAATTAGGAACCTTGTATTCGTAGGTCTTGGATAGGAGTCACTCTTGGTCGAAACGCGCCTTACATCCATTACCGTACGCATACTAACAATTGTGAGTACTCAGCCCCTATTTTAACGCCTTATCTAAATGTTTTGGGGGTGAAAAGCATGCATGAATGACTTGAATGATTTATATACTTGAAAATGATGTGTTTTATGATGCACTTAAATTACAAATGCCATGATATGATTATTGTGCTATGCTATGCTATGCTAAATTTCAAAACAATATCGTGAATGCTTATCAATGTTACATGATTATATGCTTGATTTCTATCGTATCTAAAGTCCCCGGTATCTCTACACGACCATTAACTCTTTATGAGCCAAATGATGCATATGAATAGTACTATTTGGGAGCGAGACCACCTCCCCACTCACGCGGCCACGTGAGTGCATTCCATCATCCTAAATGCCAACGGTAGGGCATCACTGTTTGGGGCAAGGGTTTATCGGTCGTAGGTTTGGTTGTGGGCTCAAGCATAATTTGATCATCAATTTTATAAATAAAATGTAATGACATAGTGATTTCGTAAACACCCATTAACGTATGGCGCTTTGACACGTAAATGATGTCGCTTAAAACGATAAACTTGCGACTTATATTTTATAAAATGACATAGTTATCCGAAATGAGGATACTTTATGAATTATCAACTTAAGGCCAAGCTCTACCATGACATTGTTATTTGAAGTAACCTTTCTTTAAATTTTAAATATCACAACTTGGACGTTATCAGGTTATGTAATTCGAATCATTACTTCTTTAACTTTACGAATATAACCGGAGTTATTAAATTATAAATCATTGGGATTTTGACAATTAAAGATGTAGTTTCAATGACACCATATTTTCTTGTGAAATTCGATATAATGATTCGTCTAAATGACGAACAGTTTGCTTGAAAGAGAACTCACCATTAACTTTATAAAACATAACTTGAACTTATTAAATAAGTTTTACATATTTAATTTGTATTTATCATACCTACCATATCGTGAGTTTTGTAAACCTTAAATGTTCTTTTAATAATATGAGTATGGAGTTATAAATGAATTATGACTTTTAATTAGGTTTCTAAAGTATTGCTTTTAAAAGAGTTCCACTATTATATAAACTTCATTTACAGCTAAGATATCGATTCATAAAGGAATTTAACATTTAAATAAAGATCACTCTTAAAAGAGCTTTAAGTCAACTAATCCCTTGTATAATTACTATGAAATAACCTTTGACTATTATCCGATGATCATTTTAAACTGAGGATTGGTTAATTATCTTAGTCGTATGAGCTCGGCACTAAACAAAGAATTTTACAAACTAATCATGAAGTACGTGTAACGTTTGAACCAAACTTCATAAACCTTTAAAGAAAGTCTATCATTTCACAAAACCTGTGTACTCACCAACTATGTTTCATAGTTGACCTGTATTTTTACATGCTTTTCAGGAATTAGTCTCAACTTGTCTATCGAAGCTAAACCCGCTAGACGACTTATTCTGTTGTTGTGTTACGGGATTTTCTCTTTTGGATGTAATCGCATGTTTAGATTATTTACTTTTGTGCTGTAAACATTTGTAAAACTTATTGTAACGTATTGAATGTAGACCGTTGAACGGTGATCTTTTGTAATTTTCGAATTTGAAATCATTGTACTGTTACATCTCGTGTTTCCGCTTTAGCGGGGTGTGACAGAAAGGTTGATGTTGTTAATAAGCAACCAATTATTCTTCAGAAAGTTTGCAAAAAGAAAGGTGTAGGGAATAGTGTGTCATCTATAGTTATCACATCAGTAAAAGAAAATGATTTACTGAAAAACAAGGTTTTAACTGATGTGGTAATAATTGATGAAGTCTCAGGAGTACCCAAGTCTGTCAAGGCTTGGGTCTCCATTTTAAATTAACAATCTTTTCTTGGTGTTGTGACAGTCAAAGGTGCTGAATAGCAAGTGATATGTTGCTTTTGCTGGCAATAACGGTGGTAAGATAACTTCTTGCGTACAAAGGGTGAAAACACCAGATATACTGACCTATCTGTTTGATAGACTTGAGACAATTGGTTTTTCAAAAAGACGTTTAGTTGTGTCTGAAAACAACTAGGGAAATGATAGTACATTAGGAGACACCCCTCAAAAGTCAATCTTAAGTTTTATCCTCGATGTATCAGTAGGTTTATCTCGTATTTGTTATACTTGTCCTTACAGATATCTGATTACTTGCACGATGTATTGGTAGGCATTCTCATACTCCTCTTTAAGCAACTAAGAAATACCTTAATCTGTGTTTAATCTGTTGTGATGACCATCATATGATGTATGACAATGTGTCTTAATTCTTATGTATCAGCTTGCCATGCTTCTATTAACTTGAGTTTGTATATGACAACATTTGGGGATTTATGCTGTCTGTTTCCTTTGTTGTACGTTTGTACAGACCTGGTCTCAGTCAGTATACTTTCAACATCTAAGCAAACAAAAGTCAAAAGTACTTTCAAATCTTATAAAATCAAAGATTACTTACAAGGTCGCCAAATGGTTTGACCAAGTCTGGTTTTGCTTACACCTGAATCAAGTTTAAGTCGCTTTGTTGTACGTATGTACAGACCTGTCACCGCTGGCTTGATTCTTAAAAATGTTGAATTCAAATGCTTTCTCTAACTAATCGAAGTCTTGGGCATGTCTTTATACTAGGAGTATGTCTATGTGAGATTCACGGAGATCTATTCACTCTCACAATAACTGCTAAGCTTGAAGTTGATTATGTTACATGTTTAAGTGGACAAACAATACCGATAATCGTCTTGTTACTGATTGTCTCTTTGGCTAGTTAACTTTGTGTGCTAAATTTACATTTGGACAACTATACTGATAATCGAATTAAAATTTGATATTGTCTTGCGAATCTGTCTTTCTAATATGATCCCTAATTCGACACCATCTAGTTTGTCACCAAAGATAGATCCAGTGACAAAGCAGCCGATTATTAGAGTTCATTATTCATCAGCTGCAAATTTGAAGAAGATATCTCTAGAAGATGTTACCCTTGACTTTCTATGAAGATTTGACTGCTGATTGTTTTTGAAGACCAAGCTGAAGACACGGGGGAGTTTGTTGATACATTAGTGTGTCTGTCACTTGGTCTAGGTTTTGAGTTGTAATTAATTAGTAACATTCTGTATTAGGCGACATTGGCAATATCGCTTTAGCGATATTGACAATATCGCATAGGCGATATCACCAATATCGCCTACATCACTGATTAGTTACCTATAAATACTTGGTTAGGGTTTCAGTTTTGTTGTTGTTCAACACCTACGAATTTGTGTGCAGCCTGTGGTATTCTCTGGTCAGTATTTGTTAGTCACAATCTGTGCTTTGATTAATACAAAATATTTTTGATTGTGTGTTATGTTTTGGTTTATAACGTACATTGAATAGCTATTGATTTCCGCGCTTTAGCTATTGAATATTGATTTCTTGTTAAAGGTCTGTCCTTATTCGGTCCTACACCTTGGCATCTCAAGTTCTGTCCTTGTCTGAGAATGTGACTGACCAGAATAAAGCTTATTCATTGCTGATCAAGACCAAATGCAATTTGGTAGATGATGTAGCTGACAAGCAAAGACAGATTGACAGACTTGATCGCTTGGTTACCAGCTTTCTCAAGGACAAGCCATCTCAGGGGGAGATATTAATCTACCAAGAGTCCTGCCGAGAAGATGAGCAAGCAAAGAAGCGAAGAGATGACACAGACGATGATCCCACCGCTCCGAAAGATAGAAAGCTGGCTGGTCCTTCAAAGACTGGTCAGTAGACTGTAATTCAGGGGGAGTCTGCTGGTGCAAGTGGAAGTGGTGCTGGTGCTGATGCTGGTACTGAAGAGGGTGGTGCCGATGAAGGTGAAGCTTGTATTATTTTAGACTGATTGTAATATTTAAAACATTGTAACTTAACTTACAATTATTTTGTAATACATATTCGACTTGAGATTTATAATTACAAGTTAAATATGTTTTAAATAAGTTTTAAGTGATATTCAATTAAAGTTATGTAAAGTTTTGATCGAAAGTCTACCAACTTATAGATAGTCGTGTGGCGTGTCCCGATTTAATATCGGCGATCAAACTTTTACTATAATCTCTGCATTTTAGACTTAAGAATCGTAAGGTTGACAAGTTAATTATGCAATGGAATCTATGATATTGATTAATTGTAAGCTTGAATGTTTGGTGATCATTATTGCTCACAATACATTAATGTTTAAATGTAATTAATGTTCTGATATTATAAGACTCTTGGAATCTTATATTGATTATAATTCTATCTTATTATCAATGAAAGATTTATAAGTTCATTTAATATATTTTATATTTTTAAATACATAAAGAAATTAATAAGAAAATTCTTAGATTGATTCAGGGAAATCGATGAAAGGATTTATGATATTAATGAATCCTTGTGTATGTACTTCTATTGGTCTGGTAATGCTAGATCTATCTGATTCGGAAAGCGATATGCTTGACGAGATAGATGAAGCTATTGACTTTGACCTTGAAGAAGGTGAATTTTTGCCACCTGACGACTGGATGTCTTGTGTTGATGTTGGATTAGACGAGGGTGTAGATCCTGATGTTGATATTGATGAACACCTCGTAAGCCCAAGTTTTCATTCAGGATGAAGATGGAGAAAGAGTTGTAGATTTAGATGAAAATCCGGAATAATCAACTAGTTCTGAATCTGAAGATGATCTTCTTGGGAAACTCAAAGATAATCCAATGTTTAGGCCTTTAAAAAGGAAAAAGCAAAAGATTGGAATGTCTGAAGTTGACATTACTCGAAAGCGAGTTCCAAGAAGAGGTATCATTGGATGGTACTATGACGCTGACTTAAAGCTTTTTGCTATAAAGAGATATGACGGAGTTCAATACTTTGAAAAGAAGCTTGTAGTCTTCAGTTCTTTGCCTTGGTTTGAAATTCGCGACTTGGCTAGATTAGAATTGATTAACCCCAGTGATGATCCTTTTGGACGATATGTAGAAAAGATTATCAAGACAGAGGGTAGATCAATGAAGTTTCAAAGAATTAAGCCAAGAGTTTGGAAAAACTGTCAAACTTAATGAACGAAGCGAAAGAACTGGAAGGCGTCGAAGAATGAAAATATATCCAGCTGTGAAGTGCATTCAACAGATTCCATTAAAGACCATGCCTCAAGATATCTTAGGTAAGTTGAAGAGATGGTCTGTGGATTCTGTGACTGGTGAAGCTCTCATGTTTGAACATGATGATGAAGTTGAATATGAAGAGAGAGAGAGATCTTAAAGATTTATGATCGACGACATCTAATGAACTTATCAAAGGCTGACCTATTGATGTTACACAAGAATAGGATCACTGCAATTGAAGGATGGGAAGATGTTGCTCGAGACTATCAGTCAATGGTTAAGACATGCATAAAGCTGAAGATACATATGGGTAGCAAAATTTACAAGTAAAGACCAAAGAAAAAGATGAAGATAACAACGCTAGAGCTATTGTCAAGGGGGAGTCTGTAGGGACATGTTTTGTGACAACAGATCTAGCTTGTAATATGACTGGTGTAATTATTATCAAGTTTGTACATTGGTTTAGATTTGTAAATATATGATATTAGTTTGTTATTATTATTTGTTAAATATAATAATATTAGTCAAGTAATGAATACAAACTAAAGTCTAAATTGTGAATTAAGAACTCAAGTCGCAAGTCATAAGACTTGCGAGATGAGATCTCAACTCGTAGTGCCAACTCAAGTCGCAAGTGATAAACCTGCGAGATGAGATATGGGCTCGCAATCCTTGTGGACTCGCAAGGTCCATGGCCTGCGAGTTGAAACTGATATAAATATAAATGATTAGGTCATTTCTAGAGATCCGTGCCTTACATCACTCTCAGTCATCATTACACATACACCTCGATTTCTGTGCCCAGAGAATATTAATATATTAATAGCCTAGGTTTTGAAGGATTAACTTTTGTTAATTATCGAAAAAAGACTTTAATTATATTGATAAGTTATATAAACTTTGATCAAACGTATTGAGGGATTCCGCACCTCAATACTTTAAGATAACGTTGTTATCGAACCAAGATCTAGTGACTTACAATTCTCAACAACAGCAGTAGGTGCAGCGTATCTATTCTTGATACACATCCAGATAGACAAGTCATGGAATCTACAGTATGATTCAAACCTGTCTTTCCATCCATAGTAATCCTCAAGTCGGAGCAATTTAGGTGGAACATTAGATTTTCCAATCTCGTGGTCCATCTCAATCATCTTACTTAAGTCAGACATCGTAAAAGCCAAAATCAGATTGTTTTGCGAGTTTAGTTAATCTCAGTTCGCAAGTAATCTCAGTTCGCAGATGAACTCGGTTCGCAGAAGAACTGATTTCGCAGGAAATTTCGGTTCGTAGCTCAATTCGCAGATACTAGCTGAAACCCTAATCTCAACTCGTGAAACGGCTGAAAATCCAAGTTTTGAAATTTTTAAGTACTTTCACGATTAAAACAGAGAATTTTGATCTTAAACAAACCAAAAAATGTCCGGAGATTGATTTTTGATCATAAAAAGTACTTAGAGTACTAAAAACAACCCGAAATCACGCGTTATATCGACTAAATTCTTGAAACCACAACGTATTTAGCCCGAAAGCTCTGATACCAATTGTAAGTCCACTGATCTTGGTTCGATAACTCCGTTATCTATAGTATTAAGGTGCGGAATCCCTCAATACGATTAATTCAAGATTATAACGCGATTATATTAACTAATATGCTTTGTTTTGATATTAACGAATGTTAATCAGTCAAAACCTAGCCGTTAGTCTATTCAATACTCTCTGGAGACTCAAAACTCAGTAATTCGTATTAAAAACGTTAATCTGATTAAAAAATCAGAATATTAATTAAATACTCGTCTCAACTTGCAGCCTGTGGGCTTTGCGAGTTGACTCAGCTCGCAAGACAAGTCAGCCCAGCGACTCATCTCGGCTTGCAATATTGAGTTTCTGCGAATCCAGATCTCATCTCGCAATACTGGAACTTGCGACTTGAGTATATATTGCGAATCCTGATCTCATCTCGCAAGTCTTATGACTTGTGACTTGAAATCTCAATTCGCAATTCTGACTTTAATTTGTATACGTTACTTGTCTAATATTATTATATTTAACAAATAATAATAACAAACTAATATCATATATTTACAAATCTAAACCAATGTACAAACTTGATAATAATTACACTAGTCCTATTACAAGCTAGATCTGTTGTCACAAAACATGTGTCAACAGAGGTCCGGTTTTTGGCATAAAAAATGAGTTATTATTTTTATTTTTTTGTTAAAATATCATATATATTATTTGTGTTATTCATTTGTATTAAAATCTCACAAGTCTTGTATATTCCAAGGCTTTAAATTGTGTTGTTTTTATGCTTAATATAAGGGTTATAAAAATTGGTGTTCTAAATTTCTAAAATACTTCAAATTGTATTTATATTGTTTATAATGGGTGTTCAAGTATTAGTTTGTCGGATTCGAGTTTCATTTATTCGATTCGAGTCGCGTTTACCGAGTTACAGAATTTCGGTTAATTCCGATTTTTGAGATATGATAAGTATTTTGTGTTGATGAATGAAATTAGATTTCAATTGTTTTCTTTGGCACTTTGTAACCTAATTTAATGTTGTTTACGGTCTTAAAGTCCGCTAAGCAATTTCTTAAAACGTTACGTGATTTCGGTAACTCACGGTTTCGGTACTTAAGGAGTCGTAACCTAGACTTTTTACTAGGATGTTAGAGTGCTGTAAACGAAATTAGATAGACTAGGAATTTAAGTGCATTAATGACCTGAGATTTTTGACGGTTGTCACATTGCCTATCTTTGAGAAATTGAGTTAAAGTTAGAGGAAAGTTAGTGTTAATGAAGAATGGAGAGTTTGGAAAAAATTTGAGGTTGAGAATAAGAAAGATGATGTAAAATGAATAAAAAATGGTATTTATATTGACTATTCTCACCACTAAAAATATTAACAAGTAATGATGAGTAGGGTGGAAAATAGAGATGAAGATGGTGAATATCGTATTGAGGTGATTGCTCTAATGGTGATGGAAAGTGGTGCACCGAAAAAACTATCACTTAGGAGAGAAAATGTTAGAAAAAGTGTCAAAAAGTGTTTGAAATCCATTTATATAATATCTTTTTGACATATGTATCAAACATTAAAGTCTCATTTTTATTAAACGAAAATGGCTGTAGCATAGTAAATATCTTACAGAGAATCTTTTTGAATTTAAATATTGTTTTTTGATGTTTTTGGCATTTTATGAAAAAATATTATTGCAAATTTTTACAACAATGATATGTAAATATTAGATCCCTAAGATAGTAACTGTATAATAGCTAAGAATAGATAATATGACTCATTGGCTCATAAACTCGCTGATCAAATCAATTGAAGATTATGAGAAATGGATATATATTATACATTCATATGAGATATATAAATAATGAAGAACTACTCAATGAGATATGCACTCGTTGATCAATCAGTTGGAGAGCATTGCTAGTGAATTATACTTAACTATTTAGATATAAACATATTCAAACCATGAGAAAGATAAATAGAATCATTACTACTAACTGATCAAATAATCTCGTTGATCAATCATTTGGAGAGTACTGTCAGTGATTGGTAATTATTCATTTAAATTTAACATACCCAACTCACTGATAAGGAAATTAAACATTTTCTTATCTAAAGGTTTAGTGAAAAGATCATCGAGTTGGTAGTCAGTAGCGATAACTGAAGTTCAATGTCACCTTTCATTACATGGTCCCTGATGAAGTGGTAACGAACGTCGGTGTGCTTTGTCCTTAAGTTCATCACTGGATTTTTCGCGATAGTTATGGCACTTGTTCTATCACAATAAATTGGAACAACCTCAAATTTGAACCATAGTCAACTAGTTGATTCCTCATCCGAATGATTTGAGTAATGCATCCACTGACAACTACATATTCTGCTTCAGCAGTGGAAGTTGAAATAGAGTTTTGTTTCTTGCTTGTCTAGCTTACAAGCTTTTCTCCCAAATTAACTTTTCCATCCAATTTACATCCAGCATGATCAAAGTCAAAATATCCCTTCAGCGTGAAATCTAAACCGATTGGATACTAGAATCCCAACCTATAAGTTCCTTTGAGATATCTGAAAATCCTGTTGATAGCAAGTAAATGAGATTCCTTTGGATAAGCTTGATACCTCGCACATTTCTAATCATTTTAAGGTTCGTGTAAAAATTTCAAGTTGTTTGGATAAGCACAACCCTGTTTTATAAATTTCTCATGACTAAAGGCACAAAATCAAAATAAATATCAAATAGTATCCAAATGAAGTAAATTTTGTGATGGAGTGATTTTTAATCATATTAGTAGCCCTAAAAAAGTTTGAATTATTATTAACCTCGGGAATAATTTTTTATGATTTTTCACCCTATTTTATTAGCCTTTTTGTATTAAATTAAAGAAAATACTTATGGGGCTGAAAATTTCCACATTAACTCTCCATAATATTTGTTTAATAGGAAAAATCATATTCTCTCATTCGATGCTTGATGGATGCATTAAGCTCCATACATTTCGAAAAACATTAAGTAGTCTGATTTTAGTTGGAGAAATATAGTTGTTACTTTGGAAACTTTCTATACATACTTCTATAGTATTTTAAAATACAATATTTGTACCCAACTTAGTTCCACATGTTAGGAGTTGGGAATAATTTTCTCAAGATATTTATAATTGAAAAGTGCCTTTGAACATGCATCACAAAACTATTAAACTCATAATATGTGTTGATGGCGTAACAATTTTGTGAGCACTATTTGGAGGTCGAAAGTTCCATATTTTTAAGTGAAACCACTTGGTTTTGAAAGGTAACTCAAAGAAGTAAATTCCAGAAGAAAAATGGAAATTTTTGGTCAAGAATCAACTGAGTTATGGCCTTCCAAAGGAGGGTATAGGAATCTGGCAGATTGCTTGCATGACATGAGATTAAGTTATGAGTCTATGACTACTACTTTAGCCCAAAGGCCTAACTCATCGATTTAGACCATGATTGTCACACCTCAATAAAAACTGATCACGTTTAATCAAGGCGGAAGCACTGGGCGTGACGCGATCAATCAATAATTATTCAAGAGCGTATGATTATCGTAAACATGTAATTAGAATGCCATAAGAGTTTGAAATTAACACTTACAAGTTCATGGAGTTCAAATGATCATTGATCAACAAAACAATATGACTAGCATTTCAATCATATAACGTATGTTCAATGTTTTCAAAAGAAATGACATTTTATTCGTCGTGATGAACAAGGGTCCCAAATATGCATGCATATTTTTACTTGTTGGCTAATTCCCTGAAAAACACATTTATAAATCGTCAACAAAATTGTTGAGTGAATCCACAGGTTTAAGACTCTATCAATAAACATTTACTTGTATAAATCAATTGTTTACAAGCATAAACCTTTGCAACATCGTATAAATCATATAATAAACAACAATCAAACAATGAAACAATGACGGGGATCCCTCGTAGACTAGCTAGGTCTTACGAGTTAAAGTGATGACACCTATGCCTATAACCAATCCACGACTCACATTACTTGCTTGTGCCCAAACAGAAATAGCCTCCTAGCGCCCTATAGGCATTAGGTCAGTTACATTTGTAGACGGCTCTATCGGCCCGTCTGTGCTAGTTGTTCACTCAACTATTAGGATCATTACTTATCATTCAAACGTATGTACGACCTGTTGGTGATATTTTATTTATATTACTTCTCAAAGTATCAATAATTTCATATGATAGTGTAGTATTCAAAAATAAGCGTCGTCGGCTCATTCGTTTAATAAATACGTACGTACGTGATATATTTATAGCGGGAAATGATAGTACATATCGTTTATACTTAGATTCATAAGTTTCTCGGAAACATAGAAATTTCGTATTATATATATATAATTTTTCTAAAAAGACCTTTTTTTTATAAAGCTGGAACAAGGCTTACCCGTCTGGGTAAGTGTACGCAAACCGGGTGACATGTCACCCTTCCGGGTGATTGGCGAACAGATTCCAGGTACATTAATTCACCCATCCGTCCAGGTAACGCCAAATCTGGCATTTTTCCCTGTTTTTCACAAAATGTTTTCAAATATGATTTTTTGCCATTTTAAACCAACTTTTTAGTATTTTAATAAGATGAAACATGTTTCTAGCCCAAAAATATGACGTTGGAGGTTTTCACTTCTCGTTTTAAAACGCTCGTTTCTTTCCCCTTATAAAACGTGATTTTGAAATTTCTCGCTCATTTAACCAAATGTTTCACCATTTTAACTATAATCCCTTTTGAACATATCTAAAACATCTCATAACCTATAATCCGTTTTAATGCTTTCAAATACCATATATTGTACATATCACCAAATTTTACCCTTTATGTACTCATTTTAACCCTTATTTTATTCTTGATCATTTTAAACTAGTTTTAGCTCGTTTTAACCGTTTACCTTTATAAACCAACGTTTTAAAATACATTTTTAGCATGTAGGTATTCAAAATGTAGGAAATGAAGAGATCAAGAAGAGTTTCCTTACAAAGCTTTAGGATGAAAATAATAAGAAAAGAAGAGAACTAGAACTTGAATAAGATCTTCAACCCAAAATCCTTTATAAACCCGATTTCTAAGATTTTCCTTTTAAATGATGTAATTCTCAAGATTATGAAATCACAAGGAACTAATGGGTGTGTTTATGAGCTTAACTAGTGGTGTAGAATGATGTAGGGATAATGTAGTAGTGGTGGATCATGGTGGTTGTTCTTGATGATAGTTTGAAGAAGAAGAGTATGATGGAGATGAAGATGATAATGGTGATTGTAAGTCCCTTTGAACTGATCCAATGGGATAATCACATGTATTATGATACATACATGGATAAAGAAGGCCCGGAAGGTGATGGGATGTTGGATGATGGGTTGGCGCTTACTATTGGGTTTGAAGCTGGTTTGGGCTCAATGACCCATGGAGTGTGCATGGTAACCTTGGTGGAATAAAGTTTGCATGGTGCATTTAATTATGAACGAATTTTCAGTTTTATAATGTGGTTTTATTATGTTTTAATTAGTCTTTAATAGTAGTTAAAAGTCCTCATTATTGTAAGGCTCTTGGAGGTTTGTAACCTACCAATTTTGTAGGCATTATTGCCATTTTCGTTTTTGTGGAGGGCAATCAGATTTTGAAGAAGAAAAAAATAACAAAACTCTCTAGAATTATTGTTATAATTCTTTTGATTGTCATTTTTGGGATGTTTTCCTGATTTTGGCCAGATTCAAATCAATAGGTCTTGATTTGCAATCTGTTTAGCAAATTATAGGTCTAATTTGTTAAACACATCTATCCTACACACTAATTCCTATTTGTTCCAGCCCATACACGCATCATTAGTGGTATCAGAGCCATGAATTTCGATGATCCAGATTTCCTACAACAACTCCGTGAGGCTTTAAGAGGCTTGCAAGAAGAAGGACGACGGTTGCCTATACGAGGGCAGCCAAGATCAAGGGAGGAGTTTAAGGTGAACGAATTGCCTGAATTTGCTGGGGGTACAGATCCAGAAAAGTATTTGGAGTGGGAGAGAAAGATTGAACGTATGTTTGACTTCAAAGAACTTGACGATGAGAAGAGGTGCAAATACGCAATTCTGAAATTGAGTGGTGGTGCTTCTTTGTGGTTCGAAGGGCTTAAGGCTAAGAGGACACGGGAAGGCAAAGAAAAGATTTCTTCTTGGGATTCTCTCAAAAGAAAGCTGAAAAAAAGGTTTGTTCCCATAAATCACCGGATTACCACTTATAGAAAAATAGCTGAATTGAAACAAGGCAAGATGAGTGTGGCTGAATACATTGATGAATTTGAAAAACTAACACTAATGGGTGATTTAGAAGAAGTGGAGGAGCAGAAAATGTCTCGATTTTTGCGCGGTTTGAATACGAATATTGCAAATGTTGTTGATTTGTACCCATATGCTGATTTTGGTACACTTTGTGGGTTGTGTATAAAGTTGGAAAATCAGGGGAAAATAAAGTATGTAGGGGGTTCTAATATGGATTCTATGAAGCCTAGACCTTGGGCTAAACCCGAAACTACTACACCTAGTCACGTGGGTGCAAGTAGCTCTTCAGCTGCTCCTAAGATAGTGACTCCAACCAAGGAAACAAGCCTGTCCAAGGTTCGTTGTTTCAAGTGTCAAGGGTTCGGACATTTCCAAAATGCATGTCCAAATAAAAGAATAGTGACTTTAAGGGAAGCCCTTGATTGCTGGGAAGAGCTGATCGAAGAAGAGGAAAGGTTGGGTGACGTTTTTGTGTTTGAAGAGAAAGAGGATTCCGAAGAGGAGGAAAGTTATGAGGCACCGTCTTATGACACGACTTTGGTTCTTAGAACATTACAAACTAAAGTTGTGCATGCTGATTCCGATCAAAGAGACCAACTTTTCCATACCAAATGTCTCATCAAAGACAAATGGTGTAGCGTGATTATTGATGGGGGAAGTTGCACTAATGTTGCTTCTAGTGAAATGGTGTCAAAATTGGGTTTACTCACTACAGCCCATCCTAAACCATATGCACTACATTGGTTAGATGATGGCAATAAGGTGAAGGTGTCAAAACAGGTTAGGGTTGGATTAACTATGGGTTCGTACAAAGATGAAGTCCTTTGTGATGTGATTCCCATGGATGCTTGCCATGTGTTGTTGGGACGTCCTTGGCAGTTTGATAGGGACGTGATACATAAGGGGAGGAGCAATGAATATGAGCTGAAGGATAAAGGTAAAAAAATTGTGTTGAAGCCCATGTCCTCACAAACAGTTCGTTCGATGAGTACCAAACAAAAAAAGAACCCAAATCTCACCATGTTGGCTAGTGAACGGGAGGTTGAGCAAGCTCTTGATTTTGGAGAAGTGGTGTATTTGTTGGTGTCCAAGGAGAATTCTATAGAGAACGTGAATTTGATGGAGGGCAGCCCCATTGCTGATTTGTTACTCGAATACCAAGATGTGTTTCCCGATGACTTACCACCTGGTTTGCCTCCTATCCGTGGCATTGAACATCAGATAGATCTTATTCCGGGAGCACCATTGCCTAATAAGGCTGCTTATCGGTGTAATCCGGAGGAAACAAAGGAGTTACAAAAACAGGTGGATGAGCTTGTGAGCCGAGGTTATGTGCGTGAAAGTTTAAGCCCGTGTGCTGTACCTGTTTTGCTTGTACCTAAGAAGGATGGAACGTGGCGAATGTGTGTTGATAGTAGGGCGGTGAATAACATTACAATCAAATATCGTTTTCCAATCCCAAGGCTGGATGATATGTTAGATGAGCTCCATGGATCGGTGGTGTTTTCAAAGATTGATTTGCGGAGTGGTTATCATCAGATTCGAATGCGTGAAGGGGATGAGTGGAAAACAGCCTTCAAGACCAAGCATGGGTTATATGAGTGGACCGTGATGCCCTTTGGTCTCACGAATGCTCCTAGTACATTTATGAGGCTGATGAATGAAGTCTTGAAGTTGTTTCTTGGCAGGTTCGTTGTGGTTTATTTAGATGATATATTGGTGTATAGCAGGAACAAGGAAGAACATTTGAAGCATTTGAAGCAAGTCTTTGAAACCCTTAGAGCTCAAAAACTCTTTGGAAAACAGGAGAAGTGTTCATTTCTAGTTGATAAGGTGATGTTCTTGGGTTATGTGGTTTCCAAAGATGGGGTGTCCGTGGATCAAACCAAGATTGAAGCAATCAAGTCCTGGCCTAGTCCTAAAAACATAAGTGAAGTGCGTTCGTTTCATGGTTTGGCCTCATTTTATCGACGTTTTATTCGTGATTTCAGTACTCTTACTAGTCCCATTACTAATTGTTTGAAGAAAGGTGCTTTTGTATGGGGGGTAGATGCCCAAAAGGCGTTTGAAACAATCAAGGAACATTTGTGTGCTGCTCCTATTTTGGCTCTTCCAGATTTTTCGCAACCCTTTGAAGTTGAGTGTGATGCAAGTGGGGTCGGTATTGGTGCTGTTCTTATTCAAGCCAAACGTCCCATTGCTTACTTTTCGGAGAAATTGGGAAGTGCTCGTTTGAATTATTGTACTTATGACAAGGAATTTTATGCAATTGTTAGGGCATTGGATCATTGGAGTCATTATTTGCGTGCGAATCATTTCATTTTGCATTCAGATCATGAATCCTTGAAGTATATTAATGGGCAGCAGAAGTTGAGTCCAAGGCATGCTAAGTGGGTGGAGTTTTTGCAATCCTTTCATTTTTCATCAAAATATAAGGATGGTAAAAGTAATGTGGTGGCTGATGCACTTTCACGTCGTTATGCTTTACTTGCTACACTTGATGTTCGTTTGTTGGGCTTTGAAACTTTAAAAGATTACTATGGTGATGACGCTGATTTTGGTGAGTTGTTTGGAAAATGTACTAATGGTGCCCAAGGGGAGTTTTCGGTGCAAGATGGTTTTCTCTTCAAGGGGAACCGGCTTTGTGTCCCGAAACATACTGTTCGTGAATTGTTGATACGTGAAGCACATGGTGGTGGGTTGGCTGGCCATTTTGGGGTGGTCAAGACTTTAGAAGTGTTGAAAGAGCATTTCTTTTGGCCAAAGATGTTAGGGGATGTAACTAACATTGTGGGTAAGTGTGTGACATGTCATATGGCTAAAAGTTCGTTCAAACCTGGTTTGTACTCGCCTTTACCAGTTCCAGTTCGTCCTTGGGAAGATGTGTCCATGGATTTTATTGTAGCTTTACCTCGCACTCAAAGGGGTAAGGATGCTATTATGGTTGTTGTTGACAGGTTTTCCAAGATGGCTCACTTTGTCGCTTGTCACAAAACTGATGATGCTAGCAATGTGGCTGATTTATATTACCGGGAGATTGTACGTTTGCATGGGATCCCCAAAACCATTGTTTCTGATCGGGATTCCAAGTTTTTGAGTTATTTCTGGAATACTTTGTGGAGGAAGGTGGGAACCAAGTTGTTGTTTAGCACATCACATCATCCTCAAACGGATGGCCAAACTGAAGTTACAAACAGGACCTTGGGGATGTTGTTGCGGGGTTTGGTGAGCAAGACTCAAAAAGATTGGGATGTTAAGCTCGCTCATGCTGAATTTGCTTATAATCGTTCTCCTACTTATGCTACTGGTCATTCTCCGTTTGAAGTCGTTTATGGAATTAATCCCTACCTGCCATTAGATTTGATCCCATTGCCAAAGGAGGAGTTGGTTCACAAGGATGCTGATGCTAAGCTGAAATCTATGATGAAGTTACATGAACAAGTTCGTAATCGTATTGAGGCTGTTAATGCAACTTACAAACAGAAATCCAATAAAAGTAGGAAGCCTCGGGTGTTTGCTGATGGTGATTTGGTGTGGGTGCACTTGAGAAAAGAGCGTTTTCCAAGCAAACGTAAGAACAAATTGATGCCAAGAGCTGAAGGTCCTTACAAGGTGGTTGCACGTGTGAATGATAATGCATACAAGGTGGAGTTACCCGGAGATTATGGGGTGCATGCTACTTTTAACGTGGGAGATCTTTCACCGTATCTTGATGATGATGGTCTTGCTGAATTGAGGTCAATTCCTTTCAAAGGGGGAGGGGATGATACATACATGGATAAAGAAGGCCCGGAAGGTGATGGGATGTTGGATGATGGGTTGGCGCTTACTATTGGGTTTGAAGCTGGTTTGGGCTCAATGACCCATGGAGTGTGCATGGTAACCTTGGTGGAATAAAGTTTGCATGGTGCATTTAATTATGAACGAATTTTCAGTTTTATAATGTGGTTTTATTATGTTTTAATTAGTCTTTAATAGTAGTTAAAAGTCCTCATTATTGTAAGGCTCTTGGAGGTTTGTAACCTACCAATTTTGTAGGCATTATTGCCATTTTCGTTTTTGTGGAGGGCAATCAGATTTTGAAGAAGAAAAAAATAACAAAACTCTCTAGAATTATTGTTATAATTCTTTTGATTGTCATTTTTGGGATGTTTTCCTGATTTTGGCCAGATTCAAATCAATAGGTCTTGATTTGCAATCTGTTTAGCAAATTATAGGTCTAATTTGTTAAACACATCTATCCTACACACTAATTCCTATTTGTTCCAGCCCATACACGCATCATATTAGAGTGCGGAATCCTCTAACAAACGAAACGCTAACTAAACAAGTATCGTACGAATGTATAAATCACGAAATAAGCTTTGTAGAATATAAGTTCTATTATATTCGAACTTGCAACAATATTACAAGAGTATTCGAACTAAGCCGAATCTGTTTAAATTTTCTAATATCTTGGTTCATCATACGCGTTTTAAGGATGTGGTTAATGAGGGATGGCAAACTAATGTTAGTGGGTTTTGGATGTATAAAGTGGTTAAAAAGTTGAAGGTTCTCAAGAAGCCGCTTCGTAAACTGCTATATGATCATGGGGATATTCACAAGAGGGTAAAACAGTTCATCATGAACTTGACGAGGCTCAAAAGGCCCTTGATTATGATCCGTTTAATGTTTTGCTTCGTGAGGATGAAGTGGCTTACCTTCAAGCTTCTAATGATGTTGTGATTATTGAAGAGCGTTTCCTTAAGCAAAAGGTGAAGATTGAGTGGCTCCGTTTAGGGGATTCTAACACAGCTTACTTTCATAAAGTGGTTAAGAGTCGTGCTACACGGAACCGTATTGATAGTATGACCGGTTCTAATGGCTCCTATGTTGATGGGGATCAAGTTCCATTGGCGTTTATTGATCACTACACGAGTTTCCTTGGTCAAAAGACACTTATCCTTTGAATTCTAATCATTTATTTTGTAAAAAACTATCTGATGATGTGGCTAATCATATGATTCGTACAGTGACTTCGCAAGAAGTTCGGGATGCTATATTTTCTATGGGTAATGATAAACCTCCGGGGCCGGATAGATACACTGCTGTTTTTTTTAAGGAAGCTTGGGATATTATAGTGGGTGATGTGATTAATACGGTTCAGGAATTCTTTGTCAATGGTATTTTTCTTAAAGAATTAAACCATATAATTATCGCTTTAATTTCGAAGGTTGTTGTGCCTGCTAAAGTTAATGATTATAGACCTATTTCCTGTTGCAATATTCTTTTTAAATGTATTAGTAAGATTCTTGCTAATCGAATGAAAGATAGCTTGTCTTCTTTAGTTAGTACTAATCAATCTGCGTTTGTTCCGGGTAGAAGGATTTCTGATAATAACTTACTTACTCAAGAGCTTATGCATAATTATTACTTGGATAGAGGTCCTCCTAGATGTGCGTTTAAAGTGGATATTCAAAAAGCCTATGATACTGTGGGTTGGATGTTTTTAAAGGAGGTCGTCCTTGGGTTTGGTTTTCATAATCGTATGATTGGCTGGATTATGGAATGTGTTTCTTCTACTTCGTTTTCGTTAAGTATAAATGGTGCTTTGCATGGGCATTTTAAGGGTAAGAGGGGTCTTCGTCAAGGAGACCCTCTATCTCATTACTTGTTTACCTTTGTGATGGAGATTCTCACTTTAATGTTAAAACGCAAGGTTCATGATTCGGTTAACTTTAAATATCATCATTATTGTTCAGATCTTAACATTTTTAACTTATGTTTTACTGATGATCTTTTCTGTTTGCGCATGAGGATGCTCAATCTGCTCGGGTTATTATGGAGGCTTTGGATGAGTTCAAATGTACTTCGGGTTTGACTCCTAGTTTACCTAAGAGCACAACCTATTTTTGTAACGTTCTTAACAGTGTAAAACTGGATATTCGTCGTATTCTCCCATTTGAGGAAGGCTCTCTTCCGGTGAAATATCTTGGTGTCCCTTTGGTTTCTTCTAGGCTGATTTTTTGGGATTGCAAGCAGTTGATTGAGAAAGTTAAAACTTGAATTACTGATTGGAAGAATAAATTTCTTTCTTTTGCTGGGAGAGTTCAACTTGTGAATTTTGTTCTTGCTTCCATGCATGTTTATTGGGCCTCTATCTTTATCCTTCCTTCTCGTGTTTTGCTGGACTTCGAGTAATAAATGCGGGGTTTTATTTGGAGTCAAGATACTAGATGTAAAGGTAAGGCTTGGGAGGTTATGTGTTATCCCAAAAGTGAAAGTGGGCTTGGTCTTAGGCGTTTGGATAGGTTCAATCAGGCGCTTATCGCGACTTATATTTGGAGTATTCTTTCGCTTAAAGAATCCTTGTGGGTTAAATGGATCCATGCATACAAATTAAGGGGTCGTAACTGATGCAGGTGCATTGCCGAATGAAAAGATAAATACGATCACAATAAGTGAAATCCAGAATATTCAAGGAATTGTGACAAATTTGGAAATTCCAGATTTCTCCAACAAGATTATCACCTTAATTAATTAAAAGAATATATTCTTTTAATTAATCTCAGTAATGGGTGAGTTTGACTTGCCTTGGAGTCTTGAGAAAGCTTGTATTAAATGTTCTCTAGTAACTATCATGTCTTAAATGCAATCAGTCTAAATTCTTGTATTTCTTTATTATGTATTTTCCCTATTTAAAGGGCACCCATTGTAAGATGAAAAAGATCAGATTTTGAATTATAATCCCAGTTTTGAGATCTTATTTCTCTTGTTAAAATCTTTCTGATTATCAATTGGTGTCGGGTCCAATTGTGGATATCAGCAAGTGAGGAGGATTCCTCTATTCCGTAAGGGTGTGAAATGAGGGTTTTTGGATTCAAACTAAGCGGTACATCAGCTCTTAGTTAACTGATTTTCAGGAGTGGATTAGTTTGCTAAGTTCATATCATTTGTATTGTATTTCAGGGCTGTTCATATTGTATCGATTCATTTGTTTGCTGTTATTATTGCTGCTGAACTAGACTTGCATCAGTAACTTCTAGGATATCCCCCTTCGTGGCAATATGTCTTGGAGTTGGCGGAAGATCCTCCAGGTGCGCCCTTTAATTCGTCAATTTATTTGGTATCATATTGGGGCTGGTAATATGATTTTGGTTTGGTTTGATCATTGGTGCTCCCTGAGTCCATTATCGCAACTTGTTTCATCTCGGGATATTCGTAGGGCAGGGTTTGAGCATTTATCAACCGTTCAGGATGTTGTTAGTAATGGGAGTTGGGCATCAAATACCCTTTACTTTATACAATTAATATTCCTACTCTTCTTCCTACTGTTGAAGATCGATTAGTTTGGAAATATCAGGATGTGGAATCTAGCTTCTCGATGGCTAATGTTTGGGAATGTATTCGGAATAGAGGTAGTGAGATTGATTGGTATCAATTGGTGTGGTTTTCACACAATATTCCTCGTCATGCTATTCATCTTTGGTTGGTCATCAATCGTAAGCTGAAGACTCAAGATAAACTGAGGCAATGGGATGTTAGTAGTAATACTAACTTAAACCTGCTTCAATGTCCTTTATGCGATCGCCAACCTGACACCCATAACCATCTTTTCTTTGAATGTTGTTTTTCGTTACAGGTTTGGAATTATATGAAGATGTTTGTTGGTGCTTCAAATATTCCGTCTTCTTTGAATCTCATTGTGGAATTTCTCATTCCCATTTCGAAGAAAAGGACGACTAGAAGTGTTATTGCTAAACTTGTTTTTGCGGCATCTTGTTACTTCATTTGGCAAGAGCGGAATTATAGGTTGTTCAAGAACAGGAAGAGAATAGTGGATGAGCTTATTAAAGTGATTAAGTCTACGATTCGTCTCAAGCTCCTTTCGTGTAAATTTAAGAAGTCGAGAAATGCGGAGGTTTTCCTTCATCGTTGAAAGTTACCCCTTCTCTTATATGATATTTTTGATGGCATCTGATTGCTTTAGTTTGAAGGATTGGATGATGGCTGATTTTTTGGATCTTGACCTTGTTCGTGTGTTTGGTTATCTGGATTCGGGAGTGCCTGGTGAGAGTTGTACTCTTTTTTCCTTATCCAAGGTTTTCCCTATGGGTTTTTCTTGGGAAGGTTTTTAAGGAGGCAGTCTCAGTTGGCGTCTTTTTCTCCTAATGTGAAGTGGTTAGCCAGGTCGGGAAAGTCTTGTTTGCTGAAGTGGTTCTTTCCGATTGGTGTTCTTGTTACTATTTGTAGTTGTTTGTGTTTCGTTTTGTGGTATGTCACAATCGATTGAATGTTTGTTCAAGCTTGCTTGAGGTTAATGTGGTTTTTCTGCCACGTTCCATTGTAATATTTGGTTATGATTACTATATTTTACCAGGGTATTTTTCCCCTTTACCAAAAAAAATAAATTAAGTCTTTCAAAATGTTAAAATTAATAATTTCGAACTTGTATTTATAAACAGTTAAGTTCGTACGAACACATAAGTTCGTACGAACATACAAAATACATAACAAAATAATTCATTTAAATAACAACATAAACAAATTAAAAAACTAACTATTACAAATATGAAGTTGTTGTGACACATCATGTACCAACAGATTCCACCTTGACAATAGCTCTATTTGTCTTCTGTCTTCGTTGTTGTAGTCGATCTTGATTCTCGATCAGCTCTGTCGACTTTCAGCCTATATGCCTTTCTCTATACAAACCTTCACAACCTTCTGAAATCTTCGGCCTTCATGCCTCCAACTATCTCTGTACAAGATTTAATTTGCATGAAGCTTCATTAGATCATCCTTGGACAAGTTTACCAAATGTAAACTGTCGGACACCCTTAGCAACACCTTTCCTTCACTGTCCTCCATAAGTGCTTCGGCAGTCTTACTATCAACATACCACCACTTGAGTTCTTGAGTTGAGATCTTCAAGAACGTTCTGTGGATTTTCTTCTACGGAACCCTCTTCAAGCATTTGACTGGTTTGTAGACCATCTTCATCCACGACTTGTTCGTTATAGGATCAATCATAGTCAGATCAGGAACTCTTTTCCCTAGTTTTGGCTTTAAGTCTTCAAACTTGTTCGATCTTCCTTCACGCTTAACGATTCTCTTTAAAGTGCGAGCGTAAGGATCATCTCCACCATTCACCAAGTCTAGCCAGGCCAGTTCCTTCAATTCAATCTTCGGCAACGAGCTAAAGATCTTCAGTTTGTTCTTCAAGTACTGAATCTCATCATATCTTTTAATTATGAACAGGTTGAGTTCACTGTCATAAAACAAACTAATGATGCCTTGTTTCAGCTCGCCCGATCCTCTGACCCTGATATCACCCTTATACTTGATCTCTGGTTCTTTTTCCATCTTTTAAAACCATAGGTTTTTCAATTCAGCTCTTGATGGTTCTTTGTTAGCATATGAATCATCTTCAGAGACTTCATCATTCTCAGACTCTAATCCCTTCCGATCGATCACATTCTCACCACCAGCTTCATCTTCATATACAGTCTCGGTAACAGGTTGTTTAAACACGATGTGTTCGTCAATATCCGCATCATTATCAGGTATGACGTCATCATCGGACTTCCAATCTGCAACCTCTTTACACGAGATCTCTCCTTCCTCTAACTCTGACTCATCGCTATCAAAATCGTCCAAACCAAGCAACGCTTCGATAGTATCGGTCTCGGTCAAATTCACTGGAGTTTCCTCAGTTCCACTCACTCCTTCTTTTTGACTCGACTCCCCTGAGCTTGTGACACTAGTCTTCCAGTTGAAGAGCTAGCCAGCTCACCTTCCTTCGGTGCACTGGGATCATCGTCTTTGTCATTATCGGCTTTGTTCCTAAGCTCATCACCTTTACATCCCGTCATCTTCCCCTGAGCTGACTGGCGATTCAAACAATAGAGGAGGATCTCATTATCCCTTACGATCTCTTCTAATTTATCGTTGCGCTCCTCTATTCTTTGATTTAGAGTCGTTAGGTTATTGACGCGGATCTCTTGACTCGCAACAATTGCAGTCAAAGACGCCACCATATCTGCTAAGCTCGTGATCCGGCCCTCAAGATATGTAAATTTGTCCGAATCAGAAAGATTTGCCGCTGGGTTGGAAACTGACGGTGTAGGTTGCGCTTGAGGTGGAGTGGTAGCTGGTGGTGGTGTTGAAGTTGAAGTTGTGGTGGTTACTGGAGTGGGTGTTCGTGTTTCAGTTGGTGCTGGTGTTGGTGTGGTTGTGGGAGCCGGGATTTGTACAGTGGTTGTTGTGGGTGGAGTTGTAGAGATGGGGGAGTTGAACACGTTCCTCGATGACCACTCCTGTAGGCCGGCTTCTTTTGGTTGGTTTACGTACAAGAGATGGAGCATCATCACCATCAGAATCATCATCATCGTCAGCACTCAAGACAAAATCAGCGTTCTCCTGAACCTTGCGCTTTCCTTTATCTGAGTGAGCGCTGGGTCGAAGTAAAACAACTCTCGACCCATAGACCCCCAAAGTGGGACGGTCCTCATCATCCAAATCGCTCTCGGTTGCCTCGGAGTCTCTCTACAAACTTTTCACCACATCATCGAGAGAATGAAACTCTTCTTCAACCTCGGTAGTGTAGTGCTCAATTTCCTCGAAAACATCATCAAGTTCGGGTTGTGAACCAGTTACGGACGCATCCACATTCGCCGTGACACTTGAGTCGGCACTGCCCTGAAGTACATCACGCACCAACGATTCAGCAATATCAGCGACAATGCGCTCGCCCTCGGCGGGATGCTCGATCTGGTGCAAGATATCTTCAACGACCTCCTGCTGTGGCTCAGCAGCAGCCACAGGAGGTTGAACTTGGGCCGGTGCATGAGCAGAAACATCAGCAGCTGCCTGGGGCGGTGGCACATCCCCTAACCATCATTCGGTGGTGCCTAATAAGCAACATCTAATACCGCCCCGAAAAGAGGCACAGCTTGAGGCCTGTCAGCAGCTTGTCGACAACTGATGTGACTTAGGTAGTGGCCAAAGATCTTCTTGTCGACTGATTTCAGATGCACCACTAGGTCGAGAGCCAGGAGATTTGGAATCAACGCGTTGATAATCATCATCACAAAATGTGGATATAAAATGAGTCGATCTTTCACACTCCCCTTTATCTGTTACACCATCTCATGAAAGAAAAATTGAGAAAAGCTGTAGGGCTTGTTATACACCAGTGAAATCATCCCAGACTGCATTTTGTGGTTCATAGTATCGAACCCAACTTTCTTTGGGCCAAAAGACACCAACAGAGTGTGCATCAAATATTGCCACTGCCCGAACAGATAGCTCTTGGTGTATTGGGTGTGGGTAACATCCCCAACATAACCCATTCGCTGGAATGCGCCAGCACGCAATTCGAGTGGGAATGAGGTTGGGCCATTTCCTGAGCCTCCGTTCCCAGCTGCAGAACTTGCCGAAAAAGGCAACAGTGAACTCAATATTCACAGCATTGACAATAGATCGAATGATCGGTCGTTGAGGTCGGCACTCATGAACAACATTTGTCACACCCCCATTTTTGGTGGGGGCGCGACGTGCGTGGATCACGAACAAAGATTACAATGAACGACTTTTAAGAGAGTCGCTAAACCACACCGTTAAATTACATAGTCTTAACAACACCATTACACACTTTAACGAATAACTAGCTTGATTCAAATTGACAAAGTTCATGCTAAGTCCTTCCAAGTGAATGCAACTCCTACTTCAAAAAGTGCGACACAACGGCACAACTACATAGCGCCTTAGTTACCTGAGAATACATGTTAAAATACGTCAACATAAAGTTGGTGTCACACCCCAAATTTGACATCTATAGTTAATCATGCGGAAGCTTTCGGGGCGTGACGACGATCGAATAACAGTACCTTGAGAGCGTATGATTATCGTTGAACATCTATATTATTAGGATGCCAATAATAGTTTTACAACATTTCGGTAATTTAAACCGTTAAAAGAGAAATGTTATTCAATTCATCATTTCAACAAAATACAAGTTTCGGGGTTTTATAAATAAAACTACAAGTCAATTAATATATAATTAATCCCATTGTGTTAATTCAAAATATGGCATCCTAATTCATCGTGGCAGGTACGGTTCCAATATGCATGTGTCTTACGGCATAGCTAATTCCCCTGAAAAACATATTTATAAAAGGTCAACATAACGTTGAGTGCATTCACAGGTTTAATGACTCGATCATAAACCATCATTTGGTAATCATTTTATCAATAGATCAAAAATGGCATCAACGGCCTATTGTGCGATTAATCTCAGTTTAAAACAATAAAACCTCTGACTACGAATCTCCCGAAGGTTAGCTAAACCGTCGAGTTAATATGCGGCGAACTAAGCCTATAACCAAACCACAACACAAATGAATCGTTTGCCTTGGACCGGTTAAGTATACTTCGTCCCCAAAAACGTGCGAACAAGGTCGCTACTTAGCGCTACTAACTAAAAGAAACGTGGGATGGGCCTGTCAAACCCGATAGTACTATCTGTATACTCAGTGGTTAGCGTCATCTAACTAATGGTTATAGTATTGCATGCTAGGACTTCGGCACTACAACTTATCCAACTTAGTCGCTCATAAGGATACAATGTCAGGTTTTAATAATCGCATACATTCAGTTATATGTTTTTCACCCCAAGTTGAAAGCATTAAAACAGTAAAAGTGGGGCTGTGAACTCACCTGAGTTCGAGCGTGCTAGCAAAACAGTTTTATATATAATGTCCAATCAAGTCTCTTAGCGCCCTAAACGCAAGAGTTTATATCAATACATGTAGACGACTCAATAGTCAGTCAATGCCAGTTGTTCACTCAACTAGGTTTAAATGTGCCATTGACGGGCTTGAAATATCATGTAACTTTATTTTAAACGAAAATGACACGTTGTGATGCTTATTAGTTTTCAAAACATCAAAACTCGTTTAAGTCAACGTTATAACATATTATAAATCATAATATATATATCACTGATCTCGATTCGTTACTTATACGTTATCTCGATTGTGTATTGTCTCAAGTTCTCGACTTCTGTTGATACATCTTAGTGTGTCTGTCAGTTGGTCGAGTCTGTAATGTGTTTGTAAATGTAATAGACTTGTTAACTTTACATTTTCTGTGTTCTGCGACACAAGGCTTGTGTCGCATGAGTTGTAGTTGCGACACAGTGTTTGTGTCGCAATAGTGATCTCTGCGACACAAGGCTTGTGTCGCATAACGGCCAGTTTGTTTAGTATAAATATCAATGTTAGAGATATTTAGGAAAAGACTTTCACACACACTTTATTCTCGGTATTTTGGCTGCTACATTGATTGAGAGAGAATATTTGGGTATTTGGGAATATAAAGTATTATTTATTGCATTTGTTCCATTTTGTTTTTGCTTTATATTCTTATGATTGTCTCCTCCATGCGATTTGATTAAAAGATTCAAGATTGGGATCAACAATTGGTATCAGAGCCACAATCTTTGATTATTTGTGGTATCAAATCATTTGGGTAAGTATTTAAATACTTATTTTGATTATTTAACATTTGTTTTGGTGTTAGATCTTCATTGTAGGTATTTTGGAGCTGAAGTTTTGGTGTTTTTGAACCTAAAAATCTCTGTTTGTACAAGATTTTTCGATAAAAAACGTTTAGGTTTCGAAAATTTTCGTTTTTGAGGTTTTTCGCACTGACAGCGCCGTTTCTGCGACACAAGATTGCGACATAATATTGTGTCGCTATAGGGTTTCAGCGACCTTAATCCTACGACATAGTTCTGCGACATAACAACTGTGTTGCTGTTTTGTTTAGTTGCGACATAATCCTTGTGTCGCTTCTAGTCCTCTTGCGACATAACCTCTGCGACACAACATTAGTGTCGCATTATTCAGTTTTCAGAATTTTTGAAAAGTCACTCGAGCCCATTACCATGTCTGCTTCTACATCAACATCACTTCAACAGGTTGGGGCAATGTTAAAGCACAATAGTGAGGTGGGTTCTACGAACAAACCACCGATGTACACTACTGGTATGAACTATTTAGACTGGCGTCAACGGTTTGAAGCGTTTGTATCGTTCAACGATGCTGAGATGCTGATCTATTTAGAGGAACGATATGAACGCCCTGTTCGAACTGGTATATTTAATGGACCTATTCCTGAAAAGTCCATTAAATCAATGACTCCTGAAGAATGTAAGGCCTTCGATACTGAACGAAAAACATATTCTGCAATTACCATGGCTTTACCTCAACAAATATTGAGACAACTACGCCATCACAAGACCGCTTATGATCTATGGAAGGGGTTCGAAAAGAAATGTGGTGGTAGTGACCAGTACAAGCGAAACAAACTGGATCTCGTTAAGAAACAGTTTGAGGTCTTTGACATGTTACCTACTGAGTCTCTGGAGGATATGTGTAGTAGATACTCCCAGCTCGTAAGTGAATTAGTCGAGGGTGGTGTAAATCTCGACAAAACCGATGTAAACAAGAAGCTTTTGGGTTCCTTACCCAAGAAGTGGAATACACGAGTGCTGCTGATGGAAAAAGACGAGGATATAATGGATATGGAGCTCGATGATCTGATCGGACAAATTGCTGCTGATCTCCTGGATATGCAGAAGAAGGAGACCAAGGCTACTGCACATATTCAGAATCCTATGTTATATGGTGTGGATGTTCCTGCTGCAGCAACTCAAGCTGCTGGGGCTGCATTCTTTTCTGGGGGTTCTGGTGCTCTAAATACATCTACTGGTTTTGGATATACTACCACCAAAACTCTTCTAGTGGGGGTGGTGCTTACTCCAACTTTAAAGGAGCATCTCCTGCAGTTGCTGAAGGACATGCAGCTGTCTTCACAGCTTTCTTGTCAGCTTATGATGACTTCCTATCCAACAAGAACAGCACCGTGAATATGACTGAAGAAGATTTCAGTCAAATTGATCAAGAAGAGCTTGAACGAATGGACTTGAAGTGGAGCATGGCTATGCTCACAAGACGCGTCAAGAATTTCTTAAAGAAGACTGGGAGGAAGAATGTCACTAATCCGGAAGAAGAAATTGAGATTGAGGACATAACTGACCAAGAGTTTCGACCAATTAAGAAAATTGTCAAGCCTGAAAGAAAAGGTAAAGCTATAGCTGAACCTCAAAAGAAGATTGTTTCTAAAAGGATTATATTAAATAAATCTTCTAAAAATTCAACTAAAGCTTCTGTTGTTGAATGCTCACATAAATGTGATTGTTCAACACATGCTTCTTTTGGTCGAGCTCATCGGTTTATTCCTAAATCTCAATCAAGTGTTGAGCATCGATCCTGCTTCTACTGCAAGAAGCAAGGTCATTTGATAAATGTTTGTCCCGTGCTTGCGAAGAAACAGTATGGGAAACAGGTTTCGCGAGCCTCAAAATTTAAGAATCCTTTAAAGAAGTCTATTTCAATGAAAGGCTCAAAGACTCCTGTCCCAGTTGTCAAAGTCAACAAAGTTGAGCAAAATACTTTGCAAAACTTGAAGCTCAAAGTTGTTGACTCGCAAGCATCCAAACCCAAGCAGGTTTGGAAGATTAAAGAATCTTGCAAAGATTCTACATCCGACAATACCTCATCAGTAAAACATTCTAAACTTTTTGAAAACAAAGTTTTGACTGATGTGGTCATTGTTGATGATGTTACTGGAGTACCCAAGACTATAAAGGCTTGGGTCTCCATTTCTAACTAATTTACCTTGTTTGTGGTGCCGCAGCAACCTGAATCTGTAAAGAATAGTAAATGGTATATCGACAGCGGTTGTTCTCGGCACATGACCGGTGATGTTTCCCTTTTATCTGAGGTTCATGCCTACAATGTAGGATATGTGGCCTTCGCTGGTGACAAAGGGGGAGTTATTTTTGGTCAGGGTACGCTTACTAATGGAATGGTAAGCTTTGAGAAGGTGAATTTTGTAGAACAATTGCAACACAATCTTCTTAGTGTCTCTCAAGTGTGCGATAAAAAGTACACTACTACTTTCACAGACACTGAGTGTTGCATATTGAAGCCGGGATTTGTAATCCCTGAAGAATGGGTGCTACTGAGGGCACCTCGGGAGCGAGACACGTATATTCTTGACATGAGTACTGTGGAAACTACACAGCTCACATGTCTTCTATCTAAAGCTCCTGAGAAGGAATCGTTATTGTGGCACAGGCGTATGGGACACTTGCACTTTCGCAAGATGAACTACCTGATCAAGAATGATCTAGTGCGAGGTGTCCCTAAGCAATCCTTTGGACTGAATGATCAATGTGTCCCTTGTCAGAAAGGAAAGCAACACAAGAAATCTCACAGACTGAAGCTGGCCAATTCAACTGAGAAGCCCTTGGAGCTGTTTCACATGGATCTATTCGGGCCAGTCAGAAAGAAGAGTTTGGGAGGAGCTTCGTATTGCCTAGTTGTGACGGATGATTATTCGCGGTTTTCTTGGGTTTATTTTCTGAAGACCAAGGATGAAGTGCCTGAGATTCTCATCTATCTATTCGACAAACTGCAAAATCTTTGTGAGTTGAGAATCAAGAAGATAAGGAGTGATAACGGTACAGAGTTTAACAACTCGATTATAGAGCTGTACTGTTTGAGCAATGGTATTGAACACCAATTCAGTGCCGCAAGGACCCCACAGCAAAATGGGGTTGCAGAACGTAAGAATAGGACTTCGATTGAGGCTGCACGTACAATGCTATCTGACTCTAAGCTTCCAATCACATTTTGGGCCGAAGCTGTGAATACGGCCTGCTATGTTCTGAATCGGGTGTTAATGGTTAAGAAGAAGAACAAGACATCCTATGAATTGTTCAACAACAGAAAGCCTAATCTACAGTTTCTTGAACCATTTGGCTGCCTATGCACTATTATGCACACCAAGGAACGAATTGCTAAGTTTGGTGAGAAATCTTGTGAAGGTGTTTTTCTAGGATTCTCTAATAACTCACCAAACAAACGTGTGTATAACTTAGTGACCAAGCGTGTGGAAGAACATTTTGAAGTCACCTTTTTCCATTACACTGACAACCCTCAGGGGAAGGGACCTGAATATTTGTTTGACTATCAAACACTGTTTGATTCTTTCAATATTCCTGAGGAAAATGAAGAAGAGGATATAGTGACACTACTTCATGGGCTGGACATCGCTTCTGAAACACCACCCATCTCTGTTCCTCCACCACCTACAGGAACACCAGCAATTGCTCCTGCTGCTACTTGTGAGACTCCACCTCCACTCGTTACTGAGAATGTTCCTGATCCTACAAATGATGAGGAACAAATGTTTGAGGATTCTGTTCAATCACCTGCATCTGACCTTGAAGATTTACCTGCACTTCAACTCGAACTTGAAGCTGACTCTACAAACCTTGATTCTATCATCGTTCCGGCTGCAATTGCGAGTTCTCGGATCAATGTGTCACATCCAGTTGATGCCATTCTTGGTGATTTAAACAAAGGTGTTTTAACGAGAAGACAGACTGCTGCTGCTGAACAATCTGTGTTGACACCGTCTCCTGTTACCGTCACTGATCCTGTTTGTCTTGCTTCAGAAATTGAAGAATGCTTTCTTTCACAAGTAGAACCGAAAAAGAGAGCTGATGCGTTAAAGGATCCATACTGGGTTGAGGCTATGCAGGAAGAGCTTCAACAATTCAACAAGCTGCAAGTATGGACTTTGGTGCCTTTACCCAAGGGTGTTCATCCTATTGGCACTCGTTGGGTATATCGTGTGAAGAAGGATGATCGGGGCGTGGTAATTCGCAACAAAGCACGTCTAGTGGTCCAGGGCTTCACTCAAATTGAAGGTTTGGACTACGATGAAGTATTTGCCCCGGTTGCTCGTTTGGAATCCATCCGCATTTTCCTGGCGTACGCTTCATTCAAAGGATTTCGGGTTTACCAGCTTGACGTTAAGAGTGCATTTCTGTATGGTCAAGTGGTTGAAGAGGTCTATGTCAAACAGCCGCCTGGTTTTGAAGACTCTGTTCATCCGAACTACGTCTGCAAGCTGGACAAGGCATTGTATGGTCTTCATCAAGCTCCTAGAGCTTGGTATGAGCGGCTTGCGACTCATCTTCTGAAGAATGGTTTTGTACGAGGAACGATCGACAGTACTCTCTTCATCAAGCATGCAGGGGAGGACTTGTTATTAGTACAGGTTTATGTGGATGACATCATCTTTGGTTCCACCAAGGATGAACTGTGTCGCGACTTCGAGCGGATCATGAAGTCAGAATTTGAAATGAGTGCAATAGGGGAGCTGACTTTTTTCTTGGGCGTACAAGTCGAACATCCTGCTAAAGGGATTTACATTCATCAGTCCAAGTATGTCAATGATATGCTTACGCGGTATAACTTGACTGACTGCAAATCCTATGGGACGCCTTTAGAGCTGAATCATCACCTTGGTCCAGCGGAAGATGAAGAGGACTGTCCGGAAAAAGATTACCGATCTATGATTGGTTCTCTGATGTATCTCACTGCATCGCGTCCGGACATTGTCTTTGCAGTCTCTCTCTGTTCCAGGTATCAAGCTAAACCGAAGGTGTCTCACATGAAGGCAGTTACGTGAATCTTCGGTTATCTCAAATGTAGACCAACTCTTGGTCTATGGTATTCTAATGAGAAAACCTTCGCGCTCACTGCTTATTCGGACTCGGATTATGGGGGATGCAATATGGATAAGAAGTCCACTTCTGGTGGATGTCAGTTTCTTGGACCTCGGCTCGTATCATGGCAGTGCAAAAAGCAAACAACTGTTTCTACCTCAACCGCAGAGGCTGAATACATTGCTGCTACTAGTTGCTGTTCCCAGGTTCTTTGGATACAACACCAGTTGCGCGATTACGGTTTACTCTTAACTATGACTCATATTCATATAAGATAATACTGCTGCTATATGTATTACACGTAATCCTGTCCAACATTCTAAGACCAAACACATAGAAATTAGGTTTCATTTCATTCGTGATTGCTATAAAAAACACCTAATTGATCTGGTCCAAATAGATACCCTTAAGCAGAATGCCGACCTGTTCACCAAAGACTTTTCCCGTGCTCGTTTCGATGAGCTAGTCAACATGATAGGGTTACGTTTCTTTCCCATTCAAAAGTAATATTTGTGACCTTAGTCGGTTATGTTCTTATTATTATTATTAAAAAAAAAAAGAAAAAAAAAAAAAAGGTAATGCAATAGCCATTCTTTGTGCTTACTAGCATTAAAGAAAAGCAACGTTGCAACATGTGCAAAAGACGTTCAGTTGTGTCTATAAACAACTAGGGAAATGATAGTACATTAGGAGACACTCCTCAAACGACAATCTTACGTTTTATCCTCGATGTATCAGTAGGTTTATCTAGTATATGTTATACATGTCCTTACAAACAACTGTATCATCGCACGATGTATTGGTAGGCATTTTCATACTCTTCTTTGAGCAACTAAGAAATCCTTTAATCTGTGATTATTCTTTTGTGATGACCAACATATGATGTATGACAATGTGTCTTAATTCCTATGTATCAACTTGCCATACTTTTATTAACCTGAGCTTGTATCTGACAACATTTGGGGATTTATGCTGTCTGTTTCCTTTGTTGTACGCTCGTACAGACCTGGTCTCAGTCAGTATACTTTCAAAAACCAAGCAAACAAAAGTCAAAGCACTTTAAAGTCTTATAAAATCAAAGATACCTCACAAGGTCGCCAAACGGTTTGACCAAGTCTGGTTTTGCTTAAACCTGAATCAAGTTAAGTTGCTTTGTTGTACATCAGTACAGAGCTGTCACCGCTGGCTTGATTCTTAAAAATGTTGAATTCAAATACTTTCTCTAAACAATCGAAGTCTTGGGCATGTCTTGATACTAGGAGTATATCTGTTTGGGATTCACGGAGACATACTCACTCTCACAATAAATGCTAAGCTTGAAGTTGAGTGTGTTACATGTTTAAGTGGACAAACAATACTGATAATCGTCTTGTTACAGATTGCTTCTCAGGCTTGTTAACTATGCTTGATAAATTTAAATTTGGACAACTATACTGATAATCGAATTAAAATTTGACATTGTCTTGCGAGTCTGTTTTTCTAATATGATCCCTAAATAGACACCTCTCAAAACGTTCCTTTATATTATTTTATTTTTATATATCTGTTTTTGTTCAATCTCTTTTCTAAGTGTCACAAAAATAAAAATTAAAATTTAACCCTTGATTGGCTTCAGCGACACAAGACTTGTGTCGCATATTTGTGTTGCTAACCCAGCGACACAATAATTGTGTCGCATAATTGTGTTGCCAACATAGCGACACAAGTCTTGTGTCGCACAATATGCTGATCAACAAGCGACACAAGACTTGTGTCGCAACCTTGTGTCGCTCATTGTGTCCCGGGTATAAATACCCTCGTGTCGCTGTAATTAGTATCTAATAACCTGCGACACAAAAAAAAAAATATTCAAAACCTGCGACACAAGGCCTCCGACGCATTTTTTCGATTTTTCTGTGATTTTTACGCGTTTTCTGTTCGAATGCCTAAAATTGTTTAATTGCATGTAATAATCATTGAATAATGCTCCTGACATGTTTGTGAATCTTTGGAAACGATTGAAACTCAAAAACCCCAATTTTTATTCAACAGCAATTCTGGGTTTCATCGTGTTCATCTTTGCGACACAAGATGCGACACAATAGTTGTGTCGCAGGCTGTGCCCCTTTTTATGTCGCTTATTGTATGCGACACAATTCTTGTGTCGCTGACTTATGTCGCTGCACTGTTGTGCGACACAAGGCTTGTGTCGCTAATAAATCATTAATTTGATTTAATTGCTAAATTGCGACACAACTCGTTATGTCGCACTAAATTCTTGGGACACAAGGATTGTGTCGCATGACATATTAAATTCAAAAATGTCAACTTTTAATTGTTGAATCTAACGGCTTCCAAGTTTACTTTCTTCTTACAGCTATGGCAGATATTAACGTAAACGCTTTTTTTTGGGAACCAAGACACAATGTGACTGCGTTTCTTGATGACGAAAAGAATCGGCGGCGCCGTACCGCCCGATGATTGTTTTTCTTCGCAGATCCCGGATTTTCACTGCGATCACGGCC